>JAWWES010000051.1:8268000-8280130 GCA_035583135.1 Lophotriccus pileatus
TGACAGAAAAAGCAGCTTTCTTCAAGAAGTTTCTTTCAGTAATTAATCTAACCCACCATTTAACAGAAACTTTTCCCGTATTTCACTCTGCAATTTCTTCTGTTTATTTTCACAGTTACACTTCAGTGACCTGCAAAGACACCTCCTGTCTCACCCCTTGCTTCTGCTCCCAAAGATCATCAGGTACTGGACAGTTCAGTTGCTTAAAACAGCCTTTCCTAAAACCTGACCTCACCCCAGGGCATTTGTGACTGCAGCTGGCATCTCAACTCTTCTCTCAGTCATAAATTCTTGCTCAGTAAACTGTATTAAAACATACAAACAAAAACAAACAACCTCCCACACACACCAAACAATCCCAAACAATGCCTTGTTGTTAAACACAAAGCCACAAACGAGGGAAAAAGGCTCTTTAAAACTTGTAACTTGGCTGATCTCTTTCTCCCTAAAGAAGTAGCCTTTATCACACCCTCATCTCAGTAATTTCATTTTTTCTTTCATGTAACATATGAAATAGTTCCAAACTCTCCTTTTCTAGGCAATTTCTACTCAGTAATGAGTTTCAAATCGGCCCTTGAAAAGCAAAGCATGTACTTCTGAATGGCCCCCTTGCTTTGCTGATTTCCCCCCAGGACTTCTTATTTCTTCCTCATTTGAGTAACTATCCTGTGCTGTCTCAATTCCATATAGACACACTGTGAGTCTCCAGACCTATCCCACAGATTCCCATCTCAGCTGAGGACGTTTTTTGGACAACAACAAAAACTATAATTTATATTACTAGAAAAAAAAAAGAAACCTCCTGATCAGAACAAAGCTGTTTTGGACACTAGTTCTATACCAAGCCAATTACAGACAAGGCACAGAGAGCAAAGCCCACTTTGGAGAGGAACATGAAGCAAAACTGCCAGTGAAATGTTGGATTTGAGACTTTCTATACATTCCAAACCAGCACATTCTGTTCATGGCCACGATCACTGAGGTAACCCAACCCAGTCCACGTCTGCTGGAAAGGCTGACCTGAGGTGAACTCCCAAGCCTCGGTGTTTTCCTGAGCACTCAAGACAGATCCAAATTCCGTAGGTCACGCTCACCCACTGGGGGTTGAATGCACCACATTCAAAACAGACCTGCAAGAGAAAAACAATTATCTCTGCCATCAGCCATCACTTGTCCAGGGGAAGTTTTCACAGCACGGCTCAAAAAGTCAAAACATGAAACATTACACGCAGAAGATCATTTCAGAAGGGAGAGTTCTTAGCGTTTGGAAACACCTTCCCTGAGAGCAGAACCTGCCTTCGAGCATTTATTTATGCTGCATGTAAAGAAATGCTCATTAACTTGGATTATAAAAATTACTGTACCGACTACCAGAAACCAGTGAGGAAGTCGAGGTGAGCAAATGGAAATTACTGAGCACAGAATTCAATTTGATTCCATTTCCATATTGTCTTGAGGGAGGAGAAAGTAACCAAACTGAATTCTTGAGGTTTCCTTGGCAAAATAAAGATGCAACACTGAAAGTTTGGAACATTTATTCAGTCACACCACAGTTTGGCAGTAAATGATAGCAGATCTAAACAGAGGTTTTTTCCTTAAAAATAGCTTTATTGCTCATACAGTGCAACAACTGAAGTTTTATGACTGGAATCACCACTCAAGATTTAATGTATTGACATAAATAAAACTGAACCTGTCCATGGACTATGACATTTAAGGTTGTGTATAATCAAGTTACTTGAAACAGACCATTTTAATCAATCTGTGCCCAAGACACCACTTGTTCAAAAGACTCCAGGGGTTCTAGAATTACTAGAACTTCTGGAATACTTGTGCCAAAGATGCAGCAATGTATTATAATGTATCTATGAATAAAAGTTACGGGAACTAACAGAAATATGAGACATCCAAATTCATATGTTACCCCCAACCTACATCTGGAGCAGGCAAAAAGAAAATTCAATTCTACAAAGCTAATCCAAAGAAAATCATAATTTTCTCACATTGTTCTCGTCTTGTGCTCTGACTTCCTTGAGAACTTTCCTTGTTCTTGGACTTGCCATGATTCTGCAAAGGGAACAAAACGAAAAACTAAGTCACAACCAAGGATTTGGTTTCAGTAGGATGTTCAGCACCTCACAAACACATCTCTGTGACAAAGAGCTTGGTATCCAAACCACTGACTCACAACAAGCTGCAGAGGAAAAACAGACAAAACAAACCACCACAAAACCCACAACCTTACTTTTCCATTTACTTTGCACTTTCCAGGGGGTTTAGTCATCTTAATTCCAAAGTTGGAAAGCTGTAATTCAGCCATGGCTGAAAAGGGGTTGGGGGGTGATAAACATGGAAACTCTTCTGTGTCATGTGTTGTATCAGATTCTACTGGATGCTGCTCCCAGACCAACCCACTACCCTTCCTGAAAGCACTTTATCCATGATTACACAGGATCACATGCATAAACCTCAACAGACCCAAGCAAAAAATAACAGAAACTCTTACACTTAAGAGAGCTGAAGACATTCCTAAAAGAGCACTTTGCTAGAAGATACAAAAAATTGTGATTTCCCAGAAATATTGAGTTGATTACCAACCGAATTCTAAGGAAACAAAGCAATTATTGGGACCTTTCATACAAAATAGAATTCTAGTTCCAACAGTCATGTCTTGCTGTCAGACCACATCATCCCACTCTAATTTTTATGAAGCACGAAACAGCAGGGAGCAGAGTCAAGATACAGCTAAAATCCCCATTAAGAGAAAAAGATGTGATTCATACACAGTACACAGCCTGGAAAAGCCCAAAGTACACAAAACATCCATGATTAAAAGAAATATAGTACAGGGTGCAGCATAAGAGTGCAATTTAGAGAAAAAAAATCCTATTTCCAACTAGTAGTACAATATTTGAATTAATCTTAAATAAATAACACCTCTTCTTTTTTTTTGCTTCCAGTCCATCTTTTCATTTCTACTCCAGAAAATAAACTTCTAAGATGTAACAAAAGACAGAAGTCACCAGGCTGACTAGAAACAGCATCAGGTAGTAAAGGTCAAGCTTATTGGTCAGTCCAAACACAAAGCATAAAACAGCAGGCTGATATTTGCATCAAATACTGGTCTGGGGGGATAAAGTGCCTTTGCAAATGCCTGACAATAGTTCTGTCTGTGCTATTTGGCTAAATAGTCCTAAATCCTTAAAATATCAATAGAATTAACAATCTTGCAACAATTTTAGAAGGTAAATTATTAGCTCTTACATAGAATTTCCACAGCCCCAGGGGATGGAAGGAGAACATATCTTCAGTATAAAAAGGAAGGTTGTTACAAAGAGAGAAGCGCTACAGGTAAGAAAACATTAAATTTGTATGACTGTGACATCAATTTCTTAGAAATCCCCAAAGCAGAGCAGCCTTTCTGTGAACTGCAACCACAGCGGTACAATTAAATACAGTTATTTGCATCACCAGCTAAGATGACTCAGAAAGACATAAGCTCAGTGTTGTACCTACATATCATCACAGTTAAAAGCAGAAGTTATTTGTAGCAGAACTCACTGCCTTTTATCTGAAGCGCTTATTCCTTTGTAAACATCTTGTTGACAAATACTTAGTTCCGTGGAATTTAAGGGGCTGTTTCCACTGATGTTTAGAATGTGCTGCTTTTCAACCTTAATTTGTATTAGACAAGCACAGGTAAGTTGTGAAAAAAAAGTGGTTTAGACTGAAAAGGTTACTACAATTAGGGGTGAGTAAAATTTTTCCCCTCATCCTGCATCAAAATAAAACACAGTTATCATTGTCAATAATCAAACAGAAATTGTCTAACTTTTGGAACAGAACTGTGTCAAGTGAAGCCTCATATAATGGAACACACCTTCTCCAACAGCATTCCAATATCATCATTCAGTGTCCCATAACTTACTCATGTGCATGTGAGGAGGGAGATAGCACTGCACACGAAATGCATTTGCTCGTGTCCTAAACAAGGATCATAAACACATTTACAAGAATCGAAGTCCACGTCTTCAACTCCATTACGTGCCCCTGGTGAGACAAGGGAAAATTCTTCCTCTACAGCACATAAATTAAGTAATTACTCAGCAGGAATAGCCAGACAGACTCTGGGCCCTCCTGTCTGCCATTATTGCTATACTCTCTTTGAGTAACAACTCCTCTTCCTCAGCAATTAATTTCCCCAGCATCTTCTTGTACACTACTGACAACTTCCAAGGCTCCTCTCTTTGGCTGGATGCTCAATCCTCTTACCATTATCCTTTCCTTACCATTTTCCCTCCTTTTCCACAGGTTTTCATTCAGAATAACCAACAAAGGCAATCTACATGCAAAGGCCTTCCAGCCTCAGCGGCAAACAAGAATTGCTGGAGATGACCAGGAAAGCCTTTTCCCATTCCAATTCTGCACGCACCAGGAATTGTCTATAGAGGAGAAAGGGACATCCATCCTCCAACAGCCAATATCCAGCCCCCTTCAGTGTTTACACACACTGAGTTTCAGATCCCCAGCTCCAAGCTGACAGAGGAAGCAACTGCTTTTCGTTCTGCCATAACTGCGTGGGTTTGTTTTTTTTTTTTAATTATAAAAACTTTTTAAAGGAAAGACTTTGGCCAGCTGCAGTCTGAACACATACCCATTCCACAGGCACCAAGTTCCCTGACTAAACCATCACATCTGTCTGGTGGGAAGGCAGAGCTTCACCCGTACCACATCATCCAAGAAAAGGAGGAGGTAATTAAAGCCACCCAGCTTGTCACCTTCTTCTCCTCCACCAGAGCATTTGAAAACAAAGGACAAGGAAAAAGTAATGTTCTAAGCTTTCTAATGGTAACGTCTTTAGAGTGAGTGGTTTTTTTCAATTATTTTCCCACAAAGTTTTATGTGTTCAAATTATCCTTGTTTACAGCGGAAAGCTGAGCCCTGGTAGCTGACTGGATAAATAACCACTGTGCTGTTTAAGTTTCAGGAGTAAATCCTGAAGAAACAGCTGTGCAGACACCTTAAATAAATACGCACTGTTTTATCATGTAAACAGATATAAGTAGTAAAGAAAATGTTTAGGAATAATTTTTTCCTGAAGAATATAAATATTTTTGCTTAAGGGCTCCAAGGCAGAAATAGACACAAATCAATATTACACAATCTGCTTCCAGAGCAGAAACTACACATACACCGTGTGAATTTCCAGGTTAGGAACCTCTAGTTTGCTAAAAACAAGCCAAAAGGCAGAAGTGGACTCGACACTTTTACAGGGATATGTGACATAAGAGGACTTTGCTCCTCTGATGTAGCAGGAAATTCAGAGCCAACGTGTAAAGAGCTTTGCAATTCAGCACACGAAGAGTCAGCGGGTGACGTGGTCTGTGTGACTCCGTGGTCCTGAAGGCTCCCTGTGAATTCCACCAGGGCAAAAAGGGCCACAGAGGCTGAAGAAACCCTCTAAACCACACACTGCCCCCACCTCCACGGAGCAGGCAGGGTTCACGGACGCGCCGGAGGCCGGTGCGCCCTTTCAAAGCCGGGCAGTGTCCCACGTTCAGCCGCCTTACCAAGAGCTCGCAGGGCCGCGGGGAGGGCGATGCCTTCGGTCACACCTGCCTGGATCCTCGCTCAGAACATGGCCGGGTTCCGGCCAGCGCTCCGGCCTCTGCCTCCTGGGAGAGGGGGGAGAGAAAACAACGCAGAAAGAGGTGAAATACGGGGCAAGGAGATGGTTCCTCCCCGCCACGCCAGCCTGGCACCGGCCGCTCGCCCGCCCCCGGCCCCGTCCCGTGTGACAGCGCGGGGGCCGGGCCCGAGCGCCGCCAGCTCAGCGGGGCCGGGCTGGGCGGAACGAGCCTGGCCGGGACAGCGAACCTCAGCCCGGGGGAGCCGCGGGGCAGGTAATCGGGGGTGGGGGGAGCGCCGTTGGTTATCCCGACCCCAATCCCGGTCCAGCTCCAGGTCCCGGTGCCGGTCCCGCCCGCCGACGTTGCGGGGCGCGAGGCATTGTGGGCGAGAGGATTAACCCGCTGCGGCCCGGGCGGGGCGGGAGGAACGAGGCCGAAATACAGCCCGGTTATCGGGCTGTCTGAGCTCCGGGGACAGCCCCTGGGGGGGAGTCGGGGTCGGATTTTGTTTCAGACCGAGAAAAAAAGCGAAATGAAGCTTTACGATGAACTTGCGCTCGGTGTGGTTCCAGCCTGCAGAAACAAGCACGGGGTGTATCTTGGTTGGGGGAGGCTGCCCACAGGGGTGAATTATATCGAATTATGGGGGTTTTTTTCTCAATAAGTTATTTGAGCTTGAGGGGGGTTGCGGAGAGGCAACACGCTGGTTCTCGGGCCCGGAGACGCGTTGAGGGGGTGGTTTGGACCCCCGGCCCTCCCCTGGTGCTGGGGAGCGGCATCACTTCCAGCTGCGCTCGGTGCTGGTGTGGTCCCACCTGGACCACTGGGTGCGGATGGGGGAACCACAATACAAGAAGGATCTAAAGCCATCTAAAGAGCGTCCAGAGGAGACCACGAGTATGGGGAAGGATCTAGGGAAGCGGTTGAGAGCACTCGGCTTGTTCAGGCTGGAGGCGACTGAGATCAGACCTCATCGAGGTCTGCAGCTTCCAACCTCTGCCCTCTGACCAGGGACAGGACCTGAGGGAATGGCCTGAAGTTGTGTCGGGGGAGGTTTAAGTTGGGCATTAGGAAAAGGTTCTTCACCCAGAGGGTGGTTGGGCACTGGAACAGGCTCCCCAGGGAAGTGGTCACAACACCAAGAGCTCAAGGAGTGTTTGGACACAGGTGCAATTTTAGGGTGTCCCGTGAAGAGCCAGGAGTTGGACTCGATGATCCTTGTGGGTGCCTTCCAACGCACAACATTCTCTCCAGAGATGCTCCCAAAGGTAAGGGTGGATCAGGTGGAAAGAGGACCTGGAGCTGCTTTGCGGTGCTTGGAGGCACAAGTCCAGCGAGCACGTTTATGCTATCGCTAATTTCATTTTAATCATCAGCTGTAGGCACAGAGCAATGATTTAGTATTTACGTATGAATCCCACCGAGACAATATGCTGCTCATTTCAGTGCAACTCCTGGTCTGGCCTTCCTACTTAATAAGTAGGCTATTATCTTCCTATCAGTGCACGGGAGATTAACGGGAGCGATTTTCATTACCATTAATGGTGGCTACATACGTAACACCCTCACATCAATGAGAAGATAATGGGCCCTTAAGTGTGTGTGTGTAAGGAGGAGAGAGGGAGGGGTATGGAATATAAAGCAGACTCGCCTTAAATAGTTTGCTTTTCCAGTTAAGGAGAAAGTGGTCTCTTCTGATAAGCACCATCATTTTCTGGTAAACATGAACCGATGGGCAATGAGGTTCCCATTATACAGACGCTGTATTATAGGGCCTAATGAGAATATTAATCTTAGTTTTTCCACATAATTGGTAGATAATCCGGTGACAGGTGTTGGCATTGGCTCTGCAGCAGTTCTGGAAGGGTGAATGTGTGTGCTCACCGCATCAGGAGCAGTGTTGGGTGGTATTTTTCATCTGCTGTGGTGCTGGGCTGAGAGACTGATGCCTCCCATGGTCTTTATTTACTAAACTTGCACGTTCACACTCTGGGCAGCCAATCCTTGTAGTGGCAGCTTTGTCTTTCTGGGACCAGAACTGCTACAACCAAAGAAGCACAAATAGTGTTTCTCTTTTGCTGTAGCGATGATACTGTAATTTTCCTTGGACCAGGAGTCATCCTTAACCCCTGATGTGCAGTGAGCAGCAGACTCACCCACGTGAAGGCTGCAGGATGGGACTGCCTGGTTTGCAGTAGGAATGAAGGGACGCCGCAAACATTTGCCTTTCTCAGCAAGCAAATAAATGCACGCTATTCCCTGTCCAGTTTGCACTGTTCTGGAATTTGGGATGGGTGCATAGCTCTCTCCCCATCTCTGCAATGTGTGACAAATATCTATTCTGAGATAACAGATAATGCCATGAAGAAACATTTACAAAGGCACCATGCATGCCTTTCCCTATTGGTGTTGTGTTCCCAACTTGTTCCCTTTTTCTGCTTATGAACTGTTTCTACCTTGAAACTAAATGACAAATATTTTTAGCACAATTGCCATTGTTATGATTGTTATGCCCAATGTCAAGAACATATGAAATGTGATGATAAGGAACAAATTCCAGCATGACAATAATACAAGGCAGGCACAGTTTCTTTGAGCTGTTTTCCACGTTGAGATTTTGCAGATAGAAAAGATTTTACTTGGCTTCAAAAGGACGATATAAAAACATGTAAAGGGCAGCCTGATTTGAGAGCACAGAAAACAGCTACAGCTGTTTCATGAACATGTGCACCACAACTGCAATGAAGAAGACTAATAGCAAGTGGA
Organism: Lophotriccus pileatus; assembly: GCA_035583135.1. Classification (NCBI taxonomy): domain Eukaryota; kingdom Metazoa; phylum Chordata; class Aves; order Passeriformes; family Tyrannidae; genus Lophotriccus; species Lophotriccus pileatus. Next base: position 8,276,397 of record JAWWES010000051.1, read on the forward strand.
AGCTTACTAAGATAATCTACCTAGTGTGCAATTTTGCTTGTAAGTTAATGATTTTATATGATGGCTTTGAAAATTCTTAGGTAAAAAATAAATAAATCTCGGGAACAGGTCTTAAACCAAAGAGCACTCATTTTCACTTCTTCCTCTTTTACAGATTTACTAAACCCTTTCTAATCTGTTAATAAGACTAGATTTTGGCTATTAAATATTGCAGTCCCTGATGTAAATGAAGTGGCATTACCACTTGGTTTAAATTACACAAAAAATACCTGAAAAATTCTCTTCTAGAATAGCTGACAGAATGAGCTTCAAATATTAAAGGAAAAAGAGATGCCACAACACCTCGTTTTGACTTGTTTACTGATGCCTATGTGGGTTGAATACTATATTCTGCACTAGCAGCACTTGTCGTGGACTGAGAAGATGTGGATTTTTATTGCCTTTTTCCCTCTCAACACATCTGAGATTAGCCACTATATCAGGGTGTCACAGTGCTGAAACTGAGGGGGAACAAAAGGAAATGTAGGTACCCTTGTTAGATAAATCTATTTAATAAATCTGAAGAGCGAGGAGAGAGGAATGGACCTGTTTGCGTGATAAATGTCACCGTTCGAGTTCTGCACGCTGTCACTGCGTTTTTGACTTATGTAACTGTGTGAATAACAAATAACTGTGTATAGAACTGTGTGAATAATAACAGAGCCCCAAACTCAGCCCTTTTAGCGCCATGAGAAATCTCATTCATTGACGGGACTGGGTGGTAACACCCTTTTCCAGGAGGGTTTTTAGGTACTTCTGTGCTCTGAATAGCACCCTGTGAACTGCGAGCAGGTTGTCACCTGAGCCACCACATTCTCGATCTCATTTTCAACTTAACAGTCTTGAGAGTTCGAAGTGACTTCAGGGGGTGTCCTGTAAATCTTGAGAGAAGCTCATTCCTACTAACATTATGTCACATTAAAAAAATATTAGAAAAATGATACATGAAATATTTTCTTCCCTGGGATGAAACATCAGTTGTTATTAAATATTTATTTTTTATTATTGTATGTTATGCTGAATGAATAAGATTTATTTTTATTGATTTGAGCATTCAGGGCTGTTGATATTCATTGCATTTGGCAGCCATAGTATAGCAACCTTACCCAGCTACAATGAATATTGCCATTAAGTTACAAAAATGCCACATGGACAAAAATCTCTTCCTTCTCGGTGTATCAGGGAACATGACTTTTTCCTTCCTTTTCAGCTGAGAAACACTTGTGTTGGGGGCTTTTCTGATACATTCCCTCAGACTTTTCCTTACATTTCCTTAGACCTCATTCCTTAATTTGACACTGACACAAATCTGTAATTCCATCTAATTAGCAGCACAGCCCTGCTGGTGATCAGGCACCAAAAGCCAGAGTTTAGGCAGGAGTTTAGTCCTGCAACTGAATCATGGAGTCCTGCCTATACCATGGACCACACACTACAGCCCCTGGCTCTGAAATTCATGTCCAGCTCTTCAAAACAAGATCAGGACAGTAATCAACCCCCGTCCTTCCACTGCATATTTATAGGGAGTTCACTCCTGATTGGAGCTCCCCGTGCCCACTCCCACATGCAGCTGGGAGTGCATTTTAATGTGTGCATTTCCACTACCCGTCAGGTTACTAAGACACCCTTTCATTATGCTTTTCCACCTCATAGCTACAGCTGAAGAAAAGCTTATGCAGATAATTGTATTTAGACACCCCCACAAGTCTTTCTACCTGCGCACATTTTGTTCATTTCAGAAGCGAAACCTAATTTGGGAAGTTTTCATATGAGGCAGCAGGAAGCTTTACTCTGATATTAAAACAGGAAACAGAAAGGTAAAACCTTTGATTTGAAAAGCAGCTGTTACTACACACAGCTTGAACTTTGTGTTAATGTCAAGTCCATGTGTGTCACATCACAGTTCATATCACTGCCAATCAAAGTGGCCGGCTACTATGGTCCAGGCAGGGTGAAAAAGCCTGGAAGTGCTGCTACCTGCCTGTGTCTACTCTGTGGATATTCAGAATGAACTCTGCGAGGCTGGTTCAAGTGGCTTATTTCCAAGGCAATTAAGTCTTTGTAAAGCAAATGTGTGTAAAAAGTCCTCCTTCAGCCTGGTGGCACCTGACACTGCTGACTTCTTAATACGCATTAGCTCTCAGTGGCTTGGGATTGGAAGGAATCTCGCTGAAAACACGGCAGAAAAATAGCTGGGTTTGTGTCTGTGTGTGTTGGAATCGCTCCTGACTGCACATTTCATACCTTCCTCAGGGCAGGGCTCACACGGCGGCTCCTGACACTGCACGCCTGTGCATGCACTGCTGCAGATGTCCTTCAAAAGGCACGCTCAAAGAAACTACTTGTTATTGATTTCTTCTCCATCGCATCACATGAGCCTCGTAAAATTAGCTTGGGGAAGGTCTGTAATCATTTGAGAGGAAAAAATGATTCCTAAGCAAATGGGGAAGCGGTTTTCCTGAAGGAGGGCACCCTAAGCCACTTCCCGAAACTGGAGACTGCACTCACCCTTCAGGCTCTTTTTTTTTTGGTCATATCATTTGAGAAATGCAACTGTTGCATGGAAACCTTGAATAATCACTTAGTATCAATACCCAGGGACCTTGGCAGCTGCATTGAATTACTTCTTGGTCACAGTGCCTAGCGAAACTGGGGCTGGAAATGTGGCTGCAATCATGCCAGCTACTCGGATTGCAGGGGCTGAGATGCTGGGGTGTCAGCTGCCACAGCCTGCTCCTCCTGCAGGGCTTAACCCTTTGGGCACTCCCTCCTCTCTGCTTCAGTCTGTGCCTGTGACAGCACCTGTGCCACTTTATCAGGAATGCTGACAGAGAATCACACAATATCCTGGCCTGGAAGGAACCCACGAGAATCACCAAAGTCCAACTCCTGGCACTGCACAGGATGACCCCAAAATCCCACCATGTGCCTGAGAACGTTGAACTCTTTGACTTGACTTGAACTTCTTGAACTCTGGCAGTCTTGGGGTTGTGATCACTGCTCTGGGGAGCCTGTTCCAGTGCCCAACCACCCTCTGAGTGAAGAACCTTTTCCCAATATCCAACCTAAACCTCTACTGACACAGCTCCGTGCTGTTCCCTTGGGTCCTATTGCTGGACAAGCCATCCCAGAACCACTATGACATTAGTTTGAGCAGCCTTTCCCACAGTAGTTGAGTAGTTACATGTTCTCAGTCTGCATATTGTAAATAAGATAGGGAATTTCAGTGGATTAGGGGGGGATCTTCAGTGCTGCTGCTTGGGTGAGGTGTTCCATGGCACAAGGCGTCCCCCTTGGACTAACAAAAATGCTGGCAGCTTCCAGGGTGTTTCTGTCTTGATGTTTTTCCTTTATAGTCACGAAGGAATAGAAAAAGAGTTATTTGAAGGGCTGCTTGTGGGATGTTATGGCAGAATTGTCAAAGCATCTTAGAAAAGCTGTAAAAGTGTGAATTTGAACCTTGACTCCACTGTAGCAGTTAATGGGTGCTGATGTGTTTGATCCAGAGGAGGAACGATGCCAGTCATGTTTCCTTCCTACAAGCCCTTGATCACACAAACAAGGCAGCTGTGTCAGCTAGATATGGACAAATTGTTCACTTTGCTGTTATTCTGAGGTACCAGAGAGCTCAGTGAATCTGCCTTCCACCTCTGCCATCCTCCACTTGCTCATCAAAGGGTGATGAGAATTTGTTG
>JAWWES010000051.1:8280230-8353797 GCA_035583135.1 Lophotriccus pileatus
ACCAGAGAGCTCAGTGAATCTGCCTTCCACCTCTGCCATCCTCCACTTGCTCATCAAAGGGTGATGAGAATTTGTTGTGCAGCTCAGCAAGTTAATATTAGAGAATTACAAACGTGAAATGCAGATGATGGTGGTGTAGAAATGCCGAAAAGCCTGATTAGGAACTGCCTCCCCCCAACATCCAAGGCTTCCCAGGGGTCAGAGAGAAAATGACAGATTTCACACACCAGCTCTGATAAATTTTACAGATCGCCCTGGGCTGCTGGGAACCCATTTCAAAGCATAGAAGTAATTGAGAATTTTTCCTTTCTTGTGTGGTGATGGGAAAAATTTTTGAAATGGTGCGCTCTGCTGCCACTGGGCTGTTTTTTTCTCGGCAATGAATTCACCAGGCTGCTAAAGAAGGGGAAGAGCAGAGTGTGTTTCCTTTGGTCATGGCCTGATGAGGGTGTGATCAGTGGTGGGACTGTCACAGAGTCCAGTTCTCATAGCAGGCTTGGCTGCCCAAGGTGAGAGGCGGCACTCTCGGGTCACCAGCCGGTAGATCCTCTCACTGCATCCGACATTACTCTTGAGGAGACAGGGCAGGAAGATGATTTCTCCTAATCCATTGTACCCATGCACATTTTAAGCATCCACAGTGTCATCCTGTGGCAGGAAGCTTCACAGGTCACCCACCTCTCACGTGAAGACTTTGCAGCTGATCTTTTTGAGTGTGTCCCCAGGAAATCCTGCGGTGCTCAGTGCACAGCCAGCATCACTCAGGCAGGTGGCGGTGGGTTTTACTTCTGATTGTGACAGAGAAATAAGATGTGACAGGCCACCTTGGGAAGGCTGCTGTCTGCCGTGGAGGAGGGGAGAGGGCTGGCTGATGAGCTCCTAGAGCACTGGCACAGGCACACTTTGCCTTTTGGATGTGGCCTGGAAAGGCTGGAGTACTGTGACACCACTGTGTGTGATCAGACATCTGTAAAGGCACCGTGACCCAGGTGATGTTATTAAAGTGGAGAGGAGGTGGATGTAAATGAACTGAGTGGAATAATGCACCCCATGGTACTGTGGGATGTGGGACCATCTATAGCTTTCAGCAGCTGTGACAATTACAGGGCTTGGACTGTGAAGAGACATGTCCTCAGCTAATACTTTTAGCCTCTATTGCTCATTTTGATCTGTCAGAGCAAGGAGACTGCAGATATGAGAGAACAAGCTGTGGCAAGATACTACTGCTTTTTTTCAAGCTCAATAACTTTGTGTCTTGATTTGTCCTAAAGTAAACCTGGGACTTCTCAAAGTAATTTCCATGTAATTGGCCCAAAACAAGGTCCAGTTGTCTAAGGTTAATCACCCCTAACAATGCAGCTGGATCCATGCAACAACAATTCCCTTTTCTTGGTCCTCTCCTGATGGCAAGGGATGGAACTGCCTGCAATTGCCTTACCCTGTGTACACTATCCTTGTGCATCAATATCTCTGCTAAGAATCCTTCAGAACCCACCCAGAACTCCTTAATCAGAACCTTCTTGGCATTCAGGCTGGACTCTTGAAGCAACATTCCATCCACCAAAAGCTGAGGGAGAGGTTACACTCCAGGCAATAAAAAATTCAAGACAGTGAGCAATTTTGGCTTTTTTTCTTTTTTGATAAGTTAAAGCTATAGTGGGTTTTATGAATTAAACTTTCAGGGTAGATGTGTGGTCCTGCAGCATTCGTGCAGGAATTCAGATGGTCAGGAATTCACACAACTTTTAGGAGATGCTGGCAGCTGCTGTGGCCATGCCAAGTGCCACTGCACAGTGGTGTCAGGGATGGCTACCTCATCCCATGATGTCTTGTTAATCTACTTGCTAATTAAACTAATTCTGATCTAAAGTTCTACGTGTTTTATTCTCTTAGGTCCAAAATCAGCTAAGTTAATTTTTTATCTGATGGAAATAAAGGATTTTCTGCTGGTCTGCAGGAGACTTTTTAGTCAGCCTGTAAAGAGCCATCAAAAAACCAAATCTGTTGTCAGGAGATCCGATCTCAATGCACCTCCACTGGTTCCATAATCAAAAGAGGTGGGAGACCACAGTAGAAGCAAGTGTCCAAATTTTAGCATGTGAGTAGCCCCACTGAGGCCAGTGAAGCTGCTTGGATGCTTCAAGGTGGATCCCCTTTGTGTCCAGGCCACCTGCTACACCAACACAGATAAGAAATCATACGAATGAAGATTATAAGATCAGGCTCTGGCAGCTTCAAGTCTCTCTTTGAAATACAGGTTGCAATATTCCTGTGGTTTCACTCCTCTTAAAAATCCAAGGACAGTCAGTGTGTTTTCCTTCAGAAGCATGTGGAGTCCCAGCCAACATGTAGTTGCTTCCTGCATAGCTTATTAAGATAAAAGTGCAGGTGGAAAAAATCCTGTTTAAGTCAAACTTAGCATTTCAGCAGCAATACCTTTTGCTGTTTCACACCATGTCCCCTTTGCAGTACAACTGAGCTGGAAAATCACAATGCCTACGGGAGGTTTTTAGAAGCAGGAGGCAGAACAAGAGATGCAGAAAACCTTAAGAACTGGCACAAAGGCCAGGTACTAACCTGCACGGCTGTATCCCAGCCTTTCCCATGCTGTTCCCAGCAGTTTCCAGAGCATAGAACAAAACCAGCCTAACCCCAGCCTGCTTTCGGCCAACCTGAGCTCCTGTTTTAATTCTGATGTCAGGTTGTCTGACCCCATGGTACTGAGTGAGACCTCCCTGTGCAGTTTGTAAGGAATGTTTTATCTGCATTCATTAAAAAATAAAGTGATCTTTGTTCCATTGCATTTTCCATCCAAACCCCACATTGCCAGGAATACAAATGCTGCCAAAGCTTCTTCGGTCCATGGTTTTCTGGGTAAAATAAATTGGTTTCTTCCCTCGGTGTTTTCCTTTCACCTATAATAAATGTGTTTTATTGTATCTGACTGCATTAATTGATGCCTTGGTTATGCACAGTGCACAGGTCACATAATCAATATATTTTACCATTTAAAACCAGTAGGATTTGTGATCAATTCAGAGTCTGCCTCCTAATTTCAGGTATTCAGAATATGTTTGTTTGTTTGTTCTGTTTCTCCCTGTGGCTGATGTGAATAACAATAATGCTGTTAATATAAGATTTTGAACGTTCCTAGCACTGGAGGATTAATCCTCCTTCCTTAGGATATAGTCAGGCAATGCTCTCCTTGAGTAAAATGATAAAGCTTTCATGATTTCAGCTGCCATCTCCTCACCCCACTGCAATAAGCAGTGGGCAGTGCTTATTTAAAAGGAAAGTGAAGCTGGTCACTGACGGTGAGAAGTCACACCCTGCTTTGGAGGGAGAAGCAAACCCCTGACGTGCTTCAGAGGAAGAAGGAGCAGCCAGAGGTGACAGAACAAACCGTCATGCAGACATTGGAGCCACCGGAGATTGTGAAGACACATCCTCGTTATGAGATGAGGCTCTCCCAAAGCTTCTTATCCTGTTGTGTTGAGCTTAGCAACAAGTCTGTCCCAATCACAGTGTGTGGTGTGTGACCTGCCCCTCGGGCCAGCCAGGAACGCGTGTGGCAGGGAGGGTTGGCATGATCCATGCCTTGTGGATCCTGCTTCTTCTTCAGGAGGGGAGACAATTGGGAGGACTCGGGCGTGTAAAGGAGGTGGTTGTGTGATTGTGGGTTTGCTCTGTTGTTCACAATTATACTGACTTGCTATTCTGCAGGTACAGGGTACAGCGAGTGGTGCTCGGGTAGAAACTCTTCTTGGAAGCAAAAAGATGCTCTCCTACATCCCTCTGCTACTGCTCAGCTGGGATTCATCCCCAAGCCTTGGTACATATTTCCAAATATCCACAAATATGCATTTTCCAGAATTCCTTGTCTTATCCCCCTTTCAGGGTTTGTCTTCCAAGTGCACTCCTGCTGACAAATTTTATGGGAAGAACCGTTGTACTTTAGGTTAATTCTAGTCTTCCTAATATTGAGCGTGAACATACCAGCACCTGCACGCGGAGGAAGGTGATGGGCACATGTGGAATGAGGAGAGGAGCTCTATAGACTTTGTGTCCTGTTCACACACCTTGCCTGGCCAGCACGGTTCTCTGCCCCCGCACGGACCGGCACCGCCTCCCACCACGGAGAAAACGAGGGGCTGCCCTGTCCGGGGGGACAGGACTTGCTCCCGCCTCCCGGGGGAGGGCCGGGGGCCGGGAGCGGAGCATCCCAGCGCGCCTGCGGGGGCCCGGGGGGCGCATCCCGGCGGCGGTAGCCCCCGCCCCGCCAGCCCGCCCAGCCTCCGGGACGGCAGCGCCGCCGGAGCGTTGCCCTTTTAAGCTGTGGCCCCACTTGCCTCCACCCCGACTCCCGGAGGGGCTCCGGCAGCCGACACCGACCGACTGAGCGACAGACCGACCGACCGACCGAGCTCCGTGGCCGCCTCGCTGCCGGAGCGGGCAGCCCAGAGCCCCAGGGCGGCGGCGGGGCCGCGGCCACCGGGCTGCCCCTGCCCTGCCCCCGCCGCTCGGGGACCATGGGATGCTGCACCGGCCGCTGCACCCTCATCTTCCTCTGCACTTTGCAGCTGGTGAGTGGAGGCGCTCGGGGTTCGGGGGGACGCGGCGGAGAACGAGGGGGTTTCGTCTCCCCGGGACGGAGCCGGGAACAAAAGCCCCCCTCCAGCGTCTCAGTGCTGCCCCGGGCAGGGCTCCGCTCCCAGCGCAACTTCGGCTCGGAGGAGGGATGTCGGGGTGCGCTCCGGGGACGTTTGGCCGCGCCGGGGTGATTTACAGCTGCCTAAAACTCATAAAGAAAAAGGGGGGGAAAAAAAGTAGTTTTCAATTAATAACTTTGTGCTTATGAAATACAACTGAAAAAAAAATGCAAATCGCTCTGTGAGAGTAGTCTCGGCGGCTCGGTGGCGATGTTGTAAACCAAACCAAACTTCATACGTGCCAAAACCCGCCGGTACCTTCAGCCTCTTTCATGTCCACCCTGCACGCCTGCATCCCACCCTGCTGGGATTTGTGCTGGCTTGGAAGGAATTATTTCAAACTCTTCCAGGATGAAGTGCTTGGATGAAATGTGCTTATTAGTATACATGTATTTATGTAGGAATAAACTTGCCAGTGTGCAGAGAATGTGGACCCTGGTGGGCACGGGTCGGTCCCTGGTGGGCACAGACGGGTTCCTGCTCCTCATGACATGTGCATAGATGATAAACAAAGGTCTGGTTGTTCCCTGAGTGTCTGTGCATCCAGCCTGGATCTGGAGGGTCCCCTTCTTGTCAATAGCTAATGGGCTCCAGGGCTCCTCCAGCCTTAAAAAGGAAATGACAACAGCTAGGTATTTGATTTCATTTGCTTCTCCCGAATTTGCTGTATTTTGGAGCATTAGCAGCGTGCAGGAAAGGGCAGACTTCCTGCAAAGTTCTGTTGAATAGTTTGCTGGTGCCAAGGGGGTGAGTCTGGTTAAAACTCTTTGTTTTGGAGTCGGGTGCTGCGACAGCACAGTGTTTTCTGCTCAGGGACGGCGAGCAGGCACTGGGCTGAAGGTGGGAGAGGAAAACTGGGAACCTGCTAGTTTTGAAATGATAACCATCAGCCTCAAATTGAAGGAGAAGAGGGTGGGAATGTATCCCGGTGAACTCTGACTGGCACAATCGGAAGATGCGGGTGGAAGATTTGACTCGTAGTTGAACAAAATGCAGAGTGGAAGTGGTGGGGTTTTCTTGCACAAAGAGTCTTGCTTGGCATATTTATGAGCGAGCTGAATGGCTGGGGAGTGTGTTTAGTCTCCTGGATTATTTCTTTTGATTTTTCACCCGTGATCACAGAAGAAAGAAGCTGTACCCTGTATTACATTAGAAATTGGCATCTCAACACTCAGTGCCTCTTAGACCCATCACTGTGTCATCCTGCTTTAAGGCACACACTCACACACCGGGGTAAAAAAAAAGAAAAAGGAAAGAAAAAAAGCCAGGAGCTGCTGGTGCTGTTCTGATTTCTGACAAGCGTGGGAGTTTTCTTGTATCCAAGATACAGGGACAAAGAACCCCCAGCATTTTATTTTCCTTAAGACCCTCCTCCTCGAAGAAAAGAATCAGTTTGGCTCATTCTTAAGCAAGTTTGGATGCCTCAGCCCTAGCAATTTCCCATGGCACTTGCTGGGTGAATTGGTAGAGCTGGAAAAATGTGAACTATGGTGGGGGAATTTCTGGAGCTGCACTCTGGTGGGGGGTGAGGTCAGGAGATCCTGGCCCGTTCCCAGCAAGTGCTTGGGTGAAGGCGAGGTCTTTTTACTTTATTTTTTAATTGACTTTATCTTATTAAGCAAAGTTTGTCTGTAAATCATCACATCACTCCCACATCCATACAGGCGAGTGACATGCAGGACTCGCTGCTGCTCAGGGTGGGCTCTGCTGAGACAAAACACTGAAGCAATCAGGCCAAGATCATCAATAAATTATAATGACGTGAACTTCCTTTGTTCCTCTCATGTCTCTGCTCGGCTTCATTTGATACTTTGAACCCTTCACAGTCTTCCCTGTTGGTTGCCAAGCTCCATGTCTCCCACTACTGAAGTTCCAGGGGTGAAATCCTGTCTCTTCTGTGGACGTTTTGCCTCCGACTTAAATGGGGAGAGGATTTCAGTGCTGGGATCTCCCACTTCAGTTCTGCAGCACACCCCTGAGCTCCACTGCATGTTCTCATGTCTGTTCCTCAGAGCTTCACTGGAACTTTTTATAACTGCTGAATGGTAGCATGAAAAAAACCCTCCAAAAGCTCAAATTAGAGATTTGAGTTGCAGTTCTTCACAGAAATTGCTTTATTATTAGGTGCAGGCAGTCGAGTGAGTGTGTGGGGAAGTGTTTGCACACTGCAGTCTAAATGTTTTCCTGGGGAAAGAGGAAAAAAAAAAAAAAGGGCAGAAAACAAACAAAACAAACATATTCATCATTGCTGTGTGTGTTCCCAAAGAAAAAGTTTGTGATCCAGCCGGAGAGCAGAACAACGTGTGAATTCAAGGAGCTGCTACACAATGCGAATACCAACGAGATCCTCAGCCCCCCACGGGCCGAGCCTCGTGGCGCAGAGAGGAGGAGAGCATATGCATCTGTCTGAAGAAAATCAGGGCTGACTCCCCAGCGGTTTGCTAATCAAGGGGGGAGAGAAGGCTGTAGTTTGAATAAATAATTTGCCGTGTTCCAATTTTAGATTATTGTTTCCTTCAAGCGTCCACGTTAGGCTCGCGATTTGACGATCGGTCCTGCAGGGAAGCTGCAAGAAGGTTCTGGCTCTCCTTCCCTCTGGTCCTGGTGTGCATTGCTGTCTCTAATCCTTCCCTTTTTCCCAATCCACCCCTACCTCCAGCAGAAGTTTGGGTGAAAGTTGACCCAAGTCAGGGCCATCCTGCAAACGGGCTTATCCTCAGCCGTGGATGACATGGAGTCAGCCATGTGAGGGGGTGTATTCCCAGAGTTTGTGAATCCCAAGGGAGTTGTGACCTCTCCATTCTCACTTTGCCTGAACACCTCTGCCATCCAGGTTCTGGTGTTACCTACAGCAGATCACCAGCCCTTTTTCATCCCTCCCAGGCTTTAGGCAGTTGTATATTAAGAGCAAAGCTTAAATGAGCCCTAGGCCTCCCCAGGAGAAAATCGTGACTCTGTCAGGGAGGCTCTGTAGTGAGTTAAGAAATATCCCTTGCAGAAATTAAGGTCGAAAAACGTTTGCCAAGGACAGGATTTCCGAACCTGAGTGTTATGGGAGACCATCGCACCCAGCAGGACTGTGGACTGGGTGGGTCGTGGTGAGAAACCACAAACCAGAGCTGGGTCTCAGGCAGGGAGGTATTAAATAATCATTGATTTGCGTCTTTTCTCTCTGGCAGCGTGAGATTGCACCCAAACGGTGTATTTTCTGGAGCAGTAAGTGATTGTGCACCGGAGGCACTATGTGAATTTATTTCCACCGAGCATGGAAAAATTCCCTCCCTCCCCGTGCCCTGTCCCAATAAATCAAACAACTGTAGTTTCTTTACATTCTGTCCGTGGATTGAGAGCTCAGATGCCAAGCAAAGCCTGGAGACAATTTTACAGATACATTATAAATCCCCCTAGAATAACAGCTTTTAATGGAAAAAGTGACTAATACTTCAAATGAGCAGAGAACAAGGCGCCCTGGGACGGGGCTGCACACTGAGACTAACCAAAAGTAACTATATACCTTTATTTATTTATTTTCTCGTGCTCTCTTTCTGCCTCGCTCCTTTCTCAGTGATTCCTTTTTAATCTCTTACAGAAGGGGGGTGACCAGTTCTGGAAGCTATTTGAAACCAGCACAGGTCCTTCTCTAACTGCTCTCTTGTAGTTAAAGCGATCGTGTTGGTTTGATGGAGACATGAAGCGATGCAGAACACATGGGGGGTGAGGGCAGAAGGCAGGATGTGGGCCAGAAAAAAAAAAAGTGCAGGTTAGAATAAGTGAACTAGTTAAAATAGGTGAAATAGAGAGGTGTTTTACAAGGGCATGTAGTGGTAGGACAAGAGGGAATGGCTGTAATTTGAAAGAGAGTGGGTTTAGACTGGATACTGGTAAGAAATTCTTCCCTGTGAGGGTGGTGAGGCCCTGGCACAGGTTTGCCCAGAGAAGCTGTGGTTGCCCCATCCCTGGAAGTGTCCAAGGCCATATTAGACAGCGCTGGAGCAACCTGGGCTGGTGGAAGGTGTCCCTGTCCATGGCATGGGGGTTGGAACAAGAAGAGCTTTAAGGTCCCTTCCAACCCAAACCATACTATGGTTCTGTCCTCCATCGATCAGCACACGTGGGCTGCAAGAGGGAGGGTTGCAGAGCAAGGATAAGGGTAAGGGGCAAGCAGGATCGTGGTGTCTGGGGACTGTAGGGATGACTTGGCTGGCTTTCTCCTCTGCCTTAGGGGTGTTTTGAACCAGAGGCTGGGTGAGGAGAGCAGGACCCATCTCTGCCCTCCTCTGCAGCTGCCTCTGGAAGCTGGGGCACAGTCTGCCTGCCTCTCCTGAGGGAGCTGTGAGCCTGCACAGCTGCGGTTTGGCTGAGCACAAAGCCTTGGAGGGAAGAGCAGGTGCAAGGGGAAGCGCAGCATCCCTTTGCTCATCACGCTGCTCAAGACCCCTCCAAAATTACCTTGTGCTCTCCCCAGCTGTTTATCTTCTCCATGGGTTGTGCTGAAATTATAATCCCTCTAGGGAAGGGGCTATCTTTTGTGGATGTGCACAGCACCCAGCACTGTGGTGGCTCAAACCTTTCCTGAAGTCCTTGAACAATACTCCAGGCTAAATAATAACGTAAGTCTGAAGACTACGTTTGACAGATGCTGTCTTCTCGGTGTCTGTTCCAGACAAAGGAAAATTAAAGCTGTGCCAATAATAGAGCTCGTCAGCATTTTCCACTGAAGCTGACTTTCAGTAGAAACCTGGGGATTTGACTAAATGAATATTTTCATGAGAAGTATCTGCTTTCCATAGACAATCCTGAGTTTTTCTCCCAAGTTTTGGCCAGAATATTTTGGCGAAAAATCAAAAATGTGCTGGCAAATGTTTGCTGTGCTGGCAAACATTTTTAATTTTAGAGCGGCGGAGATTTTCTTACAAAAAAGATGAATTTTTGCATGAGATTTTTATCCTTTTTTTTTTTCTTCCCCCAACTTTTTCCTGAGCAGCTGGAGTCGGTACACTGCAGCACAAGGGAGGAGCAGCTTGGGGGTCTGTGTTTCAGACGTGTTTCCACTGTGCCCCGTTGCAGATCCCCCCCTCTGCCCACATCCGCGTTTCCCACCGCGGTGGTGGAGATTGCAGATGACTCACAGGAACTGTCCTCCAACCAAACCCATTCAGACCAGGCATAAAATTTGGCCAAAGCCAAGCCAAAAAAACAACTGAGGGCAGGGTGGTGGTGAAGCCTCTCCTTAGAGAAGCGGGGCTTTATTTCAGCTGATGCAGGCTGTTTGGTGACCACTCTCTGATTTCTCCCGGCCACTCTCTGCTCCTTTGCCTTCCCCTTCTTCCTCTCTCCGAGCACCAGGGCCCTACAAGAAGAGAAGGAGCTGGTTTTCCCCGAGGGGGACCCTCTCCCCCTGGCTGGTGTGGGGTTAAGGGAGCTGACGTTGCTCCATTGTGTGCTAATAATATATGGAAACTGGGATCATTTTGGCTGGGGTGCAAAATGGAGCTCTTCCAAGAATCTGCGCCAGGGGCCCGAAAGTATGAACTCTTGGAGAACAAACTGGATAACAAAGGCCAGATTGTGATCGCTTTTCCTCCAGGAAAACCCTGGACTAGCCCGTTGCTTTTTGAGCACTTTAGAAAACGCGTATGGTCTGAGGAGCAGCAAGTGCCCCAGCTGCAGCATTGCCTTTCCCATTAACAAAACATGGGGTCTGAGCTCAGTAGAACTGAGCTTTTCTTCCTTATTAAAAAAAAAAAAAACAAACAAAAAAACACACACCAAAAACCAGGGATAATTTGTGATTTAATGTCCTACTGCTTGTGGAGTTCCCTTTGTCCCCACTCCTCCCGGGCTGCAGGAGATGTGATGAGCACACCCAACTGCACAGGTTGTGTCTCTGTGTTTAAGTTTTGTGGAAAGACAGTTTTTCAACCAAGAGAAAACTTTTGTCTCAAAAGAAGTATATTCTTCTCCCTCTCCCTGTGTCCAGAACAGGAGGAGGGGAAAAACTACATTTCTGGACACAAAAAAATGAAAATACTCTGGCATTTGGCAATAATTGCTGGAAATGATGGGGGTGTTTATTGTGCCAAACCCCAAATATTTTGAACTTTTACAGAAGCTTGAAAACACTTCTGAAAAAACTTGAAAAGGCTCCCTAAAAAGAAGTTGGTTTGTTGTTGGTTTTGGTTTTTTTTTTTAATTGGAGTTGTGCACTCTGGACATTCTCATCTTCCAAATATCTCTGACATCCCGATGTGTCCCCCAAGCCCAGCTCATGGTGAGGTTTAAGGGGGAAAGTCTTGACAGAGAAAGCGCAGGTTTGGGTGTTGCTGCAGGGCGGTGCTGTGTTGTGGTGACTCATCTGCTCCCAGGCCAGTGGGTTTGGGTGTTTTTGTTGTAGAAGGAAACTCAATGAATAAACGCCCTGTGGAAATGTGAATCTGAGATATTTCGTAATCGTTCTAATATTAGCTTAAAGTTCATGAGATTTCAGAATAGTAATAAACAACTTCTGCTTTGCCAGTTTATTGATAAGTGTCATCATCTTTCTTTGTCTTTTTCTTGCTGGGGGTAATAGCAAGGATGGCAAAAGTAAAGATTAATAGTAGTAAAAAGTAGGGAATCAGTAGTAGTAGAGCAGTAATAGGAAAGTAGATAGTAGCAGTAGGGAGGAGAAAAACTGATGTGATTGAAATATCTGGCAGAAATTTCTGAGGTGGTGTTTCAGCAGAAGTGCTGCTTCTCACCAGCAGGTTGAAACTGTGTCTCACAATGAACACAGAAAAGTCAATGTTGGTGTTGCTCTGGCTCCTTCTGGCCTAACCAAGCCCTGGGCCCCCATCTGAGAGTCCTTGTGAAGAACAGAAGTTTTATTTAGCTCTGAGGCTTCACAGACTAGAGAAGAGCGAGCAGCAGCTTTCTGCTGGGGCAAGATCAATATCTCCTCCCTTGACTTTGCTGTAGCTCATTAACATCAACTGTCTTTTCCAAGGGATGCTTTTTGGTCTATTTTCCACAAGGACTTAATTGCCATTTTCTTGGTGTCTGTGGCTCGTTCTCAGCACAGCTGCTTCTGTGTCAGGACGTTAGACACAAATATGTTGTTTATCAGGGAAACGCACGTCCCAGATTTTCTCTCAAAGGTGAGGATTCTTGGAAATTAGGAGCACAGCTTTTCTGATCCCCCTTCCCCTGTCATCCTGGGTGTTGTTTGGGCGAATCTAGGTTTAGTAATTGAGATGTCAGATTCCCTGACACCTCTCAGCTGAAAGGATGATGGTGTGGAAGCGGTGACCTCCGCTGCCATCTGCCTGGGCTTAATGAAAATATACTGTGGGAATCGAGGCAACAGCTTGTCTTCATCACCTGCTCAAGGAAGGCAGACATCAGGAGCTGCTGTCCCTGAGCCAGCTTCCTTTGTCACCTTTCAGCACCGGCCAGCCATGCAAGCAGGTTCCCACCTGCTCCCTGGGCTTTCTCAGGCCAGCTTCTCTATTCTTTTTCCTTTTTGCTCCATTTTTTTTCCTCCAATGCTAAAAACTCAAGGAAAGCAGGATCATCATCATATTTTTTTCTGCACCAGTGGAGCAAGCACACAGATGTCCACCCAGGCCCTGATGTTCAGAAGTATGGGAGCACAAGTTGCCCTCCCTGTTTCAGCTTCGGACATCTCACTGTAGTGATGGTCAGGGCTCAGTGTGTGTGTGTGGGACCAGCCTTCATGCCCTTTCTGCACTTGGGGGCAGACTTGCTGCCCTCAGAGTAGACAAGAACACAGCTGAGGGTCCTGCTGATGAGATCCCTGGAGATGGAATGCCTGGAGCATCCTCGACCTGGCTTGCTCCACCCCACACCCCTCCAGAGCTGCCCATGAGTGAGGACTCGGGCAGTCAGACACCAGGTCAAAGATATGAAAGAACAAGAGCTGAACATTACTGAGGACTGTTGGATTTCACTTCTCCTGAAGTCTTAAATGCACTTAGTGAAAAAATGAATCCAGGTGCTCAGATGAATACTCAAAGCAAATGTACAAAGCCTGGGAAGATGTCTCCTGTGGCACATCTCTGGGGAACAGGGACCTGTCTTGTGTCTGTGGTGACCCTGACAACAGCCTTGGACCCATTAAAGCAGTTGGTGCTGATTTATGTTTTCCAAGAGCTGTTCTCTGGGGATAGTTCATCTGTGAGCACCGTTTCATCTGAACAGGGAAGGTGAGATAGAGGACACTAAGGAAGGGGATGGAGCATTTTACTATCCACATACAACTTATAAAATATTGAGTGTAGCCTTGCATGGAGTGCTGTGTGTGGTGTGCTCATCCATCATGGATAAACAACCTCACCACAATTAACAGTTTGTCACTGTCTCCCTTCAGCTCCACCTGAAAATTACCTCTGTAGTAACCAGAGCTCAATCTCAGTGCCAGCATGGTTGACCTACCTGGAGATCAGGAGGAACCTAAGTCCTGGCCTTACTCAGGTTTGTTCATATTTAGGAGGTTTGTCCATTATTCTACAGTACTACAAGAGCATTGCCCTGCACATTACAAATGGCTCCTTTATGGTGGGAGCATACTGGGTTCTACTCTAAGGTCTACAAGCAAAACTTCTCCCCTGCATGAAGCTCAGCAGATGGATGGGCTTTTTGTGGAGGGAATGTGGCAGGGTCTTTGCTTAACATTGCTGCTATGGTCCCAATACTCAGGAGTGCCTAACTCCATGCTTTGGGACTTGGGAGCATCCTCTCTTTTCAGAGCTGCTGGACCCTTGATAGTTCACTAAGAGTGAAATAGTCCCACTTTTGTGGAAGCACCACATCCAAAGGACCTGCTCCAAGGACCAGGGCCTACTCAGTGGCACTTCAAAAAGACTTTTCTTCTTCCCTGAGAAGAAATTACTGAGTGTAGCTGGATGGAGGAAAAACTCCTCTTGAACCAAAGACCCACCTCAACAGCACAAGAAAGAGCTGGCCTGGCTTGGCTGTCTTGGACCTTCATTTAGGAACCTTGAAAGAGGCACAGAACACAGATACGTGCTCCCCAGCCCACAGGTTCACAGAGATAAGGTCCAGGCCCAGGAGCTGATTAACCTCGTGGAGAATTACCAAGACCTGAGTCCTGAGTCTTGGCCAGGCTCCCAGAAACTCCCCAGAACCCAAAACACCTTTGAGGTTCTGGGCCAAACACCTCCTGTTTTGCAGCACAAAACAACTTCTCCCGCAGCTCTTTCCCTGGAGGATGGTTTGAAGACTGGGCATTTAGATAACTTGCATGAATGTCAGAACTATTGGTTGCTTTGCCAAATCAGACCCAGTTCCTAATTCCCCATGGCTACTGGTAATCCATTAGCAGCAGGTTTCCGTGTGGGAGATGGGAATGGGCTCTGACAGGCGTCTGGCATCCCTGGCTCCAGAGGCAACACACGTTCTGTGATATCATTGTGGGAAAGGCAATACACCTGCTTATATTGTATATGTACAGAATTAGGGGAGAAATCTGATTATCCTAATTACTCAGAAATGCTAAATATGTGCAGAATACCGTTTGGCTAATTAGCCTGGGAGATTGCTGGCTGTTCAGCAGGGAGTAGAGCGGGTGTTGGGAGAAGTGTGATGAGAGTTCACAGGCTGTTATGTGCCCTTTGCTTGTCTGAGCATGTGGAGAGAAGTGAGCATGAGCGATTGGAGATGTGGTTGCCAGCCTTAAAACAAAGTAAAAAAGCTGGGAAAGGGCAATTCTTTTTCAAATGTCTTTCACTTTTTAAGTTTCTGGGTCTTCAACTTTCCCATCTCATTATTTGGAGCTGAGACGTCCAAGGGAAGGGGAGGGTCTGCCTCTCTGTCAACAGCTGGTGGGAGCCCCTGCATGGCATCTTCTCAGAGGGATCTGTTCTTCCCCTTATCCTGCCTTGTGCTGACACAGGCAGAGTCTCAAATGCTCTGGAAGCCTGAGGAGACCATGATGTAGTTAGTTCTGTGATTGCTGCTGCTTCGTTTTGATTTAATAGGCTTGCTTGCACCACAGAAGAAGTCTTCTGGCTCAAACTCTGACCTGCTTTTCCCAGAGGTACAGAAGTCAGGCAGATGCTGAGTACATCTCAAGGGTTTAATACCCAGATGTCTAGATCCAGAGAACCAGGATGGACAGAGATCCACCAAGAAAACCATGACTGTCTGGGAGGGCTGCAGGCAGGTTGGGACAGCAGTTGTGCACAGCTCAGTGTGTCCTTGAGTCGTACACTGCACACAGCTCTGCCATCAGACCAGAGCCAAAGCCCAGATCTTCTGGATAGAATCAATGCCCAAAGTGCACATTCATCCATTGCTCCTTGTAGCTGGGCTTCCTCATGTCTTTAAATAACCCTGCATAGGTTTTATTCCTGACCTAGCCAGAAATTAGTGTCTACCTCCAGCTCTTTGGAAAGGTTAACCTTCCTGCTCCTGTGAGCTCGGGATCAGTCCTGCTGTCACTTCAACACAGCATTAGCTGGGCAGTTAGCTGGGAGAAGCTACAAAGCATTTGGGCTTCCAGGGCTGCCAGTGAAGCAGCTCAAAGCTGAGTTGTGTGACAGCGTGAAAGAATAGATAGGGTGATATAAAAACTCTGCCATGGCTTCAGACAATAAAGACTGTGTCCCCCTTCTGATGAATAATGACTCTTTGTTTTATTCCTTAGATGGCAGGGCAGTTAGAACTGCTGAGAACTATCCCAGTGCTAAATATATGGCTGTGTAATAAAGGCTCTGCAATCTATGAACTGGGACTGAATGGATACTTGAGTGAATCATTTAAAGTAGGATGAATTTCTGATGCAGCTCATGGTGACAGGAGGTGGAGGGGCAGTAAACCCCTTCGCAGATCACTCAGCCAAAGGATGTTTTCCTTGCATGAGACGTATCCCAGGTTTCATGGCTGCCAAGTTTTCCTCATGGAGGCTCCCTTGGCCGTGTAAAGTTCCTCGCTCACAGTTTTGGACACTAACCTGAAAACAAGTTTCAATCTGCATTTCAGATGGAGCTCCCGGGTTTGGTAGTGAGACACTGTGCATTTTTTCTAGCAGAAATCCTGGAAACTCAACCCTGGCAAACTCAAAAGAATGGAGCAGTAAACCCCATGCTCAGCTGTAACCCAGGCTGAGAGCTCAATGGGGTTTTTTTATCCCCATCAGAAATAGGGATGGAGCCTGCTACGATGAGGAGGAAAGTGCTGCTTTTTCCTGCTGCAGTGTCACCATGCTGGTGGAAGAGGTGATGC
The DNA here is from genome assembly GCA_035583135.1 of Lophotriccus pileatus. NCBI lineage: Eukaryota > Metazoa > Chordata > Aves > Passeriformes > Tyrannidae > Lophotriccus > Lophotriccus pileatus. Next base: position 8,296,184 of record JAWWES010000051.1, read on the forward strand.
ACAGATACTGTTATCACTGTCTGGAGTCACCTCAGAGTCTCGCCAGACCAAACTTCCTTGAAATTATTTAATGCAGCGGCAAGGATTTGAATTTCCATAATGTGGATTAGCACTCTTCTATTTTAGCTAATCCTTGCAGTCAGACCTGCAAGCAAGAAGATCAAAAGACCTGAAAAAAGAAATGGTCAGAAAGTCTGGAGTAGGAACGAACCAAAGATGTCATGGTTCCATCTCACACCTCCAAGGGGTGATAGCAGCGGGGAGGCAGGGTGATGTGTGGATGAAGCTTTGGTGTCACAACTAATGGAGGGCAAGTTTTTGTCCCCTTCCATGGCTGGAGGAGATGCAGAGTCCGTGAGTGCCCCGTGGGTGAGCTGCTGCCTGTGGGTCGGGGTTCAGCCCCTGCAGGATCACCAAACTCTTGCCCTGCGGAGACGCAGCCGCTAAAGATTCTCTGCAAGTGAACTTTGTTCTCCGGAGCTGCTGAAGTGGCATCTATTGACCAGCCTCTATTTTAAAAGGGGGAGAAGGAAAAAGAGAAATTCAGCTTTGCTGTTGAATAAACCATGAGCCATTGAGGAGCTGCGAGGCAGCAGGGGAGGGGCAGGGGCAGCGCAGAAATGAGGGGACACAAATGTCATGCGAAAAATGAAGCACGGGAGGGGCCTGGCCATTGTGTGACACTCCTGGAAACTTACTTGGAGAGTTGGTTGGTGGGAGGCCAGAAGATGTATACAATGAAAGAGAGACACTCGACTGGACTGAAAATGCAAACAAATTGGGTAGCACAACGGAGGAGATAAATTATGCTCATAAAATAAACAATGGCCGAGCGACACTGGATAAATAGTTACATATAATAACACCACTGTTTGTCCCAGCCACCCTAATTGGGAGGCTGGGCAGCATCCGATGAAAACCCTGCGTTGCACATTTTCCCCTTCTAATGAGGAAGATTTTCCCTCCCCCCCTGGAAGCCTCCCCCCAGTCCCATTTAGCAGCAGACTGAAAGGCCTGGTTTCATTCCACTTTCCCACAGCAAACTCATCCTGGCAGGAACTGCATTAAGGAGGAGAAGTAGAAAATGATAATAAATTGAGGACTTGCTCTTATTTCACCTTGTGACAAACCTATCCAGTGGGTGACTCAGGGAGGGCGATAAGAGCATGGACTGGGCTGCCGCTTTCCTTTGGGTGCTTGGTCATGTGGAAAATAACCCCATTCTAGCCCTCACTCAAAAGAGCTTTCCTTTAAAAATAATGCTTTTTAAAAGGCACTGAATCCTTACTTACCCTGTTGGAAAGCCAGCAGCTCGCCTCCATCAAAGTGAACGTCACAGGTCTCATTTCATCATCCACTTGGACCGAAGAGCAAAAACAAAGGGTTTTGCCCCACAAGTGAGATGGTCAACGCCATCAAGACAAATGGGAGAACTTGTTAAACCTTAGCATTTTTTTTTAGCATGATTGTGTATTGCTAATAGACCCCCAGTAAGAAATAGAGCTGGATCTCTACTCCCCAGCCTGCATTGCTCATGGGGAGGTTACAGCTGAGGAAGAAGCCCAGGAGGTGGTCAGCCTTCCTCACCTCTGCAGGATGGGGCCCTGACTCCTGAGATGTGAGTGACAGCTCAGAAATCATCTTTGATCATACAAAATTGACTTTGCCTCCTAAAATGGCTGGAAAGCTTGAATATCCCCAGTTTATGTGTCTCAAGGGAGGCAAGGGAAGCTAGGGTTTTTTTACCTGTAATTACTAAGGTAATTATTCAATTACTTAAGTAGGACTGATTTTCTTCCAGAGAAGCAATTAGGAGATGAAAATCAATAGTGATTGATTTATTTTCTACCCACTTCATAGAGCAAGGTTGTTTGCGGGGATTGTGGTTATTGGAAAATTCCTGCAACGGCCCAAAAGCCTCCAACAGTCCCTGCTTTGAACAAAATAGTTGTTTTCCTGTTTGTTCCAATTTAAAACTCTTCTGTCAAAAGCATTTCACTGGAACCAGAAGCTGAACTGCTAAATGTTTTTCTTGTCCAAAATACTATTTTCTTCCCAGTTCTTTTTCAGTTCATTCTCTGATGACAGGCCTGGAAGTTTGCTGGTACACTCATTAGGGGAGAGTTGGGCAGTATTTCTTCAGTGATATTTATTTTTCTGCTGAAGAAATGGCTGCATGTTTTTTCAACTGTAGTTTTTCAAGGGAAGTTTTTCTTTTGTCCTTTTTTTAAACTGAAATAAGCACATTTTTATGTTTCAGTTGGGGTTTTTTTTGGGCAAAGCACAATCATCAGTGTTAGTAGTAGTGATTAAAACTCAGCTGTCACTTTATACGATGATAACGTGGATGAAATGCAAAACAAACCACTTGGCCTGTTTGCAGCCCAACTCCTGAAATACCTGCAGCTTCTCATTTACCTGAAAACTTTCTGCATGTTGCCACGACTTGCAAAAGTCTCCTGGGGCGGTTTTGATGTATAAAGCCAATATTCACAGTGTTCATCTGCTCTGTCTTGAATTCCCAGCTGCTTATCAGACCAAAGTTACATCCCCTGGCAGTGGAGGGTGAGGTGGGATTGGCAGTGGGGGTGGGCAGGAGAGGGATTCTGGCCCAGCATCCATTGCTGGGCATTGCAGGGAGTGGTTCAGAGCATCCCTTGGGATGAATTTGGAGGGATGCAGGCACAGGAGCAGGGCGAGTTCACCTCTCTGTTGAGAGTGTGACAGTGGTGGGAAAGGTGAGAGGTTTGGGCTGCTGCTGTAACTATCACAGGAGGTTCCCAACCTAAAATGCCGCCTCTTTTTGCCACCACAGGGCAGGTGAATATCCAAAAAAAATCATTTTGGCAGTGAAGATCCTGACATGGGTTGATTAGTGTGAAATATTCCTGAAGGTTTTTACAATTGTGACCCAAGTCTCCAGCTACCCTCTGTGTAAAATGAGGATGTTATTCCTAATTTCACTAGATTGGGAAGACAGACAGTTAACAACTGTGCTGATGGGCTTTGGTTGAAGGAGCAGGAGCGGAATCTACCCCAGGAGACTCATCCGTGTTTGGGATAACACTGTTTGTACTGCCATGTGTGAGAGCCTGGGTGTCAGTGCATCATTTCCCAGATGCCTCCCTGTTGTTCCCATGGGATCTTTTCTCCTGCCCTGTCAGACCCGGATTTTACAGAGCCCTTCAGCACATGACTGCAGCTGGACTGTCACTGTGCCTCAAGCCAGCAGATGCTCCAGGGCTTGAGGGCTTCTGTCTCTCCCAAGGAGCTGCTGCTCGTGGCATTACAGGGGGACAAAAAGCATCCCACGGAGCTGCTGGCAGGTGGGAAGGAAAAGCTGTAAAATAATGGGAAATGCATCCCATAGGCTTCACGTGTTGTCTCTTCCTGCCCCTCCTCCCCCCCCCAGTTTCACAGCTAGGTATGAGGAAGCAGAAGTGCTAAGAGCACTTCTCTGTGTCCTGGTGGGGGTGAGAAAGCCTTGCTTTATGAGCAAGGGTCCGTTTGTACGGTGGGATTTTCTGTGTGGCTGTGCTCTGTCCCCTCCTGCTTCAGCCTGGTTACGATGGGCTCTCCTTCAAGGAGCGCAGTTGCGGCAAGACCACGGCAGATCCCAATTTCCTAGATTATTAATAATAACAATATCATTTTCTCTCTCCCCTATTTCTCACCCACCCTGCGCTTCCCTTTTAATGAATTCTCCTCTCTTGCTGTAGACTCTGCAGTGACACCAGCCTGATTTGTAATGTAAATAGGCAGCCCAGTGTAAAGGCGACCTGCAAGAGCACCGCAGGGCTCTAATTATAATTTTCATTAAACTCCTTCTGTTTACGAATATCCAAGCAATCTGGCATTGCAGCAGAAGCAAGAGGAAATTAAAGCAGTGCTACCACTTAGCTCCAGTGTCAGGGAGCAGGGACCCAGCTGTCGAGCAGAAACTGAAGCAGGGTTTCCTACAGACAAAGTTTTGAAGAGTTATTTCAGTTTTGGCATCCTTCCTCTCCTGAGCTTTTAGCCCAGTTGCAGGGCTTGCATGTTTTTCCTTCAGAGGATCTGGCTGGTGCAAGTGTTTTACACGTGATCTATTTGTGACCTAATTAAGGGGATCAGCTGCTGGAGCTCCCAGTGCCATGTGCAGGAAGGAGCTGGGGGAGAGCGGGCGCTGAGCCGGCTGGAGCGGGACAGGCAGGGTGGGGGGTGGGGGGTGTGGGGTGGGTGGAGAGGGACCATGAAGCAAAGGGGAGAGCAGGGAGCTTTGGCTAGCAAGGCCCTGGGGGGGCTTCCACAACAGTCCAGCAGCACAGAGATCATTTGTCCCAGTTGCTGGGAGCATCCTGTGGAGTGAGGGCTGCTCTGACACAGCCCTGTGCACGGAGTGGGGCTTTGCTGGTTGTGCCTCGAGGCCACCAAGAAACTCTCATCCTCGTCTTCTGCTGGATGGGCAAAACGACTTCAGGTGGCTTTCTGCAGATGTTTTGCCTTCAGAGAGGCATTTTTGTAACTCAGGCCACAGCTGACCCTTCCTGAAGAGAAAGTGCTGCAGGTGCCAGCAGTGAATTAGACTGGCAGAGGATACCAATGAATTTGTTCATAAAGCCAAAGACAGGGGATGTTCTCAGTGTCACTTGGACACAGTGAGTCTTTCTTGGGCTGTGTGTGGACAGGGCAGAAGAAAAACTCTTTGAGCCTGAGGCAAGAGTTACTGCTCCCTTTAGGAATGTGCCAGTGGTGTATTTAAGGCCACAATTCAACTTTGGGGTAACCAGTGGCAAAATAAAATTGCAGTTTGCAGTAAGTGCCTATAAAATAGCAAAGACAGCCAGAATTTTGTCTGAACTGGGTGAGTCCAGCTGGTATCTCATGGGCTTTATACACACTGTGAGTTTTGGTCCAACCCCTGATTAATTTTAAGTCTGTCTAGTACACTTGAGAGTTTATGGGAATCTCCAAGGTGTTCCCAAACTGCTGTTCCCACATCCAGGAGACTCCAGAGAGCTGCATCAGGAGGAGAGAGGCTGGGCAGTCCTGGCTCAAGCAGTGCTTCAGTGCAGCCTTGAGCCTTCTGTGCCAGCTCCCTCCAGCAGCAGAGCTGGCTCTGTGAGCTGAGCAGAGGATGCTTGGGATAGCAGGTCCAGAGGGTTTAGGGCATACTCCCTAAATCCAACAACCTATTGATTAATTTTCAAGTATTTTCACTTTTTTTCCCTGCATCTCTGTCATGTGAATGAGCCCAAAATTTGGACAGGCTTTGTGGCTGAGCAGAGGCAGGGATCACAGAATATAATGCCCCATTGGTGGGGAATAAATCTCTCTATTAGAAAATTAAATTCCTGCTGATCTCCAGCACTGCTCTGCCTCACAGCCTTTACAGAGTTTGGATGGGTTCATCACGGCAGCAGATCTCTGGTGCAAAATGGCTGGTGAGTTAATGGCTTGTCTTTAATCTATATTACTTCACTCAGTGAGGAAATTCGTGCTACTGGTGGGCAAAGTTCCTCCCCCAGTGCTCTCTGCCATGCCAGGGTGGTGTCTGGATGGATGTTTGCCCGTGATCATCAGTATGAGGTGGGCTAAGATAGGCTGGCAAGTCCTTCAATAAGTGAGGGAAAGCCATGAGTGTGGAGCCTGAGCCTGGGATAGGGCTGTGCCTTTGGAGCATCTGGGTGATGAAAAAGTCAGGCACTTGTTGAAGAAACTCGTTATTTTTTTATGTCTGTTGCAAATACAGTCACATCCCCTTCATCCCAGTGCTCCCTGTCTCCATCACAAAGCTGAAGCCCCAAAGCTGAGCCATGAAACTGAGGGGAGGAGAAAAATACTGGGGGGAGAGGGGACAGGAACATTGTGGGCATAACAGATTAATTTAATTATGTTTGGGGAATTTAGGATTGCGTGTTGATGTAGGTTACAAACAAAACAAATTTGTCATTCTTGTCAGGGTCCCTTTTTGCCTGGATCACAAAGGCACCTGCTTATTAATTTAGCCTGATTGCTAAATCTCAGCAATCAGCAATCACAACAGCGTTCAGTGCGGAGGGGCTGCCAGGAGACAGGCAGGAGCACAGGGAACAGGCACCTGTCTGCATCCCTGAAATCTGAGCCCCAAGGGCAGATGGGATCCAGGAAAACCAAACAGGCCAGAGGCTCTGTGGGGTGTACAAAGCACAAGCCTCACCAGGCACATGACTGACCCTGATTTGGGAGAAGTTTGGGCACTACAGGGCAATCATTTCACTGAAGCATTCCTCCTAGGAAGCAGTCTTTTTCCTGGGAGCTGTGTTCTGAGCTCCATTCAGAACGTCGGTGCAGGGCAACCTCTTCTCCTCTCTGCAACATTGTGTGCAAGCAGCTAATTCACTGTCCTGCTGACCACCCCACTGAGGAGGTTATGGAGCAGGAGAGGGCACTTGTGGATTTGCCATCTGGCAGGGATCAGGGACTGTAGTGCCTTGCTAGAAAAAGTACTGCCAGCTCCTGCTGTTTTGCCAACCCTGTGACACAACCCAACACTTGGAGTAAAAAGGCTTTAGGAGGTTTGTCTGGATGTGTGCCTCAAGTTGTGCCAGGGGAGGAGGTTTAGACTGGATGTGAGGAACAATTTCTTCACCAAAAGGGTTGTCAGGCATTGGCACGGGCTGCCCAGGGCAGTGGTGGAGTCACCATCCCTGGAGGGATTTAAAAGGTGTGTATGTGTGCCACTTGGGGACGTGGCTTAGAGGTGGGCTTGGCAGTGCTGAGGGAACAGTTGGACTCTGTGATCTTGGAGGCCTTTTCCAACCTGTGTGATTCCATGACTCTGTGAATGCTTGTGCATGGCCCATGTCTTCAGCTGAGCAGGGCTGGTGCTTTTTGTGATGTACATAGAAAACCTCAGTCCTTCTGAAGCCAGACCCTCAACCCCAGACACAAACAAACAGGCTTCTGCACTGCTCAGTGCCAGTCTCATCCCTTATGTTTAGCAGGACTTTGCCTTTCCTGGAATGCTAAGTAGTATTTGGGCATGTGGGACTGAATAATGACACATCTTTGCAGCCAGGACATTTCCGAAAGGCTTTGGCAGCAGAAAGCTCAGGGATCAAGGTCACAGCAGTGGAACTCCTGAGAGCATCATTGCCAACACACAAAATGATGCTGGGAGGGGAGAATGCAGAGCTCAAAGGTGCCAGGCCAGGGGCTGAACGAGGAGGTGAGGGCTCAGCACGGAGATGTTTGACAGCGGGATGCTCCAGGCTTCAGCGGGGAGGTTGTGCTCAACCCCTTCAGAGGGAAAAGGGTAACCCAAGCTCTGCACAGGATGGTGCTGGGCTGGGAGAAGTCCTGATCCTCAGCTATGGCACAGGGCAGTCTGAAAGCTGTGTTTCCTGGAGTGTGGTGCCTCAGGAGCAGCCAGGGAGTGACCTGGTGTGGAGTCATGCCAGCAATGGGGACTTTTCCTGCTGCCTCGTGGGGCCCTTTGGCAGGGATCAATCCTCCAGGCCAGCACAAGGAGCGGTTTGCTTCAGAAACATAAATGATTTAGAGGCATCAGCCCTGCTGTTGGAGGCCTCTCTAATGTCTGTGTGAATAGAAGGGGTTTCAGCAGCTTCTGGGGAGAAAACAGACCAAAGAAGCAGAGAATGGGGTGTATTGTATCCAGTGGCCAGAGTGACCAAAGATGCCTGAGAGACAAAGTGACAAACAGAGACCTCCTGTGCAATTAGTCTCTTGACCTCTGTGGTTGGGCGAGGGATGCTGGGAAAGGAGCTGTGGATCACAAGGCCCCAAGGAATGTTTCCTTGACAACACTTACTGAAGAAAAATGAGATTTCATGAATGCAGCGGGTGTTAACGCGTGAGGGGCTGACTTTGGGAGAGACAAGGACGTGGCACCTCGCAGAAAACGAGCCCCTCGGTTTGGGCATGTTGAAATAGCGGCTCAGTGATCTGCTTTTCCAGATAAACTTAATTAAAGAGCTATTACAACCGTTCGTATTTATTTAGAAATGCAGCCACCGTGGTAAAAGCAGACTTACTGTTTAATTATTTCTCTACCCACAAAATCTTCTCCACCTTGAATAATCACTGGCACGGAAGGGAATTTTCTGCTCACTGCTGATAGTTTCAGCACACTGCAGCTTGGGCTTAGGATTCTTTAGAACTAGCATTGTTCCACCATTTACAAAGGCAAAGCCATTGTATAGGAAGATATGTATAATTATATAATGTATCATAATAATACCAGTACATTAAAAATAAAAAGCAGACAGGTGTTTAGCATTGCCAAACTTAAACTGTGTGGGAGAACCAAAAATGCAGATATTTGTGTTCACAACCTAAATAGATATATTTTTCAAATTATCTAATTGGAGACTTTTTTAATTTCTTCCTGCTCTTTCAGCTAGAAGGACTTAAACTTTTATCCTTGCATGATGTGTCACAGGAACAGCAGCACGGGGGCTGTGCCCTGAACTCCAGCCAGCCCACGGCATGGCCAAAATACCTCAGGAAATCAGTGCAAGTTTTTCCTCAAGGAAAGGCCCGTGACCTTTCCCAGTGAAAGTCTTGGCTGCTCCGGGGGTGTTTGCACAGCAGACAAAGAAAGAGCATCTTCTTAAAAAGCAAAAGCTGGTTGGCAGGAAATCAAACGCTGATTCAAGGCATCGGAGTCAGGCGGGAGCCCGGAACATCCCAGTGGTGTGGTGGGGACCAAGGGCTGCAGCTGAGCCTCTTGCTCAGTTCAGGCTGGAGAGAAAGGAAAAACAGGGGGTTAAGTTGCAGAGTTTGTCCGAGTTGAAGCTGTATTTAAGCACACAGGGGTCTGAGGCTGCTGCCTACACCCCTGAACAAGAGCAGGGCAGGGTCTGGAACAGTCTGTGAGGCTGTGTCCTTACACTGGTGAGAGACAAGGAGTAAAAGAACAGTTTTCAGGTTGGTTTTTTATAGGCCAAGTGGAAAATTGCCTGGGTTTCTGGGTAAAACATTTTGGGTTTGTTTTCTTTTGTTGCAGGAGTATCTGCCTTAAGTCCTGGCTGCAGCAGCAGGATCAGCGTTTTCCATTTGTTCCCTTCATTGCTTGATTGTGTATTTATTTCTAATGTTTAATTTTTAAAATAAAATCACCTATTACAGCTGAACTTGGAAAGGTCAAAAGCAGGTTTGCTTGCAGGAGCAGAGACCTATGGATGTGTGTGTGTAGGCAGCACTGTATCTGCCTCTGGGTTCTCTGAGAGTCTCCCCTGCATCTGTACGAGTTGCAAACATCTTGAAAGTGATATTTTTTTCTTTTGTGCCCCAATTGATTTCAGAAACACAGTGAAAGACACAGATCCAAACTAAATAAGGTTAAAGGCTTAAAAAGCTTAATAAATTAAGAAGAGCAAATCTAGCTGATAACATGGCTTTGATAGTAGGCTATAAAGGGCAGAGAGTTAAGGAATTACAGGTAACTGACTGTTCATCAGCATCCCTTCCTCCTCAGCAGCGTGGGGGCACAGGGGAACAGGTTGGACTCTCCAGCTTATCAGCAGGACAGGAGCAACAGAAGACAAAGTTGAGGGGATAGAAAAGATTTGAGGGACTAGAATTTAAACAAGCACCCCCCAGCCCATGCTGCACCAGCTCGATGGTGGCATCGACACCTGCCAGTGACACTGTCCTGTCAGAGCCATTGCAGTGCAAGTGGAAAGGTTTGAACCCCCCAAGAGGAAACTGTTTCCCATTTTGAGTTGTTTTATAAGACCCATTTTCCTGTTCTGCAGTGGGGTCCATCAGGCAATGTTCCACTCCAGCTCAGGTACAGCTTCCCTCTCAGGTGAAGTTTTCATGCTGTAATGACCCTGAGCATGTCCAAACCTCTCTTTGCTCCCTGTGTGTGAGCTGTGACAGGGCTCTGCAAGCTGAAGAACATTCTCTCTGCCTTTTTTATCTTTCCCAGCTGTATAAATGAACGATGGCCCAACAGAGAGCTTTGGCTTGTGTTGTTTGCCTGGCTAGCAGTTGTTTCACATGGTTATTTGCTATTCCAATTTCACTCAGATCAGCAGAAATGTGGTTTATTTTGGGAGAGAAAATTCTGCCACAACTTTTCTGATTCTAGCACTGCAATAAATGATTTAATTTAAAGAATGGAAAGTAAAAATGTTCTGTGGGCTAGAGAAGCAAAAGGAGCAGAGGGAATCCTGGTTTTAATAAGAATAGTCATAAAGAAGAAAAATTTGTCCTCCCTGATGGAAGGGTTCTGTCAGCTTTGAATGGGTGGAAACCTGTGCCACAATCTGTGAAATTTCTCTTTACAACCAGTACCTCTGGAAAGTAATAAGCTTTCTCAATAGAATAGTGTGAATCTTTGTAAGGAACATTACAGCAAGGATATTACTCTGCAGAAACTTGGCAGCACAGAGAAAGATGGCATTTCCTTGCTCAACAAGAGGGATCCAGGGAGGTTCAGTATGTAGGGAAAGATAAATCAGGGCAAACCATGACCCTGCCCTCTCTGAGCAGGACTGGAGGGACCAGGACTGAAGGGTACCCTGACATTCTTCACATCCCAACCTCAAATCAAGGCCAACTTAGCCCAAACATCAGCCCTGTTTAAGTCCAAATCTCAGCAGCGTTTCATGGGTAAGCTCTGCAGACAGACATGTACTGTAATGAGTGAAATGGTTGCTTATCAATTTGTTTTTAGCAAATATTTCCTTAATTGTGCTAAGTTCCTGAGGAACAGGGACAAACCCAAGGTAACTTAAGGCTGCATTTCTAACAGCTGGATTACAGCAGAGACTCACTGCCTGCCTGCCACTGATACAGTGCTGGAGTTTCATCAGGAGCATTTGCCTGTAATCAACACATTTTACAGAAAATTGCCTTTTATTTTTTTCTTTTATAAATGAGGAAACAGCTTGTGTGAGCTCACACATCCCACAAAGGCTCCCCTCTCCTTTGCTGAACCAGCAGATGGGCACAGCCCATCTCTGGACCAGCTGAGTCACTCCTGCAGCTCCCAGGTACACAAAAACATTTTAAAAATGCAGAGAAAGTGGCAAAAGAGTATAAATCAGGATGGAAAGAACCTGGAGACGAGGGCAGTTGTGCTAAGGGAGAAGAAAGTATGGCATGAAAACAATTTTGAGATCACAGGGAAAAATCCAGAGTTTGTAGACCTCTCAAGGAGCTGTGCCCCAGTCTGAAGTCGTGTAGAATATCAGGTCCATCTTCAGGGCAGTTGGATACCTCTCACTTCACACCACAGTTCCCTAGTCCAAGCAAACCAGGGAACATCATGAGGCTGTGGAAGGAGAAGCTTTTCCCCTTTTTATACAGACCAAATGGCAAATGTTCATTTGTGAGAATGATTTTGATCTGTTCTCCAGACATGGGTGCCCTGATTCTGGAGTGGGAAAACTCATGGCAGAAGGCATGGGCAGGAGGGGTCTGTCTTTATTTTCAGAGCCTGAGGGCAACAGGCAAAGCAGAGCAGGGTATTACCTAGAAGAACACCGTGATTGTGTCCCCTCAACAAAGTGACAGCCACAGCTCTGGCTCCCATGGCACACCCTCCCACATCCATGTAATGCACAAAGCCAATTAAATGCCTGATTGGATGAAGTGGTCACAGTCAAATGGCCCATTGCCAGGCAGTCAGGGTGCAAAATTGACCAATATCGTAAAGGTATGTGCCTTAATCCCCTCCTGAGGGATTAAGTGTTTAACCTATTACTGGTGTTTCTGATGAGACACAGCAAAGCTGCTGTGCTGGGGAGGGGAGCAGCTCTTGCCCCAGCCCAGCCCTGCAGCCTCGTGCTCTGCCACAGCATCTCCCAGGTGGTTCAGATGGATCAGGGCAGGGCAGTGTGTGTGGCTTCAAGAGGAAAACTATTGGGCAGAAGAGGGAGATTTGGCGGCTGCCTCCGTTCCCTCCCTGTTCTCTGTCCCTCTTTGCTTGTGAAGGTGTTGGAGGGGGAAAGCTGCTTACCCCTGCCCTGACTGATCACTCTTAACCAGCCTGCCAGAGTTCTTTGAAATACAGATTTTTATTGAACTTCCAAGGCAGTGCTGAGAATTGCAATACCTTCCTCGCCCAGGAGAGGTGTGAAGGTGATTTCCCCACTGATCCAAGAAGGAGGAGGAATAATGGCCATTTAGTAGATGGGGCTTCTGTCATCGTGTGCCTGGAGTGACACCTGCAACCATTCACATCCTTAAATGCTTTAAACCATCACGCAAGCTCTGGTTATTAGCTCCCAGGCAGGAAAAGGTGTCACAGAGCTGATTACACACGGACTAGGATTAACCATGGTTAATGTCTAATTAGAAGTTAAATTAATATTGACTATCAGTAGTAAATTGTAATGATTTATTTAGGTGAAAATAAATATGAAATGTCATAATGCAATCCCAGTGTACTAGTATGATAATTAAACACACTTTGAAATCTTATCCTGACGGGGAAATCTCCTGCTGTGCCTTGGCACCAGCAAAGACAGGCCGATGGAGGGGGTTACACGGTGTTAGTGAAGACAAGCAAAGAGAAGATCTCTCTGTGTAAGGCTGGGCACTGGGGAAAAACCTTCTGGCACAGTTTTAACCCCTCCACTCACTGTTTCTCCTGTAGATACAGTGTTTAAAGGCTGTGGGGATGTAAGGCCAGCATGCAATTGCATGTTCCTTGTGCTCTCTCAGCTGCACCTGTAGAACAGCAGCTCAGAGCTGGGGCACCTGATGTTGCCTGGTGCACAGGTGATGGCTGCAGGTAAAAGTGTGTCTTTATGCAAATGTGGTTTGAGAATCGGCCCCAGCACTTCAACAGTAATGGAGTTTTATTTCTAGGACAGAGTACTGGCCTTGAACCGTGTTATTAGTGCTGGAGAGGAACACAACCTGCCCTGCAAAACTGATGTGTTTGCAGAATTTCTTTACTGGTGGCAGCATTTTCTGAGGGGTGAAAGTGGAGGAGAGAGTTTCCTCCTCTCTTTTACTTTGATGGATGTGTGCTGGAAAAGCAGAAACATGAGAGGTGTCAGGAATGATGGAGTGATGCTCAAGGCTCTGACAAACGAGCTCTTGAAAGTTATTTTCGTGTTTTTGTGAATGTGAATATTTCACGTTTAAGATGTTACCACCCTGTCCTCCACCAGAGGCACCTCCCCAAAGTGCACACACCAGAGGAAAGCCCCACACAGCCCCTGGAGCTCTCTGGTCTGCATTAGTTTGGCCATTAGAGGAGCTGGGATGAGTACAAAGGGGAAGGGGGATGTGCAGACAAGTGTTGTGTCCTACTGACCTGGTTCATAGGCAGCGAATTGCTTTGGGAATGGAGTCCCACCTTCAGCTGCTGCAGGGATTTGCTCAGGGAGCATGTCAAATATTGGGAATAAGCACTGTGCGTGTCCAGAAACCGTTAACTCTCCTTTTCCTTCTCCCTTCCAGCTCGCTGCATTAGAGAGGCAAGTGTTCGACTTCCTGGGGTACCAGTGGGCCCCTATCCTGGCCAACTTCCTCCACATCATCATCGTCATCCTGGGCCTGTTTGGCACCATCCAGTACAGACCTCGCTACATTGTGGTGGTGAGTGACACCCTTTGTGCCCTTTTGAGCCTTCCACGGCCTCTGCTCTGGTGGGGAACTGAGTCAGGCCCTTGGGAAACCAAAGCACAAGCCCTGCAAACTCTTTTAGCAGGAGGCTCCTGGCTGTGCTGAGGAACACGGTGTTCAGTGTGCTGTGCTTATGCCAAACTTGGAAGGTTTCAGATGATTGCTGCTGGTGCTAAAGTAACACCCAGACACTGCACAGCGGAGAGGGAGAGTGAGGTGCTGGACAAATGCCTGTCAGAAGCATTTCCATCTCTCCAAACTCCTGCCCCTGTGACTCTCTCAGGCAACAGATCATCTGCACATGGGAAACCAACAGAGGAAGAGAAAACTATTGCAGTGCTGACTCAGGGCATGCAACTGCCCCCAGCTAGAGCACATGTATGTACACTAATCCCAGTGACTTCCTAATGTTTATTGCTTCTCTTTCCCCAACCCCATTCCCTTCCAGTATGCCATCTGGACTGCAGTTTGGGTCACCTGGAACATCTTCATCATCTGCTTTTACTTAGAAGTGGGAGGGCTCTCAAAGGTGAGTGGCAGTTGGATGGGTGAGTTTCCAGGTTTTGCAGTGAAGGGGATGTAGTGGGGAGGGGCAGGGACTGCCTAATCCTGCCCTCTTGCCTGTGGAGGGGGTTGTTTTACCAGGGGATAGAGGAGTACTGCTTGTTGTATGGAAAAAGAGGAGCCAATACTGATTTCTGGAGTTCTTTGCTGGTCCGTGCAGTTGGTGGCTGAAATAAACCCTGCCCTCATGGCAGGTAGAGTGTATTTGCTTTCTAGAGGTGGGAACAAGAGCCATCCTGAGGGGAGAGGGGCTTTGAGGGCTAATTGCCAGCCATAATGCAGGGGTGACTGAGGAGGGCTATGAGCTAACTAGATTATAGCTGATCCTTTTGTGATCTGACACCAGCTTGGCAAAGAGGTGTCTGATGGAGGGGAGGCCCTCTTGCAGCACTGAGTGTGTTCTCTCTGCCAGCCTGTCCCAGGGAAGCGCTGGGCTCAACTGGCTCAAGGACTTTGCTGGAATTCTGTACCTGACCAGCTCTTGATACTTTTGTGCCTGCCAGTCCTGCTGAAGACTTAGTGCACTTCAGCTGCAGGGATAAGTACCTACTTGCTGCCACACCAGGCAAAATATTTCCTATTGTACCTTTTGGGACAGGCTCTTCTCCCTGCTGAACAGAGAAATCCCTCCCCAGAGGGGTGCTGGGGAGGCTGGCACGTCTCCTTGGGATGTGGCTTCCCTGCCTCAATTCTTCCTTCTTAAATACAGTGGTAGTTATTCATGGCTGTTGACCAGGGTGTTGTGAGTTAATATGTGAAGCTCTTTGAAGACTAGATTAGCTGAGTACTGCTGTCTGCTTAATGAGGGGTGAGTCAGAAATAATAAAAATGGGAGGCAGGTCCTAAATTAAGCCTGGGCTGTGAGCAATGAATTAAGAAGTGTTGCTGTAGCACAGCAGACTGAGAGTCATTGTAGGATATGGGTTCATTTCAGAGCACTCTAAGTCTGGCCTGAATTCCTGGGTCACACATTGAAGTTGCAGTCATAATTGGAACTGCCCTGTGGTTTTTATCAGGCCTGCAGCGAGTCGGGAGTGACGGCACAAATCTTTTGCAGATAAGAAAGTGTAGCTTCTTAATTTCTCAGTTCTTCATTTCCCTTCTCAATTATCCCCCGA
Organism: Lophotriccus pileatus; assembly: GCA_035583135.1. Classification (NCBI taxonomy): domain Eukaryota; kingdom Metazoa; phylum Chordata; class Aves; order Passeriformes; family Tyrannidae; genus Lophotriccus; species Lophotriccus pileatus. The sequence continues at coordinate 8,311,438 of JAWWES010000051.1, forward strand.
AACTTTGAGAGAGTTCTCGCCCAAAACAATTATTACTCATGGTCTGAAGTCTCCGCCTGAGATGATCTTGATTTTGGCTGCGATGAACTAAAAAAAAAAAAAAGAATTTTATGTAACTATTTGAAATGCTCCCTTCTGGGGAGGAAATATTGGCTTGGTAAACTGCCCTGGGAGCTTCTCTGACAGCCAGTGTTTGCTTCCAGCCAGCTGGTTACTCGTGTTTGCTAATCCCAACCTGCCCTGCACCACGTCGGGCTGCTGTCCTGCAATTCAAACAGCACAAACTCCTCTTTCTCCCCTGCAGAGGAGCTTCACCTGGTAACCTTGCTCTGTGCTGGGGCTCGTTTTAGCCAAGCCAGCACACAGAGAGGCTTTATTTAGCCTGCAGGATGACACTTGTGACTGGGGACTTTTTATAGAATTGGGCTGCAGTGTAAGTTGTTACTGACTCGGTGGATTTCCCTCTAGGGCTGCACTGAGAAATTAGTTAATTTAGTGGTAAATAGCAAAACCAACAGAGCATTTGTGCTTGTTTGGCAGTAAAATACTTGACAGCCTCTGTTCTTAATGAGTTGCTTTCACTTAAAAAAAGCTGTTTTGTAAGAAATACTCAGGATGCTGCTTTCTGTTCTCCTTCTCCCCCTTAACTGAAGTAATTTGAGTCTTTGTAGTGGCAAAACAAATCCTCACTTCCATGAGACCAAAAGATGCACCTGAGGCAGGAGCTGAGGTTTCTGTAGCACAGTGGTGCTTTGCAGGCTGGCCCAGGAGTGATGCTGCCTCTCCTGCTGCATTTCTGGAAACCTGATCCCAAGCCAGCTGGCATCTTATTGATCTCAGTCTTGGGATCAGACCCCAGATCTGGGCTTGGGTGTAGTACTGCAAAGAGCAGATTCCTCTGTGTGCCCTCAGGGCCCTCGGGAGGAAGCTGCCCTTTAGCTCCCGATAACAAGTCAAAGTCAAAGCTCATCATTAGCCTGGCAGCAAGCAGGGAAATTGCAAATATTGGAAAAAGAGCTTTGCTGGAGTGAGGCTGATGGAGCTGGTCTGATAAACACTAACTCATTAACTACTAGACTAAGCATGAATACAGTGGGGAGTGCTTCAGACAGGGTTGTGCTCCCGTGCAAGTGCCTTAAGGGACTGATAGCTCTGAGGACGATCTTCAGGGTGCTGTTTTCTCTGTGATTCCTGGTGAGGCTGGGGGGGTGGGAGCAGCTCCTGCCAGCGCTGTGCTCACCCTGCTGTGCTCCTGACAAGGGCAGCCTGCCAGGACAGGCTCTGTCAGCAGCTCGTGGGTAATGACAGAACGCAGGAAGGGCAGGGAGATGGAAAGAATGGAGTTTGTTGCCTTTGGGGGCTGGTAATGACAGCCCAGTGCAAGTGAGAGAGATGATAACTCAGGTGGGGTGAGAAAGGGAAGAAAGGATACAAGTGTTTCTGATGTAAAAAGTTTAGAAAAAGCCCAGAGAACTGAAAAGATGAGGAAACAGTTATGTGCACTTCTTGCAATTTAAAATCACTAGTTATACTATCCTGAGTTTTTTATGGAAAAGGAAAGTACTTTTTTTCCTGCTGTGTGAATCTATTCCATACTTTTGGAAGAGCTAAACTGGCCTGATTTCTGTCTTTCTATCTTGTCTTTTTTTTTTTTTTCCCCTTGCAGTCTTTTCTTAGCAGGAATAAGGGTATGAAATATGGCACAGCAGAACTTCATTAGGTGGCCAGACACAAGTGGATCATCACAAGTGTCTAAGGAAGCACTTCCCTTGGTGCTGCAAGGGCCTCCCTAGGCACGTAGCCTGTGCCAGCTTTCCTGTAAGTTCTTTGCCAATGAGCAGGCGAGTGATAGAGCAATCTGGATTTGAAGGGATGCTTCTCAGCACTGGCAGCGAGGTGGTGATGTGTCTCTGAGCAGCTTTTGGCAGCATTGCCTTGCTGACTTGCTCTGCTCTTACCTCTGAGCACACTTGCAGCATGTGGGGGAAATGCATCGTCTCCAAGTGCTGTGGCTCTGCTCTGTGGTGGGGCTCACAGCTGAATTTCCAGATTGCTGTTCCTCCTCCTGTGGTCTGCTCCTGTTCCATCTCCCTCTCTTCTCTTTGTCCATCTGGCCATTTGATTTGGTGAATTGCTGGAAGATAGCTCTGAAGTTTCTAGGCTGTGCTTGAAATAATACCTTAAGCTTCTCCCCGTCTACCCGAGCGTGAAACACATCCCTCCTGCAACCCCTCAGTCTGAGTTAATTATTAAAATCCTGCTGTTAAGACATATGAGCATCTGTCTGTCCAGCTGCCATGCTGACTGACTCTTCATCATGTACTTGAGAAATGTTCAGAGAGGTTTGAGGAATTGGTGTTGTGTATTTCAATGTATTCCTTTGTGTTTTCCCTCTGGGATTATTCATCTTGAATGGCGATTGTTAATTTATTTTTTTTTTATCCTTTCTTTATATTCTCTCTAGTCTACACAGTGCTTTGATCTGAATCCAGAGCTGTGGTGGTCTAAATCTCCTCTTGAAGTGGAAGCAGCCCTTATTAGTCAAATGGGAGTTATTTGTATTTCAGAGAATCTGGACAGCATCTTGGGATGACTTTGTACCTGGGGAAAATACTGTGAGGAGGATGGATAAATGCATCTGTACTTACAACTGTGCCTCAAGTCCCTCTAAATTTAGAACCTTGAAGCCTGGGATTTGGCCTTTAAATGCTGTGACATTGTCAACAAGCCTCCTGAGAGACACTGGAAGTGCTTCTCTGTGTCTTAGGGTGATACAGCCACTTGGCACACAGGGCTGAAAGATGAACATCGTATTTCCTATTCTAATAAGAAATGTTTCCATCTAAAAAGATTTAGAATGATTCTGCTGTCAGGCTCTGGGGCTCCCATGCGAGGTTCAGTTTGTTCCAGAGCCGTTATAGTGCTGTCTTGCCTGATAATTAAGGAAATTTGGGGGAGGTGGTTCAGAAGGCTGTTAACAACAAGAAATAAAACCATCTCTGATAGTGTCCCTTAGGAAATAATTTCAGAACAGCTTTCAGAAAGCTATTTTAGCAAAGAAACGCATCTGGCTCTGTGGGTGTTAGAGGTAGGTGTGAGTTTCCCGTGGGACACAGTGGGGTGAGGCTGGGAGCGGAAAATAGGCTCTGTAAAACGTAGGTACTGCTGTTTTAGTGCTGCTTTAGTGCTGTCGTCTTCCTTCCCGCTCTGATGGCAAACGGATGGCAGCCAGGTGCTACAACAGTTCAGAGCAAGCTGTGATTTTTTTGGCTGGCCTTCAGCATGCTCCCGAGAAGGAGCTTGTGTCACTCTTGGCTCATATTTCTCTCCAGGCTGAAGGTTAAAGAGGCAGCGATAGCCCTGGAAAGAAAGGAGGGGGAGTGCGGTCACACACGGCTCCTTCTCTGCAGCAGGGCTTGCTCACTGCTGGGACTGATTAACCTCTTCCAACCCACATGCATTTCTGGGAGTATTTTGGGGTGTTTAGACCTCAAGTGTGTTGCAGAAAGGTTTTGGGAAACAACTGTTCCCTGGACTTGCTCACAACTGGTTCTTTTCTCCTGATTTCAGTGTGCTGTTCTATTCCATAGTTTCACTTCTCTCTAACCATCTTCTCACAAATGAAGCTGGCAAATCACAGGAGACATCCTGGGATTGTTTTCTTATTCTCCCAGCAATCAGTGAGCGACTGGAGGTCAATTAAGAGGTTTTCCTGAGCGCTTTTTTATTGTGCCCCATCACGCAGGTACCTTCCCAGGGCATCCAGCCAGGGACACAAGGAGAGGAACAGCTCTGCATGTTGAGACCCTCTCGTTCGTGCTGCCCTCCTGCCCTGCTGTGCTCCAGACAGATGCTGGTTCAGAAAGGTGTCCCTGAACACAAAGACACCCGTGATCCCAGTGTGCAATCAGTATTCATTTTACATCTGTGAGATGGATGGCTCATGAGTGCGAGTCACTGTGGTGCCTTTAGAATCCAAATGTGCTCAGTTTTTCCAATCTGTTCTTCACTGATGTATATTTAAATTTTTTTATTTTTTTTTTTTTTTTTTTTTTTTGACAGAGCTGGAGTGTGATTGGAGGCAAAAAGCAACCAGTGCTGGTTAGGACCTCCTGTTCCTCCACCTGCCAACCTCCAGCCAAACCTGTTCTGCTTTTTCAGGCTTAATTCACAAGCAAGTTCAGCTTCTGCAGCAGAGTTAAGCCAGAGCCAAAGCTGGCTGACAAAAGGGAGATTCTAGAAGGAAAGCAGCCTATTTCTTACTTTGCCAAACACACATCAATGCCTCTGTAAGGAGCAGAGAAGGTGCTGAGGGGTCTGTCTGCATCAGCGAGGCAGAAGGTTTGGGAAGGCACCATCTGTGAGCTGGGAGAGGGAAGCCCTGGAGACTGAGGTTAAGAGTAGATACTGTGGTGCCCCGAGGAACAGCTTTGGTTCTGTGCTAACTGGGGGAAGCCCTGGGCAAAGAAACAGGAATTTGGGTTTTGTTGTTTTATTTTCTTTTAATATGAGGAATGTGACTCTTCCCTCCCCCAGCCAACGTGGTGAGTGATTTGTGAGAGGGAGAAGGACAGCTTGGAGGGCTGGCTGTCTCCAGGAGGAAAAGCTCCATGTGTCTCAGAACATGCAAACTCGGGAGAAAAAGAACAAACTTTGCAGAAAAGACGTGATTTGGTGGAAATGAGATATCTGTGGGCCACTGAAAAGTGAAGCCCAGCAGAGGGAGCAAGCCAAAAGACATCTGCCAAAATTGTGAGAATCTGGAAGAGAAAACTGTCTCTAGAAGTGGAGCTAACGCAGCACCTTGCACTGTGTGCATTACCCTGTAACTGCCAATCCCCAAATTATTCCCCATAGCCTTCGACATGCAGACAGCTCCCTCTGAGCTCCCAGCTGTTACTGGAGTTCTCCCCATTGTCTTTGCTGCTCAGGCTGCTTCTGCACTGGTGCCGCGCTCCGTCTCCGTGCCCTCCTCCGTCTCCTGTGCAGCACGTGCCATCTGCTGCGGTGATTATGTCAGGGGCTTTGGCAGCTGCCTTCTCACTTAATTGTCCACATTTCTTGACACGTGCTTCCTGCAGCATATTTTAATGACGGCCCTGCAGGCTGGTTTTGAGTCTCTGTGGTGGGTGGAGGGAACCCCCCCACAATGTGCAGAGCGGGGCGGTTGGTTTCTGTTCACAGGTTATCTGGCTGCTCAAGTTTGTCCCTGGAGATGCTTTTCTGTGTCCATGTCTGTAGCTTCAGGACTGCCTGGCTGGGCTTCTGTATTGGCTGTGGAGACAAACCCTCTCTCAGGAGGGTCGTTTGGAGCAGGAGCTTGGATAAGCTGCTGTGAATCTGTTTTTCCTCTCTTGACTCTGAGGGGAGCTGGCACAGAGGAGTGCCACAGGAGGTTTGCCATGCTGGGAAGTGTGAATACCCCAAGCTCTGACTGCTGCTGTTCTGGGAGCCACTGCTTCCCTCCAGGGACTGTGTAAGACCCTGGCACAAGGAGTGTGAAGTAGTTTATAGATAGGTACTAAAACTTTTAGTAATGGGTAGGTGGGGTGTGTAACTCTGCAGAGATACAGATTAAAAAATTGTAATGAAGACAATCTGTCCTTTAGAATAAAACTTCCAACCTGTTGCCTTGTTTTGTGGTCAAGAGGAGTTGTTGATTCTGCATCAAACTGACCTGAGGGGGCTGCTGGGGCACCCAGCACTTCTCACTCATCTGGAAAGGGATGCAACTGCTCCGTTCAGCCAGTTCTGAGTTTGTCTTTTACTCCCTACAGGGCTTTGCCATGTCCTGTAAGCTCTAAATCCCAATCTGGGTACTTTTTTCTCAAGTGTGATCATTTTTAAATGAGCACCTGGCTGCACATCAACCCCCTGCACCACTTGTGTGGCATTTCCCTCTGTAACCCCCTCAACGGCCTGGTTTAAGGTATTTAACTAGCAAACACAAGAACAGCAAAACAAAGGGCCTCTCGGGGTAGGGATGATAAGGAGTTGCTGGGGAGGTGTTTACAAGAAGCTGCAATCAGCACCCTGAGGTCAGCTTGGCTGGGCAGTCTGACCTGGGGCTGGCAGAAGGTGCAGAAGAGCCAGATGTGAAGAGCGTGGAAGGAAATCAGACAGAAATGGTACAGGGGCTTGTCAGGTGTGTTAAAAGCCAAGAACAGAGGAAGGTCCCTTGTGTTTTGAAACTCACTTTGGGGTTATAGAGTTGATATTTTCACTTTCCTGTGGTGACTCATGTGCTGGGGACAGCATGTCCACAGCAAATGGTTCTGTGGCAGGACACTTTGTGCTGCCTTGTTTACCTTTTTCTTCTAGATTTGCAAAGTTAATCTCCCAAGCCCAAAGCTTGAGGGGGTTTTTTTCTGGATGCAGGAACCACTAGCAAAATGTTCTTAGGTCTGCAGTCTAGAAAGTGTCATTCTAGTTTGGAAGCTACTCAGACCTGCTTCCAAACTATGCTGCAGGATGGTCAAGTAGGTTTATTGGAGTGTGCAAGGCTGCCTCAGAAATGGTTTAGAAGAAGCCTGCCTGTGAAATATGTTTAGTTTAGGTAATAGGATGAAATTCTTCCATGTGAGGGTGGGGAGGCCCTGGCACAGGTTGCCCAGAGAAGCTGTGGCTGCCCCATCCCTGGGAGTGTCCAAGGCTAGTTGGATAGTGCTTGAGACCTGGTCTAATGGAAGATGTCCCTGCCCATGGCAGACAGAGTGGAAGAAGATGATCTTTAAGGTCCCTTCCAACCCAAAATCATTCTATGAGGGAATATAAAGCCAGTGTAATTTGATCTGTGCTGGCATTTCCTGAGAGTGGGGATCTCAGAAGCTTTAGGTTTTCCACTGGTTTAATATGACCTCCATCTGACAGCCTGTCTGACACCCTAAGAGTAAATGGAGATCTCTTTGCAACTTTTCCCTCTAGGACAGCGAACTCCTGACGTTCAACATCTCCCGGCACCAGTCGTGGTGGAGTGAAAATGGCCCAGGCTGTGTGAGGAAGGAGGCTTCCATGTCTGGCATCAAGGGGCTGGATAACCATTCCTACATCTCTGTCATAGGCTGTGCCCTGGAGTACAGGTACATCGAGGTCATGCACAGCTCCTTCCAGATCCTGATTGCGGTGAGTACGTCACTGAGGGGCGGCATTTGTTGAGGAGATGCTTTTTGGTTTTGTTTTTTTCACAGGGCACAGAGGCTGGCCCTTATTTTCCACCACATTTTATATCACCTGATTGATAAGGCCTCTCTAAATGTGTTTTGTTTGGTTGTTCTCCAGTTCTCTCTTTTAAAAAGTATTGCTTGAAAGAATTGGAAATGGATACCAGCAACCTGATGCCTGAAGTAATGCATCCATCCACCCATAGAATAACAAATCGTTCTGTATCCAGTTGGGGGGTGGAAATTCATGTTTTGACAAGGACAGAGGCCCTTCTGGAAGAAGGGTAAAGAGACAAGAGTTTTGATAGGATGAGAGGAAATGGCCTTAAGTTGCGCCCAGGGAAGTTTAGATTTTGGGGACAATTTCTTCACAGAAAGGGTTGTGAAGCACTGGAACAAACTGCCCAGGGAAGTGGTGGAGTCACCATCCCTGGAAGTGTACAAAGAATGTGTGGATATGGCACCTGGGGACATACTTTAGTGATTAATGTGGTGCTGGTGGTGCTGGGCTGATGATTGGACTTGATCTTAAAGGTCTCTTCCAACCTTAATAATTCCATGATTCTATGAAGAATTGCTCTCATTCCCTGTGAGTGGCAGAGCACACACATGCACATTTGTTGTGAAGAATTAAAAAAGATCCTCATCTCCAGAAAATATAAAAAAAAAAAAAATAAGGAAGCAGTAAGCAGCATATTTCCCTTTTGCTGACACCCAGGATATATGCACTAAATGTTTTCATCCACTCTCTCCTTGTCAGTCTTCCACAGGCTTTTTAAAGTGCTCTGCAGCAATTCAGTGCCCTTAATGTTCACTGTTAATTATTTCTCACTTGTCTGTGAAATTAACTGAAACAAAATGTCTTTTGTCCCCCTCACTTTGTGGGTGCTGTTGCATTTTGTAGCTGTATCAGAGTCAGCAGCCCCATCTCTAATCTGCTTTGGGTTGATACTTTGGGGTTAATGGCTCGAAGTACAAACGTGTGCTGTTGAAACATTCACATTTTGGCTTCCAGCTTTGGCTTAAAAAAGAGAAGTATCTTGCCCTGTTTAAATATTAAAGGACAACAAATAGAGATATTCCAAGTTCCTGGAGTGGCAAGTACTTTTCTGCACGTTTTTGGTCCTACTTTCCATTGTCCTGATCCTGCATTTCCTATTAGCTGGGATGATCTGTGTGACCCAGTGACCTGCAGGGAGGGGGGAAGACTCAGACCCTTTTCTTGCCATGTCACAGAGAAGAGGCAGATGGAGAAGCTCCTGTTTCCTGAGTTGGATGGACTCCCTGGCGTGTGCTGGCTGTTAATATTCCGTTAGTTCTCCTTCAGGGAAAATGATCTGCATGAAACTGTCTGAGCTGCTTCCATGCACATGTGTGAGAAAGGCAGACCTGTGCATCCAGGAGAATAGAGCCTGTTGTCTTTTAGAAAGGGCTGTTGGCTGGAACAGGATTGGTGGTGCTGAGCCTGAGTTTGGTGAAACAGTTGACAGACTTGGAAGTCAGGACACCCCTCTTTAAAGCACAGAAGTTTTGTTACTGTTCACATCCTTCCTGAACTCCTGAGCTGGCACAGCCCCTGTGCCCTGGGCTAGAGGTTGAGCCAGCAAATGGTCCTGAGTTTGCTTGGAAGCAGATCTTTGTTATTTGGCAGCTTACTGACTTAGGCACGTGGCCCTGGGCTAAGTCATCACACTGATATATAGGACTCTGTCTCTGGCAGTGGTTTTTCCTTTACTTCTTCCCAAAGGCACATGACAATATTCTCTGTGCATCTGCAAAACACCACTAAGGGGCCAGATGGGGAGACAGGAGGGAAATATAAGATAAAATAGGATTTAGGCAAATATTTTCTTTCTCCTTCTCTCTGAGATCTAAGGTGAAATGGGTTTTTGAATCCTAAACCCTGGAAATGAGGCTAAAATACTTGTAGGCAAGAAACCCATATGGGCTGAGCTATGCAGGGGACTAAGTTTCTACTTGTCCTGTAATAAAAGCAGAGTATTGAAGCCCCAGGCCTGTAACTGCTGCTGGCTCTGGAATGCTCATATAATTTTGTCAGGTAGTGGGAGAAATAGAATTTTTCCCCTCTGCTTTGAGGTCAGGCAGAAAGCAAATCTTCTCGCTTTCTCCCTCAGACCTTGCCTGAAAGCAGTCAGCCAGTTCTCTCCCTTTTTTGAGTCAGGGTCAAACTCTTTGATCCCTGCCAGTATCTTTTTCTGTTCTCTTTGTCTCACTTTGAGGCAGGTTTTATTACAGGCAGCTGTCCCCAGAGCTCTGGCAGGTACAGTGCTGCAGACAGGCAGGGACACCAGATCGATAGTACAAAAACACAACCAGGAACTTGAAGGCTTAGGGGACGCAGCGAGAGACATGACCTAGTTCCCTCCTTGTCTGAGACCAGAATAGCCAGTCCCCTGTTAAAAAGGGCAAGGGACAGACAAAATTGTGTTTTCTGTAGGTTTTTTTTGCTTTGCTTATAGTTTTTAGAAGTTGTGAGGTGTGGTTTTGTGTTCGGCTTCTACTTGGTTTTTAACCCAGACAGAGCACTGTGAAATCCATGCTCTTTAACCATGCAGCACCCAGCTGTGGGGATTTTGGTTGTTTTCTGCAAGTCCCAATTCCTTGAGACTACTGCAGAGTGTTGTGTATTTGGGGCAAGGCTCACTGAATTCAATCTTCCACGCCAAGGAGAGGGAAAGCAAACCTGAACCCATATGGTGAGCACAGTGTTGGCTGTCGTCTTGACTCCTGCTGAATGTATCATCTTGCTCCTGGGCATACATTTGAGGATACATAAGGTCTCAGTCTGCTTTTGCTCAGAGCTTGTCTGTACTCCTCGAAGGCAAAAGCAATCCCTTTAATCTGGAATGCCATCAAACTTGGGCATATTAGTCACCACACGTGATACGAGCAGCTGTAGGGCCCAATATGAAAATCTTTCTCAGTGCCTTAGCATGAAACACATTGGAGGAAAAAGCTTATTTTAACATCTAAAAGTCTGCACTGGTATAGAAATGAACTGTAAAACTAATCCTGCCAGCCCAGTTAGGGAATGGAACAGCAACTACTTTGTCAAGGAAAGAAATCTGCTTTGTTTTTGTCTTAGCAAGGATTCATCTTGCCTCTCCCCAGCTTGCCAGCCAGCAGGGAGAGGAGCGATTCCCAGTTCTGAAATACCTGGCGTAGCCCTGGGCTGTCCATATGGCAGTTCTGAGAGTGGGGAGGGTCAGGCTTTTCCTGAGGCTTCATTGGATTCGGTAGAAATTGGAAATGTCTCGCTGCCTGCCTGTCTGCTGTTTTCAATCAGACTGACAGGTTGGAAGCTTCCCAGGAAGGCAGCAATACAAGCCTTGTCAGCAGATGTTATGTGAGAACCAAGGCGCAAGAGATGCTTTGCTCTTGACAGAAGGTGGGTTTTCAGTGGCTGTATTGCCCCCAAAGAGTAAAGAAGGTCAGGGAATCAAAGGCTTTTGACTGCCTCTCTTTGGCTACCTGGCCACAACAGCCCTTTCACAAGCTGGATTTTTTTGCTTTCTCATAGCAGAGATCTTTTCGTTTCCCCCCTCTTGCACTGATAAGAGTGTACACACTTGATTAGCTCTGATTAGAAGTGAAGCCTGGAATGGATCTGCCCTGAAGGAGGAGACTCTGCACCTACTCTCTGTGGTGGAAAAAGCAACAGCAAATTTGTCTATTGAGAGAAGAGTTGGAGAGTCCAGGCTCTTCTCCAGGACAGAGGTAGACTAAGATCTTACACAAGCAACAGTAATACCTCCTAAAATTAGCCTTCCCCTCCTTCGTGTATTTTGCACACTTGAAGCCAGCTGGTCCCCTTCTGTAGCTCTTGCTCTAATTCAGCCTTTCTGGCTCCAGCACTTCAGTTCGATGCTGCTGTTTTAGGAACACTTTTCAATTGCCATGAAAAAGTTTACCTCAGAGGGCTGAGGGGCAGAGAGGTGTTCAGACATATATTCTCCTCATTCCCTTTGGGCACACTTGTCTCTTCCTGTCTTTCCTGCTCTGTTTATTTGCCTGCAGAGTGCTCAGGATGCCCCAGCTCCATCCCCTTTTGTTGGGCAGCGTGTGCGTTCCCAGGCTGTCCGACAGGCTGACGGAACACACCTGCCTACAACATGTGTTCCTAATAAAAAGCTTAATCGGATCCTTCTGCAGCTTGGAGAAAGCTGGTACTGAGCATGCAGAACAAGCAGAGAAACAGCAGCAGAGGCTAAAGCCCTAGAACATTCTTTGGGGAATTAGAGCAGTAGCTTAGTGTCATTTTACATCACTGACGTTTTCCCTCCTCTTCCACCTCCCCTACGTAATTTGCAAAGGTCTAAGAATTATTGTTATTCTCCTGGGATAGTAGAGATTAAAGCCTTCTTTTGCACTGAAATCAGCAACCAAGATGTGCAAGGGTGAAGCTCCAAATTCTTGGCCTCTGTGAAGCTTTGGTGCTCTGTGTTAATTGCTCATAACCTGGGTGATGTCTGGGGGCTTGATACATCTTCATCAGGGATGCAGTAAGACAAGAATTTCTGGTGTCTCTTGGAGCCTGCTCATCCCAAATTCTAGGAGACTCTTCTAGTGGAAAAGACTGGACAGTATGAGTGGCATTTCTCCTCCGTAGCTATATTTCATTCATAATTCATTTTGAAGGACATAGGGATTCCTGTGAGTTCAGTTAATCCCTGAGGTGGTATGTTTAATTACAGTTTTGGTCAGCCCATATAAAAATGCAGTTCATGTTTTGTTGTACCACTCTTTGCCACTGAAACTCTCCTGTTCTGGCCAGATCAGAAGACTAAAAAAACCCTCTTTGAATAAAAAGTGCCATTAAATAGACAGGGTTTTTATTGATGAAACTCATATAAAGCAGAAATGGATTATAAAGTCAATAGAAAGTGGATTTTAACCACTAAACAGATAATTTTGAAACAAAGGTAGGAGATGGAAAAAATAAAAAAAGGAAAAACTCTCCACTCCAAAGGAGCTGGAATTAGTGACTTAGGGAAGTTCACTTCATTCACTAGATTTTGTTTGATTGGTTTGTTTTTATGATGCAAAAAGTCACCTTAGTCATAAAAGGAAGAATGTATGGGGTGAGTGGAATGATGGTTGAGGGTTATGAGGCATTAATTTCTGTGCAAAACAAACTTCCCAAGTCTCTCCTATCACTTGGTGCTTCTGAACCGTGAAAAATGCTCAGAGGTTTATCAGGGTTGCTGTGACAGTACAGCTGATAATCACTCACACACTCTGCCCATAAACTGGGCAGGTAAATCATTTTCATTGTTAATTCTATCAGGAGTTTCCTGACACAGGTATCACATAAGATTTGTGTCTACATGTTATAGGGTATAATGATAGCGAATGGATTTAGGGCTGCCACTTTATATGGCTATTAACCCAAAGTTCCTACTCTGAGGCTTGATGGGAAATCTGGGGAGGGAGAAAACTGTCCTAAAGTTCCCTTGGAATCAGGGTAGACGTTCAAGATGTGTCTTTCCTGCTTTTTTTGTGTGTATGTAAATCACATGGTTTATCTTGTGGGAAAGGCTGGATCTTCAACCTATAAAAATGCCGGAGCGAGTGCAGGGGATGTGTGTGACCACACTCCTGACTTGTTGCGTGGGCAAACGCATTTAGGCTGGAGACCCGAGTGAGCAGAAGGGCGGGTGAACATTTCACGAGGTACTGGGATCTGCAGAACGGACTCTGTGTTTCCAGGAGAGTCTCTATGTGTTAGCGAGGTCAGGTGCCCCAGCCCAGGGACGAGCGCGGGTTTCACTGCGCTCCGGGGAGCGGCCTCGGGGCTTCAGCACCACGGCCAGAGCCCGGCCCGGGCTCCGAGTCCTGGAGTCCTTGGGGTTGGGAAAGCCCTCCAAGATCATCAAGTCCACCTGTTACCCCAGCAGTGCCAAGCCCAACCACTAAACCATGTCCCCAAGTGCCACATCCACGTGTCTTTTAAATCTCTCCAGGGATGGTGACTCCACCACTGCCCTGGGCAGCTGTGCCAGGGCTGGACAGCCCTTTCAGCAAAGAAATATTCCCTAATACCCAGTGTAAACTTCCCATGGCACAACTTGTCTGCTTGTTACTTGGGAGCAGAGCCCCCACCTGGCTCCACCCTCCTGTCAGGGAGTTGCTGAGAGCAAGCAGGTCCCCTCTGAGCCTCCTTTTCCCCAGGATGAGCCTCCCTAGATCTCTCAGCTGCTCCTCATCAGGCCTGTGCTCCAGAGCCTTTCCCAGCTTTGTTGCTCTGTCCTGCCCCAAAACTACCACAACCTTAAAAAAAAACCAAACTACTCCAGGTTTTATGTTAGCACAATACAGGCAATAGCAGAGTGAAAAAAATCTCTGATATTCTAATTGTTTTGTTTAGTTTTGTCTGCCTTTAAAAAGCAATGCTTCTACTCAGAGGCAATTCTGAAAGTCAGCAGGGACAATGAGACTGGCCCTTGCACGTGGTCTTGTGGTTAGCATCACACCCAGGGGATTTATTTTTACCTGTCACTCATTGAAACCTAGCCTGAAGCAGCCCTGGTTTCAGAAATGCACAGCAGGGGAATGAGGGAGTCCCCAGAGCTACCCCTCCTCCACAGAGGTACTGGGATGTGCTTCCATAAGTCTCACCCAAGAGGACAGGAGTGAGCTGGCCTGTCTTTGAGATGATTATAGAAAAATGTAAAGGAAAACCAGAGTTTAGTGATGCTACAGAAACATTCCAATTCCTTTCCAACAAGGCATGTTTTGTCAGGGAGAGCTGGAAGAACCACGAACGTTGTGTAACTCCCTAGTAGAAATCTCATTATCTTGCCTTTTGTTTTCTGGTGTGATGTATTTTTCTGTCATATTAAAAATGAATGGACTCTACTTTTCAAGCCTTACCATGCATCATTCTGTCTCCCCTTGGAGTGAGTCACTGTGTGTTACAGGCTGGCTCTTGCTCAAAAGAATTGAGTTCACAGTGGAAAACAATTACGCCTCACAATAACTTTACTAACACAGTTACTGTCAACCAAGATCTCGCTAAGTGGGGTGTTATGTAAAGATGCAAAATGAAGGATGGGGAGGATATTTGATTAACAGGGAGAAGGCAAAGCAAAATAAGACCCTTCTGCATCTAGAATGCTTAACTCCCATAGTACCAGAAGTCTGTTTCTCAGTTCAGGCTGAGGAACAACTTGCTACTGAGGCTGACTGAGGCAGTTCTGATGTGTTAGTGTTTCTACAAACTACCAACTGAGCTACTAAAGATTTCAGTGTCTCTGAACATTTCTGCCAGTACATCTCCATTTTTGTGGTTAACTGCCTTCTCATCTGCATAAAAACTACTCACATCTTGTTGGTAGCTCCTGCACCGAAGTAATTTCCCTTGCATGCCCTGTATGACAGGAGTGCAGAGCTGATGAATTCTTGTCCCTGGGCCTCCTAATAAAACCTACCTCCTGTATGCAGCCATCTGCCTAAAACTATACGAAAGACCCTCTCCTGCATCCCCCTCACTTCTTACAGAGAGTTTCAGCCTCAGCAAAGCCAGCCCATGTTCTTGCCAATCGTTCACACAACCACACGCTGCTACTCTGAAGGTGAGGGTGGGCCATGCAAGTTTTTATTTTCAAGCTTTGATTGTGCTCCACCAGTGTCTTCCCTGACACCTACACCTGCACCCCCTGCCTGCAGCAAATGAGCCTTGGCTCCACCATTACAGGAATGCTGCCAAGAGGAGTGTAAATACTGGCTGCTGAAGTGCTGCTGAGCTGGTTTTGACCGGGCTCACACGCCTGATTCTAAAATGATTTATTCTCTCTATTTTCCAGCTGGTGGGCTTTGTCTACGCCTGTTATGTCGTTAGTGTTTTTACAGAAGAAGAGGACAGCTGTAAGTATTTATTAACGGATCCCTTGGCAAAGGTTATAGTGAATTTTATTTCTCTCTCAGACGTTTGTCTGTCAGGACTGAGTTGCTATCAGATTTCTTTCCATCTCTGCCTCTACGGGATATGGCACTACCTGCCTCTTGAGGATCAGCTGGTTTTACTGTGACGACTTTTCCCCCAGTGTCACTGTGTGTTAGATGCTGTAATTCTGCTACACTTCCACCATAAAAGCTTGGTTTTGGCTTCTCAGCTGGACTAAGCTTTAGAGAAACTGAGCAGCTGCTTCTGTTCTCAAGCCTGTGTAGCCTAAGAACAATGCTACTGAAATATTACTGCTGTGATTAAGAGCACGCTCGACAAAGAATTCATCCCAGTAGGTGACCTGCTGAGTCTCATGTGCCACAAGCTGAGGATGAAGGAGAATATGAGATTTCTTGCCAAGGACCGATCTGACCACTTAATTTAAGAGCAGAGGAAGTACTGTGTTTGAATTCCAAGGAGGAGGAAGGAGCCAGCTCCCTCGTGCTTGGTACACAAAGCTCTTCAGTGACGTGTGTCAGCAGAGGCTCAGGGGCACCCCCTGGGTCTGTGGGATCTGTGCAGGTATCCATAACCTGACCTTGGATTACTCTGCCCTTCTAAAACTCAAAACTTTGAGACCAGTAATTTTACAAACAGAAGGGTGGATGCATAGAGTTAAAAAAAAGGTGAAGTTTGATTTCTCTGGCAATGGGCTGGGCCTAAGCCAGTTTACCCCAGCAAAGGATCCAATCCACAGGTTTTTACATCCAAGTATCAATTCTTTAAGACATTGATTAGGTTTGTGCAAGTAGCTTTGTTGTTTTAAAGAGCAGCTGGCATGGATGAGAGCTGAAAAACAACAGCTTTGAACTGAATATTTGAAAGTGTGTGAAGAATGTGTTTTCATGGGAGTGAGAGGAGATGCATTACTTATCTGACTTGTTCTCATGTGTTTGTTTTTTTTTTCCTTCCTGTGTGGCTGAACTCATTCTAGTGGCTTTATTGATAATTTTTTTTTTTTTAGAGCTTGGCAGTGCACTTAGAGAAGGTGCTACATTATAGTAATATTTTTTAAATTACCCTATAGCTCTTCTATTAGCTAAACAGCTTCGCTTCTGAGCCCCTGCTAAATATTGTAAAGCAGGAACTTGACAGAGCTCATTTTTATGGTAGGGATCTGTTAGGAGAGGCAATCACATGGAAGGAAGCTTTATCTAGAAACACAGAGCTGGTAATTTCAGGATACGTATTTATTTTTTTTCCCCCCACTAACAAATTCACTTTCCCTCCCAGTTTCCCAGCTTGGAGTTAAAATGCCAGCTTGAATAATTAACAATGACAAACCATCAATATTTCACACTCGCAGGGGTAGATCCTTCCAGTGACCTGAATAAATTTGAGCTGCGTTTTAATTTTCTCTTCCATTTGTGGTTTCCTTTAAATGTTGCTTTGATATGCAGCATGAAGTAATTATAAGTGCTGAGGCACATTAATCAGGAAGCTCATGCTAACGTGATTTTCATGAGAAAACACAGCAGTAGGGATCTACTAATGCTGATTTGTGGGCAGGAATATTTTAGATGTGCTAATGCACTGTGATATATGGCAACAGTGAACCACACTTAAGATTAATTTTTTTAAGTGACTTGGATTTTGGATGCACCCAACCCTTCTCCCATAGATGCTCAGATGATAGGACCTGTGTTTGTTCAAGGTACTACATAGTTACTCAAAATTGCAGTTCTTTAAGGTTTGCTTATTTAGGCATTCCACAACTGAGGTGATAAAGTAAGTGTGTGTTTTTTAAAAGTGCAGCCTTTTTTGATTTTAAGATACTCAAATGTGTTCAAAAAGTGGCTGAGGAGAGGTCAGGTCTCACTGGAACTATTTGGGAATTATGCCCACAATTACCTTAAAACTTCTACAGATTTCACGCATTACCTGATAGTTGTTCCAAAATCACAGTGTCAGCATGAAGCTCTCCATCAAGATGGAATTTCTCAGAATCTCTTGCCCTTGGGTTTCTAAATATATTTTTAAGAGGGTTTTTTTCATATTCAGTGTATCAGTAAGTATTTTTTTCCTGTTGTTTGACCACTAAAAAATATCAAAATTCTTCAGCTAAAATTTAAAATAATAGTGCCACCTTCAGGAAAGAAAAGTAAACAGGCACTTAGGTAGTTAATAAGACTCTCCAATCATTTTTAAATGGCACTTGGACAGGATGGCTTTCACACTTCCAAACAAAATGCACTAACTTGGCACCAAAAAGTGGTCCAAGCTGAATCTATTTTAAAGGGTTTTGCAAGGCCTGCAAGGTCAGTCACAAATCACACCCCTCCTGCCGTGGCTGTGCTGGCCAGCTCAGTGACACAGGCTTGGCCTGATGTCAGGGGAACGGAGACAGGCTTGGAAAATGCTTCTCTGGTTACTAAGGGAATTGTCACTTAAAACTCTCCCTGCTGGGTTACATTGCCCTTCTGTGAACACTGGAGAAGGGAAGCATTGTTCCTGTTTGTACACAATTAAAAGAAATGGAGTTGGCAGCGGGGACGTGAAAAATATCGGAGCTGAAGATAATGAGGTGCTTGCAGTTTTCCAAAGCTGCTGTTGTCTTGCGGGAAAGACAAGTGGGGCAAGAAAATTCCCACTTCACTGTATAACCTTCAAGGGGGTTGCTGTGCTGCCAGCTTCTCCCTGGCTCTCACTCAGGAGCCGTTCCCCAGCTTCCTCCCTTCGGCACAGAGTGGAACGGCGGAGGCTTTGTCAGCTCACTCTCATGTGAAGTCACAGTGTGCTGGCAATACCCAAGGAGGGTTTTTTTCTGGAGTCTTTTGTTAGCTCTGCTTTAAGTCTTGTGTTGGCTGAATCTCCTCTTTGGCACATTCGCCCATCCCAGGAGATCCCAGGAATCCATACCTTGAAAAATCATTTTTCTGTTCTGTCACTAATTTTTGTGTTATGCCATGACATGCACCAACCCTTTCTCTCATTTCCTTTCGACTTTCTGGCCATGTTTGTTTGTTTATTTGAGTTTTGATTTTTTTTCAGTTGATTTCATTGGTGGATTTGATCCATTTCCTCTCTACCATGTCAATGAAAAACCCACCAACCTTTTGTTCAAGCAGACATACCTGTAAGTATCATCTCCTGTGCTAAGAGGCCGCACGTGTCTCTTGGTTTGGTGGCCCAAGGGTACCACAGGTTTGGGGGTTTTTTCCCTCCTTGCAGGTTGATTTCTCCAACAGGCTTTTCAGGCATGAAAGGAAGGAAGGAATGGACACCAGAAGGGGTGAAGCAACCCCTGCTCAGCCCCAGGGTGAAGCTGGAGTTGCTGTGCTTGGCTTAGGGCAGTGCTGTTGGATAGGAAACAGCAGGGCCAGCTATAGGATGTTATTGTAAACAAAATACTGGGTGCCTTTTTGCTCTTAAAGTTTCTTTTTTTTTGTCATTTGTTTATTTTAAATTCTGTTGCCTACAAGAACTGAGGCTTCCATGTGTGGGGCAGCCCAAGAGTTCAGCTGAGGGCAGGGAGCAGAAAGGGGAGTTTTCTACAGCAGCTTCTCTCATATCAGTAATAGAGATCCATTGTTGAATTCCCATTTCTGCCCTCTAATAATCCCTTCCCACTGCTGAAGGCACAAGATGACAGTTTCACTCTGTCCACTTAAAAGCTGGTTCTTAATAAGATTCTGAAACAGAAAGGCCAGTATTGTCTGCTTCAAACAGCAAGGAGATGTGATTTTTTAAAATATTTCTTAAATTGACCTGTCAGTGGCAGTTCAACACGTAGAATGATTTTAAAGCAGCTGCTAAGGGAGGTTGTTTTGGGGAATAATGTTACCAGAGAGTCCTGCCAAAAAGAAGGATGTGAGAAACGGGGAAAGAAGACTGGGGCTGAGGGAAGAAAGACTCCCCCCAAATAAATTGGTAGATGTGCCCCTCTAATTTCACAAGGACTTACTGCCCACTCTGTCACTGCAGAACAAGATCAGAAGAAGAGCAAGTAATTTTTGCAAAGCAGTTGAATTTCCTGTAACTTTGGGGGTTTTATAGTGTTATTACAAGGGATGCTACAGGAGATTAAATATTGATTTCTCTCTCATTTTGTCACAGTGGGGTGGAATTTTTCACAGCCTGCAGAAGCTGTGGAGCCTTAAGCAGCTCCCTGATTTACTCCCTTGATGCAGCAGCGTGCTGAAGGAACATCACACACTTTTACAGGGCTGGGCTTGGGCTGCTTTTTTCTTCAAATGACCAGTTCTGCTCATGAAAGGGGCTATCACTTATGAATGAAGTTTTCCATGTGGGGAGACTGGAATATGGACAGAACTTAGAAATGTAAGACTTCCTTCCAGGGCCTCAGTAAGATGGGAAGCTGCTGCTGAAGTGCTCAGTCCTCAGTCCCGTCCTTCAGCCCATCACTTCTCTATTGATGGCTTCTGCCACCACACAAGAATATTTCTTTCTGGCTAACAGGACATGAAAACAGCTGCTGGCTGAGCAGTAGATAAAGTGACCCTCTATAAATTTCACAGCAGCCACCAAACAGCAATTTTTGTTTATTTATTTCAGCCTTACTCTTGCCTTTCTTCCACGTGTATGAGTGGGAGGGAGAGGAGGAAGGGATAATTGATTCTCAACCAATGATACCATGGAATGTTGCAGTCTGGGGCACTGAGTGCCAGATGCCCTTGTCCTGCTGTGAAAATCCTTTAGTAATGACTTGAAGGTATTTTCTTTTTTTTTTTTTTAATATCCTATTCAAGAAGATGCAAAAGAACAAATTCATCCAACTTCTTTGAAGTGTAAATTTATAGAAGAGCTAAGGATTGGGAATATGGGTTTTCTAGTTTTAACTCCTTTTTTTTTTTTTAATGGAAATGCTGAACAAAACCAAATGTATTCCACACAACTACTGACTTGGAGCTGACTGAAGCCATGAACTTTCATTTCAGGATGGCATCACCCCCTTGTCCTGATAATGCACTTGCTGGGCTGCCACAACTCTCTAACAGGATCACTTTCCTTCCTTCCCTAATGGAATTATCCTGTTCACTCCAGTTTTATTTATCCTTTTCTGATGAGATCACACTCTTTCCTCTCAATGTGCCCTTTCCCTTGTCCTGGCTTGCATTTTTCCCTAATCTCTCTTCTTCATCTCTCCAAATTTATGAGTTTTCACAGATCTGAGGCCCCACAGAACAGTGATGTGACCTGGACTGATGAGCACAGTTTATATCCAAGACTAACCCTCATAATCTCTTTATTGAACACACAGCCCAAGTTAGAAAACTTTAAAATATGCTGCCACAGTTCAAAGATACTAAAGGCAAACTGCAGTGTTGCTGGTTTCAGTGGTTATCAGCTGCTAAATTCAGTATTCAAACTGTATATCTCATTTCTGGCCTTCAGCTTCCATCCACTGCACTGCAAGAAGTTCTGAAATACCTTTGCCTCCTACTAGGAGGAAAAAAACATCCCTCCAAAACCTTTTACTGATAATAGGTACTTCCAGACCACAATCCAGTTATCTCCCAGCTTCATCATGGTGATCTACTGCCCTCCTTGACCTCAGCTGCAAGTCTCCAGTTAGTGGAAAACCTGACAAATCATCAAGTCAGCTGTTATTTCTCTCTATTAAAAAAGCCAACAACAACAACAATCAACCATCATTTTGTGCTCTTGCTTACAACAGCAAGATTTAAGTGTGCTTCATCTTAATTTGTACCTCCAACACTTACACAGCAAAAATGCTTGTCTAAAAATACATTTATTTCTATTTAGGTTCCGCAACTGTTTCTGCTCTACATTTCATTGACTCCAGGGGAGTTTGGCTGGGATAGTTACTATTTCAAGTTACAACCTTAAGTAACAGAGGCTCAAATTATCATGGAAAGATTGCTCTGGAAGTTTTACTGTGTAACAGAATTACACCCTTAATCTCACTGCTGATTACCGGTCAAGGCACTACACTAATTATTTAATAATAATATATCAGGAATCTTGATGGAAGACACGTTAAAGTCTTCAGTGCCTGAGTTTCTGTGTCACAGTGATTAGCCAAAGGATAATAAATCACTTCTTGAAAGCCAAATTTACTCTCCTGAGGCCAAAAGAGTTTGCAGGAAGGAAGGGCTAAGCCCTTTCCCCTCCTTTAGTTGAAGCCCAAGTTCAGGCCATGCCTGCTGGCACCACTGTCTCCCCTGGGGCTGCACAGCACAGGCCCTCAGCTCCAGGTTGCTTTTGTTCTTGTTCACTTGTAGTCACAGAATTCTCATCACTGGAGGCAAAGAAGCATTTTAGCACCGGTAACTGGGGAAGGGTTGACTGAGCCAGCTTAGACATTTCCCACTAAAGCTCTCATCTCCAAGCACCCTGCACTACCTGCCAAGGCAGGAGGAGGCCCAGAGCATCCTGATCATTTGTCAGCACTTCCCTCCTGCTGCATCCATTTCGTCCCTTGACAGCCTTCTCCGAATTTGTTTCGGAAAGCATTGCTGTGCAATCTCAATTATAAAGCAGAATAGCCTCAAAGCACGATTTTGTGCACAGTTTAGTGCTAAATCAAGAACCTGCTGGGTGACAGGAGGTAGCCTCTATTTATTTAAAAGGTACAGAGATGAGCAATAGATCTTCCTGCCTTTTATGACTGTATTTATAAGGCCAAGCCGTGAATTGCACAGTTGTGAAGCTCCAGCCTGTAACACTCCCTGTGATCTGGCACCCCAAGTGCTACATCACATTAACAGTTTGAGAGCTTTAATTTTAATTGTGGGGCCAGATTTCACTGACTTGCCTTTCCTCAGATCTACCAGTGGAAAAGGCCATTTGGTTGGAGAGGGTGTGACTTTTACCAGATGGAGAGCTCAGTATTGACAGGGCAGCAACAGGAGGTATTGGTTAATTGAGTGATCTAAGGCTCCAGTTGGCAATTGCTCACTTTAATACTCCCTAATCAATCTTTTGTGCTGCAGTGGCTGCTGGCCATGGGCATGAAGCAGCTGTGAGCCTGAGCATTAAAGGACTAGACCCCATCCAACAGTCATCCCTTATTGGCTGAAAGGGGGTTCTTCAATAGATCAACTCATAGTTGATCTAACTAATAACATGAATTAAGGATGACCAGAATACTTTACAAAAGAAACTTCTACTTCAACAGGAAAAAAAAAAAAATCCCACTTTGTTTTGAGGAGAGATAAAAAAACCCACAAAACAAAATGCTTCTGCTTCTCTTTCTAGGTAGACTTTTTCCCAAACAAACAGTTTGCTGAATATCAACATGAATTTGCAAACTCTTTTGATCAACCTGAAGCTGCGTGTGTAAGAGGTGATGTTTCAGCCCAAAACATTCACTCACCTTTACTGCTGGCTCCAAAAGTAGATCTGCTTATACTGCTGCACCTACACAAAAAGCACATCACTGCAATTTCAAGCAGCTACTTTATTCTAGAGATGACCCCTTAGCTTTTTAAATTCCTAACCAAGTTTTATGCGACTCCAAATGCTGAGGGATCCATAGATCTAACACTGTGGCTGTTTTATCTGTTCCTTAGCCTAACTGCAGCATCCTCAGGTCTGACATGTGCATAGCGTCCTTTCCAGGCTTGGAGACTGTTTAACCACATTACTTCTGAGCTCTCAATCCTATTCCTCATCTGTAATAAATCATATTTAAAAAGCCCAGAACAGGAAAAAAAAAGTCCTAATTCTTTCCCCACCATTTCTGTTCCCTTAAGTAAGGAATTGAGTACTTGCTCCACATTCACCCTTTTTTCCATCCTTTGCAGGCCTGCGTAAGTGAAGAGGAGCCAGAGGATGGATAAACCGTGCACTCCACCATCAAAGGTGCTGCAGGAAAACAGTCCCCTGTGGCCTGAATCTTCAGCAGAGGAAATGCAGGATGGTGAACTCCATTCCATTTTTTTGTTCCTTGTCTTCTTTTCAAATGCAATGAATGTACATCAAAGAAATGGCCACACAGTTGGTTTGTAATTCTCCAAGTGCCCTGACGAACCTTTCCTACCACAGTCTGCTGGTACTAGCCAAGAAATGACACAGGCCTGAAGACCTCTGGCAGAAAAAGTTCACCAAGAGCCTCTCTCAAGAGATGCAGTTGAAGTCAGAGCTGCTTCCTTGTGGCCTTGGATCCAGAAAGAAGGAAGCACTGCATAACGCCCTGGGACATTGCATATGTTCTGTAGTTAATTTCTTCCCCTTCTCCTCTCCCTTGTTCTGAAAAGAGCCTAAATCCCCTAACACAGCTTCATCTCCTCCCTGCCTGTATAGAACTTGGTGGGGGCTCTTTTACATTTGAGTTACTTAGGCTATTTTGGTTTTTAAGTTATAGTTGAGAACTCTTCCCTTCTTCCTCCCTGCCCATCCAGGACTCCCTTCCTCGTTCTCTGTAGAGGTGGCAATAAGCACTTGTCCTGGATTGCAGTGTCATGTGACCTAACTCCAGTAATGCTGAGCAGCTAAAAACTAGTACAAGCACCAAATCTTTACTCAGCACCGAGCTTTGCCCCATTTCAACATGCCAAGCCATTCTCAGAGCAGCTGTAGCTTGCTCCGGGTTTGCCCAGTTTCATTAAAGTAACACTGGTGTAGCCATGTACACAGCTGAATCCCCCTGCAGGACACTGAAAAAGATCACAAGTGGGGTTGTCCCTGCCCTCTCCATCGAGCAGCCACGCTTATTCCAGGCACAAGCCTGGCAACATCCCTGTGGAAGATGGGGGTTTTTTTGTGACAGGTTTTTTGAGGGGAGGGAAAGGGCTGAAGGGGGAATGTAAGTGTAATTCAGTTGCATTAATGAGCTGCAGCAATTAATTAAAAAAAAAAGAACAAAACCAACAAAATGTCAGTTGTGTTAGCTGTGTCTCCCAGCACACTGAGGATCGAGCAGAGAAAGAGCACTTGGCCAGCCACCTGTGGGATTCTGTGGCTGGAACCTTCCAAGTGCTGCTGTAATTTGTTATTATTTTACCTAATCTGTTTGGGATCACTTGGCAGGTTTTGAAAAATGCTTTTCAGAAGAGTCAAGCTAGAAGCCATGCTAGGGAGAAGTGTGCAGGAAGAATGAAAAGAAATAAAAACATAAAGTGCTAAATCAAAGACAGAATGATGCCACTTTCTTTGTTCCATTCCAAAGAATCCAGGAAGCAAAGTCCTCTTCCATAAACCCAAATGTATAAGCAGCAAGAGATCATTTTTTTTGGTTCAGTGAGGCTTCTATTAGATACCTACTGCAAACTAACATCCTGAGTTGTGATTGGGTGCAGCTGCAAGTAAAAATGTCGTATTCTGTATAGGTTTCTTTCCCCTTATTCTGACTGAGCAAAACAGACAACTGGTTTGACACTGGTATCATGACTAGAGGAAGAAAAAGCTCAACCATCTTTCAAACAGCCCTCCCTGACAAAACAAAACTACTCCCTTTATTAGTCAATTTAGTGTACCACTAAGTTAAAAAGTAGAGAAACACAAGCTACTCTCCACTTCAACACCATGAACAGCAAAGTGCATACACTGTCTGTTGGGACTTTCTCCACCTCGCCTTTGATTCAGTTCATTTCTGCATCACACTCATTCCTACCTGCCCTGATGTTCCCTGGAGGGGCAGAAAACAAAAAAGGAGTAAAAGAATAAACATCCTCTAGTCAGTGAGATTATTCCATGAAATATTTCATTTATTTGGGGCTTTTTAAATGAATCTTCCCTTATCCAAAACCACCAACTTCACATTTTTTGGTTTACTATGATTTCTTTTCCTCAGAGAAATTGTTGTCCATCAGATACCAGAAGTTATTGGCCTTGTTTGAGAGCAACCAAAATTCAGCCCAGATGGTGGAGAAAGCACAGTTCCAGTTTTGAACAGTTAAATCATTTCACTAATAGTTTCAGGAAGGAATTCTTCTAGGTGGTAGTATGGAGGAACTCCTGGAATTCTTTTGAGGTCTGCATGTTTTTAACACTACACATCTCCAAGCCCTGATGGCACCTTTAGTAATACAACTGATAAAAAAAACCCAACAAAACACTTGCCGAGTACGCTAAAGAGGCTAAACATCAAACTATGCACTTAACAGCATTACCTGTTGGCTTTCATATGCACTGGTAAAGTGAATAAAGAAAAGTGTGATGACTGAGTAGCTTCATAACTACCAGTCAATTACCTGTGTTCATTGTAGCATAAAGCATCAATTAATAGAACGAAAATAAACACTAAGCTTATATTCAGGTAAGCCTATAATATGCAGTATCAATGACTGCCATAAATCATAAAAAGAGAGCCACCACAGTCTGAGAAGGAACCAAGAGAAGCTACCAAGGGTCATATTCCACACTTAATTACCTCCTCCAGTTTTCATTATCAGAGCCATTCATCCTTCATACTCTGAAAACCCCTCCTCCTGGTCTGCTTGTGCTGGAGCCACTCTGAGTACCACAAGGTCACAAAGTGGTGAGGGCAGGGACGGGCAGTCGGTCCCACCCCGGGCGTGCTCTCAGAGCGAGGAGCAGCTGAGGGTTTTGCTCCGGTGGGTTCCCTTATCTCCAGTTTAGGAGTGCCCTCTGTTGGGGACAGGCATCACTGGAGATGCTATGCCACTCTAAACAACAAGGCATACCTATTTCTGGAGGAACATCTTCCCATGGGAAAAAACAGCTTCTCCCTTCCCGATGTGGAAAAGGCACGATTTTCAAAGTGTTCAATAGGAGAAGCCTCCAGAAATAGCTGTACATTTCCAGCCTTGTAGTCCTGCTCACACTTACTTTAGGTTAGAGACACACTGAGCTGAGTTTAAGAGGAAATAACACTATTCCAGCACAGAGCTGGTTTTGTTTTCCCTTCTCAGATTAGCCCTTCTATTTAAACTGTAAGATTTTGCTGTTATTTATAGTGGTAAAACAAAGCCAGTGATATCTTGAACCCACACAACACCTAATTTGGCATGTTGGTGACAATTCTGCTCTCTGTGAAAGCTACTGTCTGGCAGAGACCCACCAATTCCTCCAGGAGTTGGAGAGTTCAAACTGCTCAACTAGTAATTCCCCTCATCTTTGCCAAGAACTTCACTGCTACTACCTCCTCCTCCTGAAGGCAGGGATGAAGAGAGCATCCACTCTGGTCTGGGGGGTGGAACAAGATGGTCTTTAAGGTCCTTTCAACCCAGTTCTATGACCCACATGTTGCCTTGTGAACTCCATGGTCAGGACAGTTACTTTTCTCATGCCCAGATACCACGGAGGGACAGAAGTGACCTACAACCTGATGTCACTCTAAAATTTGAGGATACCCACACAACCCTCCCCAAGGAGGGAATTGATCTAGAATCAGATACTCAGACCTCTAAGTTAAACAAAGGAAAAATTTTATTCCATGAAAAAGAACAGTTTATTTTTAAAAACATATTTCCTTTCCCCTTCAGTTAACAAGGGATAGTATGGACAAAACTCACTCTTTTTGGCTAAATTATAGAATATTCCATTTTAAATAAGAATCACCAGTTTAGCCAGCAAACAGAAGTCCTGAAAAGGTAAGTTTCCATAGCTATCTTCTAGTAGGATAGTACTCAACAGCCAGGGAAGAGCTCCATAAGAAGCTTCCAGGAGGCCATAGAGACCCTGAGCAAAGAGTCTTTGACCTGGGGAGGGCAACAGAGTAAAGAGGTTGGAGGCTCTGCTACAGGCCAGGCTTTTCTACTTAGTTATGCAGATTTGAGTATTAGTGAAACCTTTCATCAATTGTTGAAAATTCAACAAAAGTTGAAAGAAAGAGCTCACAAGAAATAGTTAGATTCTCCCCCTCCTGCAGCACATTGCTGCTGAGTATTCTTGCCTCAATGGAATGCATTTTGTGTACAAAAAAATTCCCATCTTCACTCAAACTTACTGAAGGAAGCCCTAGCAGAATAATCTCTAAACAACTGCTAAATGTGTGAGAAAGAACCAGAAGGCCTACTAAAAACAGCCTTTGATTTCAACACGGAGCAAAGATTCACTTGAGAACACAGGAATTTGGAGGAGAAGCTCTGTCAACAAAAGCCTCTCTTTGGAGGACAAAAGAACACAGCAGAGTTTTTCTGGAGCAGTCCTACAGCAGGAGTACAGCAAACCAGCAACTCCTCCTAGAAACGTTGCACAGGAGGCACATTTAGTGAGTTTACACATATGCCAAGACACCCTGCAAATAAGACTGCTCCAGCATCAAACTGTTTGGTGATTTTCTTCCTCTGTTGTGTTATGAGCAAGCTGTGTGGACTTATCTTTCCCCTTTGGTGCATCGTGGCTCAGGACATGAAAGTCCTCACACTCCCCTGGATGACAGCTCTGCAGATGGGACACAACCTCAAACTGAGGGCACATTCTCCACAAGCTACCAGGTGGCCACAAGGAACAAACACAACAGACACATCTCTGTCCAGGCACACTTTGCACCTCCTTTCCTCTTGCAGGCGGCGGAGCTGTTCTTCTGTGCTCAGCTGAGACTCATCTTTACCAGAAAAGAAAAAAAAAAACCAAAAACAAAAAAAAAGCCCAAACTGTTAATATTCTCACAGCTCCAGAGTGCCAGTCCTGACAGCTTAGGAAGTCACACTGCAACTTGTTTGTTGTTTTGTTCAGAGACTGACTGTGGAGATGGCAAAAGTGCCTCTCAGGCAAGTTGCATTTCAGCTGGAAGAATACAGCTACTATATCTGGCTTATCTACACAAGATTCAGTTTATCTACACATGCTGGACTGAGGAGGGACAGAGATCAACATCACCGTACTGTGGTATGTAAATTTTCCCAATAAACTGGATTTTTTTTAATAAATAGTCTGATTCACAGTGGAACTCTAATTCCTGAATAAGGGTTTCTAATGTCAGGTACCACTCGAGCAAGCACACTGCCCCTTCATAATTAAAAAAAGAGAAATAAAATCAATTAATATAATGATTACTGATGCCATTATTCTAAAACTCATCCCAATTATGCCTAAGCTCAATTCCACCACCACTGTCAGCCCAGAGCACCTGATTCCTTTTGCTGCACCGATTGCATTTCTTCTCTCGATGTTCCAGCCTCCCTCCGAACAGGACCTGTGTAACCAGGAAAGAAGATGGTATTAAATGCTACCCTTGTCTCCCTCTCCAGACAATGCTGTGAGATGAAATATCATGGATCTCAGGAGCCTTTGGTTACACACTTCTTGACTCTGCTCTTAATTTCACACTCTCAGCCTGGTGCAGCTGATGTTCTTTGTGGTGCTTCAGTCACTGTGTAAGTGAACCCCCCCCATCAAGGCATGTCCACATCAAATTCTCTCCTCAAAGCTGGTTTATCTATCACACAGCAAGAGCCATCAGCTGCTCATTCCTACTATTTAATCCCATTTTCAGTTTTGTGGACTTCCTTTTTCCCTGTTCTATGGAAATGTCAGACCATGTTATGGAGATGGGGGCTTTGGAATCTGCACCTTTAAGTAAACTTCACTTGGCAAACAGACTCCACAGAACAGATAACAAGACAGACAGATAAGTTCAGGAAGCTACATATCATCCAGACAAGTAGTATGGCTGTTTCTGATCCATTTATTGATCCAATTTTAAATAGGCTTGGAGTAATTATCCATCTTAGAAGCTTTGCTTCAGACAGCTGCCTCTGTTTGGATCAGATGTGAATTTATGCACCAGTCTCCACATGTGGAGCTGCTACTGCAAGTCTAAGGGCAGCAGGAACCATTGAGGATATCTACACCAGAACCTGGTGGAGGCAGAGAGAGGCACTGATACCCCAGTAACCACAGCTCCTGCAGGTTTCTTTAGATCAGAATCCCATTGTTCAGCCTGCCAAGGAAAGGCAGGCTTGGGAGGCATTTCTCCTCTCAATTCCAGCTTAGGAAGAGAGAAGGCAGACCTGCAAGACACTCACAGCAGTGCCCAAGGTGAAGGAAGAGGTGACCCACCCAACCCAGACCAGGTGTGGAGCCAGGCCTACCTCTGCTTCCCACGGCACCGCCGCTCCCTCCCCGGCCTGACTGCAGCAGATCTGAGATCAGGTCAGACTCAGAAAGGTAGAAAGCCCCGGTCAACCCAAATTTATTCTCTACCAGGTTTGCCACACGAGTGGGGTCAAAGCCCATCTGCAGGACATTGTGCACTACGTTACGCTGATCCTGAGAAGGATGAGCCAGCTCTTCCCAAGCACTCAGAGGATCTGTAAGGCAGTGAGCAGATACCTTACCAAGAAGGCAGAATTTTTGGCCCAAGTGTGCCATTCCCTAAAGCTGTTATATATAAATTGGTATTAATATACTCTTAAACACTCCTCAAGCTATCTATATATAGCTAGACTAACATCCAGATTTACAGTTTGTACTTCCAATCATAATTCACAAGCAAGTTAATCAAAAGCAATTTCATGAAAGCCCAGGGACTAATTTTGGATAGTTTATTCTACTGTATCAGTAAACTAAGTCTCCCTCTATCAGTGAGCTAAGTTTGGCCTCAGTCCAGAATCCTTATCTTTGTTTTCAGATCCCAGAACAGAAGCCTCAAAATTGTTTTCATGAATATCAAGTGGAACATCCCAACTGAAGTGTCTCCTACCTCAATCTAGCTCAACCATTCATCAGTAACAACAGAAGTAAGAAATTCAGCTGGCAGCCTGTTCAAAGACTTCAATCTTGCTTAAGCTCATGGGAGCCAAATTTCACCTACTTAAATTTCCAGGAACAACTGATGAATGGGAATAATCCCCAGGATCAACACCTTCATAAACATCTAGACCCTCTAGCTGTTCTCTGGTGTCTTATCAAGCTTGTTTAAAATGTTACAGTGTGGAAGACTACAGACAGACAACAACATCAACAGCACTCACAAGTCAAAGGAACATTAGGCAAACACTCAAAATCCACATGATTATCCAGACTAGTAATTGACTAAGAGGTCTCACAGGAACAAGCAATTTTCTTTCTTGAGCTAGAGACTTTCCTAAAAACAAAGTGAAACTGCTTGTAGGATATCAAAACATCTCTCAGATACCACCCCTACAGAGGACACAGTAGCTGGGGTGGGGTGGTAGAACCAAGACCACACCATTTTCAACAGGTGAAGCACCATGTAATTACAGCACTGACCTTGGGAAGGAGGGGAGTCCTCTTCAGCCTGTTCCCAGGAATGCCTCTGAAAAATGACACAAAAAGAGAAGCACATCTTCAGAACTCCCCCATCTAGCAAACCTCCATCTACTGCACACAAAATACATAAGAGGACTCACTGGAGCTAGCAGGGTGGTAGAAAAGGTCGCCTGAACACTGCTAACAAATTCTCTTCCCTTCGAATGCAATAAAAAGTCACACCTATAAGCAGAAAGGTTTAAACATATTAGTACTGGATCTCTCAAGTGAAAGTAGCAGGAGTAGTTTGAATTTTAGAAGCAAAGGGTGCTATGAGCTATGAGGAAACTGCTATATATTCATTAAAGATGGGGTATCATGTGGTTTCTCACTCCCACTTCCTGCACAAAGGCAGACAGTAAGAGGTCCATGATTCCTCCCCTTTAATTCAGTCTTCATGTTTGGCTCAAGACAAGCTCAGTTTTAAAATGCTTTGGAGCAGACCACAGAACTGTGATAAGAGAGCAGTTCACAGAAAAAAAAAGCCATAAGAACTGCTAAAGAAACCTGAGGTTTACAATACATTTCTTTTTGTACCTCAGAGTAGTAGTAACCAAAGCTGTTCTTTGGTGTCAAAGAAAGTGACTTTAATTGAACTCTTAGATAGTGAACTCTGGGTCAAACTAGAAAATCTCAAGTCTGAACTGTGCCATTCTACCCGAGCTTGAACATTTTATTTTGCTTTTAAGGTGAGAGGTTCTAAATATTTCTATCCTATGGAAGAAAAATCCATCAGTGTAAAATGCATGACCAATCTTTTGTTCTTGCTGTCAGGGGCATTTGTCAACTTAGACTGACTTACTCTGGATACCACTTGGCATGTTCCCTCCAGGGATCATCTCCAAACGACCAGCTCCTCACTCCTCCATCACAGTAGAAGCATCTCACGACATCACCTCGCCCTGAAAGGGATATCGAGAGGTTATTTTATATCTGAGACACTGGGTGCTCTACTGACCCTGGAGGAGAACCTGGGGAATGGACTGAGCACAAAACATGGGCTGACAGAACAGATGAACACATGACAATTTACCAACACTGGGCAGGGGCTGGAAATCTGTTGGAATTCCCAGAGCTGCAGCTGGTTGAGATGATTCCAGAACTGGGTCACAAGCTAACAGGCAGCATGAATGTGAGCACCTCAGCTCCCATGTACACACATACCTACCCAGTCCCCCCTCTACTCTATTTAGAGTAGAACTGTAGTTAGTTATAGCTATAAACACACTGTGTTCACTAACCACAATCTGCCATAACCAGCAGGCACAGGCAGACAGTGCACACAGTTTCCATCTCACAGGCATAAGAACTTGCCCCAACATGGTCCCTGGATGCTCTGTGCTTCTCTTCAGAGAACTCACGGGGGGGGGAAGGAAACCAAACACCATTAAGAAGAACTGCAGATAAATGCCCTGCCCTGAGGACACTGAAACAATGTCAGTAAAGGCTGCCAGTGAGCTTGGTCACAGACATGATCTCCTAAGCACTCATGTTAGAGCACTGTTTGGCTTCACTCAGCACTCAGTCCCAGAGTTCTCCAGGTCAGGGGGCTGCTGGGGAGTGCCATGTGAGACTGCTGTGCCTAATGAGTCCCCAGAGTAAGTCTGTGCTGGGCTATCAAACAGCTGCTCTGAAAGTTATAAATCTAACACAGAACACAGGGGTTTAGCTGGATTTGTAGCAAGATCCAGGTTATGCAGTCTGAGTGAAAATCCTGCAGAAATAGAGATGTACCAGCAAACTAATCTGCCACCTCCTCCAACTCAAGCTAAAAGAACAGAAGGGCAGGGATTTAGACTTTCCTACATCCCTATCACTGACAGATCAGATTTTTCCAGCTATCACAATATTTAAGGCTGTTTTTTCCCCCACTCCCATCTTTACCAACAAATGCTACTTAGTTCAATCTTACTTCAACAGTGATTCTGAAGTGTTCAGGGTGTTCAGGTTTGTTTCAGCTTAGGGACCTTTAGTTCATATAATCTGCCTGTGATATGCAAAAACAAGTAGATTCCTTCATATCAGAGTCATTACACTTGTAACACACAAGTATCCCTAAATTATTAGCTTCCAAAAACACCAGAAGGACTCCCCCTAGTATTTAATTGCAGTTGAGCATTCACAGTGTAAATATTTCCTCTGACTGGTCAATCCATAGAGGAGTATTTCTTCAAACCTATTACCTAACCAGCAAAGGGAAACAATAATGTTATATTGATATTCACATGCATGTGATTACAAGAAATATTGCCTGTTTTACTCAAAAACGAGTATCTTATTTCTGAATTAAAAATTAAAAATTAAAAATCTGGAGTCCTTAAAGCAACAACCCACAGTGACAGCCAGATTGGCTGACTACCTACAGATTTCACTCAGGTTTGGGGTTTTGAGAAGAGAAAGCCTCAGTGCAAGACAGTTTATACAAAACATGATGTGCCAAGCAAGCTCCTCAAGCCCTTTTAGAAGTGCAAGTAATAAACAGGCTCAATGGATCTTAAAGCACACACTTGTCTGCCAGTAAAACATCTGTTTAAAGCACATCACACACTCATGCTGGCAAGGGAATTCACTTACTACTGGACCCCTCAGTACTCAAACAGGAGTTAAAGTTGAAGTAAATTCTGCACAAGCAGCAAGTGAAACAGCACATGCTGAAGGAAGGATGTGGTTTCTAACTACAATACACGTACTTGCAAGCATTTGTAAAATCAGTAAGACACAGTGAAACCTTCAAGAGTTAACTTGATTAAGCGTTAAGAACATCTCCCCAGGGTACCTACCTGTGTAAAAGAATCCTGCTCTGGCCAGTTGCTCTGGATGAATGTCGGAATTTTGCGGCCAGTTCTGAAAGGTCGAGAGCCTCATCTCCTCTGTGACCATCTCTGGGTATTCTGGTTCATTGGGCAGGGCTGTCTCCTCACTGACTATCCCCTGCAAGAGACTGAGGAACTGCCCATCCACAGTGTCAAAGATCTCCTGGAAAGACAGCATCCCTTGGTTCCCAACGTCCTCACCACAGATGTATTTACACGACGGGAAGAAATTCAGGTGCTCTATTATGGGGCAGTCCCCGGGTCTCCAGTCCTTCAGGACACCCCCGCAGCAGAAGCACTGCACTTCATCCCTGGGACCCACGTAGAAGAACCCAGCCTCGACCAGATCCCGGGGGGACACAGGCGAGGTGCGCGGCCACCGCTGGAAAGTCCTGAGCCTCCTCGCTACGCTCCTCATGCTGGGATCGAAGAGCTGGGAAGAGGCAGCCCCGTGCTCGGTCCCCTCTGCCGGTGCCGCATCCCCCATGGCCCTGTTCTGAAAGAGAGGATGAGACGTCCCAGAGCAGTCAGCCTGCAGCGCTCACCCTGCAGTTATTTGTTCCTTGTCCCCGGGTATATTCCAGAAAGCTCCTGGTCTGGACAAAGCTGAGCTTGTTTCGGAATTGCAGCCCAAACACAGGTCTGGTAGGTCTGGTGCTTCTGTGCTTTGCTGTTGAACTTTTGCTGAGCGCTCACTAGTGGCTGATGGGAAGAGACCAGCACTTTCAGAGCCCCCCCCCCGCCAATTTACAGGAGAGATGGAACAGAGAGTGGAGGGGGAGGGCAAAACCTGTGCTGCCTCCCAGGCTGAGCCAGTCCAGCTTCGGGCATCTGATCTGTGAGATAAATCCCCAGTCATTTTGTTCGGCCCCCAAACTAGCATTAAAAATGTTTTATTTCTAAAAGCAGATTTCAACAGGCACTCCATAACAAAGCAGAGAACAGCCACACCCAAACAAAAAGTGTCTCATCGTCTCCAGTTTACAGCCAAGCACTACACAAAACATCATTTTCATAACCTTATTGTCCTAATTAAACAGTGGATATCTAGAAATACACCTCTATGAAAGGACTTCTCCAGGGGATAGCCTAAAATAATTAGGAGCAGTTTCTATAAGGCATTGTTCTAAGAAAATCAAGGATTTTCTCATTTTTCTCATTTTCTGCCTTTGCTAGTTCTGTGCAAGAAGAAAAGTGAGATTAAAGAAGTTCCCAAGTGCCTGATTATCCAAGCCCTCATCCTACTTAAGGTAACAGCCCTTTCCTTCTGTGAACTACAAAGCAATACTTTCCACAGACCCCAAAACATCACACAGGCAAGTATAAGGAAATACAAGGAAAAAAATATAAATACACAGCCTAAAAAAATATGGGTTTTCAAAGCTAGTACAACACATTAAAATAACTACAGCAGTGCACTCTGCAACAGGCACAGAGTAAAACACAAAGTGGAGACCACCTGTGAAGCAGCTACTCTGCAGGAAACACCATCACAAGGATCACGAAGGGCTTAAGAAACACTCAAGCCAGTAGCATATCTGAATTATTCTTCCTCTTAATGAAGTGCTGCAGCACATTTAGGGGGAAGAAACCTTTAGAGGCCATTTTAGTCACCACAGCCAGAGCTAACAAACCCATTCTCTATAGGTATTACACACGCAGGAGATTCTAAGAGCAAAACCAAGTTTGCTCAACCACATCTCACAGCAAAAGGCAGCAAGGAAGAGAAAGTTTATCAGCAACTAGAATTTTCCTCTATAATGACAAGTGACAGAAAGAGTTGTAGGAAACAGCTCTGAAGTTTCAGAAACTGTGCCTTGTTCAACACAATAAAGTGGTTACTCAAGAACTATGTCACTGGTATAGAGAAAAATCCACACAAAAAGAAAAAAAAAAACCCAAAGCTATTAGTCCCTGATTCCCAGCAGAATTTGCAAGCTAAGCAAACTGAGGAGCACACAGTTTTTTCAGCCTGCACAGCAGATTTTGCTCTCAGAACACAGAGAAACAACAGAGAGGCTTGTTCATCAGGCACAGCTCCACTCCCAGTGCTGCTCTCATATTGAGCCCTAACAAAACAAAAGCTATAACTCTTAAGCTACAACAAATGCTGGGTTTCACCTACGTGATGAACAAGTTCTCAGCCTCCTTCCACTTAGGAAATATATATCAGAGCAAGTTTCATGGCACAACAAAACCTGATTTTTTTCCCCCCCATACCTTTTTTTTTTTTAATAAGTGAGAAATGCAATATCTGAGAACAAATATATTTACCTTTTGCTTATGAAGAACCCCTTTGTGGTTTATCTGCACTGAAAACATTTATATGCTCTGCAGAAAATTCATTAACTTGTCTAATAAGGCTTCCAAGTTAACAGTTAAAATAGTTGTAACACCAATAAAAGGTAATATTCTCACACAACCCACTACTTACACATAAAGCCAAAGCAACATTACAGCCCATATCAACAATTCATTACAATTAGCACAATGAAAATAAAATTATTAAAAAAAAAAAAAAAACACACCAATTTTACCTGCAACATAGAAACAATAGTCCAAAACGCTTCCATGAACTAAAACTCTCTCAACTCCCCAAGCTTCACACAACTCTCTTCCCAACAGCACCAAGTTCCCTCTCAAAGAGGCAGAAACCCTTCCTTGGTGGAAGTGAAGCCAGCTGCCTCAGAGGCTATTTCTAATGCTTTGTTTTCCCCTATTGGCTGGGTTTGGGCTGAAATTCCCTATTGGCTAACGAATCCACATTTGATCTCAATAAGCAAAGGGATCACCAGGGAAAGGTACAAAGACAAGCTCAAACTTTCTCCAGAGAAAAACCTTTTGGATCCTTGATGAAAATAATAACAGCAACTAAGTCTTGGGATTCTGTTAAAACCT
The DNA here is from genome assembly GCA_035583135.1 of Lophotriccus pileatus. Taxonomy (NCBI): domain Eukaryota; kingdom Metazoa; phylum Chordata; class Aves; order Passeriformes; family Tyrannidae; genus Lophotriccus; species Lophotriccus pileatus. Next base: position 8,347,380 of record JAWWES010000051.1, read on the forward strand.
AGTAGAGGGCCAGGCACAGCATCTTGGTTCGTATGATATAACAACTCCCATCCTCCTATTTTGCTGAGACTCTAGTAACAGTGTTTCTGCATCTTTTCCAACTTGCTCTCACACGTGTGTTTTGCACCTTACCTTTCTTAAGCAAATGTACTGTACAATTAACAGATAAATAGCAAGAAGAATTTTCTCAAGACAGCTTGAACAGATTGCCTTGCCTTTACTTCGGGAATCAAGGCTCTTTTGCTACAACTGTGTGCTCACATTTTGAAATCTTCCTGTTCCTTTGCCTTCCTGTGGTCACAATTAAGAACGAAAGATTTTAAGGGTAGTTTTGAAAGCTGCATTTACTTGAAAATGTGTTTTCATTTTCCACATTTCTGCCTGAGAGATGAAGCTTATTCTAAACTGTGTGCTTGACAAAACATCAGTTCTCTGTATAAACATGAGGACACAGGTGGTTTCTGTTTCCAAAAAGTGATAAAATAGGATTTTTCTTTTAATAGAAAGATCCAGAGTCCTTTTTGTTACAGGCAAGTCTATACAAATATTTTCATTACAAAGAACAGTGGTGCTTTATTTTTTAATTAAATACTCTTTAATGAAAGTCCCTGAGCAGTAGAGGGCAGTGCTTATATATGACATTTACAGAATCTTATAACCAGCAAATGTGTTGAGGTTTTTTTTGTTCTTAAAGAATTTCTATAGAATAAAATATACATAAAGAGAATTGCACATTATCTTCTGCTCCACGGATCCTGTTCTTTCTAATTCTGTGTTGATTTTTGAAGGATGTGTCCCAAAAACCTAAGATACAGAGTTAGCAAAATCCCTCCTACAGAGGCTGTTTGGGGGCTGCTGATGGGTTGTAGCAAATCACTTGTTAATTGATAAGAATGATTTACAGTTCTGATCTTATGAAGCATTTTACAAGCAATGAACTAATTTTGTGCTGCCTGTAACCATCTGCCTTCCCACAGGCGACCTTGGGAAGTGCACAATTCCACCTCTTCTAGGGTAGTGACTGTTAAAGAGGGAAAATCTGGATAAATCTCAGAGGAGCTCAAAAGCACCTTCTAAGTCAATTGACAACATTTGACTGATTCTGGCAGGGACTGTTAGGTTTTTTTTCCTTGTATACACAACATCCTTTCATCATAGAAGCTTCAAGACAGGTTTAAGGTTGGTTTTATGTGGAGATACACTTGTGATTTTGGGGAGGACATTTCACCAACAAAGCAAAGCTCAGGAGGACTGGTGAGATGACCATAGCAGAAGAAGATGAAGTGACATCAAGTCTGGTGCTGAGAGCAAGTAAAAATAACTCACCATGTATAAATGATGGGGGGTTTATTTTAGCACACCAAAATTTGGGAAGCAAATAACATGTTCAGTAATGTGTTGTATGCAGCTTATACTGACCTTTTTTTAGCAAGTCATATATGGTTTTAGTTCCTTTTCAGGGAATTAAGATGTCCTACTGAACTTCTAAATGCTTCTTAAAATGGAGAGTGTCATGAGCAAATGACAAACAAATGTGGGAATCAGTGAACATCAATCAGGAGTCCAGGACAGCTCAGTGATAATGATCAACAGTGCCATCACTAGACAGTGATTTGAAACACTCGATGAAGAAAAGAATATAAACATAATTAATCAAAAATACGTTTACTAACATCAACCTGATTTGGAAGGAAAGCAATCAATAAATACAAGGGCCAAAATATAGCTGGAGACAGCATGATGAAGAGCTTAAAAGGGATGAAGTGACTGGGAGCCCCTGGAAAAACACCAGCAGAATTCAGCACCTCTAACCCAGAGGTGCTACAACAGCTGTAAGGGGATGAAGCTGTGCTGTGTGCTTTAGCTTGAGGAAGACTATTGTGCTTTCATCAATAAATTAAGAGTTTGCTGAGGAAAGAGGCTTTTATAGCAGGGGGGAAAAGGTATCCTTTGGCATAAGTAAAGAAACAAAGAAGCTGGAACACAAATAGAGGTGTCAGAGTTGCTACTGCAACTGGTGTGTAAAGGAGCTGGATATCAAGCAATTTATGGCATAATTGCTGTTCTCACTTGCTCAGAACCACTGTTAACCACTATGAAGATGAGGATCCATTTTCCAGAATCAAACATTCAGACCTTGTGATGTAACTGCTTTCCAGCCTAATGCAGAGTAGACAAAATCATTACATTGGTAGCCCCAGAAGTAGATGATTGCTGCTGTTCCTCCCTTTAGAGCCTTGCTTTCCCTCTTCTGGTTGCATCTTCCTTGTCTGTTGTCCTTCAGCTCCCTTCACGCTGCAGGGCCAGCTGGTCTCATCCTGCAGCAAAGCACCTGCACTCTCCTGCTCTCCAGGGAGTCGCTGTCACTGTTCCTGCCACAGTGAACTCTGTGAGGGTGCCTGTCTGCTCAGCTGCCTCCCAGTGCAGCGCTGAGGGACCAAAGCACATCGCTGGCTCTTGACACAGAGCTCCACAACATGCATAAAACAACTCCACTGTGGACAAGCAAGAGGATCCAGCCCAGTGAAGACACACTGAAAAGTGACTGGTCACCCCTGGGACAAACACAAAGTCATTCCCTTAGGGCAAAGCTCAGAAGTCTCACTTTGCTGTTTCATCCAGCTCACGGTTCTTTCTTTTCCCACAGCTTTACATCTAAAGGGATCTTCTCTGCCTATCAATGTCTTCCTCGCTGCACTTCTCTCAGGGGACTTTTCAATAATAACGAAAGACAAATTTAACACATTAATAGTACTAAATGATTTATTGCCTCAAATATTAACAATCATTAATTCAGAAAAATGCTGCTGTGAAGTAAATCATAGAATCACAAAATAGTTTGGGTTGGAAGGGACCCTAAAGACCACCTCATTTCAACTCCCTGCCATGGGCAGGGACACCTTCCACTATCTCAGGTTGCTCCAAGCCTTGTCCAACCTGGCCTTGGACATCCATGGATGGGGCAGCCACAGCTTCTCTGGGCAACCTGTGGCAGTGCCTTGCCACTATCTGAATAAAGAACTTCTTCCTAACAGTGAATCTAAATCTCTCCTCTTTTACTTTAAAACCACTCCCCTTTGTCCAATCACTGCATGCTCTTGTAAAAAGTACACACACTATAAATACAGACTGCCAGAACTAGTGCACAGGTGAGTAACAGATACCTGACTTGTGATTTCCTAAGGATTCAAGTTTTTCAATCTCCTGCCCTAATTCTTTCTCCTGGCCTCCCCTACCATGTCATTTGATTGCCTCAAAACTTTATGTATTGTAATAGCTAGGAATAGCTAAATGTATCTTGCAACATGATTCATGGAAGTGCTTCAAATCCAATCCTATTAATACACCAGCCCACAGAACAGAACACAGTACATATCAAAGGGAAAATCTGCAAAGCACAGCAGATACTCAAATAATCAGTGGAGGAACCGGCCTTAAAATTCTACTGTTATTTGAAAGAAAAGCAAACATGCTCCTTCTTTGGAATGAGGAAAACTGTTTCATAACTTCATGATTTCAGTGTCCAGCCTATTATAAAAGATATTTCTGCTACTGAAGAGTGGGTTGAAAACTACTCAATGCTTTTTCAAAAGGTAACTGTTTGTAGAAGACACTACCTTTTTTATTTCACTAAATGGCTTTTGGAGCTGAAAAATTTGAGTTCCTCTTTCAAGGGTCTTTTTTTCCCCTCTTTATTTGGCTTTCTATCCCTTTCCATCTTTGCCAGTGAACATCAACATCATAAGGGAAAAAAAAAAAACAAATAAAGAAAAAATGAAACCCCACCCATTATTTGATGCCTTTTTTGTTTGTTTGTTTCCCACAACATTCTGAAAACTTAAAAAAAAAAAAAATCAGTAAAAATTCAGTGCTGGCCCAAATTGAATGAACTATTTTCAGTTTTCAGCGGATCGCTGATCTAAAGATCCAAAGAGCAAGTGGAGTGAATTACAGTTTTGGGAGAGAACTGTAGGGCTAAGTACAATTCCCACAGTGAGCATGGAAAACATGAGTGATATTCCCTTTCTTCCTCCCTTTTTAAGCAGCATCTGGCAGGTTTCCCTAAAGATCAGTTGTGCTTCTCCTTTCTCTCTGCTCCTGCCTCTCCCTCTCAGTGACTCTGACCATTTCCTGATTCCTTCTGATTCTGACATGGAGGAGCCTCACATTTGGGCTCCATTCCCTCCATCTACTGTACCAGGAGGTACAGGAACAGCAGACATGTAGCCTCCTGTGATGTGAGAAACTACTCCAAACTGTTCACAAACAAAACTAACAACTCCTCAGAAGTGACTGCGATCCACCTGTGACCAATGTACCTTCCACCATCCAGCCATTAAATTACCTTTAAAGGAGGATTTGCCAGGCATTTTTATGACCCTAATGGAGCTCATCCTGCTTTTTAGTAGGTGGAAAAGCAGCCATCAAGAGTCACAGCAGCAAGAGTGAGTTGCCAAGGTTGAGGATCAAGGAGGAGACATGGGAGAGTCCTCGTGCTCAGTTGTTGCTCCGTTGAGCTCCTTGTCTTGCAGAGAACAGCCTGTGTGATGCTGATGTCAGATGGGATCTGTTCACAGGCCACACTCTTTGCATATGATTTCCCTCCTCACGTTTTCACAAACAATGTGTCAGTGACACGAGGAAGGGGAGAGAAGAACAGATACAATTTCTCTGTGTGTCTGCTTTTATCCTCCACCCTAAAAGGATGGAAATGAACGCTGGATCCTTGCACTGGTAATATGCCACGGGGGTGTGGGGTGCAGGAGGAGGATGATTCCAGCACGGCAATATTTTATTTTCCTCCCTGTTCATAGCAAAGAGGGCTGCATAAAATCCCTGTAAAATCTACATTAAACAAACAAATGAAATCCAAAACACTAACAAAAGGATTTTGTAATTTACACATGAACTCTTCTGTGTTGGCAGAGGAAGAAAAGGATGTGTGTCACTTTTTCTTACGTTAGAGGAACATACCACCATACTTCTCTCAACAAAGCCAAAAGCAAACCAAACCCTGTGCTACCTCCTGGGTCACAGTATTACACTCCAAGAGTATTCTGAATTACATAATATATATATATAAATATGAATACTGCCTTGTCTACATCCATCAACTGAGACTTCTTGTCATACTGGTTTTATTCCTAAAAGATCATGTGCTTTGCAATGGGTAGACAAGATCATTCTTGACGTTACCCTGAAGAAAAAATAATTCACATTTTCCTAATGCAAATGAAAACAAAAAATACTCCCACAACTCAGGTGCACACATGTATGTGTGTATATATATATGCTGCCTTTGAGTTTAAACTAACAGGTACAGCCTCATAGCAGAGTCTCCTGTACCTTGGGATGCTGGAGCAAACACAGTTCCAACATTCTGCCCACATGCACTCATGGTGAGGATGATTCACAGTCACATCGCTTCTATATCGAGAGTGGTGAACATACACAATCACATGGACTCTGGAGCAGTGCCCATCACCCAAACATCCAGCCTTTCCCTTTTCCTTCCAGACAGATGTTCCCCTCTGCAGCCACGCTGCTCACTGGTTTTCCCTCGTGTTTGTTTTGGAAGCTCTGCTCTTTGGAAAGCTTTCCCAGCTCGCCCCCAGGGGCTCTCCAGAGCACAGACTTAGTGATTTGGTCCATAACTAATGGAATTGTAACAGGCCAGGTTGGATGGGGATTGGAGCAACCTGGTCTGGTGGAAGGTGTCCCTGCCCATGGTAGGGACTGGAACAAGATGATCTCTAAGGTCTCTTCCAACCCAAATCATTCTAGGATTCTAGGAAAATATCAATTATTACTTGCAAACTAAGGCAAACAGAGAACCCAAAGCATCTTCAGGTACTGAGGATGAAAGCACCTCTCCTTCCTTATGCCTGGATGTCTGATCACAAAAAGGACAAAAGTGGACTATTCATTGCAGGTATTTTATTACGATAATAAGCACAAACTCTAACAATTTCATCTGATAATTTCCCTCTCGAGGGGAAGCTGCAGACAGCAATGAGATCTCCCCTCGACCTCCCCTTCTCCAGGCTGAGCAGACCAGGCATGAGGAGCAGGGTCGGCACTGCCGCATCGCCCTCATCCCCCTCACCCCCTTTGTCCCTTCATGGCCCTCAGTCCCCTCATCTCCTCAGCCCCCACTCTCCTCATCCCCCTCAGTCCTTTCAAGGCCCTCAGTCCCCTCATCTTCTCAGCCCCTTCATCGCCCTCAGCCCCCTCATCATCCTCAGCCCGCTCATCCCCCTCAGTCCCCACTCTCGTCAGTCCCCTTAGCCACCTCAACCCCCTCAGTCCTCTCATCCCCTCATCTCACTCATCCCCCAGTCCCCTGAACCCCCCCATCCCCTCATCCCCTCAGTCCTCTCATCCCCTCATCTCACTCATCCCTCCCATCCCCTCACCA
>JAWWES010000051.1:8354400-8403950 GCA_035583135.1 Lophotriccus pileatus
CCTCAGTCCCCCCCGTCCCCCTCAGCGCCCTCCCCCCCGCGCACGCGCAGAGGCGCCGCCGCCCCGCGCGCGCCTTCCCCCGCCATCGCCGTCCGTGCGCTCCCGGCGCGCCCCGCGCGCGCTCGGCGCTGACGTCACCGCAGCCCGGCGCCCGCCGCCATTGGAGTCGGCGGCCGCCGCTGCCCCCGCTCGGAGCGGCCCCAGGCCCGGCCCGCGGGCATGTGAGACACGGGCCGGCACCGCCCGAGCACCGCCGAGCCGCGGCACCGCCGCCCCGCACCGCCGCCACCCCCCGAGGACCCGCCCCGACCAGGCGCCAGGCGGCCCCTATTCCTCCCCCTCGGCCCCGGCCCCTTCCCCGCCCGGCCGCCGCCTGAGGGGAGAGGAGGCGCCGCCGCCGCCCCTCGGCCCCGCCAGGCCCCGCGGCCCTGCCTCGCCCCCCTGCCCGGCGCTCTCTCTGCTGAACCACGGCGGCCCTGTACATGAATTATGTCTGCCACAAGCGTTGACCCTCAGGTGAGTGAGCGGCGGGCCGGGGGGTTCGCGGGCCTGCGGCGGCCGGGAGGCCCCGGGAGGCTTTTCTTCTTCCCGCGGGCGGCTTTGGAGCTCGGTGGTTCTCAACTTCCCCCCGAGGGCACGGCGCGGTCCCGCCGCCTCCATTTCTCAGGCAGGCCGGTGCTGGGTGATGCGTGGAACACGCTGCTCCAGCCCCGGCTCCAACAAACCCCGAGATGTTGGAGATTTTTATGAGCCTCTTCTCCGTCCTCGGGCGCTGTGCGTGCGTTTTGCAGTAACGGTGTGGCAATATTTCTAAAATTAACTTTCTTTTTTCTTCACTCCCTTTCCCTCCCCCTTAATCGTGTGCCGTGGCTTCCCAGAGACCGAAGGGGCAGGATAATAAAGGTGAGGATCGTGCCGAGATCTGGTCGCTTAAATTGTTACTGTAATAGACCAATTACACAGGTACCTGTAGGGGAGCAGAAATGTGTCACTCTTAGTCTCTATGGAAAACATTTGGGAACGAGGGAATATGTGCATTGTTTCCAAAATAAGGTAAACTGCCATTCATCTAGGCTTGCTTGCATCCCACTTAACGCTGCTGAGCTTGCAGGGGGAAGGGCTGTGTGTTGATACTGAATAATGCTCCTCATTTCCTGAAGGTAAAACAAGTCCCTTCATAAAGTCACAAGGATGTCTCTGTACAATAGATATATATTTACATACTTTTGCACACTCTCTTCCTGCTCAGTGAATGCAGTTCTGTTGCTGCTCTGCTGTTGGCTGAGGTATTGACATAAGCCTACAAATTTAATAATGTAAGGGATTTTAAATAAAAGGTAGATCTCAGGTGAGATAATAAGCTTTCTTATAACTCCCGTGCTTTACTTGAAGCTAAATTTAATAAGAAGTCATCTAAGGAAATACCTGATTGCTAATAAGTGTGTAACTTTTCAGGCTTAGAAACTAATGATGTTCAACTCATTGTAATAGATCTTAACCTGCCTTAAAAGTTCATCTACTTCCAGTTGCAGGAAGTTTGACACTTTTTGGGTTTGTATATCTTTCAGTAAGGGCGTTTTGAATGCTTTTCTTCAGACAGTCATTTATGCTGATGTAGGACTTTGATTATGGCAGATATCTCTGTTTTACAGATGAGAACATTGAAACTTAAGTTTTCCTGAAAATATCAGGCTATCAAAGCACTTAGCAGCCATCATTTCATAATTAAAAGTAACCTCACATCAACTTATTTTAACCAGCTTAAGCAGTGAATAACACGCTGGGAGAACTGTGAGTTTGAGTGTTCTAATTATGGACCAGAACAATAGATGTTGTTTCCCAATATTTTTCACAAAATTCTTCTTAATAATTACTTTTTGTTCAGAGTTAATTCACATGAGTTTTCCCCTTGCTTGCAACTATAGAGTTTTTATATTTTTTTAATTTACTTAAACTTAATTTTATAAGCAATGCTGTAAAGAGTTTGGGGAGGAAAAAAAAGTCATCCCCTAGTCTTTTTATGAGTCTTCATGCTTTGAAGAAGAAATATGGCCTTTCATAAACCAGCATAGGGTGGAAGTCATTCCTGAAATGCTGCTCGTGGTGTTATAATCTGTTGTAACCCTTTTCTTGTAGTACAAAATGGTTCGTTACATCAGAAGGACACAGTTCATGACAACGATTTTGAACCTTACCTTTCCGGGCAGTCAAATCAGGTTAGTGTATTTTTAACTTAGTTTTTTTTATTTTCTTTTCCTTAGGCATGCTGTTGGCACTCAATTCATAGGATTGTGTGGAGGGAGCAAATTCCTTAAATAGAAATGGAAAAAGAAATGGCAGCATATTGTGTTACTTGGTGATACAACCAGCATTTGTGCTCCCAAAGCTAATATTACTCTGCATTTCCAGATGGCCACAAGTGAAAGTGAAGTTAATGCTCCAAGTAGTTGAAGCTGATTGCTCCTCACATTGCAGGTTATTGATAAGGCTGGATTGGGACAGACTTTGATAGACAGGTTGCATGTGGAAGTCCTAAAGTTCTGCTTTTGGGCTCTCCTGATTCTATTATTCATACAATCCTAGAAATTAATGTAGCTGAAGCTTGGTTTCGATGCTCTCTAACTAGTCTGTAGAGCTGTCCCACTTCTTACACTTCAGCAAATATTGTTCTTTTATGTCCTCTGAAATATCTTAAGAATTAAAGATGTTACAACTGTCTTTGTAATGTACATTAAATTAACATCCATGACTTAAATACAATTATAATTGAAAATATCTTCAGATTGAGGTAATTTTTGACTTAACCTTCAAATCATCAAAGTTAACAAACTGTAAAGAAACTGGAGAAGCAAAACGTTTTCATTAAGTATGAAGTGCCATTTCAGAGAGAGACGCTTCCCAGAATCACATGATTGTTTCTTGATGGAAAGGCTGTTACATTTTAAAAAGGAAATTCATAATTCATCCTGGAACTGAGAGATGCCAGGGTTAATAATGATGACATCACTGAGCTCGCTTGCAGCATAGGCATGTTCACCAGGCTTACACAAAGTTAATTTAATGGGAAGCATTCCCTTTTCAGGAATTAACATGCTGTAGAAGGTATAAAAGCAGAAAATTTGTGAGGGGAAAAAAGGAAGTAAAACTTTAATTTTTAATGCAGCCTTAATTTTAAAATAAATTTAAGTTTTCAACTTCCTCCAGTTTTTTGAAATTCCTTGTCATCACGCTGGTATGTAATTTAAACCAAGCTGTGTTTTCTAATGTGAAATACACTGAACGTTTCACACAGAAAAAAAAAGTAGAGCCATCTATTACAGTTTAATTCTAGAAAACTTGTCTTTGCTGTCAACAAACCCAATTATTAGGTTTAAATAGAAAAATTGCTATGGCTGTTAGAATTTCCATAATTACAATAAAAGTTTTCTTTATGAAAGTGTAGCTCCATTGAGCGATTTATTTCTGCTGCAGTGAGAAATTGGCGTGCTACAAGAAACAATTGTGTAGGTCCTCTTACAATTTTAAGTGGAAAGTGACAGTGGCATTAATTAGGACTGTGAGATTTTGTACAGAAGACAACCATGTTGCTGAACAAAGCTTTATTATCTAGTTACCCAGTCAGATTTATTCAACCCTTAAAAATTACTGGAAGACACTAATAACTTAAAAACAAGATTTGAAAACAGTTGGATATTTTTAAAAAGACGTAAGAAATTAAAGCCCCAGCTGACACAACAGTCTTTTAGACATCAGCCATCAACTGTAAGTTGGTAATATTGTATCGATTTCACCTTTTCAAAATACAAATTAGTCTTTAAAAGAAATATGAGCATGCTATAAAAGCGAATAAAATATAATTGTCTTCCATCTTTCTGTTGAAAATTGCATCTGAATAGTGCCTTCTTTTCTTACTATAAAAGTTCTAGGCTCCAAGTAGCAGTAGTTAATGCAGGGATGTGATAGCTTTTTGTTGTAAAGCACACTAAAAGCACTTTCAAGAGCAGAGGGAACTGAGTCAAGTAGACTATTGATACACAAATTTACACCCGGCAAGAAAAGCATCCTCCACCTAAAGTCATTCGGAACCAAGAGACTAGTCATATGGAACTGGGAATCACTAGCAAGTACCATCCTTTGGGGGAAAGGAGATTCCCTTCCTAATTAACAGAATGCTTGGGTTGGTTGGTTGTTCTTGTTTGGTGGTGGTTTTGATTAAAAAAGGTAGGGAAGGGTGCAGAAAGGTCAAGGATAAGTTTGTTGAAATAAATGTTCTGCTGTTGCAGGGAAGGACTTTTGTCAGGGTTTCTTTTACACGCTCTGGCATAAAACCAGTCCAAATAGATTGAATGTTTGGTAAGGATGCCTGCTGAAACTTTCCTTTAATCTTGTTAGAATCCTTGTGGAGACTTTACAGGCTGTGTGACAGGAGGTGACAGTCACAGGAATTGTCTAGAATCCTTTAGCATAAATATTTTTAGGACAAAACACCTGCTTTTCTCTAGGCTTATTCTTTATGGTTCTGAATTCTAAATCTGCAGAATATATGAGCATAAGTATCTCAGAGAACTCCTGATGTCTTCTCCCTTTCACCTGCATTTGTTTTTAATTTTTTCTTATGTTAACACTGTAAAATACAACACACATCAGTGTCAAAGTAAAGTCTTTCAGAAAAATGTTTTGATATGCTAAAAATTGATTACTTTAGCTTGGGAGTCTCAGAAAATGCAGTGTATTTGAGGATCATCTCATAGGCAGATGATTTTTGTAACTCATTAATGATAGGATTTGCACGTAAATAAAGGCAGCATGAGTAGTGGCAGAGATCATTTTTTAAAATCAATAACATTGAATTTAGGCTGTTTAAGTCTCAGAAGTTTGCAGTACCATAGGGAAGTCTGGGAGGCTTATTATGGTATCCATCTGTGCAGAATGTAAGGATATTGAATTACTCTGGCTTTGGGATGTCATGGAAAGGAGTCATTGAAAAATGAGCAGTAAAAATGATTCTGTATCAGTTGGGTATTAGGCCTATCCTCAGCAAGGAGAGTTCTTTACTTCATTAAAAAAAAAAAAACTGAGAAATAATCAGATCTTTGGAAAAATGACTGAAGTTCTGGTGCAGCTTTGTTAATTTTGCAGGTACATTTTTTTTTCAAGTTTGAAATCTTGCAGTTTGAGAGTTTCCCTTCTTAAAATAAGCTTTATGAGTAAGGAAAGGCGAGCTACTGTTTGACTCATTAACAGGAGATGTTGACCTTCCCTCCCCCTCACTGGTAATTACAGTTAGAGTGTCAGTTTGGAAGGTCTCCAGTACATATGCTGCAAGTTTATTTGAAGAGGAATAAAACCTACTTTAGAATATTCCGCCTTTATTCTTTTGAATATGAGAATCATTGTGAATGTTTCAAAATCAGGTGTCAGCAGAAGAGTTAGTGGAAGGAAGGGTTTCTCAGCTTGGTTTAAAAATAGTTGAAAGGGAGGAAGTTTCAGAGGAGTCTGTTGGTTTTAACCATTCCATCTCTTATTTCATGGAGTGGGAGAGACAGCCTGTTTGGAAGGACAGTCAGAAACACTCCTGCACAGTTGTAACTTGACTCCTGAGGGATGAAGAGATGTATACAAAAGGCTGGAGAGGGTCTTCCTCCCAGCAGTTTGGATGGCATGTGTCATGTGCCATCTTTGCATGTGTTTATCTCTGGTGCACCAGTCACCTTAATCTCAGTTTGTAGTTCTTAGATCTACCTGCAGCAAAGGTGGCCTGTGTGTGGTCTCATTGTGCTCCTGTGTGTCACGAAAACAAATAGGTTTACCACTTGAGGTATGTTTTGCTTGTTGGAGACTGTTGGTCCCTCAAAACATCTCCATAATTAGGATTGTAATATGTTATGTTACATATGTTGTCACAATAAGCTAATGTAGCCTGAAGCTTCTCTGGTGTAGCAGTGTAGAAATGCTAAATATCCTTAGTTCTGTGAGCTACAAAATATAGCTTAGATAAGTTGCCTGGAATCCTTTGGGATATTAACTACTAAATAACCTGAAGTATTGTAACTAAGATTACCTGGTTTCAGAATCTGTGAGCCATTAGTTCTAGGGTATATCATAAATGCCCAGATATTCCATTTTGGCCCTGAATCTTTCTTGGAGTATGAACTAAGATCTGTAATCAGGAATTACGTTACCTTGCCTCCTATTTTTCTTTTCTGTTTGGTGATGAACAGTGTTGTGGCTGCTTATGAATGAAGGGTTTATTTATGTGGTGACATTTTTTTTTCTTTAACAGAACAGTAGCTATCCATCAATGACTGATCCTTATCTGTCCAGTTATTATCCACCATCTATTGGGTTCCCCTATTCTCTCAGTGAAGCACCATGGTCTACAGGAGGAGATCCTCCTATCCCTTATCTTACCACCTATGGACAGCTCAGTAATGGAGATCATCATTTTATGCACGATGCTGTTTTTGGACAGCCTGGTGGTCTGGGAAATAATATCTATCAACACCGGTTTAACTTTTTCCCTGAAAATCCTGCCTTCTCAGCTTGGGGAACGAGCGGGTCCCAAGGACAGCAGACTCAAAGTTCAGCATATGGGAGCAGTTACAGCTACCCACCCAGTTCACTGGGGGGTACCATTGTGGATGGACAAACAGGATTTCATAATGATACCTTAAATAAAGCTCCTGGAATGAACAGTATTGAGCAGGGAATGGTTGGACTTAAGATTGGTGGAGATGTTACAACTTCTGCGGTGAAAACAGTAGGTTCTGTTGTTAACAGTGCCGGGATGACAGGTGCCCTCTCTGGTAATGGATCTAATGTAAACTTGCCAGTATCTAAACCAACCTCTTGGGCTGCTATTGCCAGCAAGCCTGCGAAACCACAGCCTAAAATGAAAACAAAAACTGGACCTGTAATCGGAGGAGCGTTGCCTCCACCCCCTATAAAGCATAATATGGACATAGGTACTTGGGACAATAAGGGTCCTGTGGCAAAAGTTCCTGCCCCCCAACAGATACCTTCTCCTCAGTCTGTTCCACAGCCACAGCAACCGATTGTTCAGCCTGTTCCAACTCAGCCTCCTCCATTGACTCAGCCGCAGTATCAGACCCCTCAGCAGCCACCCCAAAATCGCTGGGTGGCTCCTCGCAACAGAAACGCAGCTTTTGGCCAAAGTGGAGGAACTGGTACCGACAGCGGCTCAGCTGGCAGCACCCAGCCCAACCCTGTCCCCAGCGGAGAGTCCCACCCTGTCCTGGAAAAACTGAAAGCTGCTCACAGCTATAACCCTAAAGATTTCGAGTGGAACCTTAAAAATGGACGTGTGTTCATAATAAAGAGCTATTCTGAGGATGATATTCATCGTTCCATTAAGTATTCTATTTGGTGTAGTACAGAACACGGCAACAAACGCCTGGACAGCGCTTTTCGGTCCATGAACAGCAAGGGGCCGGTCTACTTGCTGTTCAGTGTCAATGGCAGTGGACACTTCTGTGGAGTAGCAGAGATGAAATCACCTGTGGACTATGGCACCAGTGCGGGTGTCTGGTCTCAGGACAAGTGGAAGGGGAAATTTGATGTCAAGTGGATCTTTGTGAAGGATGTGCCCAACAACCAACTGCGACACATCAGGCTGGAGAACAATGACAACAAACCCGTTACAAACTCCCGTGATACACAGGAGGTGCCCTTAGAAAAAGCAAAACAAGTGCTTAAAATTATTGCAACTTACAAGCACACGACCTCCATCTTTGATGACTTTTCTCATTATGAAAAGCGCCAGGAAGAGGAGGAGGTGGTGCGGAAGGTAAACTTATTAAAAAATTTATTTTATACACAGATATGGGGAAAATGAAATGTGAAGGCTGCTATGGTGGAAAAATGTAAGTAGGAATTTGAAATGTTTTTAATATGTCTCGATGGTTTCATGTGTGTTTAACGACACAAAAAAACTGATGCATATCTGTCTGTGAAAAGTTTCATAGCTCATGAGTTTCAAAGCAGAAACCTAAGCAGTAATGCAGGTAAAGGACTTTATGTCCAGTTTATTGGAGTTGATTTATTTTTTTATCTTAAAATGGTTAATAAACTAGAAAATAGTTTCTGTTTCAGAATTGGATTCTGCCAGTGATTGCCACTTAAGTTTTTTACCTTAACTATGAGGTGTTTTAACACTGTTTGACTGGAACTGGGATATCAGAATTGATACCTGTACTGGTATTTGAAATTTGTACATCACCTTTAAAAGCAAGAAACCTGATTTTGTTTGTTCAGTTGATCTCTCTGGAAAAGAAAGAGTTGCATAAAATTGCTGGAATAGTGCTAGAAAGATTGCATTTCTGCTGCTCAAGTCACATGTATTATTTGGATAAATAAAGGTTTTCAGTTCCCAGGTTTAATCTGTCTACTAATTCTTGAAGTTTTGAGTGAAGCCTTAGTAAGAGAAGTTTGGGCAGTAACTGGGAGAGTGTAGTAAAAATTTCCATACACTTTCATGGCTCTAAATCTACGAGAAACCTCTGTCCCTCTCCATCCCATGACCTCTGCTTCAGGAATGCCTCTCTCTAATTAGGCACTCTAGAAGTAATGGCCTGACAAAATAAAAGGTGTTGGGATGTGTGGTTACTACCTAAGTAACATTTAAATTTGCTTGATGTTGATAGCGTTTCACAGACCTTTTCTGTATAGCACTGCAGATGCAGCATTTGTTTGACAGGTTTAGTTCAGTGAAGTTTACACTTGCTTCAAGATGTTTTTAAAGCAAGGGCTTAATAATCCACGTTCCTGCAGCTTAAATTTTAAGATTGCCATTTTAAAGTTTTTATTGCCCTTTAAAATTGCTTTTAACTGTCTTCATATAATGTACCCTTAAAGTATGAGAGAAAATTAGTTGAGCATCTTAAAAACTTTTTAGCTGAACTTTTCCTGGCTGTGATAGATGTGCACAGCTGACTGCAGCAGAGCAGGGAAGGACAGCTTAAAATTGGAAGTTTTTCTTGTGTACTCCCCGTGGGGTTTCACAAGGTAAAAACCTAAAAGCCTTTACTTGAACACTTCATTCCTTCAGTAGACAATCAGCAATTCAATATTTAATGCAACCTGTGTCTTGGAGAGGTTCACTTACATAGGAGAAAGTCTTGACTAAAAGAGGTGGGCTGGGTTCCTCTGTGCAGGGTTTATGGTGTAGAGGGGCGTGATTGGTTTGGGTTTTAATGCTGAGTCTCCCTGTGATTTGCTGCCAAGTCTGGAGGGGAAGAACGGTGTGTATGTTTAAGGAATGAGAGATCTGCTCTTGCACAGATAACTTACTGGCCCGAGGAAGATCCTGATGCTGAGCACTGAAATTCCTTGACTTTGTAGTAGCTCAGAGGCTGATCTCATTTTAGGTTCATTTAATAAACACAACTAATTCCCACTTTCAGTTCAAGTGCTGAAACATATTCTTACCAAGTCACTGCTTGCTGTGCAACAAGATCATTTTTTCAAAATAATGCATTTTTCTTCCTCATTTAAAACCGAGGCTCTAGCTTGTATGACACAGTCACAAAATAAACTATGAAGTCTTAATTTAATATTTCTTAGATTCCTCCAAATAGCTTAAAAAATGGGACACCAAAGTACAGCGAGGAAGGTAAGAGTGAAGAGAGGGAAAGCAGATCAGCAGGGAGGAATAAAAACAAAGATGCTGCTTGTCAGATTGCACTCTCTAAAACTGTTGTCTGGAAAGTCAGTATTTTTCCCCTTCATTGACTGAATGAATTTTAGAAGTCCAGATGATTACTAGAAGAGTTTTTTTGCAGGATGTACACACACTCTTTAAGTCCTTATCATTGAGAATTTTGTGCTACTGAATGTAAAGCCATACTGTTAAACAAAGTTAACGTTCCTATCACAGTAATTTTTGAAGAATCTTACTCCAATTAAGGTGTCTTATGACCTAATTGACATTTTCAGATGGTTGGTTGTATATGTGCCATCTTAATTGATTCTCAAATTACTGGTTTTATTCATTATACTCTGTTTAACTGTAAAATTAATTACTTGTTGAAATTTCGTGCCTCCGTTTCCTCACTGTTTTGATTACAAAGGGCAAGAATTCTTAAAGATCTGCACAGGGAGCACTTGAACGCTGCAGTGTCATTTATGCACAAATATTTCATAGGGAACAATAACATAATCAGTGCAGTGCTCTGGCATTTCAGTTCTGTAGATGGTTCCAGTTTGTTGCTAACCAGCATTTCCATAGCTGA
The DNA here is from genome assembly GCA_035583135.1 of Lophotriccus pileatus. NCBI lineage: Eukaryota > Metazoa > Chordata > Aves > Passeriformes > Tyrannidae > Lophotriccus > Lophotriccus pileatus. The sequence goes on from JAWWES010000051.1 coordinate 8,364,651, forward strand.
TGTCCAGAGCCAGCTCCAGTGTGTGTGAGTTTAACTGAGCAGGAACCTCTGTGTTAGTGCCCAGTCAGCAAATGAGGGTCTGGCAGGTGCAGTGCTGGATGAAATTCATTCAAGTGCCCAAGATCCATCACCGGTACCAGTATTGTGGCATTTGGAATTGAGGGAAGATTTGTTTGTGCTGGGATGTAAGTCCAGCTTTTGATTTGCCATAGGAATAAAATATTTAAGCCCAGTCTGTAGACCCAGAACCTGGGAGAGGAGTAGTAGAAGGATATTGGGGTCTGGAATGAAATAGCAAAACAGTGAATGGCTTGAAATCTCTCCTGACCCTCCCTGCCTTTTTCAGTCAGTTCTAGGGCTGTTACATTGTCCACAAATATCAACTTCCATAATAAAACTCATGCTCTGAAAATGTAAAAAAGTTGTGACGTATGAGAGCTTCTTTGATAGAAAATACAGTATAATGTGTTAATTATTAACAATCCCTAAAAATGTGCTTGCACAGTCTTAAAGCTAAATTTGTCTTGCAAAGTTAAAAAGCTTGTAAAGGCAATAAACTTGTTGTAGGTTTTGGTATGTTTATTTACATCTCATGGTAGGGCAGATGACAGATCAGCTGTCAGCAGCTGGTCCTCGCAGATCCGTACCTAAGCACACGGTCACAGTGCCTGTACTGGGCTGCTGTGCTGTGACCTCAGATCTGGTTCAAGGCACTCAGCTATTCCCAGGTCTGCTCCTTGGTGTTGTGTTGGAAGAGCTGCATAGCCTCAGAAAGCTCCTGAATCACCAAGATTACCAGTTCTGCTTTAGGTGATTAAATACTGAAAAGTGTTGGCTGGTCCACACTGGCACTTGGAAATACTCCTTTTCTTCTAGCACACTGTGATTCCTCTCAGTGAGCTTTCTGTGAACACACTCTTTGACACACAACCTTTAAGGATGGAACATTGTCCTTCCTCCAAACCTCTAGCTAAAAAACATTTATAATATAAGATTAATACCATGTTCCTAATATAAAGAAAACATTTATACTTTTGTGTCTGAAGATGAATACTTTGATCCTATTGACTTTGATGAAGTTTAGTAGGAAGGGTGAAGATATTTTAGACTGAGGTAAAGAGAACAGAAGTTTGACAGGGATGAGTGTCTCCAAGATGGAAACTTCTGCAAGTTTTGTGAAAACCCATTTTCCCTGTGTTTGAAGACTGCATACATTAATGTCCTGAAGGAAAAATGCAACAGGAGCTCTCCTGTGAGATACCAGAAAATTCCACTGGAGAAGAGAAACTGTGAAGGCTCCGGATCTTCAGAACCAAAATGAGCAAAGCTTTGGTAGTTGCTTACAAAACTGTTTGTTCTTGCTTGCAGTAGTGCTAAATAGCAGTAAGGAAGAGAATTTGAGAGGTAGAGCTTCTAAAAAGCAGCCATGCTCAAGAGCACGAAGAATTGTTGCGTCAGTTTATGTGGTTTCAGACACTTGTAAAGAGGAAGACTCAGATTAGCCCCCAAGAGAGAAAGCAAGCAGCAAGGTAGGAGGAACTGCTTGAGAACTTGCTCAGTAAATAGCACTTTTTACTGAATTATAAAGCCTGAGCTGAGTGTCTGAATGCCATGAGCGTACTTTCTAGGTACCAGGTAGAAGTCTCAGGTGCCTGCCAGTCTCTGTTTATGTGGGACTAGTCCATGAGAATGGAAACCTTCAATGTTTAAAGAAAGTTGAATTATGAGGGTCAGTGGATGACTACGCAGAAGACTAAAAAGAAGTTACATAAGGTGGCAGTGGGAAAGAATGGGCTGCTGAGCATGGTAGGGCAGTAGAGTTAAAGGGGATGTGCCACCTTAGAAATGGAAGTAGGATGGAACAATTACCTTTTTTTGAAGCCTGAAAGTGAGCTGATATGATTCAGTTCTAGATCCTTCCTAACCACCTTTTGTTTGAAGTGTCAGGCAGACATAAGCTCCTTTTATTAAGAACATTGAGCATCTAATACTTTCTGATGCTTTGCCACTAAGAAATGTCTTTCATTGACAGTTCATCATAGTCAGCAGTTAAAAGACAGGAGGAGTATAGATTTTTAAAATTAATTCTACCACTTTACACAGTCTGTTCTGTTGATTTGGTAAAACAGTTTTGCTATTTCTTACTTCTGTCTTAAATCATAGATTAAGAATTCATACTGGACCTTGTTGATTTAATTTTGTTATGAATATTGAAACATTAATATTCTGCCCGGAGGCAGAAATCAATATATATTCCGTTTTTTTAAAATCTCTTCTGATTTTTATGCTGTGACCAGCTGAAGCAGCAAATGCAGTCTGTTACATTTATAATGTTTGGTATATTTGCAAATAAGCTTTTATATCGCAACAGAAACAATTCTGAGAGGAATTTTATACAGAAGGGTTCCACAAAACAAGTAGAATCTGAGGGCGTTAGTTTAGGAGTTGGCTGTTGTTGCTGCTTGGGCTAGTTCACAATTTTCTTTCTTGAAATAGGACTTGGTGCCATATTGATGCATTTGCAGAGCTGTGTCTTTCCATGCCAGTTCTGCACTGTGCAGTCTGTTCGGAACAGTGTTGGGATGGAGTGGGAAACGGGAAGGCTGGGCCCTTTCTATTCAGGCTGCCTGAGCTGGAGAACACACAGGACTAAAGGAAACAGCAGCCTGGTTTTGTCTTGCTGTCTGTAGCGTCTTCTGCAGCTTGTGGGGCTCCTGAAGCAGTGAACAAGTCCCCCCTGGTTTTGCTCAGGCATTGTCAGTGTGTCTCTAATCCCTGTGCAGACACTGCTCCAAAGGCCTCCCTGTTTGCTGCTGGGAGAGCACAAGCTCACTTAGCTGAAGATTTACCTGCGGGTGCTGTATCCTTTATCTGTTTTCAGGATTTGTGATTAGCAGAACCTTTTGAGAGAGGCTCAGAGATCCTCCCAGCTGCTGTACTGGAATGGTTTGGGACACTCTTGGCTGGTTCAGTCCAGCCGTTATGGGTTTTATCAGACCGTGCAAAAGCACATAACTTGTCTTCTACCTGAGTTATTTTTTCCCCCAACTTATCTGAGTGCCTCCCATAACAGTTGAGCAGCCAGGAAGAATTAGAATTTCTAGACAGCTGAAATCCCTGCTTTCACTGAGTGTGACTAAACTCCAAAGTCATTTGAGTGCTTCAGAATTATCCTGGTTCTGTGGAGTTCACTAATCTGCCATCTGCTTTCTGCTCGTGTATTGGTTGTGCTACTACTGCAGTAGCTAAAATAATCCAGAAAGTAGAATATTGCAGATCCTTTTTCTCTTTAGCAGTGTTGATATTTCATACCTTTCTCTCAGTGACCTTCATCTGCTGTTGGTTTGAAGTGGCTGTGCAGGTATTCATTCAGATGTTCCACTTGAGGCTACACTTAAACATTAAGTTACCAAGTCCTTGGGCTTGTTGGGTATAAACAATATATTTATAAAATGTAGCAGCATTGTTTTAAGTGTATAATTTTCTGGGATCACATTAGTGCTGTTAAAACTACTAAAAACTTTTTGCTTGTTCATTTGACTAAAATCTTAACTTTTTTCTCTTTGCAGGAACGTCAGAATCGAAACAAACAATAAGAATAAACATATACAGTTTGATATATATACTAGAACTGATATTAAATTCGACTATGAGAAACAAAATTAAGTATAACTGGTGCTGTATCCTGGCATCAGGACAAACTAAAGCTTTCAGCTCCAATATATCTTCTCGTGCAGGGGAAATTAAGTTGTCACATGTTTAAGTACATTGTAGTTTATTTTTGCCCAAGTGGATCTGCATTAATTTGTATCTTTTTTTTCTATGTAAAATTCTGTAGAAATCATTAATAAAGGTGTGTCTGTTTTTATTTTTTTAAGTTGATAAACAGTTATATTAACCTAATGTGGACCTATACATGAGCATACTAAAGTGTCAGTGCTTCCCAAAGACTTTATTTTGGCATGAATTATGTTCCTAGCCAGATATAGAGATTATGGAAAATACATGACAAATCTTCCTTTATCCTCCTCCCAAACCCTTTTCTTCATGGCAGAAGTAAGAAACCATGCACTGATTTTTTTTTTTTTTCGGTCATTTGAAAAACCTCTTAAGATACTGCACTTCAGAATTTTGAAATGAAAAAAAAAACCACAACCAACCCTAAATTTCTGATCACTTTGTGCAGCTGCTCTGCCTCTTTATTTATCTGTACAATTACACTTTTAAAACTGCTGATGCGCCATGTTGGTTTTTTCTGTCTAGTAGAAAATCAAATTGTCAGTGAAATTGTTTCTCTGGAAAATATTTCCCTTTCACATTCTGTTAACCAGTGCTTCAGTGTGCATCTGTTATTCCATATCCTGCCGAGGGTGAGCGAGATGCTTTCTCTCAGCCATAATTCTGCTTTACGGTTTTTGTAGCTTAATTAAATAATAATGTGATGCTATCGACATTGCAGGGGTTTTAAACAATGTGTTTAAACCTGTTTCAGCTTTCAGGTGTTATTAGTTAACTTGCAGATCATTTTTAATCCTTCCCTTCATTACTCCCTCCCACCCCCCCAAATCCTAATGCCATTTAAAGTTTTTATACCAATAATGCTGAGCTTTAACGTAGGAACTAATAGTACGGATAATATGATGGATTATGCCTCAGATGTTTAAAATTGACAGTGTGTATGTCTAATTCTTTTTTTTTTTTTTTTTCTGTTGGATGAGTAAAAAAACCTGTTTTAAGAAACTGAATTTGCTGTCATGTTTTTGTGGAGTGAGGGGACCGTCGGAGAACCTGTCACCAACTGGAGTTCCAATTAAGCATGGAAATGGTGCTCATGTCCGCTGCTCTAGCACACTGAATCTGCACGTGTTTATTGTAGAGGATCTTTTACTATATTAGAAAGCAAGTATCTTCTGAATACTATTTACTCCAAAAGGACCTCCAATTTAAATAAAGTTTAATCTGTATCATTTAGACTTGTATTTAGAACGTATAACTCTGTCTCTGGACTGTTACTGCCTGTAAGGGGTAATGGACAGCATCAGATTAACTTTTTCCTCTAGGAGAATACAAGCCTTAATAAACAATACATATTTAGCAAGCTTGATGTCATTTTCATTTTTTCCCTGCTTTCAGTTGTCTTCCTCTGTTACAGTCACCCTTTATGCTGACTGGTGAATTAGGTATAACCTGAGAAGTGGTTTGATGGAATAACTCAGATGTTTGCTCTCAGCACACCTGATGGTTGCAGAAGGGTTTCACAGGACTCTGCAGAGAACATTTAAATGATTTGCCTGTTTCTGTTCCTCCAAGGAACTGTGTGCGTGTCCAGTGGCTGTCACTTGTGCTTCCCTTTCTCCTTGTATGGTAGAGAAGCTGAAGAAAGGATTGGAAGTTGTCCTGCGGCCTTCAGGAGGCAGCAGCACAGCCATGGGGTCACCAGGGTGAGAAGAGAACTTCTCAAATCTAAGTAAAGCTCTGACCAGTTTCTTTTCCAGCAGTTGGCTGCATTTGCCAGCTCTAACTTGAGTAATTTGACTTGATATCTTTTTTTAGCTGACTTATTGGAGCAATAGTGCATTTTATAAACATGTTGCCATCTAATAAAAGCACCTGCTGTTAGTTTCAGTTGTTATGTCAGAACACTTACACCGGTGATTCCAGAGCCAAAAAGAACTCGGCTCCATCTGGACCCTGAAGAGGAAAGTTAGTTGCACAACTTTATTGGGGTTTTTTTTTTCAGATCAAAAGAATCTCTGCAGTGATATACCCATAGACTTCAGGTAATTATTAAATAAATTTTTTTAAAAATCAGAAAAAAATGTAACAAACTGGGAGCCTTTAGCTGAAACTGGTTTGACTGTGTTAAAGGAAGCAAAAAGTTTCAGCTGTCAGGCTTTGTGGGTAACAGAAAACATTCATAACAGCTTCAGCATGCAGGGATTCCTTTCCTGATACTGCAGTGTTGTACAGCACTGTCTGATTTAAGTGGGAGAAGATTTAACAGTGGGTAAAATAATCCCTTTCGTTACGACCACGTTGGGTGCTCAGATAACTGAACTGGCTGCTGGTCCTTCTGATTTTCAATCTCCTGTCACTGCAATTTCAAGAGATGACTGGCCTTTTTTTTTGGTTTGCAGTGTTCAAATTACACTGTGAGGGGGAAGAAGCATTCTTCCGATGTCTCTCTTGGAATAACTTCATGTCACAGGTCTTACTTATTCTTTATTTAGTCCAAGTAAGAGTTCTAAAGGAACGTGCCTGCATGGTTTTGGGATTGTGCTTAAATTCACCCCTTAAATGACTTGCTTTTGCTTGATGTGTGTAGAGTTTGGGTGTGACAGTAGCACTGCTGCCTTCCACTTTTAAGCCAAATGGAGCTGGTAGCACCAAGTGCTGATTACAGAGTTAAATGAAATTATTTCTCTGGTTCAGTTGCTGGTTGGTGGTGGCAGCACATTGCGCTGCTCTGAGAGGCTGTGAACTTGCATCTCTGGGGGAAAAAACTTCTGTTTGCAGGTAGTCACACCAAAAGTAATAGTACTAAATAACTGACCTTTATGGAGATTATGTGTGTTGCTGTGAATGATGGTTTTAAGTGACTTAAGCTTGTAGAAAAGATGATCAAAGTAAACCTACACTGAGAATGTTAGGACAGAAACAGGCAGACAAAAATAAGCTCGTATTCAAGATTACTTCTCTGCCATAACATGTCATAAGGCCAGACTTTGGAGTTTTTTTTTACCTCACTCATTCTTGGGAGATGGCAATGGGGGATGTAAAGTTTAAAATTCTGCTTTTTCACTTTCACCCTTTACAGTGCTATAAAAATACAGATACTAAAAGACATGAGTGTCACAAAATACTTGATTTTTCTTTGGAGAACTGCAAGTTATTAATTTACTCAAAGATGTCAGTGAAAAAAAGAGAAGTATTTATTTACTGGCATTTGACTGACCACAGTGCACTAGAGAGTATGGGCAAGTTGTGACAATGTGTCTTTGCTTTTCCTCTTTAATAATGGGTTTTATTTGGCCAGAGAAGATGGAAATTCCAGTAAATGTGGCCATTAAAAAGCTTGTAGGCAGAGACAGCACAAAACTATCAAAAGAAAAACAATTGTTGTAGTGTTACTCCTCTTTTTTTGTGCACTTATTGAGAAAAGTAACTGAGGAGCAAGGGAAGCTTAGTTAAAATAGCAGATAAATGCAAAAATTAAGCACAAACAGTATCTAATGGGGAGAAGTGTGTTTTGATCTAATGCTCCTTTTCCTGGGCACTCAGCTACTTTGAATTCTTTATGTTGAACAATCTGTTTCCTTTGGAAAAAAGCTCTGGCTTTTTCTGACAACACTGCTCAGCATCTGCTCATTTCAGGAGAAAGCTGTTCGCTATTTTTGGGAAAGTGCAGGTTTTTAATTGGAATTTGTGATCCTGCCCAAGAACAGCGCGAGTGTAGCTGGGGCTGTTTCTGTGATCCCTGCCTTGTCCACAGCTCCTTTGAGAAGGAACAGCTCTTGTTTAGCCTATTTTTAGAATTAAGAGAGTTGAGTCAGAATGTTGAAATGACTTAATTGGGGTGTGACTTGGCAGAGGGAGATTTTGGATTTCACGAGGAACGTGGTTCAGTCCAATGGGCTGTTTCGTAGGTGACGTCATCCTGAGTACAACTTGCAGTTCACATGTATTGGTGCTTTGTCCTAAGGTGAAGGTGAAAGGGATTGTCTTGGGCATGAATGTTACTGACTTTGCAGCTTTCCTGTCTTTGGAAAGCTTATGTTGGAAAAAAAAAAAAAAAGCTTTAAAATTGCGTATTGCAGATGCAATGATGTGTGTTGCTTGTGCAGTGTGAGGGCAGTCTGTGGTGTTTCTCCTTTCCTTGCCAGAGGATAAGCAGGGCAGGGCTTCAGCAATTCCAAGAAAAGCTTTTGTTCCCTGTTACAGTACGGGATTAATTTCCTTATTTTATGTAGGATCATCATTTCGTTTTCCCTTGGGAAAGGCTACACAAGAGGGCTGACTTGACCTGTGTCCCATCCCATTCCTTCCTGTAACATCCCTGATCTCCCTTTTGTTCATGTTCTGAGGTGAGTTAGTGCCAGCACAAGCAAGACCTTGGAGATGTGCCTTCTTCAACGTGCAGGACTTCACAGAACTGGCACCAACACTGTCTTTGACTGTCTTTTACTGAATCTCCTTCAGTTTGGAGAGCGTAGGAGGTTTTATGCCATCTGTCTGTTTATAAGTTATTCAAGAAATTATTTTTACCTGGGATGTTACCATGACAACAGACAGTAAAGTCTTCACCAAATGCATTTCTGATGTCCAACTGCTGCTAAATCAGTAGGTTCTGGTGTTTTGCTGTGGTTTCAGTAATGAAGTCAGTGGGACAGAGGTGTAAATATTTGCTTTACCAAATATACATCTCCCAGGTATTTTTAGATTATTAATGCATTGCCTTGGGCTGCAATACATATTGCAAGCAACCTCCTTGATTATTTTTCCCCCTCACCATCTGGGGGGGTGAGAATAGGAAAAAAGTAAATTTTATCAGTAAATGATACATCAATTTATTATAGGGAGCTTTTTTCCATCAACTTTGATTTCTGCGCCCTGCTCTGTGGGTCTGCAAATTATAACTTGAGCAAGTTGATTATTGATAACATTTAACTCTCTGGGAGAGCTCTGCACTCCCCTGGAAGTTAGGGTTCTGCAAACCCTCCTAAGAAGTTAGAAACCACTGATGTCATGGGAACTGTTCCTGCTGCTCTTGGCTCTCTGTAACAACGTTTCAGCTCAAAGCACTTTGGTGGCAGAGAAACTGGACATTGGGATTCTTGAGGCTGAAAGCACTGTTAGTATTTAATGGAATTCCGATGAAACCTTGAGGGGCTGGGAGTCCTTAGGCTAAAGAAGCAACAAATCAGATCATTGTCTACACCTGGATGGCAAGTCATTGTCTAATTAATGACTCTCTAGTGGGCCCAGATTTGCCAGGTTTGAAGTTACTGTCTATGTGGCTTCTTCTTCACCCACTTTGGGGTGAAACTTCTGGATAATCGGCACATTCTGAAAAGAGTGGATTTTGGAAGGCCTGGGGATTTCTGGAGATTCTTTGGCTTCCTCACTCCGTTGGTGTGTATGAAAATGTTTTTTCTAATGTAAATCTATTTCATAGAAGTTTGTAAAATTTGTAGAATATTGATTTCTGGGACAGTATCAGATTCTGAGATACACCAAAGCAGGTTTTCTGCCTTAAGCCACTGGCAAATTGTGTGTGTTTTTGTCACATTTTACCCTTTTCGGTCCCCACGCTGCAAAACTTTGAGATCTGCCTTTAAATCAAGATTCTAAATTGTGAGTGTACTGAAACAACTGTTGGCAGCACTTGGGTGGTCACACACTTATTCACACCAGATTCAGTGTTGTTATGCCTTGGTTTTTATATGTAGTACCTGCTTAACTAAGTTGGCTTATTTCACAGTATTCAGGGACTTATTATTTTCTCACTAATGCCAGATCAGCCAACAGAAATTTGGAACAAAAGAACCAATTAAGGAGGTGTAGCCATGCCTCGTATCACCCTGGAGTGCAGCATTTTAAAAGTGAGGGCGAGGGAGGCTGTGTCCTCTAGCTTTATATATTCGACCTCTGTAAAACAGAAATTACAACTAAAACATTATAGCTGCAATAACTCCTTGTTAGCTCTGACAAGGAAGGAGAATTCCTGGGTTTAACCTGTTGGTCTGGTAAGGAACAATCTTTCCCTGTGCCTTGGCTTGTGTTCTTGGGTCGCAGATTTTGACAGCTCATTCCTTCAGCAGCACCACCAAGGTTAGAAGCATGGGTGGGGTGTGGTTTTTTTTGGTCCAAAAGCTCTGTCTTTCTCAAAATGCCACTTCAGAACTGGGGAGTGATGGGCAGTAAGTCGGGAGAGGAAACAAAAAGCAATTTTTTTTATCAGCTGCGAGTAAAGACAACTCCAAAAGATTTCCTGATGCTGAGCAAAGAGCAGCACTAATGAGCTCCCATGGGAAATGTAATCTGCCCATAGTGAGTAAAATAGTAGATGGGGAAGAAGGGAAATTTTATGAGCCAGGTATCATTTCAGATTTTTCCTGAACTTGCTGACCTTGCTGAGGATGAGAAAACACTGTGTGTTGCTAATTCAGTTATTTCAAAGAACATGACAGTAGAAGATAAAAAGGAGGGTTTGCATAAAAAAGCAGCAGACAGGCTGATCTTTAGACAGGTTTTTAAGAATTATTAATCCATTAGAGTTTATTTTAAATAATAAATACAAGCAAGGTTACGAACCTGCAGATCACAAATTGCACAGGGGTTCCTCCTGTTAAATTCCAGAAGCCTCCTGGTGAAACGAGAGTGTTTTGTGAGGCATAACCGTCCTCAGAAACACAATCAAAATCATCATCTGCTCTGGAGAGTCTGACCTCCGCTATGACTCAAGAGAACATGCAGCCCCTTTCCTTCTCACCTCCTTTCTGATGGGCTGATGCTCTGCAGAGTGGCCCATCGAGGTAATGAGGAGGGTAAGTAAACACATACGGGGCATTTGCAAAGCTGTGCTTTTGCAGTCAGTGAGCAGATGCAGTTTTCCATTCAGAAATACTCTGAGCATGGAGGTCTTTAATAGTCAGAAGCCTGGAGAAAGCTTGTTCTGCAAGTGGAGCCTGAGAGACCCCCCTCGGTTCTGCAGGGCGAGCAGAAAGCACAGTGGGGGCCAGGGAAGAGAAACCTGAGCAAAGCCAAGGGGAGAGGGTGGCAAGTGTGAAAGCAATCCTTTGATTTGTGTTCTTATTTGGTTTTTGAAGTGTGAGGGCATGGCTGTGTTAGAGATAAATAGAAAGACAGGAGGATCAGCTGTGTCCCCTAGTTTTATATATTCGTCCTCTGTAAAACAGAAATTGCAACTAAAACATTAAAACTGTAATTTTTCTTTGTTTCCTCTGACAAGAAAGAGGAATTCCTAGTTTTAACCTGTCAGTCTGGGAAGGAACAATCTTTCCCTGTGCCTTGGCCATCAGCTTCCCCAGCACACCTGCAGGGAGAAGCCCACATGGGCTTTCCTGAGGGGCTTGTGAGTGTTGCAGCATCCCTCAGCTGTTGCTTATGGAGCAATAAAAAGGTGTTTGAATTATTCCCAGGAACCCAGCTGTGCCATTAGTCAGTCTGGTAAGGTTTGTCCAGAGGCAGAAAGCATCTCTAGCCTGGTGACTGCACGTTCAGTTTGTTTGAAAGATTAGTTACAAGAGCCGTCACATCACAGGGAAAAGGAGATTTATAGGCAGTGCCTCTCTGGCACCTCTGCCCACAGGAAATGTTGTACAAACAGGAGCCTCAGACTCCTGGATAGTTAAAATGGATTTTGTTTGTGATCTAATGTCATCGTTTCCAATTCAGTTGGTTCTCAGACTTCATTCTCCACGGCACTTTTCATCCTCCGTAGAATAAGATCATTGTGCACATAATAAGCCATTAGTTTTTCAAATAAATCACACTCTGGAGTAAAACTGGGGTTTTTTCTGCTATACAGTAGCTTTATGTATATGAGTGTGTATATTACAGACAGGTATGTGTACACACATATGTGTTTGCTTCCAAGAAGAGAGGTGCGTGGAGAAATAGTGATGGCTTTTTCTTCACACTGATAGAAAGGTGATAACTGTCACTGTGTGTCTGAGCTGAAGGGAATTGGCACAGCCCCAGACACTGCTGATTTCCACTAGCTGGCAATCTCACCGTGCTTTTTATAAGAGTGCATTAAAGGTATTAATGATGCTAACAAAGAGAAAAGTGGGATGATTAACAATGAAGTAAAATAGCAGAGGAGGGAGGAGGTCTGGAAGGCTCAGTGCACATCAGGGACTGTTCTCAGAGATACAAACCAGGGAAAGCAGCCCCTTTTTTCACGGGTTTTGTCAGACAGGTGGTCTGGTGTGGTGCCTGCCCAGCTGCCCATGCTGTAAAAGCACATCCCGTGGTGGGTGGTTGCAGCCCCCCCATGACAAGGGGGTTCTGCAAGGATGGCTTTTTCTTCCTGCGAGAACTTTCAGATAAATAAAAAAAAGGCAATGGGTATGGGAAGCTCTGCAATTCTTTGACAGTATGAAAGCTCTGATAAGATAAGGATTTTATTCAGAGTTATCTTTTCTCTGGTAGTAACACTGACTTACAACATGAGCTCTGTCATGGAGGGCTGGTCCCCTCCCTGTTAAATCCTGCCCTTTAATTGAAGCCCCTTACTGAAAAACCCAAAATACCTTATTTCTGTGATTGGATTTACACCCCAGGCTGCACAGCTAGTGGAGGGTAAAAGATCAGAATTAGCAAAGCTGGAGGAAATGTAACAGCAAACTGCCTGCCAAGAAGCCCACTGCAGAGACCCAGACCATCTCCCTGGTGCTAATTTGGTCATTGCTGATGCAGTTGACAGCATTGCCATTTTGGTGGCCATCAGCAGAGCTCAGTTAGATGGGCTAAAGGGAGCTGGTCAGGGCTTTGACTCTCTCCAAGGATATGGGGAGTGCAACTCCCAGTTGGCACCATCTGACATAGCTCATGCTTGGGCTTCCAAGCGTGGGATGTGATCACAGCCACGGCCTCTTCCATCCCCTCATAGATGGGGCCTGTGCATGCTGCTGGCATGGTTTGTTCTGTAATAAGTTCCTGATTTTGTTTTTTTGAACAAACAAACAAACAAAACTCTCTGAGAACAAAACAAAACCCCCCAAAAAACACAAACAAAAGCCCCGAACAAACCAAACAGCATTAGAGCAGAAGAAAGTGACGGAGAAAGAAAACCAAAAGAAGCAAAATCCCAGCAGCTCTGGCTGAAAAAAAAAAGGAAGGAATTGTTTGTTTGGGGCATGAGGGGTCATGGAATATGATGTCCAGGACTGAAATGTGCCCCCTGCCCTAGGAAGCTCTCTGTCTTACCTCCCTCCCTTTTGTTCTGCTCCAGACAAGCTGCCTGTGTTGCTCCATCCCGAGAATAATTTTCTTTCTGCCACAGGAAGTTTCCATTAATCCCTTCCTGCTTGCCTCTTTGTTTCTGGGCAATTTCCAGAGCATTAAGCCGCAGCACATCCACTGATTCTGGGACTCCCCATCTCAGTCATTAGCTTCTTTTGCAAAGCCCTGTCCACTGCAAGCTGCAAACCTAATTGTGCTCTGCCTGTTGCCTCCCCTTTGGCTGCTGCAGCAGTTACAGCCTCAAAGAGCTCCATCAGATTAACCACAACTGTTCCTTGCTGAAATCACCTTGGTCCCTATTACTCAAGCTGTGCTTTTGCATTTGATCTTTTAAATGCTTTGTAATGCTTTACCCCACCGTTGATGTGAAGCTAATTGGGATATAACTTCCTGCAGCACTTCTAGAGCTTTTCCTGTAACGATGCCAAAAGCTTTTTTCTGTCTCTGGGGTCTGCACCTGAATTTAGCTGTGAAATGACAGGCTTGCAGAGGCAAGGTTTTGCATCAGGATTTGGTAGTGTAGGTAGATGACTGGCTGGCTGGCTGTGCCTTGTACGGGGAAAAAGGGGAGACTTGGGTGGGAAGGGTTTGTGCAATAGCTAAAATCAAGCTCAGCAGCTGCAGCAAACCTCTGATGACTGGTTTGCACAAAACATCAACCCCTCTACATCAGCTGGCATTTCCATATGGGAAGGGGTATGAGTTTTCCTGGATTGAGGTGGGGGGAGAAGGCTGGACGTTACCACTGTGCAGTGAAGTGTAAAGGAAACATCCATTCTCCCTGGAAGCTGGATTAATTTGGGAGGGGCAAGGGTGGGCAATAAGAGACTTGTGCTGCCTCTGGGGATAGAGGAGCATGTTCATGTGTCTCTCAATTGGGAACGCTGTGGAAATGAGTTGGGTGGAGGCTGTAACCTGCCATCCTTACAGGAGGAAGGGCTTCAGATGCTCTGCTTTATCACAGTGGTAGTTTGCAGATCGGCAGGAAAGTGCTTCCTTCTTGCACACTTTCAACCTTGTCATTTTAGAAACAAGGTCTGGGCCAAAAACCAACGTGGCCGTGGAAGCAGCAGCCCTTGGCATCCAGAATTGGTGCCTGTGAGAGAGAAAGGACCTGAGCCCGAGCTTGAGGATCCAGAGCGGGGCCAGGGTATGCGGGGAAGGAACCGTGCACGCATCTTCTGACACAGAGCAGTAATCCAGCGCCTGCTTTGCATCTCGCATCGGCTGCTGGTTCCCGCAGGCTCCGGCAGATCCCCGCAGCCTCTGCTGGGATGGAGAGCGAGTGCCACCGTGTGCCCGGCAGCGGCCATGGCTCCCAGCCGGAGGACAGCGGTGCCAGGGATACCTGTCTCTTCCCGAGCAGCCTCCTGCGCTTTGCAGAGGGGCCGTCAGGCCCCAGGAGACAGGAGGGGTGGGTACCAGGCTGCAGGGTGCCTGATTTTCCTCTGCAAGGAGAGAGGGCTTCAGAGCTGAACAAAGTGGCAAAGACAGTGGGAGGCAGGAGCGATGGACTGAAAGGCTGAGGGTGAAAGGATCTGGTAGAACATCGCTTCTGGTTGTTTCTGTAAATGCCAGAGCAGAGAGGTGGCTCTGGCCGCAGAGGGAGGGGGGCTGGACTAGCAGGAAGGAGGCAAGAGTTGCCTCCTCTCGGTCCAGAATGAAATTTAGTTCAAGCCACAATCTTGAAACCAAATTCGTAGCTCAGGGCCTGTGTAAGTCCAGGATACTGAATCATTCATCGGCGGGTCAGTGACAGAAACACCAGCTGGGAGGCCGGAACGCCGGGCAGTCTGTCAGCAGGAGCGATCCTGCACAGCCCTCCCCGCTCCGCTTCCAGCCCCTGGCATGGCCCTGGTGTCCCTGGAGGAGAAGCGACAGTGGTGCCATCCTGCGGTCACCGGGCCCTTTGCAAGAGGCACTGTGGCTTTGTCCCGCTTTTGTCTCCTCTGTTCTGCAGGAACTGGTTTTATCTCGGTTCTCTCTTTGTATTAGAGGTGATGAAAGTTTAAACAGGCACTGCCTGCTTAAGCTGGGCAGCAGCTGACGGTGGGGTTGCTTAGAGGGTTATGAGAGCAGCCTGTGAAAGCGATCCCTGTGCTCTCACAGTCCTGGAGCCGCTCTGCAAACAGCACAGGGAAGCTGCTCAAACACAGGCAGGCTCTGCAGTGAGGGAGGATGCTGTGCCAAGGGTCTCTCACTTTCTGCTGTCAGAACTCGGACAACCCAGGCTGGGAAAGCTGTGCTGCAGGTGAGGTGAATCATCCTGACAGCCTAAAAAAATCTCTCCCCTCCCTTGAGAGTAGAGCAGACTCCAGTGCACTCCAGTGAGTGCTTTAAATCCTTCTCTGTCTGACTTTGCAACTCCCCTGGGCAGGGGGACAGCTGTATAATATATACGTATTATGCGTGTGAGTGTATATTATAAATATGTATCTTCAGATACAGCTGTATTTTTATATATATATATATATGTATGTATAATCCTACACACATCCAATTATCAGTGTTTTCCTCTGTTTCTGCAAACATACCCAGGAAGGTGTGCAGTCCATCAAGAGGGAGCTATTAGGAGGTGAAAGAAAATAGCAATCCCTCTGGGATGTCACCTGAGGGTATTATACCTTGATAATGCTCTCAATTGGTTCTGAGCTGGCTTGAGACAAACTGTGTGAGGAAGTAATCCCAAATAGGATTATTTCTGTGGGACTGATGAAAAAAACATTCTGTTTCTATCTTTCTGGAGAAAAAACCAAAAAGCGGTGCTTGAATTTGATCGCTGCTGTTGGGATGCTTCAACCTTATTTGGGGATGACAAGACACTGTGCTCTGTCATTGTCACTTGAGCAGTGGCACCTTTCCTGTTTCTGTGGAGACACAGATGAACCCTTCGGGGTTAGGAAAGAACCATGGAGGTGGCTGGGGACTTTGCCACACTCTGAGGAGAAATAGGTGGGTGATACCAACTTCTGCATGTGACAGTTTCTGCCTGAGGCTGGAGGGATCAGTGCTGGCTTAGGATTCCTGCTAGGTGCTTCTCCACTATCTTCCCTGGGCAGGAATTTCTCCCCCTTCCCAGGTTGTCCCAGTGCTTCCCTATCCTTTCCACCAGAAGGCTCTTTTCCTATTGCCTGAATCATTCCTGCTGCAGGTCGAGCCCATTACTACCTACACAGCCCTGGAAATAGGCTTGTTCCCTCCCTTTACAGCAGCCCTTTATGCACATGACTGTTACCCTCTTTCCCCAACCTCTTTCTTTCTTAGGTTTGTCCATCCATATCATCAAACCTTCCCCGAGGTTGGGCCTCTGCCCAGGGTGGTTTCTCCTTATCCTATTTGCAAGTGGTCCCTGCATTTCTTGACATGGCTCAAACCTGAGGCCCACCTGGCACACACAGGGGGGTGAAAAGGCAGCTCCATCTGCCCTGTGGTGATTTGAGAGCCAAGACACCTATTTTTTTAACCTGTCCTGAGTGGCTGATGTCAGGACTTGTGTAGGATGAACCAGTCATGTACAAAGCTGTTCCCTGAGCAGTTGCCATGTGGATATGGAGTGGAGACTGGTGCTTTGTGTACATCTGCAAGGAAGAGGTGCTTAGGGGGCAGAAGGTCATTCTTCCTTCTCACCCCAACTTGGATCCAGTTGTGCTTTCCCATGTTGAGAGGAAACTGTGTCACTCTCCTGAGTGTGGGGGAACTGTACAGGGGAAATAAGATGGTAATTTCTCCTCTGTGTTGACTCTATCACAGAATGGCCTGATCCAGACCCACTGTTGTAAAGACCAGCTCGTATTTCCCAAGGCTTTCCCATCAGGAAACTGGACTAAAGCTGTGACTGGCACAGGGGCACATCTGATCGTGGATAAATCCTCCTCCTGGATGTCGAGGAGGCGGTGCCGGTGACCGGAGCTGACTTGGTGGCAGTGCTGTCCTTGCTGTGTGACTAATGGTGCTGCTCTGGGGGCAACTGTTTCATCTGAGCAGCCTGGATCAAACCTCCGAGCCAGCCAGGAATCACAGTAGGATCACCAGCAACCATGGCTAAGGAGCTGGCTTTGGCACAGGAGCGGGATCATATCCCCGAGAACCTGGGAATCCTCCACTGAGCAGAAAAAACAATTGAGGAGGCAGGAGAGGGCAGTTTTATGAAAATACAGTGGTCTCTGTGCAATAACCTTCTGCTCCTGGGCGACTGAGCCTTGACTTACCTAAAGAGGGGTCAGTGTACAAGCAGGGAACGTGCAGCCTGGAGGCACAGCCAGCTCCATCACCGGCATTCCTGGCTTTTCCATCTGCCAGGCGTAGCTGATGGCACTCCTGCTGTCTCCTTTGATGTCACATTGCTGTGAAGGGCTCGTTGCAGAGCGGTGGCCCCCGAGGTTGGTGGGGAATTGTGAATGGGCCCCCCTTGGCCGTGCTGGCTTGTGCACACACAGCGGGGAGCGCCTGGGGACGGGCCTCACAACATCCCCCCAGCTGCAGCCTGGGGACAGGGACTGCTGCTGCCAGGCAGGGAATGGAGCAAGAGGATGTGGTTGCACTGGAGGGGGCTTTGTGTGGGGGAAGAGGGTTACATCCAAGTGATCCAACCTCCCGAACCAATCCCCTCTCGGCTAAGAGGGGAGCACAAAAGAAGCCTGAAGGAGGAGAGAACATTTGAGAATTGAGGCAGTCCTGTTTTCTGAGAAACACCTGCAAAGCTGGAGAGGGATCTGGCCCAGGATGAGCCTCTGTCTTGCGCCATCTTGGCACAACCGATTTTGACTCTCAATCCCTGTTGTGCCCCAGTCTGGGGACCAGGCCCAGTCCGGTCCACTGGACCCCACACAGCTCCCCCCAGTTACCTGCATTCCTCCAGAGCCATCCTTGGCCTCTTGGTGGCCCCTGGAGGAAGCCAGCAGCTTTCCTGCTGCACTGCAGATTACCTTGGAGTGCTCCCTTCTGTCAATGCCAGCTTTAAGGTTTACTGGGATCTCCCAGCCTCCCTGCACTTGGCTTCTTGTTCCTCCCTGCCTGCTTTGCAAAGAACCAAGGACTAGTTCAAGGGCAGAACTGCCCCCATAGCTGTAGATCTGTCCCCACAGGGTTGCGTGGAAAAGATCAGGGGTGTTCTCTTCCCCCAGCAGTCAATCCAGTCACCACGTAGCCCACGACTTGTGGTGGGGCAAATGAGGCCAGAATGGGTCCTGTGACCTTGCAGCACTTGATGGACATGGGAGCAAGCAGGTCTCCAACACCCGAGTACTTGTGCTGACCTGTTAGGAAAGAGGCAGGAGAAAAATCCAGCCTCTCTTAAGGGTCTCTGTGCCTCTAGAGCGCTCCTGATGAAGCTGGGCCCTCCTGCACCTCACAGCCTCTTGCCCTGTGAGCTGCTGCAGTTACAGGGTCCCTGGCCTTGCTGGAGCAGTGCTCAGGATCAGGTCCTTGGGAGAGGAATGAGTCGCTGCACTGCTCCATGTCACCATATGGGCATCCAGTGCATCCTCACTCCTGTCTCGTGCCAGGCTTGGAGGCATGACTTGTCCACCACCGCTTGGTTGTGCGACACCCCCGCTGCAGAGCAGCCTCTGGAGCGAGGGGCAGCTCCCTCCCTCAGCACCACACTGCTGTCTGTCCTCCACAGAGTCCACGTCCTCTGCCTCTTCCCTCTCCTTGCCCCGCTTCCCCCAGGAGCCCTACCTGCTTTTCACAGATGAAATCAAGTAATCCCACAAAGTGCAGTAAGGCTTTCCTTTCCCCCCTTCCTGAACAAGGCAAGTGCCCTGCTACTGCCAGGCAAGGTTGTGTGTCCCATATCGAGCACTGCAGGGATGGAGGATGGAGCTGTCTGTGGCCTTGGTTCCTTGGAGAGACGCAATGCTGATAAAAGTGGAGCAGGGATGAAGAGGGGAGGGGGTGCAGAGAGTTGTGTGGATGCGGCTGAGTCCAGCCCTGAGGCTTTTTGCAGACAAATAATTAGATCTTCCCTCGCCCAAGCACAAACTTAGGGCTTGGCACGTCTTTAGGAAGTTGAATACACGAGTCTTACAACAGAGGTTTATTGAGATCTAAAGCCTAGCCTAAGGACCGATGTGGGCTACTGCAGTCTCTCTGGAGACTGCAAAAAGGGATGTGTGCCACCTTGCAGGCTGCGGTGATGGGCTGGAGGTGGCACTGGGGAGGCTGCAGTGCTGCAGCCCCTCACCTTGCCGGCCCTGCTTTTGGAAAAAAAAAAAAAAAAGGAGCCTCATAATTTAGTTCTGTGAACAGTGAAGTTGCAAAGGGGCTACGAGGGCAGTCAGATGGGCAGGACAGGACCCTGGACCTGTGTCGTGGCTCTGCAGAGCAGCAGGGGCTGCATGGCCGAGCCCCCACGCGAGGGAGGAGCATTGCAGGGGCAACGCCAAAAATAAAACCAAAAAATAGCAAGTGAAAAAAAAAAAAATAAAGCAAAAAGCACCCGCCTCCCAAAAAAACCTCCAAAGAGGTATTTTTTTTTCGGAGAGCTCTGAAAGAGGTTGTGGAGGCTGGGAAGGCGGGGGTGTCCCTTTGCGTGGGAGGGGGGTCCCTGGCTCTGCAGCGAGGGGCCACTTGTCACCCCCTGCCCACGCCCCGCTCCTCGGAGCGCTCCCTGCTCGCGGCCCCCCCCCAGCTCTGCCCGCATTGTCCTGCCTCTCCTCCTGCCCTTTGTACGCCGGGAGCCCCCGCAAGCCCCGGCGGGGCCGGAGCGGGGCCTCCCCCCGCCTCCCCCCGTGCCCCCGTTAATGCGAGGAGACAGCTGCCCCGCCGGGCGCTGGCGCATTGTTACTCCTATTTGTCAAAAGGCCGAGGATGCTCCATAGATCGCTCCGTGGCTGTTGTTAAGTGTAATTAGAGGGTTTATGTCCCCAATTTCCATGAAAATGAAGCTGTGAGGCTCCTCTCTTGGCATTCACCGCGTGCCTTAATTGTATGGACATTAAATCAAGGTCCGCTGTGAACACGCAGAGAGGGGCTCGGGCTGTCCCCGCTCGGAGCAGGGCAGGCGGCGAGCGGGGCTTGCGGGAGAGAGCGGGGGGTGCGGGGGGGGAGAGAGAAAGAGAGAGAGGCTGTCAGTGCAGGGTCCACCCCGCCGGGACCGCCGGCCGCCCTCCCCGCCGCCCGGGGCCCCCCTCCGCCGGGGCGGCCGCGGGGCCGGGGGCGGTGGGGAGCGGAGGAAGGCAGGGGAGAGGGGGTTGCCTTGCGGGCCGGGTGCCGCTGCCTTCCCCTCTCTCCTCGCCCTGCTGGGGTCAGCATCGCCCCCCGAGCTCCCCCCACCCCGCTGCATCGCACCCGGCGAGATGCTGAGCGCCGGGCGCGGAGCAGCCCCGGGGGCAGAGGGGCGGACAGACGGACACATCCCGAGTTTCGGCCCTACCAGCGAGAAAAATGCGGCTGCTGGTGTTGGTAATAATAATTAATAATAATAATAAAGCCAGTAACGCCAAGGACAGCTCGCAACAAACCTCCGGCTGCCGGTGCCGCGCGGCGCGTCCCAGCACGGAGGCAGGAGCGGCGGCGAAGCGCCCGGAGATGCTTCACAGCCCCCTCCCCGGTCCCGGGGCTGCGGGAGAGGATCTCAACCCCCCGCCGGGCCGCCGCCGTCCGAGCCCCGGGCAGCCGGCGAGGGGATGCGGGGGACCCCCGCTCCCTCCCCAGAGCGAAATGAAAATCCCGCTCGTGCGTTTCTCTTTGCTGGCCAGGCAAAGGAGCCGATTTCTCTCCTCTTGAAGGGAAACCGGTGGAGGTTAAACACGCGTTTTCCCAGCTTTCCGCTCCGCTGCGGTTCGGCACAATAATCGCTCCATTAAAAAAATGTGATAGCAATGCAAAAAAAAAAAAAAAAATTAAAAAAAAAATTGAGAGGGATTGAAAAGGGGTAAAAGCAATTAAACCGGTTTTCGTCGATCGCCGTCGGACTTAAGAGTCGCCATATGAATTTAGGACGATTTCTCTCTCTAGATATCGCGTCTGAAAAATCCTCACCCCCTCCCCTTCCTCCCTTTCTTTTTGTCAAAAAAAAAAAAAAAAAAGGAATTAAAAAAAAAAGGAAAAGGAAAAAAATCACAAGCCCATTAAGGTCGCTTGCACAAGGGGAGCAAAAAAATCCTGATGCTGTTCCAAGTTAGCGATAGAGCCGGTCGCTCCCCGCCACTGTCGCCCGCACCCCGCGCTCACAGCCGGAGCCCCGCTCGTAGCGGATTTACCCACTCGTGGACGCGGCGCCCGGCGGCTCCGGCGGCACAAACTCCGCTCCTCGCTCAGATCCAGTGCAAACGCCCTCCCGTGGCTCAGGACGCTTGTTTTTGTGTAGGCAAGCTGGAGATGAATAAGAAAGGCGCCTAGTCTCTCATTATCTTTGAATTTCAGACTTTTTTTCCTCTCTCTCTTTTTTTTTTTTTTACTTTTCTCTATCTCTCTCTTTTTTTTTTTTTTTTTTTCCTCTTTTCTCCTCCTGCCCTGGAACAATGCAGAAGGACCTCATCAGAGTGAAAACCAGGCTCCCGCTAGGCTTTAAAAGCAAGATGAACTTGGTGCACCACCCATCTTTCTCTTCTCTTCTCCAAAGCTCTTTAAAGGGGTTATGAGGCGTCTCTCTCAATTTATCCCTTTTCTCTTGATCTTCCTAGCAGAGGGGTTTGGGGTCTAGTCCTGGCTGTTTCAGCTGATCTCATCCAGTCTAAGGGATTAGAGCTTCTTCTCCGCATCCCGGCTCTCAGCACATCTGCTGATTGGGTTCAGCACAAGAGGATTACATTGGGACCCAATGACGTCACCGCTAGGACATAAGTTCTCCTCCATTAACCAAATCCTCATCAGCAAGATGTCCTTGAAACTGGAGGAGTAACATTCAGGACTCCATCGCCAGCCCGTCCCCACCTTCCTCCCGGGCGGGCTGCTGGGGCTTTCGGCAAAAATATTGGTTAAGCTTTGAGCACTTGCAGCTGCATCAATAATGTACCGCTACGGGCTGGAGGAGCGAGGCAGCACAGGAGAACGTGCACCCTATAAATAGGGTTCTGCACCTAAACTGTTAATCAGAGGAGCTTTATATATTCTGTTGCTTTTTCTTTTTTTTTTTTTTCTTTTTTTTTTTTTTGTTGTGTAGGGAGGGGGGGGGGGGGCAGTGGGGGCGGGGAAAGCTGCATCCTACAGTTATATTTCCAAGCTCAAAAAGACATCAGCAATAATTTTCTTTAAAGCTGACATGGATGTAATTTTAAAACGTGTTTTCTTTTTTTTTTTTTACCTTTTTTTTTTTTTAAAGTAATGTGTAGGATTTCACCCCCGTTCTTTCTGAGAAGAGACAATGTGTCCTGAGTTATATAAAGTAAGAGGTTCCCTTTAAATATACAATACGAATTTTATATTTTGGGGTTTATTGCTAGATTTTTCTTAACGTTACATGAGCTCAGACTCACAGGAGTGAGAACCTGGAAGGAAACGTCTTTGACTTCCAAGTGACAAACCAAAAGAGTTGGGTTTTTTTTTTTCTTTAATCTAAGGTTTCCACCCTGGAAAATACTGAAAGCACGTATACATTTGCTGACCTCAACCTGTTCTAACCTATGCCGTGGCATCCAGGCACCTCTCCCTGCTGCACCATCCCTCTCAGACGTCCAGCACTTGCAGCTTAGCTGGTGTCGCACTGTATCCTTCCATCATATCCATTTTATGAGCTGGGAAGCAGGAATGGGTTTGCTGTGGCTCTTGTTGGTTAAACTTACAGACATCACAGTGCGGCTGCTACAATGGAAATAGGGACTGAGATTTATTTATTTATTTATTTATTTATTTATTTATTTATTTATTTATTTATTTGTCTAGGGTCACCAAATTTAATCTCTGGGAAGAGAAAACGTGTTCAACAGCAAGCAGGCTATGTCCGGTTAGGAGAGGTGTCTTGCTTAGAAGCCTTGCATGTGTTTAAGTTTTTCCTGTAAGCAAACTGCTTCTTCACTGCTAACTATCCATCTCTCCCCCTCCAGACACACACAGCCCCCCCCCCCCCGAAAACTGTGTATACACACACACTCACACTCATTTTTGTGATGGGAGGTGCAGATCTGTGGATTTCTACACACCCTTATTCCCTGCCTAGAGTAACTTTTATGGCCAGCCGTGCTATGCGTATTCGCCAGAAGAGCTTTCAGGGGAGGATTTATTTGCCTATGTGTATTTCCATGCACTGTGGTATTTTCCTTCGTGTTAGGAAGAGGGTAAGGAGGGTACAATTGTTTTGATGGAAGGCGTCTTGCTCCAGTGCTGGAAGTCTCTCCCTGCCTCAGCAGTAGGAGCATTTCCAGGACAGCTGGGCAATAACCGCTGGAAGAGGGATCTATTCCCTTCCCCGCTGTAGCAAAACAATTGTTTTGAGGCCGTTGTCTCCCTCTCTGATGGCCGTGCCAGGCCAGGCCAGGCTCCGAAGGGGAAACGGCCTCCAAATAGCAGCTCGTAAAAAACTGGTGGGCCACGTTTGGCTACTGAAACACTCTGCAGAGAGGTGAAATATCACCTCCCAAGCTCAAGAGCCATATTTACAAGGCAGTGACAGCACTGAGCCCCCGTCCCTGTTTGTGTGCCTTTTCCCCTTCCTCTTTTATAACACTGCGGTTCATGGCAAGCACAAACCAGGGACGATCAGCGTTTGACATTACGCAGTGAAGGGAATTTTCCCTTCTCTTTTCTTCTTCTGAAACTTAAAAAAAAAAAAAAAAAAAAAAAAAAAAAAAAAAAAAAATTGTGCTTATTTAGAGCCTGTTCCATATTGACCTATTTACTTCGGCAGAGCGAGGCTCTCAATCTTTTATCGATTTAAAAGAAAACAACCTAAACAAATTAACACGGAGGAAACCGCTCAGGTTTACCGTTCGCTCGGGGCCTGCCCCCGGGGGGAAAGCTCGGACGCGACACCCGC
Source organism: Lophotriccus pileatus (assembly GCA_035583135.1). Classification (NCBI taxonomy): domain Eukaryota; kingdom Metazoa; phylum Chordata; class Aves; order Passeriformes; family Tyrannidae; genus Lophotriccus; species Lophotriccus pileatus. The sequence goes on from JAWWES010000051.1 coordinate 8,388,556, forward strand.
ACCCGGCCCCGAGGGTGCTGCTCCGAGCTGGGGACAAGCTCCAGGGATGCTCGGGATGCGGGGGGCGGCGGGGCGGCCTCCCTCCGGCCCAGCCCCATTCCCTGACCTCCCGTCCGGCCCGGGCCCGGCCTCCCCGAGGTTCCCGGTCCCTCTGTCACCGATCCCCTGCCCCCGGTCCCCGTCCTCCCCCCGGCCCGGCCCGGCTCCGCTTCGCTGTCCATGGTATTGAAGGCTCGGAGCCGCAGCAGCGGAGCGCGGGGGCACACGGGTCGGTCCGGGGGGGCACCCACGGGACACCCCCGTGTTGCTTCTCCTCTAAAATGAGACGGTGTTTCCCTTCGTGCCCTTCCCGAGAGGTCCGCGCTCGGCCGAAGGGCCCTGCGGGGAGCTCGCTCTGTCGGTCTGTCTGTCTGTCTGTCACCGCGCGCCCCTTCACCTGCCCCTTTCCCCCCGCGAATCCTCCCCGCAAACCCGAGGGGTTGATTTTCCTCCCCCCTCCCCCGGTGGAGCGGGGCTGGGGTATTTTGAGCCTCCTGTCAATGCGAAGCCCCAGGGTGGTGACTGAGCGATGTCATATGGCGGGGTGGGGGGAGGATGGGGGAGCGCTGCTGCTCGGCAGGCTGGGAGCAGGGTTTATTTCTCCTTTAAAACAAACCCACCGACAGTTCAGCCCCTCTAAAGTTTACCATTAAACCCTCACGGGCTCAGCCCCTGCTCCCGCGGCCCTGCAGCCTTCGCCTGAGTCTCAGGCTTTAAAAGCAGGCTGGGTTTGGCTGCTATTTTACTAACACTTCAAGTGAGACATTTTGTTTCAAGCACAGCCCTTCCTTAATCTCTAATGCAGCATTTCTACATCCTAGAAGAAAACAGTCAGATGATTCGCAAAGGGCCATTTTTTTTTTCCTTTTTCATTTCTTTCTTCCTCTCCTCCTCGGTCGCTCTCTGCCTTTTTAAACCTACCACCCACTGTTCCCTGAACAAAGAAATCCCAGAGACAAGCAACATGCCTCCACTTTCCTTCCATTTCCAAACCCTGACTCCACCGTGCACAGATGACCACATTAGAAAAATGTACAAGATTGAACCCAAAACCAGCTGCGGCACAACAAACCGTGGAAAACGTACGCTCAGCCCTGTCCTGGACAACGTGACACACACACACACGTACACACACAGAGCACGTTCACACACACTGCAGAGCGCTCAAAAAACTCCCCAAAATTTCATCCCCCTCCTCATTTCTGCTGAATAAGTCGATAAAACCCAGCCTTTGTCTGTCTGTTTGCCACGGGGATGCGGCCCAGGTACCGGGCAGCGCTCAGCGGCCGCTGCCCCGTCGCCATCCCCAGCATCGCCTCGGAGCTGAGCCACAGCCCCGAGGAGAAAGCAAAATCTCTTTAAAATGAAGCCCAGATCTCTTTCAAATCTCAGAGAAAGGTTTTGCAGATTCTAGGCCTCTGGTTTCTGCCCCAGAAATCTCGCGGTGCAGGAAAGGCATTCAGCAGAGTTCGGTCCCTGATATAATTTCAGACATTCTTCTACATTTTTTTTAATCTTTCTTAGAAAGCAATTCATTTTCTTAGAAAGTAATTACACTTACAAGAGGTTTGGGAATCAGATTTTTCTATCAAGTCTCCTCTCCCTCTTTTCTGTCTCTGTCTCCTTTTGGTCTTCTTGGCTGCTGCAGGGCTTTTTTTTTTTTTTTTTCCAGATCTGTAATAAAAAAAATAAATAACCCCCATCCCTCCCCTCTTCCCCTAGAAATATACAATTTGCTGATTTGCAAAGCCTCTTCCTATGTGGAGGAAAGCTGCCTGCTCTCCCCACGACTCGCTTTCCTGGCCTCCCAGCTCCTTGAGAAAGGAGGAGGGCCTTGTGCATTACAATTCCATTCAATCTCATTCATTCTTGCCTCTTTCTAACGGTCTTTGGACAGCAAATCCACACCAACGGGGGGTCCGAGCCCCCTCCTCACACCCCCCCCCCCAGCCTTAAACACACACAATAGCCGTCAGCTAACAGCACAGCAGCAACTTTGAAACATTCAGGCTTCTGAAGTGAAGAATGCCCACAGCTCCCCAGCCCCCACCCCCGCCACTTCTTCCTGGGCTTGACATTTAAAAAAACATATAATGATCTTAATTTTAAAAAGGGGAAGGAGGGGAAAAAAAAAAAAAAGTCCTCATTTGGGTCACACTTGGTTTCTCAGGGCAGAATTCTGGTGTCAAGAATTTCCTCGGCAGGAGAGGATTGCTCCATCACATAGCTAATTACCTGCTTCCCCTCTCAGGCTCCACACTGCAGCAAGGCTTTTTTTTATTATTATTTCTTCCCCCCCCCTCCTTTCCCTAGAGATGTTTATTTGGTTGTATCAATCACCAGGACAGTTTCCAGCCTAATTTTTTCCTGGTCATCTCAAGAAGGCACAGCCGAGGACTGGGAGGTGCTGGGGGTGGGGGGGTCCCTGTTTATTGTGTGTCTGTGGTGCAGCGGGGATGCTGCGCCTGTGCGGGGTTGGAAGTGGGGTCTGACAGACCCCGGGTGTGGGGGGAGCGATGACTGCTCTGGGGGAGCTCTCCTGTGCCTGGGAATCACCACTGTCCTGGTGTAAGGGAGGTGCACAGCTCCTCCCTGGCCGAGGTGGCACAGCTGGGGTGAAGGGTTCATCCTGGCAGGGATGGGGGGCTCTCTTCTGTCTCACCGTGGGGTGAGGTGTCTCCTGTCTCTCAGATGGGATGTGACCAACAAGCCACCACCTCCTCCCCTAGAAATGCTGCCCCTGGCCAAGCTCACTGCCCTCCCCCTGCTCAGGCCCAACCACCTTATCCCCATCTCCAACCTCCCCCAGCTGCTGCAGAGAGCCAGGGCCAGCCTTGGACAGGCTTTTCCCAGTTTCCCCACACCACCACCTTTTCTTTGAAGCTTATGTATTTTCTCCCCTTTCCATTTTCTAAGTAAAGAGGGTTGTTTTCATCATCTCTAACCTGCTGCTTGCCCCCTTCTTCCCCAAGGGACACCCCTGACCCCAGCAATGCTCCCCCAAGCTCCAGGACATTGTCCCACACTGTGTTTTTCTAGGGAATGGGGAGGAGAGAGGTCCCTGTATGAGGCTGCACTGCTGTTCTCACTAAACTAATGGTGTTTTTAGTTAAGGGCTTAGCTAAGAGCTTCAGTGGTGGTGGCAGGGGGTCCCTGCCCTCAGCATCCCTGTGTTTTCCAGGTACTACTGAATCTCTTGACCAGGGCTGGAGCCACTGTTGCCTCCCTGGTGGAGGGGATGGGCCAAGTGGTGCTGGTGTCCCTCAGGGCTCAGCCTGGCTCTGCTAGCAACTCCTGACAGTGGAGGTTCCTGGGTCAGGAGGAAGGGGAGAGGGGCAGCACAGGCACCTCCTAATTTGGTTTTGCCTTCTGGAAGGGAAGGGGAAAGGGATGAAGAAAGCAAAAGGGAAGAGGAAGGGGAAGGGACGTGCAGTGGGTCAGGGCTCTGCTGTCCCTGCTCACCCCCGCAGTGGGATTTTGTGGCGGTACAAGCATTAGCAGGAGGGGGAGGCCACAGCTTTGCTGTACATATTTGAGGGGAAAGTCCAGTCCTAGAGGCAGCCTGTGGCTACTGCAATTCTTTTAATACAATTAAAAATCAATGACACCGTGCACGCACACAAATAAACATCACCCCTCTGCAGCCCTGCTTCCCTGCCCACCCCCTCTTGGAGCCGGTGGGGAAGGCATCTTCTCCAGAGCCTGTTCATTACTGCTCTACTTAGGTGGGGAATTGCTTAACTGGTCTTTCTCCAGTAAATCATATTAACTCCAAGCACAGCTATTTATAAAATGTTCCACAGCCCAAGAGTACGGCCTCCAGATCACTCGAAGAAAATTAGGCGATTAGGCGTGCATAATCCAAGCCCAGTGCGTCTACGTACAAAGCCTCGCCAGCCGGCCTGCCGTCAGCTATTCACTGACATTAAAGAAATCACCGGGTTTATTGGAAGCCCAGCCCGGGCCTGAGTCCCAGCCAGGGACAGGGAAATAACCTTTCACAGAGCAGAGGGTTCCCGGATGGCTTATGGTGGCTGGGAAACGAAGCCCAACTTGAGAAAGTCTCCCCTCCCCAGCCCTGCTTCTTCCCTTCCTGCAGAAGGGCCCCTCCAGACACACAAAATGCAGCACCCCAGGCTGAGTTTCTCCCCCCTCCTCCTTTTGCGACCCATTAAACGTCTTCTATACATTTCCTCTTCATCTTGTCAAGGCCAGTTGCTCTATGACTGCTGGTTTCCCAGGCAAATCACACCAATTTCTGAGTTGATGTTGAAGGTCCACATTGGCTCAGCAGGGGTCCCAGCGAAGCACTCATCCATGGAGCCGGAGGTCAGGCTCTGCCCTGCTTCGCCAGCTGAATTATTATGATTTTTTTTTTTTAAAGTCGTGTTGCTCTTTGAACATTTACAGATCTGTTGGCGACGGGGACAACAACAATAACCGAAGGAAGGGCGTCCTCGCTGCAGACGAGCTCCTGAGCCTTCCTGATAGCGAGGATGCCGAACGGGATGCGGCTCCTCCACCCTTATTTCTGCTTAAACTCTTAAAGCACGAGGTTTTTAGGAGGAGACTGGCAGGGTGCACATGTGCAACCCCCTATTCCCCCGCCACGCCAACCCCAGGCGAGGGCTTTGCCCCGAGCACCCGGCAGCTGCAGGGGCCCGCTGCACAGCCGTGCCCCCCGGGGGCTGTCCACGCATGTCCGAGCTTGCACTCATATTTTTAAAACATCCTTGGCTTAAGGGTGTCTGGATGGCTCGTCTGTGCTCGGCCCGGGAGCGTGGGCACTGGGACAGCCGTGGGCAGCCCGTGCTCCCGTGCAGGCTCACACACACTCCCGGTGTGCACGGGCAGGGGCATGAGCACTTCCCCACACACCCAGCCCCGGGTGTTCAGGGACTGTGGAGGTCTAAAGAGAAAATAAACCTGGTCCCTGCTTTTGCACTCTTTATGCTCTTTTTCCCTTTCTCCCTTCCCTTTTGGCAGCTTTAGCATTTTTAATTAAATTACAAGCCTCAATAATGTTTTCCTAACTACGGTTCCCCGCTTCCTTGTGGAGTAGCGTGCGGAAAGGTATAATTTTGCAAACAGTTTCTTTAAGAGCTGGGCCTGAAGTACCATCAGAGATCTGTGTGAATAGAAAAAGAAACACCTCCACAAAAGAAGGGATTGTTAATGGAGGACAATCCAAAGGGGGCCCACTAAGGCCTGTCCTTTACAATAAGGATGGAGGGCGATGATTTGAATGCAGGGGGCCCTACTTGCAAATCTGGACAAAAACAAAATGGTAATAAGGGTTGAATCCCTCACTGGTCAAAGCAGTGGGCAGCAACTGGTCTCTTTAACTCCCCCCACCCCCTCCTTCTCCCAAATCAGACCCCAAACAAGAGGAACTCTCCTCCTCTTTAACTTTATTTCCTTGATTAGCTCTAAAAAAATAATCACCCGAGAGGACTTCAGGGAAATTTTTTAGGGCCGTTTGAAAGGACAGGGTTTCCTCTTCTGCAGGTGGTGAGGGGACGTGCCTCGCTGCGGGCAGGTAAGCACCGAGGGGCTTCTCTTTCTTACCACGGGATTTCTGAGGAAGAAGCTGGGATGCAGCTCCACAGGGCCCTTCCCATCGGCGCAGGCTGCACGTACGGATGCTCCGCAGAGATGCTCTTGCCTCCCTGCCTGCCCTCCCTCCAGATGTTGCATCATTTCGTGGGGTCAGTTCATTTTATAACACCGCTTGTAGCTTCCTCATCTCGGAGCCAATTAAACCCTCGCATTTGAAGGGGGGATGTGGGGGGAATTAATAATTACAGTGCTGTGTTTAAATACTGCTTGCCACTTGTTTAACGGGGATTCTGCAAAATATTGGTAAACGGCTCTGGAAAACCGGGTGCAGGCTCTGCCTGCACCAAGGGCCGTGGGAGGGGGGTTCTGGCTGTGAATGGGCCCTGAACGCTGGGAAAGGGAGTGAGAGGGCTGGAGGCATCTCTGGCTGATGCTGTTCCCCCACCAAGGGTCCCCATGATTCCCTCCCTCCCCACTCCCATCCCTCCAGCTTTGCTTTCCCCTGCAAACCCCCCTGCTCAGCCCAGCTGTGGATGTTCATTCTGGGTTGGGAGGGGTGTAGGGAGGGAGCGCTCAGGGCTTCCCTCATCCCTCAGCAGAGCCCTCAACCTCTCAGGCCTGGCACCCCTGCTCTGCTCCCCGCTGCTTGTTTGAGGCACCCTGTGGCCATGCAGGGATCTGCCTCACAGAGGTGGAAAAGGGGAGCAAATGCCCCCACGGCACTGGTGGGTGCAGCCACAGCCCCTGTCCTACACATGCAGCACTGCCCACGTGTTGGGGCAGCTTTGTAGCTCCATCTGTGTGGCTGTACTGAATGCACTGGGGTTTATTTTTATACACATAATATATAACATATGTAATGGGAGTGGCACATCTCTCTGTATGTCCAGGCTGCGTGTGAGTTCACACGCCGTGTGTGCCGTGACGCCCTGCGTGTTCCACGTCTTCCCAGCTGCGTCTGTGCAACTTGCACCGCTCAGTCAGAGCCTGTAGCACAGATCTACTCTGTGGAGATATTTCTCAGAATGTACCTTTAAATTCCTGCAGCTCCTGGGGGTTCTGAGCGGGGCTGGCTGAGCTGCTCTCCATCTGTCCAGACGCGCGAGGACACGTCCTGCCCTCAGAGGTGTTCGTAGATGCGTTTTCCCGTTTCGTGTGTGAATTCTGGTGTTGCACCCTCAGCTTCCCCTGCAGAAGTTGAGCAGCGGTTTCAGCTGGGTCATTCCTGCGCTCAGAAGCAGTGAATGAGCAGGGGATGAGCCAGGGCTGAGCCAGAGGGCCCTGTTCCATGGGCTGGGGCCTCCCTCCAAACCCGCACCCAATCCCGCAGGTGTCTTCAACACCCTGTTTGGGGGAGCAGCCTGACAATAGGGAGTGCCCCCAGGTAGGCTATGGGAAACCCTTTTTCCTGTAAGAAAAAAGGAAAACACACTGAACTTCTGGTTTTTATTTATTTAATTTTTTTTTTTTTTTTTTTTTTGCTTTTAGGGAATATATTTATCCTGAGCCATTCCTAGGAATGTGCTCCTGGCCATGAGGGCTCTGGACAGATTGTTTTACTCTAAGGAATGGGTGAAAAACAGTATTGGCATTGTGAGTTTACCCCTCTCACTGAATCAGCTCATCTCACTAGTAAAGGTCCCAGTAAAGGGGACAGGCACCTTCCTGTGCCTGATGGCACTCACCAAACAACTGCTGAAGGGACAAATACCCATTTGTGCTTTACTGGGCATCACTGTCATCCCCCTTTCCACGTCCTTTATTTACTAGAAATGCCTTGAGAAGGAAAATACATCTCCCACCCATCTCAAGTTTCACCCCCTCCTTAAATATCTGCCCCCAAAATACAAGTGCCTGATGGAGGCAGGAGCCTGTTTGATCCAGGGGTGCTTCTCAAACACATCCAGCTCGTGTGAGCAGCCTGTTAGGATCCGTGCTGGCTCCCAGCGCTGCTCCGAGCCGCTGCAGCAGCTCCTGGGCTGCATCATCCTGTGCTGGGGCCACAGTGGGGGAAAAGCCACTGTAGCTACCTGCAGATACCACCCTGGCAGGCATCTCTGCCTTGGGTTCCTCTGTGACAGGCATGACAATTCCCGTAATGAAGGCACCTCTGAGTTGATTGTGACGGGGTAAAACTCCTGTATCTTTGCTGCCGCAGCGTCACCTCTGCGTTTTCTCCAGCGGAGCTTTAGGGGGGCAGAACGTACGTTTAGTGTGCGTTGAACTGATGCTTTGTTGATATCTCAAACCATCAGCCCTGTCTGTTTGGGATTCTGGGTAGAGGTTTCCATCTCGGGGGTTGGTTGGGCTAAGTTGGATGCTGCTGTTTCTAGAGGGAAAAGTGTGTCTGTAAACACAAGCTCTGGTGGTGCAGGAGGGGCGATGGGACACTGGGTGATACATGAGCCTGGGGGTTTGTCCCTCCTCCCCCATCCCCATGAAATGCACTGATAATCTCACTTTAATGCTGAGATTTAAGGTGGAGGAATAATGCAAAATAATTCTTTGTGCGGGGAGAATTTGTATAATGGGAAATGCAAACTCCAGTGTTCCTTGTTCAGACAAAACAAGACCATATTTAACAATGCCTTGTTAAAAATAAAGAGGAAATCTATTAATGTAATAACTAAATTGCTATTATAGGCATCAAAGCACCCTGATGCTTTGAGTTAACTTTATTTCCATCAGTCTTTTTAAAGAGCACAACATTAAAATAAAAATAAAATCCTCCACCATCCCGCCTCAACCAAACGCTGCCATTTTACTCATTAATTTTGTAATTAATCAGTTAAGAAGTTCTGACTTATTGGATTAAAGGGACGGGGAAATGCAATTCCGCCCAGCCTCATTTTAATAGGCGATTGTGAAATTGCTCTTTTGAGTCTCCAGCCTCAGCTCCGCGCCGGGGTGAGGGGGTGGCGGCCACGGGAGCTCCGGGGCTGGGGGGACCCTGGGAGGGACCGGCCGCTGCGCCCCCCTCTCCCTGATCCGGGGATCCCTCCGGGTGAGCAGAGAGAAGGTGCTTTCTCCCCTTTGCAGCTGGGTGGGGGGGACAAGGGGGTCTCCTGTCCCCGCGGTTCCCTCTCACCATCCCCCTGCCCTGGCGCTGCGGGCATCCCTCCCTGCCCCCCGCGGCCACCTCCGGGGTGTCTCTGCCGCCCCTCTCCCACAGGGACACGGCCCTTGTCCCAAAGTACAGGGACAGAGACACTATTCACTGTCCGACCTGTCCCTGCTCTTTCTGCTCTGTCTGCTCCTGCACTGCCTATTCCTGCCTGTCCTTCCCTGCCCTTGCTGTGCACATTTCTGCCCTGACTGTCCCTGCCCTGTCCTTGCTCTGCTTGTCCCTGTCCTGCCTGTTTCTGTCCTTGTCCTGCCTGTCCCTGCCTTGCTTGCTGCTGCCCTGGCTGTCCCAACCTACACCTGCCCCTCCCCAGCCCGCAAAGATCCCCGCCCGCAGAGATCCCCTCCAGCTACAGTCCTGTGCCCTCCCTGCTCCCTGGACCAGTGGGGACAGCAGAAGGTGGGTTTGGAAGGAGATCGGGTGCAGTTTGGGGTGGATAAACCGCAGAGCCCACCCAGCCATGGAGCATTTCGGGGAAGGAGTTGCCTTTCAAGGGGATCTGGCCTTTCCCCATCATCCATCAAAGGGCGCTTGGGCGTTTGCACCCCAGAGGCTTTTTCCTCTGAGCAAGCCCTGAGTGGAACTGGCTGCTGTGTCCTCGGAGTCACAGCCCTGGGTGTCACAGCGCGGTGACCTGCTCCGAGCTCTCTCCTCCGGAGCGCTGCGGGGCTGTCGGCTGCGGCAGGGGCAGCGCCGTGCGGGGAACGCGGCAGCCTCGGCTGCGGCCGCTCCCGGGTGAGCCCCCGCACAGCCCGAGCGCCGGGCAGAGGCAGCAGACAAGCGAAACAGCCAGGGATTTTTTTTATTCCCCCCCTCCCGCCCCCCGCAATATACGCTTTGCAATTAGACACGTCCAATGGATTATTTCTCTACCTCTGCCTTTGATCTTTTCAGAACTAGGCAGCTTCATAAATACCATCCCTCTGTTTTCAGCCATTTTGCAGTTCTTGTACAATTAATGTACCGCAGTGATCCGCTTCTTTTCCTCCTCTTCTTCCAGTTCTTTCCAGAACAAACAGGCACTCCTGTCCACCCTGTCCCAATGAGGTTTACTTCTCTCTCCTTGTGTCATCACCAACACACTAGAATAAAAAAAATACATATTTTGATGAAATTATGGTCAAAGTGTAACCCCAATGCTCAAAAACCACTACACAAGATCTGTTAGCGCTATCCATCTGTAAACCCCACAAAACTTGCATTCAGAAATGAATGCTTTAAGCAAAATATTTAGTAAAGATTATTTTTCTAGCAGTGCAGCAAATCTCTGGAGGTTCTACATTTGTTTCACACTTAAAAGAAGTTGGTGCAAATGTAATCAGCACATTAAAGTGCATCTTTCATTAGAGGACAGGGATCAGGGAGGAAGTTGGTCCCACCTGTCTCCATGCCATCTACCAGGTGGCCTTGGAACAGTTCATTCATGTGGAATTCTGTGTTTGGATATTATTATTAATAATAATATTATTATTACTATTATTATTATTATCCCCTCTTTTCCCATTTTGATTGCCAAAATTCCCGGCCTCTCCCAAGGTACTCAGGGAAAATCTTCAGGGTTAGAGCACTTTCCTTGGCTTTGCTGCTAAAGATGGCCATGCCTCAAGAGCTGGACATGGTAGGAGATGGTGGGGAAATGGGTGAGGATCCACACCAGGCTCTCTAGCCCCGAGGGAACTCCTGCTTCTCATTTGGTGGAGGTAGCAAAAAGCAAAGGCAAGAGTTTTTCTAGGAGAGGAGGGGTGGTGGGGGGGTCAGAGATATTGAGTGGTTTCTATCCAAGCCACTCTTTCGTTACATAAAAATAAAACACAGCAAATGCTGCCCCTTCTCTTGCTCTTCACACAGACATGAGAGGAAGGGAGAGCTGGGGAGGTGGCCGTGGCAGGGAGCTCTTATAGGACCTGCCTGTGGAGATGTCAGGTCCAGGCTCAGCTCAGTGCCAGCAGGGAAAGATCAGTTGAATGTCACCCTCTCTGGCAGTGAAACCTTTCTTTATCACTTCCAGCCCTGCCTCTTACTCTGCTGGGTTTCTCCTCCTTGTGTCTCCCTGCCCATTTATACCTTGCCTGTCCCCCTAAAGCATCTCTCCACTCTCCCTTGAAAAGAGATGAGCAGAGACCTTGTCCTGCCTCTTTCTCTTCTTGCTCTCTCTTCCCCCTGCATTGGTCTCTGCTCCTCCTTTACTTCATTCTGGCAGTTCTTGTCCTCTCTCCCTCTGCAAAACCTTTCCATGAGCAAGCTGCTCTCACTGGGCATGGAGGTGAAAATCCATCTGGAGACCATAAAATCCACTGGCTTGGTTCTTTCTACCCCGAAGATCTTTCCTCAGTGAGACACGAGAGACAGACATTCTAAAGGCATTTTCTCACTCAGCCTAAGCCATGAATTTTAAGTCCTCAGGACAGAGACTATTTCAAATGGTCTATTTCATATGGTGCGTTTTTGTGCAGATTCAGCAAAAGGCAGGGACCACACTATTATTTTCCCAGTATTTCCACTTCCCTGACTCCTACAGAGCCATTGTTTCATCTTTACTAGAGACACATATATTTTTACACCCCTCTTTTTCTTCCCATGCGTCTGTCTAACTTGCTCTTTGGGGCTTATAGCTTAGGACATATTGTTTATTATTTATAGTATTAATAACAGGTATCATCCTGACACAGCAATTAAATAATTACAGAACTCATTCTGGTTTGGTCAGCCAGAATGGCCCATATGGCAGGAATCTACCTTGTAATGAAGAGCTAAATATGTACATAGCTGGGCACTAAACATTAGGTTTAGCTTCCCATAAACTTAAATATGTGCATTTCTTACCCAGTCGGATCCTCCACAGACCCATAAAGCAAGCGGCACAGTGATCTGCTCTTAAGATGCTCTAAGAGCTTGGAGAAATTTGTTAAGAGTGCTACTTCTGTAGGCACTTGTTACCATGAATTGGTGATGAGATTCATTGTTTGCCTTTACATCCACTTCTCAGGGCTTTCCCAAGCCTGGTGTAGGCTCTCATTGGAAACAGAGGGCATCCATTTGTGATACTGTTTTTTGTGAGATAGTGCCTGAAAGGATCATAACCCTCACGCTCTAACAGCTGATCCATTGCAAAATGGTCCTCCTGCCACCCTCATCCACCCCCTCACCTGCCCAAAAGTCACCGTAACTGGGGCAGATGCCTGGGCCAACACACACCCCAGATGGTGCAGCACATGGATGTTAAACTCGGGAAGTGGTAGAGCCCAGCCTGCCTGAGAAAGCATCTCCCCACTCATCCATCCTTCACTGACTCCCCACTCGGCAGCAGATGTGATTTCATTATGGCACAAGGAGTTCCCAAGGCTCAGAGAGGCTGGCGGCGGCAGAGACCCTTCGCTGCATTGAATCACAGCCATTTGCAAATGCCAACTGGATTTTTCTCCCCCTCACATCAAGAAGAGAGGCTGAAGATTGTGAGAAGAAAGCCAAAGATATGGAGGGTCTGAAGGGTGTTTTCCATGCCTGAAGGTCTGTGTTAGGTTTAGCTGGGACACGCAGAGCTCTGAATCCCTGCACCCCCACTGCCCTTCTGAGGAGGGGAGATGAGTTGAATTTTCAGCCTCTTCAGTTTGTTCCTTTCCCATGACGTGACAGTTCTGGTCCAGCAGAAAATTCATTCTTTTGTGGCCTGATTTCATTCTTGGACTTTTTTTTCCCCCATCAGATTCTGTTTTCTCTGCATGTGTGATAATTCACTCGCATATTAGCAGAGCCGAATCCTGCGTAGTGCAGAGCTGACCATGGCCTTCACTCAGGAACTCTCAGAGTGAGGGGCTCCATGCAGTCACCACTGAAAACTATATCAATAACTTCCTTTCACCTTGCTGCCACTTAGCTGAGATCATAGTTAGAGCCAATCCAGGGCAAGATTAAAAACCTCACATAAGTACACGTAGATACCAATGAAGTCTGCAGAGCTTCTGCAAATTCGGGGACAGAAGGTGATGCCTGGGCCACTCTGATATCTCTGGGGCATTTGATCCAAAGACTGGAAGCTTCTAGACAGGCCACAAATGGAAAACTGATCGTTATCCATACTTTAAATATCTTTTTCTGTCTTGGTGATAGAAACCTTTAAAAGGTTAAAAAATAAGGGATTCTTTGGAGTCAGAGTAAATAGTAACAGGAAAGAGAAGTCCACTCACAAAAAGGTGTATTTTCCCCCCTTCACTTTTGTTCTCTACTCTGTGTCTGAAGGACAAAGCTTATCTGACCTCGAAGTTTAGTAAAACTTGACTTAGCCCTATGGAAGTCTAAAAATGCCAACTACTCCTTTTTTAAAAAAGAGGAAACATTATTTTGTTGTGCATGATTTCAGCAACTCTTATTTCTCCACTTGAATATACAACCCCAAATTTCAGTGAAGTGTCCGCACCCAGAAAAGATCACGACTTGAATATTTTTCAGAATTTGTATTACCTGGTCAAACAGTTTTATAAGCCAGTGTTGGGAAAATGAAAACAAACTGTTGATGGCCTAGAACATATACATAGAGATAATCAGATAATATAGCTACAAGGTCATAAATACTCGGAATATTAAAATTAATAGCAGAGCTCTTAAGTTAATGAAAAGCCAGTTAGGCCAATAAACATCTAAAAGGACACATATGAACAAACATCCATCATAGTTCATCGAAGGAGGGCTGTCTACAGTTTTACCAGATTTTAGGGCCAGTTCCTGTTGGAGTGGGCAGTAAACAAGTGGATCAGATGGCTGTGGCACTGGCTGAATTCCTCAGCCGTGTGTAACTGAGTCCAACAACTGGCATCCCTGGCCAAACGCTGAGCATCCATGAAAACCCAGAGATGCCGAACTCTCCTGCGGATCCAGCGTGTGCGTGGCTCTATTCACACACCTGACAGCCTCTGCACAGCCTCAGCTAATGGGTTGCATACAAAGGAGATATGAATATATGACAAAAGAGAGTCCAGCTCCAACCCTGAAGGCAGAGCTTGAAATCTCCTCTGCACAGTTAATATCCAGCGCTGGCCTAGGGGCTGGAACCTTTCTGCACAGAGTAAGTCTGAGTCTCTGGATTCAAATAATAGCAGGTCAGTCAAGAATATCTCTCATCCCTGCTTTTATTTCTCTCCAGCCTCTCTCTGCACATGTTTTTTATTCAACAAGAAAGCTCATGCCCAAATTCAGTATTCACCTCTGCGTTGTGATGTCCACCTTGGCCACTTTGGGATCCACCTAGGGATGATCTGTGAGTCCCCCAGAGCACTGAATTTCAACCCCAGTACATGTGGGGAAGGGAAGAAGGCTGCAGTTTGCATTTTAAATCCTGAAAACATATTTTAAGGGCTCTGCTTCTGTCTGTTCTCTACTTTCTGAGAAAAATTCAGCTAAGGGAAGATTTTGGTAGAAACCCAAAACTGACATTTGCCTGCCTTTTCCAGGTAATGCATATGCATGCATGCAAAACTCAGGCATTGGTTGTTTCTGCCTCAGGATTAAAAGCTATGGCATGCACAGAAATAGAAGCCCATCTTTACAAAATTGCTTTTAAAAATTCCATATGCCAGTTGCATACTCTGCAAAGATGGAGAGCTTGAATAGTGGCATGGAGATGGAGCTGCCAGCCGGGAGCATGAGCAGTAAGCTCAGCTTTCCCGCAGGTCTGTTCTTTGTCTTTGGGTCATTTTTCCTTCCCCAGCCTGCTTTTCCATCTCTGAAAGGGAAAAGGTTAATGTGAAGTGTTTATTTGTGTCTCAGAATAGTCCTCAGCAGCAACACTTTGTTTGTGACCATGAGACTGACCCCACATTTGCCAAAATAACCTGAATTCCTATGAATGGACTCTTATATTTGGCATGTACAAGAAATACAGGGATGGCTCTGAATGCTGCTGCTTAAAACCCAGTGGGTTTTAAAGGGGTAAATGGCACATGAGAGTGCCAGGAGTTATGTCAGATGATTTGTAGGAAACACAGAAAAAAAAAAAGTGAGGTTATTTTGGGAGAGAAATAAAAGTGCCCCAAAGCCCTCTGCAATTCAGCCCAAAGGCAGCCCTGGCTTTGGCTGTTGTTAGGAAAACAGAAAACCAAGTCCTCGCTGTTCTCCATCCCACTCTGAATGACTTCTGGGTAGAATAAATCTTTCCTGCTTTTAAAATAAATGAGAGAGCTTCACAATGCCAGGGCCATTTAAATTTACAGGGAAATAACGCCAGGAAATGATTCGGCCTCCAATTTGTATTCCCAGTGTTTTCCTCCAGCCGAGGAACACAAAGTTACACTTTGCCTCGTGGCTTGGGGTGAGTGTCCAGCCCCGTGCCCTGCGAAGCTGATTCGAATGTAAAAGCAGAGACCGAAAGGAGCGGTCCGGAGCAGGGAATGGCACCTTTCTTTCCCGGGAAGCTGCAAACGGAATGTCCTCAGCAAGGTCGGACCCCGCGAGAGGTTTGTCCCTTCCCCTGGAGGCTGGGTGGGGGAGCAGGGATGGGCGGCTGCTCCCATCTGCCTCCCCTCAGCGCTTTGTTTACCACAAAAGATGAACCTTCCCGGGAATGCTGCGAGCAGTGCTACACAGAGCAGGAAGGATTCAGCAGCTGAAAGGTTTATGATTTTTATCAAGTGCAATTGGAAAAAAAAACCCCAAACACAAACAAACAAACAAACAAGAAACA
>JAWWES010000051.1:8404050-8424673 GCA_035583135.1 Lophotriccus pileatus
TATTTACAGAGGAATACAGGAAAAGGGAAAAAGGGAAGGGAAAGGGAAAGGGGAAAAAAAAGGAATAAAAGGGACAACAGGGGACCCGAAACACACCCACGACCCGACCCCCCGAACTAAACAAGCCATAGGAACCTTGTAGGTAAAATATGAAATCATTTAGGTTGAATTTACAGTCAGGAGACTGGAAATAGTGGAATGGTTTTCTCTTGCCCTTCCCCGAGTGGTGTTGCAGTGTTTCGGAATATGCATTTTTCCTCTTTCCAGGCTTCTGTCACAGAAAGGATTTCTTTGGGTTTGTTTCAGGGGGTCTGGGAATTGCCATTTTCTTTCCCTTCAAAGCTCCTATTGGAAATGTCAGGACCCTTCCTGTCAATTTTCCTGGCCATTCATTAATCCATTTGATTCAGTTTTGTTTGAAGGAAAACTGAGGTGTTTCCTCCTTATTTCTAGCAAAATTCTCCAGCCTGCTTTTGTAGCTGCTACTGCTTTATTTTTGAAAACTCGGCTTTTAATCTGAGAAAGCATTTTGAAGCAGCATGTTTTTAGCACGGAAATTTGCATTTGCTTTAAATTAGCTTTAAATGTGTTTATGTGAGCCTTGTCATGGAAGTTTTCTATTTCCCAGAACTTTCATGATGTTTAAAGTCAATCAAAGGAGACGATCTTAAGGAAGGGCGACGGAGAATAAATACCCTCTGTAGAAACAATTTGAAACAAGTTTAGTCTTTTTCAAAAGATTTCAGCTCTCTGAGATCTGGGTTGGAGCCTCCTTCTCCTGTGATTAAGTGGGGCATCACTGTTGTCTCGATGGAAATATGAACTAGTGCCTTGTTGTTAAAATCTTTTGAAGTGAGTTTGGAGGATGAATGCCCAGACTCAAATTGCTAATGTGGGGCTGCAGTCCTGGAAAAAGAAAATTAAAAATTGTGTTGTCAGGCAGGTAAAAGAGGCACTACCTGCTCAGGATGGCCTTGGAACAGAGATATGTGACCGGTACAGAAATGTGACCGCCTGTGAATCGAGCGTGAGGTCATGGTATTTTTTGCAATATTTATGTTTTCAGATTTGGAGAGCAAAAAAGAATGGTTTGAAGTTTTTGTGTCAGTTGTGACCAGACTTAGAGATCCCCCAGTTTCCAGCAGGATATGGTCTTGTCCTTTGGGTAGATAAAGTGGCAAATAGAAAAGAGTGGCTAAGGAAGTGAAAGGCACGAAATGAAGATGCAGATAAAACACGTTTTTCACTCTTTTCCCTCTCTCCTTCCTTGCTTTGGGATGGTTTCTATTTTATTTATGGATATTGTACCAAACAGCTTTCTTTTTTTCTCTAACAAAAAAAAAAAAAATCAAACCAAACCAAACCAAAAAAAATAAACCCCAAAAGCCCACCAAAAAAAAAACCCCAAACAGAAATTAGAGCTGATTTGAGCTAAGAAATCAACATTTGAAAACTCAGCTGAACTTGCCCATTTCCCCTCCTGTCATTATTCTGCATAAGCTGGATCCATTTTTCCCCACTGCAATCAGCTGTGAAAGAGAACTTCCATCAATTTCAGTAGGAACAAGCTAGAACACGCTAGATTTAAATATTTGAATCCTCAGCTGTGCTACCCAGGCATGTCAATCTGTCTTAATACTTTATTTCAGGTTATTATATTAACAAAATTCAATGATATGCTATAACAAAATTGCATTACATGCTCTCTCTGTGTTTTGAGCTATCATACTCCATAAGCACTGGCATTCCTCCTCTGTGTGTGTGATTATATGTGAGCTCTGCCTCTAAATACACTTTGAATATGTTACATTTTTAATTCTTCAAGGGAAAAAAAATCCTGGAACAACAACCAACCAAACACACACATTTCTTAGATTGTGAAAACAGATTCTCTCGTGTTTGTGTCTCGAATCACCCAGAGAAAGAGTAAAAAGCTCTGGGGTTGGATATAGGCTGTCAGACACCACAGCAAACACCACTAAGGGATCCTTTAGCCAAAAGAGAATCCAAATTAGTGACCTATTTTGGGGATAAACTGGTCATGCACCGCAAACATGATTCTGTAATTAAAACCTTCCCTGGTACAAACACAATTGCTGCACAGTGTGTGCATCGAGGCATACAAAGGAAAACAAGTTCACTGGGAGAGTTAAGTTTTTAAATCTAGTTCTGATGAAATGTGGAAAATACAAGCTGGAATGTGCAGGGCAGCGTCAGATCTTTACAGCCCTGAGATGCAGGGCTCGGATGCTGGGCTGCAGGGGAGGGGAAGCAAGCAAGGGAACAAATACAAACCAGATCCAAATGAGAAGCTTAGTCTCCCCATTATTTAGAGACGGAGAGTCCATTCTGCCTACCAACCTCTCCCGGTGTCAGACATGTACCCCAGCTCGGAAATCCTCGTTTTCTAAACTTGGGCTAATTCTGCAGAGCGTGTTTTTGTTTTGGGCGCAGCTCGCCCCGGGCTTTGCTCGCCTCTGCTGGGGTGAATTCCAGCACCGATGGGGCTGCTCTGACATCAGGAGCCTTTGCTGAGTCAAGGCTGAGCTGCCGCCCCACCTCGCAGCTCCGCATCTGCCGGGAAAGGGGGAAAAGTGCATTTTTAACTGTTTAATGCTCGAGGTCGGACCGCAGCGAGCGGCCGCGCTGCGATGGAGCCGGCGCTGTGTCACCGCGCTGGGGACGGTCACTCAGAGCTGCCTCTCTGAGGCTTTCTTCTCCAACAGACCATTTAACCCTTTCAGCTTTCTGACAGCTGAATAAATAGGCAAATGAAGCAGGGCTT
Organism: Lophotriccus pileatus; assembly: GCA_035583135.1. Taxonomy (NCBI): domain Eukaryota; kingdom Metazoa; phylum Chordata; class Aves; order Passeriformes; family Tyrannidae; genus Lophotriccus; species Lophotriccus pileatus. The sequence goes on from JAWWES010000051.1 coordinate 8,406,836, forward strand.
AATCTAGTGTCCACCCCCTCCAAAGGCCCTGCACTAAAGAACTTAAGGAACTAATTGCTTCTGTAGTGCTATTGCTGCCCTGCGACTGCTGAAAGCCTCCTGGAGGTTTGCCTTCGGTCTGTGCTCTCCGTGCCAGCCTGATTTTGTTAGAATTTACTATATTTCCATATTAAAACAGCCAGGCCGTGGGGAAAAAAAAAAAAAATGGAAGAAGAAAAGGAAAAGAAAAAGAGAAACTCATTAAAACTGCATCATGTCACCCGGCTGAACTTCCCATCCCTCCACTTCCCCGCTCAATCAGCAGCAAGGATAACAATTAGATGTGATAGCTATTCCTAATAGGCTGCAGTTAGCTCTCGCTGCTCCAGCTCTGGCTAAAGCAGGAGAACCCTGGATCATCCCCTGCGAGTTTACAGCTGATGAGGCTGCGATTGCCAAATAAACCTCCCCTGAGCAGGGCAGGAACCGTAGGGCTTTACCCCCTCCATCTTCCTGGCTCTGGATTCTCCTCCTGCCTCGGCACAGCAGCATCACCGAGGCACAGCCCATCCCGAGGCTGGGCTGCAGCTCCCAGCCCTGCCCCTGGAGCCCAGGGACCCCCGGCCAGGGCGGCAGCGTCACTCAGCCAGAAAATTTGGTATTAGGAGTGGGAGAAAAGGTCACCTTGGAGGATCAGAGATAGAGAGTTAAAAAGAAAGGGGCTGGGAGTGGGAGAGAGAGAGAGAGGGGGGTGTGAGGGGAGGCTGAGGAGGGACGGGGGGAAGGGGACGTAGGATTTCTAAGCAGGCCTGACCCGGGAGGATAAAATATCCCATTTTCATTGGTTCAAATGAACCATTAGGGAGAGAGTAATTTGTTGACCTTTTTGCTGCCTTATCATGAGATGAACAGCCTTAACATGGGCTTCACGTTTGCCTTAACCCCACCGTAAATCATAGAAGGATCGATTTTTTCTGTTTCCTCTTTTTCCCACCTCCAAAAAATGTATGAATAAATAACAACAACCAGAAAACCAGCCTGTATTTTGAGAAGATTTAGCAAAGCAAGGCCAGATAGATATGTGCACTGGTTACACTCTGCGGATGGCGTCGCCTGGGTTCTTGTTTGTTTCTATTCTCTTTTGGGTAAGCAAGTGGGAACCAGGGTTGTGCAAAGGCTCTGTTTCCTTTGGGAATTCAAACTGGAGGACAGTGATTTTCCTCTTATTTCCATCAGCCTGGCTTGGCAGTAGTTCCAGTGAAGTCAGTTTACAGTCTCCTACAGCCAGTCTCTTTCCCCAGCTCCTGCAGATAGTCTGGCATGATTTTGGCCTAAGAGAGGCAGGACCGACATGAGGGTTTGGTTGAAATGACAGTTTTAGAGTTCGCTGTGGACCTTCCATGCAAGGTTGCCATCTGTGCAAGGAAATGGAGCTCACAGAGTTTGGAATATGTCAGCTTGCTGGGGGTGTACCCAGAGGCTGCTCATCACTGCGCCCAAACCAAGCTCAGATCCTGCGTGGGACTGACTTTCCTTGCTTTTCATTCTAAACTTTGATTTTTCAAACTCTGGAGGCTTCAGGACAGTCCAAACACCAACAACAGATATCCCCAATATATTACAGCAGAACCAAACATTTCTAAAAAGCATTGGGTGGTGTCTGATTTGGCATAGGAAGAGCCCACCTGAAAGCTTGCCCTGTGTGCAGGATGGTTTTGGATTATCAGTCCTAGGGTACCTTGTGTTTGCTGTGAAGTAGCTGTTAAGGATCAGACTGGATCCTGCCAGACAATTCCTGCCCTTGAGGAGATTCAGACTCACCTGCAGCTCCTCAGCCGGAGCTCCCGTCCAGCTGAGCCAATTCAGTGGTTCCAATCTGTCCGTAGTGTTTTGTACAACTTCCCTCATGATATTTTGTTGTCTCTCCCTGGCATAGCAGGCAAAACATTCCACTTTCACACTGAAAAAAAAAAATTGACCAAGTCCAAATAGAAAATTACTTGAAATTGCAGGTTAGCCAGGATTTTTTGCTTTGCGACGCAGGTATGTTTTGTGCTTCCGTTGAGTCTCCTGTTGTAGGAAATTTATATATGGAGCAGAAGCATCTGGCCTTCAAAGAACTCTGAAATTGCCATGGGATGTTATGATAATGCTGCTTTTATGTGACTGATCTTTTCCATTTGTCCTTTGCTCTCTAGGTAACAGCTTGGAAAATGTCACCTTTTCGTAGGTAAAGAGAACGCTGTTCTGTGTAGGGTTTGTGATACCAACTTTTATTATAATCATTCCACTACATGAGATGCAGATCTTCGAGCAGCCAGCAAATTCTTGTCAAACGAACCCAAATCAGGAAGGTCAAATGTTCTCATGGAGAATGCGAGATAAGGGTGACTTCTGTGCCTGTTCTTGAATACAGCATCTTCTTTGATTGTTCAGAAAGATATTTAAAATTACTTCTAGCAGCAGGCTGGGTAACAATATACCCGTGTGTGCCAGGCTAAAAATAACCCTTGGAACTGCATTTGTACTACACTGTGAAGTATGTGATTGCTGGGAGAGATTTCAGAACTTACTTTCTTTTTCGCTTTCTCTCTTACATTAATTACACTTCCCATGCATATCTTTAACGTGTTGGATGTCAGAATTTCTTCCTCGATTGCATGATCACCTTGGGTTTTGGAAGGTGTTGTTAGATTTTTAGTGGTAGCATAGCTATTAGGAAGGAGGATTTCACTACACTGAGAGCTTAAAGAAGTTACTTTTAAAATAAATTCTAACTCAGAGAACAAACACATAACAGTAGTGTTTTGTAAAACCCCATAGCAATGGCATAGGTCCTGTAGTTTAACCAAAAATCAATGAAAAATCCATCACAGAGCTTTATTTTAAGGCTTTTCCTATGCAGTACTTGCAAAGTAAACTTTCCAACGTGCTCTTATATGAGAGCAAAAAAAAAAAATGTATTAGTAAATCCAGCTTCTAAACCAAAATAGAAAGTGAAATAAATGTGTGTTTAAAGTGAAAAAAAAAAAAACCAAACAACCAAACCAAAGAAATTACAGAGGAAATTAAAGGAAATCCCTTCTAACAAACTTGCTTTTCTGTTTTTAATTTATTTATTTATTTAATGCTGATAAAATCCTTGTATTGAGCTCTGAAGTAAGAGAGTATCTTTGTGTGTGGAGGGGAAGGAAAAGGGGTTGGAGGGCTCTCTGATGACTTTGACCATCTCTATGATGATGTTTGACCTTCATCCCCATCTGCACACAGCTCCAAGCTCAGCTCATGTCTTCACTCTTTGCAGTGGTGCAGAGAATCCTCAGGGGTGGAAATCTGGGCTTTGCAGGTACCTTCCTGGGGCCTTTCATTCTTCTTCATGCTGTCCCAGCACAGCAGGACTCCTGCTAAGGCACAGGGACACCCAGAGCTCAGGATACTGCCATGGTAAAAGCCACCAACCTTTCCAGGAATGTGTAGGTTGTAGGATCAAGGCTCCAGTCATTTCTCCTTGTGGTGCAAATAAAATAGGAGGGACTCTGGATCTGTGTAAACATGGGGTAGGATGGGGATGAGAACCTGTATGTCCTAAGTCCGGGGGTATTTTGTATCCCATCCCATTTGGTTGCTCTCCATGAAGCACAGACGTCCCAAAAGACAGCAGGATGGAAGTTTTTGCAAAGATACAACTGAAGCTCTGAGGAAACTAGGGCAGTTGGTGCCTTTGGAAGTTCTCCATGCATCATAATCCCCCCACATTTGTGTCTGTGTTCCTGCTGTCTACCCTTAACCTGCTGTGGGCGCATAAAGGTACTTCCCATTGTGGGGGCAGTTTTTTGCCTTTGTTTCCCCCATATTTCTTAAACAAAATCTCAGTTACATGCCCATGTAGAGAGAATTTTCTTTCCGGGAGGTTGTGAAATTCACTGTTGAGAATTTTCATTAAGCACCTTGAAATTTGTGCAGTAAATACAGACTGTAGCAGCCAAAAGAGAGCAGGAGGCAGTGCTTACCGAGCCAGGAGGGATCTGGGAGTGTCCAAGGGAGGGGAGGAGGTGTTGCTGTCTGCATTTGACCCTGAGGAAACTGAGGCACAAACTGTGGTGGCACAGGGAGAAACCCTAAATTGGGATGAAGGCAGGAATGGGAGCTTGTGGAGGAAGCTGAGGTGCTGCAGGCTCTGCCACAGCTCCCAGTACTGCAGATGATCCGTGATCCATGCTCAGCACCCACATCCACACAGCATCCACAGTCCTTCCTGACAGGACTGCCAGGATCACAGGATCACCTTCATTTCTGGATATTAACAAATACCTGAAGCACAGCAGGTGGCTGCTCACACCTTTCTTCCTAAAATGGAGCTAAAAAAATGAATTCCAGGTTTCACCAAACCCGAAGAGGACGGTGAAGAGACTGGATCCATCCACCCCCTTCCCAGTTCCCTGTATTTATCTGCCTGTGGAAAACGCTCAGAGGTGGCTGGCAGAAGCTATATTTCGATAACAGGAATGAAATGAACATGTGTACACAGTTGTTTTCCCTGACTGGGGTCTGTGTAGTTCTTCCGGAAGGTTAATAAATGGTATGCAAATCCTCTTAAATGGCCGTGTTTACACCAGAGCTTAGTGGCTCCAGCCATGTCCTCTACTTTTAACTCCCTAAGTTTTAGTGCAAAAAGAATTTGCTTCCCCACGCTCTTTAGAGCTCTCCCAGGTTTTGTCCCTGCTTTTGTTCAGCTATCTGCTCTTGGGATCATAAAGGACATCACCAGAGGAAAGAAAAGAAAGAAAAGAAGAAGAAGAAAAGAAAGTTAAATTTGGCCTATTGAAAAAAAGAAAAACAAAAAAAGAAAAAAAAAGATGTTTTGCTTAAAGACAGCAGGCTACTGTAGTGCAAAATGAATGATTAATAAGGATAAGAAAAACCTAGTTCAACAGGGCAAATGCTCAATAACAGCTCGTTTAATCATTGGCAGATTAGCTGCAAATGCAAAGTGTCTGTTCAACACTGTGTTAACTCATGTTGCAAAGTGTTGGCTATTCCTTTAATGCCAGCATCACCTTTCATTGTGCATTTATTTTAAAATCCTCTCCTTAAACGTTGGAGTGTTTGGATATTTATTTTTTTTTTGTTGGCTTCTCCTGCCCTCAATGAATTTTACAGCACAGGAATACGCTGCGAGTTGTGTCACCTCTGCGAATATTGCCGGGCTGGAGTTGTGTCTTTGGGGCAGAATCAGATTTCATAAGGTACAGGCTCAGCTTTGGCAACCACTGCCTGCTCCCTTGATTTCATTTTCTGGCAGCACTGATGCTGTCCTTGCGTAATTGTCCTTATGAGAACCAAGTACACCATAACAAGTGCATTTATTTGTTACCATGAGGAGAGTGGTTACAGCTTGGAGAAACACATTGATTCAAGATCTCCTCTTGAGCAGTATAATCACTGCAAACAGAGGATCTGATTCATGAAGATGCTTTTTTAAATTGTGCTTACTGCTTTTGCTGATTGCCCAAAGGATCGTTTGTTGTATACAAATTGCACTTATTATTTGCATTCGTGATGGACATGGAAGTCTCTTCCTAATGGGCAGTGGGTGCTCTGAGGGAAGGTCTGAGCAGCTTCCCAAGGTGGTGGTGTGTGTTTGCAGTTTCCAAACCAGGGGAGAGAGTCAGTGTCATCACCCACGGCCTCATATTTTCAAGGCCAAACAAACAACGGTCTCCCATTCTCTTTTATCACAGACAGGTTTGCTTCCCCATATCACCCAAGTAGCCCTTTTCTGAGACTCCTTCAGCTTCAGTTTAGCTGGCTTAAGCCTGGACAACCACATGTGGGTTAATGTGGGACAAGAATAAAGCTATTGACATGAACAAGCAGGAGGTTTTTGCCAGATAAAGGGGCAGAATCAGTGCAGAACAGGTGAATGAATTAGTACTAAAATTGATATAGGGTATTGTGCTGGGCTGGGAAAGGATCTACCCATAATTCACAGATGCCTCTGTCAGCAATTCCTGGTGCACAGGAGCACCATGGACGCTGTTTGTCACGCCTTTTGCAGGACCGGCTGCTGCAGCCCCACGGCATCGCTCCCCACGTGCTGTGATAACAGGATAAGCAAGAGGCAATTTTCCTGATAACACATAAATGTTTGGTTTCTGCTCAAATTTGTAGCGTAAAGAAAAGCACCATTTGAGAAGGTCTGGGTGAGCTGCAGTGCGAATGTTGCAAATAGTAGTTCACAGCGACGCTAATGTTCTCTTCTGCATTAGTATTTTTGTTTATCATCATCCAGAATTTCCAAACAGCAGGGATTGTTTAGCGATAACGTGTACTTTTTAACCAAAAACCAAGCTCCCTGTTCTTTCCCTCCTCAAACACGTCTGACCAATGGCAATCCCGCTTTCTGTCGCATTGTAATTCTGCAGATCGCGCTGCCGAAGAGATAGAAACAAAGTCCTGTGTACAGGAATTTGATCGTTTGAGCTGGTTTTAAGCTCATTTCAATTAACTTGGTACACTGCTGGGGATAAGCTGCCCCTGCCTGGAGTCACCTTTGCTGATAGTCAGTAAAGGATGTGAGATACATGAAGTTCACCATGGATTCAAATTTGTCACCAATAACTACACAGCGATGAGAGGCTGATAATGCACACTCTGTCATTATCTTTAGCACTTTATATATATATTTGGCTTCTGTGGCAGAAATGTTCTCATGGCTGTTGTAAGTGAAGCATCACCTGTGTAACAGATTTTCTGACGCTTCCACTTGCCTCTCAAATTCAGAGGAAGAGGTGTGAGCGCGACGGGCTCCGAAGGTGGTGGGAAGACTGAGGAAGACACGGGAGGATTGCAGTAGCTATCAGAAGGTCTTGTGCAGACTGGAAGCATTTTGCATTCCCCGCTTGCAGGTGGGACTGTATCACAAAAAATCTGCTGGTAGGTGCACAACAGCACTATTGCCCGGGAGGACAGAGCTTGCCAAAGTCTTAGGAGCAGCACTGCATCGTCTGTGGCCTCTGGTACCTGCAGAAACCTTTTCCTGGCAGCCACCTGGGGTTGAGGAGACATCAGCATAGAACTCAAACCCACTGTTAACAAGGGTGCCAGGACGTTCATGGATGTGCTGTTTCCCAAAGCTTGTTTGCAAGTCCTGGACAAAAGGTTGAAGTACCTTACAGCCCAGCCCAGCCTGATTCCTGCTGTTTGAAACCGTTCTGTGAGGAAGCTCTGCTACAGCACGTGTTAACCAGGCACAGGCCCCCAAGCATTGGCAATTTTAGAGATGATCTCTATTTTAGAGATCAAAGCTCGTGACAGGATGCAATTATGTTTAGCAGAGACAGGTGATCAGGGACTGAAACTTTGCATAGGAAAGACGGGCTTGGCATAGGAAATTTGGAGCAATGCTGAGACTTCTTCTTTAGCTGTTGGTCATCAGAGAATGAGTAATATCATTAAGATATTAACTGAGTACCCAGAGAGGGACTGTTCCTGTAGGTTGTTCAGCTGTACTGTGCACACTGAGCTCTTGTTAAATTTTCCATCTCGTTCAGCACTTGTGAAAGACAAAAATATTTCACCAAACTGACAGAATTTGGTAAATACGAGACTATTTTTTTTCCTGGCACAACTCTTTTGCTTTGTGGGTTTTTTTTTGTTTTATTTATTTGAAAGAGAGAGTAAAAAATCCAGGTACATGCTGTTTGTTTCCCTTGGATTGGCATTTGTTTCAGTAGAAGGTGGTACAGACATTTGGGTTTGCTGGCTTTCAAAGGAGCAGTGATAAGCAGGGCTGTTTAGAGCAGGGAGCAAGGAGTGCTGCTGGGCTCTGGGAAAAGCAGCTTTGCTTTCCCCGCAGCTGGCGTGCTCTCTCTGTGGGGAATGCAGCCCAGCTGTACAGAAACCATGAAAAAATGCTATGGATGGTGCCACCGAGTTTTGATGTATATTTTCTGATCTCCCCCATGAAGCACTTTGACTGTGCCCTCTTTTGTGCATGTTTTCTGTGTTTCTCTGACACCAGACCAATGCTATTAACCGTTGGGTTCTCTCTGGTGAGGGATGGGGAGAGCGATCAATAACCAATATGTATTTCATAAACACTCGGCCAAGGTCAGTAAAACAAACACAGGGACGGATGCACAGTACCCTCTTGCTAAAGTCCATATGTCTCTAGGGGATATTCATTGCTATTGGGGTGCAGGTGTTATTTCTGCTTCTCTGTTTTAATTCAGTTGGTCCCTGAAGAATCCTTATGGGCTTTGGAGACCTTCTGGCTGCACCTTTTATCAGCTAACACTATCCATCTGTGGCATGGTGCTGGCCTTTCCTGTGACCTATCTTCTGTGTGACCTTGGTTTTGCCCCACCACTAATCTGTAGAGTCAGTTCTGGCCCCTCAACTATTTAACCCTTCAGTATTGTAGATCCGATTGTTCTTGCACTGCAGTGGAAGTAGAAAACCAGCTGTACAAGCAGCTCCTGCTGCTACAGAGATGTCCATAACCAAGGGGGGCAGGTGGACACATTAAACTAACGAGTTTTGCTGGAGCATTTGGGTCAGTCATTGCAAAGAGCCACTGGAGGTCATTGGAAACACTTGGTGGGATGTTGGGTGCCCTTACACAGGTGGGACCACTCTGGTTGAGTGGTGCAGCCAAGTTTGTAAAGTCAGTGAGAGGAGCTCTTGCTTTTCTCTGATCTTTGAACCAGGAGGTCTGAGTGCTTATGAAGCTAGAAGGTAACAACTCCACTTTAATTCTTTTTATCTTAAACTGTTCTTTAGAGAAATTGTTTGTGGGACTAGTTAACCAGGCATTGGAATTGCCAAAATATGGATTGAATATTTGTATTAGTTTGGACATTTGAAAACCTGCCATCCTAAATAAGGGAGAGTGCATCTGCATGTTGGTGATTAGGCCCTGGTGCTGCTCTGCTCAGATTAAAAGCCCTGTTTCTCTCCCTGTCAAACACTGTAAAGAAGGAACTTCATCTCAGTAAACCATCCAGTTTAAGTATTTGAACACTAAGTGGAAGTTTCTGGTGATCAAAGTAATTTCCTTGAATAATGTATTCATACATAAACCTGAAAGAAATGTCATAATTGCAATAAGGTGTCTCTGGGGAGTTTGGTTATCATGATATAATCACATCCCTGGAGAGTGAGAGGCATGAGGCATAGCCTTGTGCTTAATAACACCCCAAGGGTGTGATTATCTCATAGCAATCGCACCCTCATTGTGCCATGTGGCCTCAAGAGCTGCAACGGGGATGGAAAGCCACAAAACCTAAATGGAGGCAACAAAAACATGGAGGCCTTGGGTATTTGGTCACCAATTTCTGCATTCTTTTAGACAGAAAGAAAAAAAAGCTAGGAGCAGCACGATAAACAGCAGAGAGCGAAGCTCTTTCCTTGCAGAGCAAGAAAGAATGGGATGCAGTATCTGTCCTCAGCCATCTGCTGTGCCTTGTCCTGCCTTCCCTCTATTTTTTTTTTTGTAATCCACCAAGTTGAATTACCGTGGTGGGGCTCGTTCTGACGCAGCACGGATCTGACAGTGCGTTGGCAAAGTGGCACTGCCTGCAGTACCTGGGCACGGGAGGCAGATTGCTGCCTGCGACGGGGAGCGGGGACGGACAACGGGGGGGGGAGGATGGGGGAGCGGAGCGGCTCTGTACCACCTCCTTCTCTTCTCCCAGACTCCTCCTGCTCCAGGGCAGTGGGAGAAGGGAGGGTACGAGGCAGGTGGGCTGGTGCCTTGGATGGTAGCCGTGCTGTTTGTGTGGGAGGCTCAGAAACGCGGGGATCTTGCTCCTCAGAGCAGATCTGCCGGCGCGTCTGGAAGTTGGATATAGAGGAGAGGCTTCCTTGCGACAGCTGATAGGGCTTAAAGTTGCATTATCTTCTGAGCAGCCTCTGTTGGTTTCCATGGGGTTTGTGATGTGAAGGAAGGGTGTTAGCAAAGTATTCATTCCATGCCCTGCTGCAGATGCAGAGTGTGTCACCTTCGGATACCATTGCCAGGCCTGTTCTGAACTGTCTCGTCCACACAATGTGGATGGGACAACTGGGGGCAATATTAAAAGAAAATCATGAGGGTTTGGTTGTGTTTAACCATAAGGGCAAGAGGAAAGAGGAGTGAATTCCCAGCCCAACCATATTGCTTTGGAGGGAGTCTTCTCACGCTGCTTATCAAGGTGATTTCTGGGATCCATTCCCATCTCTTTTCCTGAAATGGAGCCCTGAAGGTGTGCTATGTTTGTCAGGAAAAGGGACAGTTGGTAGATAGTTCTCCTAATTCTTGGGCACAGCGCATTTAATGTCCAACCATTTTGACCCAGAGCTGTAGAATTTGGCTGGGGACATACACTATTCATCAGGGACAGTCAACATCTTGCTTCTTTGCATTTTTCTTTTCCTACCTGTGATTGCAAGGAGCCATAGTTTGACTCCTTCTTGATAATGTAGGAATAAAGTGGCTGCCAGAAAACAGGAGGTTTATAGCTTTACTCTTGCTCTCTCTGCCCCAGCTCAACATGCATAACCTTTATGCGCAAAAAAGAGGCACCTCCACTATTCACAGGATGCTGCAGGAAATATATCACATTTATAGTTGTTGAAAAAATAAAAGAAAGCTGTTGTTTAAATCTATTGTGTGCTCTCTAAGGTTTGCAAAACCAGAGTTGTTTGGAGATAAACCATTATTTTATTATTTTTTTTTTAATACCGAAAGCTGGATGGTTATGTAGGTAGAGGGGGGGGAAAGAAGATATTTTGCTGTGTCTTTTGTGGCTTTCAATGGCTTGTGGATGTGGATAGGAAGGAAGAGAAGGGCCAAAATTCCAGCAGTGCCACAGTGCAGCATTTCTGGGCCATTTCTGATTGTGGCCCTAAGGGTTTTGTAAAAAATCGTTGTTGCTTCCTGTAGCACAGCCCCGCCCTGACAGTGTGTCCTGTCATTGCTTTACTCTGCTTTTACTGGCTGCAGAAGATGAGGGAGGGTTTTTGGTAGCTGGTGAAGTGCACCATGAATCATCTGGGATGGCAAGTTTGTGTTTTTGAAGCCACGCTGAGAACTGTGCTGGTGTTGGGGTCAGTCAGGACTTGTTTTGAGCACTTGAGTCAGAAAGAGGCTGATTCCCTGAGCAGGGTGGCTGTGCTGTCTTCCACATCCTGAATTTATACTTCACTGCCCTTCTCCATGACTGTGAGCTTGGGGAATTTATCAGACACTTCTCCTTAGTTTGTGAAACTTTTTGCATATTTTGCAGGGTTGACAAAATGTTGGTGACAAACTCAGTGGGACTTGAGGGTGCCCGACCAGACCTCTTGTGATGGGCAGAGAAAGTGTTTATCTTCTGAATAGCTACTTCTGTGTTCTGGGTGCTAGGGAACATTTTTTTAAAGACTCTCTTTTAACTTGGCTTTGGGAAAAAAAACCTCTATGAAAAAAATCTAGTGAAAAATCCTGGAGAGAGAGGAGAATTGACTAAAACAAATTAGAGAGGTTGGGTGCTTATTGCCTAGTCAGCTTATTAGATTTCTTCTACGATGTTGTGGGGTTTTTTTAAAATCTGAAAGCCCCAAGGTGTAACTAGCATGCTTTATGTTTTTATAGAGTCTGGGCAATTTCCACAAATTGAAAAATCATTTTAAGCTTTCAGAACGTGTCAGGATGATGAAATGAGTAAATTCTGTCTATTTTTTTGATGACATTTTCTCATTCTTGCACATGGTAGGCTTGTTTTTGTTTACCGTTAGATGATGTCAATGAGTTCTGATGTGGTTTGTTCACTGCTGAAATAACGTGTATAGTTGATCTGAGGGGAAAAGTGCATGAGGATGCAGATCCAGCAGTCAGGGGGAAGCGAGGGAATGGCTGGTCAGGCTGACCGCTCTTGACAATGTCTCTTTAAGAAAGCTCTGTACTCTCTTGCAATGTTAAAGTTGCTAAGGTAACTGTGCATTTTTTTAGAGCACAGCAAAGTAAATAGGTACATGACCTGTATAAATTCTCAGTGCATAAATTACTAGAGCCCTCAAGCTAGAGTAACTTATACACTTCCTTATTTCCAGATGACTTTTTGGCTTCTCTGCATGTCTAATGCACAAGAATTTGACGTGCATGGTTCACACTGCAAAACATCCACGAGCAAACCTGTGGCACTGCTTTTCCCTGTGGTTTTGTTGCAAAGAGGAGCCAGTAATGGGCCCTCAGGGAGAGGGAGAGTGGCTGAATGGTCTTTGCCCCTCGAGACTTGCACCCCAGAGAGTTTCCCCAACTCATTTCTGTGTTGGGGGATGTAATTCCTTCGGTTGTATCAAGCTTGTGTGGGGCAGGCAAGGAAGCTTGGGCTTTCACTGGAAACCTGTGTCTCTGCCCATGGCTTTACCTGATCGTGTACCTGGGTGCAAGTCCAGTAGCAGTTTGAAATAGGCTGGCTGGGTCCAGACATGTAAGTTCAAGGTACCCCAGTGAGTCCTACAGCATGTGCAGGGGTCTAGTCTGCATCACCCCCAGCAGCCTTGTTCAGTGCCAGCTCTGCACGGTACCTCTTGTGTGCTCCTTGGGTTGCAGGAGGCCAGGCTGTCTTAGAAAATCTGAAGCTGAACAGCTTCTGCTTTGATGCCAAATTCTACAACCCACATCTTTGTCCTTTGTCCTCTTTTGCTATTGTATTTTTGCAGCATCCCTGAATGCAGAGTTGCTGGAGGGGATAACGCAGCTCAGTTAATTTTATGCCTGTGCACACTGTTGCTGTGTCTGCACACAAATTGTGTGCGTGGCTTCAGAGCAGTGCTGGATGTTTGGGTCCTGCTGCCTTATGATAAAAGGTGTCACCCTCCTGGTGGAGGCTCCTCGTGCAGAAATGTGTGTGTGTACACTGGGTAACACATGTACAGTGATTTTTCAAGCTGTGTTCGGCCTGCTGCACATATGCTGCAAAAATAGCTTGACCACTTGCAGCAAACCCAAATGCACTGAGATGATCTGTGTGTGTCCAGGGGCCGCTTGTCTGGGATTTCTGGGTGTCCACACAGCCAAAATCTGCATACTCCATCCAGATACAACGTTCTGGAAGAGGGCACAGATGGGGGTGTCCAGGGCCAAGCAAGCCCTAGCTTGGTGGTACTTACTGCTGGTATCAGTCAGAAGGAGGTACAATCTTATTTCTAGAAATATCTGCCTGCAAACATCAGACTACCCACATGTGCCTAGCAACATCCAGAACAGCTCTGCGGTGAGGTCATGGACCACCGCGGGGAAGGCAGGACTGGCAGTGCCAGTTTCACAGGCTCCTTGTCAACAATACCATCTGCTGGATGGATCACTGCTTGGAAAGGGATGGCAGGACGTGGCATCTCACCATGACATGCAAGGCTTATTTTCATACTTACCTGTGCATGCAGAGGGGCCTCTGTGTAAAGAGATGCTTTGGCAAGGTGGCAGTGTACCCTGCACACCCTATTCCAGTTACTAGAGGTCTGGCTGGGACTGCTTGGATCTCCAAGGGAGGCCAGTTTGGAGGGCTGCCCCTCCCCAAGCACCAGAGCTCAGTGTATGGGCAGGTTCACTCTTCCTCATGACACACAAAGTCCCAAATCAGGTCTTTCATTCTCAGGCTGCCAGTTTGCCTCACATGTTGTGGTTTACAACCATAATGGTCACTGGGGGGAAATGACCTGAGCACATCCCAGCAGAGAAGCTGGGAGAAAATGCTAGGTTAGACATTGAAGTAGAAGTGATTTTGGGAACAGAAAGTTGAATGAAGTGCAGTGGGGAGAAGTTGGATACCACAACTGGACTGATTGAATGTTTGCTCACGTTGTACATCGTCTTTTTTTTGAGAGAAATAAGTTGATCTGAAAAAGTTCCATCTGCTGTAGCAGAGATGGAGCTGGTGAGTTCTGGTACAGTACTGAGACTTAGTGGAAAATACTGGAGAAGCTCTGCAGAGATTTTTCTTTTTTTTTCCCCAAGCAAACCAACAGGAGGTGGGAACGTTCCTTCCCTTATCTCTCAAGGAGAGTTGCTGTCTTAAGGACTCCTTGCTGCAATGAGAAGTTATTTTCTTTCTTCAGAGCAGGAGCTTTCCAACCAGAATACTCTAAACCAAGCAGGGAAATTCAGCCAGTTGATGCTTTGTGTTCTCCCCAAACCCTGTGGGCTGGTTCCTGGTCCTGTGGTGGCACCCCTGGGCCTCCCACTGGTGGGGGGTGACAAAACTGTCCCTGACTCCATGTGAGCAGGGCGGGGGTGCAGATTTTTCGTGTGGGTGTGGGTTTTTTTAAACGGTGCACTATTTTCAGGAGGAGATGGACTGCGCTGGCGCGGGGCCAGAGGCAGCCCTCTCCTTGCCAGGAAGCCAGATGCATGGTCACATTGCCTGGCTCTCCCTGGCAAGGCTGGGAAAGCTTCAGCAGGTGTGATCAAACAGCATGCGGAGCCGCAGGTCCAGAGCAGGCTGCCTCCGAGGTACCACTCGATTTGTTGTCACGCCGAGAGAGCCCCTGGATGGCAAATATCGCTGCCTTAAACCAAAAAAACACCCCACCTCAGTGGATGCTTCTTCTCCCTCGTGGGCCTGGTGCATCCTCCCCTGGGCTTTAAGGGATGGCTTTGGAGCAAGGAGCAGCAGCGGGATGAAAAGGCTCTTTCCCCTGCCCTCCTCCCCCGCCGAAGCCTACCACCTCCTCAGCAATGTTGCAGAGAGAGCAGAGCCTCACAGTCAGCAGACTGCAGTGACAGATGGCAGGTCATAAGCCCTCTCGCTAATCTAACACTGGAAAAGAAAATAGGGCTGGGGGTGATTCAGCTGCTAGGCCTCAAAGCGAGGGGATGACGGGATAGCATGCTCCTCTGACATGTCCTTGAAGGATGCTGCATCCCAGAGGACCGCGGGAACAAAAGTAAAGTGACGATGAAGCAAAAATCTGTTTGCAGAATAAGGCAAATTTTGCTAAAAATGGATAATGTGCTCAGAGTCATTCTGAGTAATTGGATTTCTATTAGCAAGATGCAAATATTACTAATAGAATTCTCTAGCAGGAATAATTTGTGCTCTGGATCCGAAGCTACCCGGGCATTGTCGTCTTCCCATCCTTAATTGTCCACTGACCAGAGCTGTCTGCACCCTAAATGTATTGATCTATCAACCTGTCTCTTTGTATGTGTGGATCTGAAAGCGAGCTGAATCCATTTAATTCAGCACAGCGTTCTGGAAACGTTCACGTGGCAAGAGGAATTTCTTGGCATTTATAAGCTGCGACTTGCATTTAAAACTAATATATTTTGTTTTCAAGGAAGAATACAGGCTGCACCCTGAGCAACCTGCTCCTCCTGGCAAGCACCCATCTTGCTGAAGTGGCAAAGCTTGTGACACCGTGTTGGAGGCCAATGTCAGAGGCTGTGGGTTGCCTCCATCCTACCATGAAATCGGTTTAAGGTCGGGAGATGAGTGTTACTGATTCGCAGGAAAAACCTGGCAGGGGGCACAGGGGATGCTAATGCTGCGAATGCTTCTGGGCTGGATGATCCCCGTGGAACCAGTGGGGCTCTTTGCTATGGGAGGCCACTGGTTAAGAGCAAATCAGACCTTTAAATATCTGGGAGTAAGGACTGGGGGTGAGGTTTGCAGCTATAACGCACCACAGCTCTGCCAAAATGGAGAGACATGGATGTTGTGGTCCTGTCTGAATCTGCAATGGAAGCCATGCCCTGGTATTGCTGCCCCTGCTCAGTCAATGCTGATGTCACCCTGAAACAAAAAAAAACAACCCCAAAAATCGGTTTGTTTTTAAAACTGATTCCTGAAGACAGTATATTTTAGGAATTTTTAAAATGAAAATGTCCTTTTAGTGGAACAAGTACCTGTACATGATGTTCTTCATATTTCCTGGGGAGGAAAACCTCCCACTTTTGAAAGCAGCTTTTGCAAAAAGTGTTAAGGGGTTTTTCAAGCTACAGTTCAAGTTTTTTTTTTTTAACTGATATGTTTCACTTGTTGCCCCAAAACATTTTATTAAAAGTTTTCGGGCTTGAAAACATTTTGAAGTGATAGGAAATCACGAAGTTCTAAAAAATCATTTTGCTGGAGGAGAAACACTTGTGGGCTGGTACCACCAGTCTTGACATCAATTCTGATTTTTAACTTAGTAACAAGCTTGAACTAGCAGACTGCAGGGTAAATTCTTCTGGTCGTTCCTGGCTCCTGTTGAGTTTCTTCTTGGAGGAGGAAGGAAAAAATAAAGACTTTAGAGAGAAGATACCTCCTTTTTGCACACTTCTGTATCCTGGTATTGTTATAATGGGGGAAAAGGGACACGGAGAAGGAAAATTTCCTTGTCAGAGTGCACTGCTAGAAAATACCAGAACATAATACTGCAAAAGAGAACATGATATTGAAATTATATTGGCTCTTGAAAACTTTAGAAAGACTGTCAGTGCTGAAGTGGCCCAAGTTCATGACATTTTGAAGGCCTATCCTGAAGTTTGTCTTAATACAGAGTTAAGCTGGATTAGCTCAAAGAAGTGATGTTTAAAAAGTACCAGGATATTTGATGCTTCTGATTTGAAGAAATGTTGAAACAAAAATGTAAATGTTGACATGAAGGGTTGGGGTGAAACAAAAGCCACGTGGCATGTGAGGGCAATATATCAGGTCTAATAATGTTTTTTTTTGTCCTGGAAATTAAACTCTGTGGAAAGTTCACCTAGCCAAAACCAGAGGAAGGAGTTATGAACTCTGCCAAGGATCAGATTCTGTAATTTGGGTGCAAATGAGTGATGTGACCATCTGACCAGTGACTGATGTGACTGGAGGGAGAGGTCTGAGAGGACACACTGTCTTCTCCTGGCTCCTGGAAGGCTTGCAAGTCGTGCAGCCCTGTTTCATATCCGTGATCAATCCCTTCCAAGGGTCCCACACTATATTGCTAACGACCTGCTCATTGATCTGATGGGAAAGGTCCATTTAAAAGTACAAAACCCCCAACAGATGACTAAAGGCAACGATTCTCATAACTGCTTCTCAGAGAAGATTTAGCCTTTCTGAAATCCAATATAGATCAACCTTTGCACCAGGGAGCTATAGAATACAGGCCTTTACTAAACGCTCTGGCCTTTGCATCAGAGTTTGATCTCTGAGAGGAGATACCTTAGAAAAGGGTTTCATTGCCTTTTTTCTTTTTGTCCAGGCAGAGAGCAGCAGAAATGGTTGAAATGGTAAAGGAGGGATTTTTTTTGCCAAGTAAAGACCTCTTTGCAAGAAGGTACAATTTTTAGGAATAAATGTTATGAAGTAACATTTTCTTAATGTTAGTGAGGTGGGACAGGGTCTCACTGTGACCTGTTGTGCTGTTTGAGCTTCATAGGAGAGTGGGCACAAACACTGTCCATCTGCTCAGAAACCCACAGGATTGGTTTCGGTTATGACTTGTCTCATTCTTGGAAGATCAGCTGCTTCCCACCATCATCACCACTGAAAATCTGACCTGGGAAAATAAGTGCAGATGCAGTAGATAAACCTGTACTTAGACATGCCCAGCCTGCTGTTGGAATACCAAAATAAATAGGATAATATGTATCATTTTACTGGAAAACCAAGCAAATATAGGAGCGAGATGAGCAAAAAAAAAGGTGTTAAATACCAGGTGCTGCTTTTAGAGTCCTCCAGTGTAAGTGTGGCTGAGGTGCTGGAGGTGAAAGAGCTGCTGCCTTTAGTTATGTGAAGACAATAATAAGCAGGAGAAGTAGTGGCGAAGCTGAAGGCTGGAGCTGGAGGGGGGAACTCTCCCTGTGTAATTCCCACAGCTCTCCTTATCTCCCCGTGCCTTTGGTTGGCATATCAGCCAGACAAA
>JAWWES010000051.1:8424773-8497409 GCA_035583135.1 Lophotriccus pileatus
GGGGGAACTCTCCCTGTGTAATTCCCACAGCTCTCCTTATCTCCCCGTGCCTTTGGTTGGCATATCAGCCAGACAAAGAGCTTAACACAACTTGGCACGGAGACCGGGGAAATTGTTTAAAATTTCCAGCAACTGGAACAATTAAGCAAGCTTTCCAACGAGGGAGAATAGTTGTTCCCCTTAGGATTCCTATCACCGAAGGATAACATTTCCAGGCTTTGTCCAGCAAGAGATGTCACTTCATTTACAGAGATCCTCACAATGTTGAGGTATATTGGATATTGGCTATTATATGAGGAAGACTATCAGGAATCATCTCAGCTTGGCTAATTGTTCCCGGGTTCAGGGCTGATGGAATTTTAATTTAAGTGCTGGTGAAGTTTCCCTGAATTATAAAAGATGATGGAAAAGCCGTGGTTTTTAGAAGTAATGATAATATCCTGGATTCAGGGAATGTATTAAGATTTCAGCCAAATGCATCCCTGAATAAGAGAGATTCCTGAACTGGGACTTACTGCTGTCAGCTGCCTGTTTTGGGATGGAGACAGGATGGAGAACAAGCATCTTCTACAAGAGATGGTTGTGGCAAGGGCTTGATTCCCTAAGTCATGTTGACGTCACATTCCTCAGTGTTTGTTTTTATAGCTCGCAAGAACAAGAAGTGTTTGCCCTATTTTGTGTCACTGCTTTTTCTAGGGTGCTTCTCTTCCCTTCCACCCCTTTCCTTTACTGAACCTGTGCTGAGGATGTGTCATGCCTTCACAACCCACTCCCTTTGGATGGGGAGGGGGAAAATGGAGAGGGGTGTGGGGGGAGGAGGAGCAACGACTCGGTGGTGCTGTATAAATAGTTGCTTTATTATCATTAAAAAAAAATTGCACTCTAAAGGTTTTTAGGATCAAAATGCACCAAAGAAAATGTAAAACAAAATTAAAATGAAGTCAGTATTCACATTGTCAGCAGTTACTTTGTCACTGCAAAGCATCTCCTCAAAGGAATATTGTGCAGCACAGCAGCAGCCGAATGAAGCAAACGGCTCCGGCGTTTACTTAAAAGGGAAGTGCAGGGACATCTTCAAACCACAGTAATGGATCCCTGGGGTTTCTCTAAAGTCTGATAGTGGCACTGACATTTCCTGTGAAGTTGGAGGCTGGCAGGTTGTTAAAACTTCCTTTTTTTTTTTTTTTTTTAAACTGCATCAAGTGTTGCTGTAGTTTGTTGAACGTATAAAAT
Source organism: Lophotriccus pileatus (assembly GCA_035583135.1). NCBI lineage: Eukaryota > Metazoa > Chordata > Aves > Passeriformes > Tyrannidae > Lophotriccus > Lophotriccus pileatus. Next base: position 8,426,007 of record JAWWES010000051.1, read on the forward strand.
CACTTCTCCACCTCCTCCTTTTTTTTAAAAAAAAAAAAAAATCCAGATATCAATAAAGAACTTGAGAGAGGAAAACACTATAATTATAGCCAAAAAGCTGGCACAATGCCTGCTGTATAAACCCGTTATTTTGGTAGCATAGAATTCGGTACTGGAATAATTCTCTGGGTGGAAACTTGGCAAACATGATCTCAGCCTGTGAGCTAATCTTTTCTTTTTCCTCCTGTAATAACATTTTTTTCTTCTCTACAGATTTAGCCATTTTAAAATTGTGCATCCTATTACCGAGATTGTGTATGCACAAATGACCTATGTTATGGGTCTCTGGGGTGACATGAATGTAGACAAGAGATCTGCATGTTAGATTAAAACCCCTTCGCTGGAAAATTGGTACCCTGTAGATTCAAATACAATTAGCCTTGATCTGAACTGCTGCCACGATGGGAGTTGGCTATAGCTGAGGGTGGGATGGGAGAAGAGGGGCCCAGGAGAGCCTGGGCAGTGTTTGGGATCAGGATTTTGGTTTGCTGTGTGATGGGGAATGTTTCTGGTTCTGATCCTCACTATTTCTGTCTCAGTCTTGAAGCAATTTGTGTACTAGACCTTATTGGCCTGGAGAGGCAAGAGCCTAAATATTTGCATAGGTTTGTGGATGCATGTCCATTGTGAAATGGAGATTGTTTTACCTCCGTGTCATGAGATGTGCACAAAGACCAGGTTTTACAGTTCACCCCTCTTTTTAAGAGAGCTGAGGCCACAGAACAACTCTGTGGAACTGTAAAGAAGCTCAGAAAACACAGGGCTCTCATAACAATTTTTTTTTTTTTTCATTTTGACCTACATCTTCAGTTTTTAGAGAGCAGTGTGTTTGCCTACACTTGCAGGTTCTGGGAGCTGCAGATGCTACGGGAAGGGAGTGAGGCTTGGATTTAAATTCATGTCAGTCTGCCATAAACATCTTTCTGAAAGAATATAATAAGACCAAATCTATCACTGCTGTTGTCCCTCCATTGGAGTGCTTTGGTAGCAGGGACTATCCAATGTATTGAGACTGCCTGGGTGGGAGCCCAGGGGGCAAAACTGGCCCAATGGTGTGTCAGAACTGCAGGGTAATTAGTTCCACTTCCCTGTAGCAGAAGGGGGGACTGCAGCAGCCTTTGAAATCTTCTTACCAGAAAGTGAGATGTTCAGTTTGCTGATGTGCTAATTTTCAGAGGAATCAGTCTCTTGAAGAGAGATTTTTTCTTTTTGGGGTCCTGGGACAAAGCAAAAAGTGCTGTTGGAGTTGAAGCAAGCTGAGACCAGAGATACTCTGTGGATGCTGGTGCTGGCTTTGGGTGGGCAGCAATCTGCCCTTAGCTTTTAACCTTTCCACCTGGAGGCACAAATGTTTTCCTCCAGTCTAAGCATGGGATTGACTTCAGGTTTTTTGCTTCCAAGGTGGTGCTGAGTACAATTTGCAGCAGCCTGCAAGAAACAGAGCACCTTGGTGGGTAGATGTGAGCAACTTTGGTGCTGCCAGTCAACCCCCTGTCTCTTACTCTGCTCTGTATTATAGCTAAGTGTGATTCAGGATGAAGAACCAAATATTGAAAGGCACTATCTGCTCATGGGATGTGCTTAAAATATGGTGCTTTTTAGATAATATTGATTACTATGGCACTTCTTGATTAAATGATCCTTTGGCACTTTGTATCAGCCAGAGATTGTAACTCTAGAATCTTGCTGAGTGCTGAAGGCAATGCTCCGTGTGCTTGGGCTGAAGTTGGTGGATAATCCATAGTAGATTTTGAAGCAGGACCAGAAATTTAATAAGTCACCTGTTTGAGTTCTTTCTGGGCAGTTCTGGCTGACAAGGGAGAAAAGACTGCAAAGGAAAAGACAGCACTGAAGGTTGTGGTGACACGGGAGTTACAAGCCAGATCCAGAGCATCAGTGAGACCACAGAGAAGCTGCTGTTCCTTTGGTGGTGGACTTTGGGTCAGGCTGGCTCTTGTCTCCAAGATGTGACCACCAACTGGGTCCTGAGCTCAGCTTGGCCTGAAGGGAGCAGTCAGGGAAAGGTATTTACAAACATGAGGCAGATCATCATGTGCCTGGATTGAGTGGCCTCTGCAAGTAATTAATGAATAACGTTAATCATGAAGTGTGCCACAAATATATCATTTTAGAAAAAAAAAAAAAAAAAGAGGGCTCAAGGGGCAGGCAACCTTGTGGGCTGCTTTCTTTTGCCTTTTTCAGTTTGTTTTTAGCCTTTGGAGAATTCCTGTTAACACTGCAAAATATCTTGGGAGCAGAGAATTGTGCATCATGGAAACAAAACCAGATCAACTTCCCTTTGCAAACCCAGGTCTGGTCTTCCAGGAGGGGAAGGGGTTTTGGTGGGCTCTTGGTCCCTGGGAAATGGATTTACATCTTTCATATCTGCTATCCTCACAGAGAAGAAGGAAAAAAAAAAAATCCCAACCCTCAAATATTTTATCTTGTTCTGCAGGACCCTAGCAGATCTCTCCCCAGGGACCATAAATTCTTTCCTGACTGTCACTGCTGCTCCCAGACTCTGGTGAGGCACGTTGGGAGAGTGAGCTTTGTTCCTCCACAGCACAGAGGACATGCCACAAATAATTTAAGGGACCATTTTTCTTGTTAGATGACGTTAAATATTCTTTACTTAAAAAAAAAAAAATCCACACCACTTGGCATAAAGTAATACATCCAGTAGAAGGGCAGATGCTATTTAATAAAAGACACAGCACTTGCCTCTGCTCTGTGTCCAACCTCCTGAATCTATTCCTTGGCAGGAGCAGTGAGCCAGCCTGCTCACACCTCGCTGTGAGGTGATGAGGTGGGCCAAGAACAAGCTCTGTGCTGGGCCAAAACTTTTAAAGGACGTTGTTTGTACCTGCAATTCAGCTGCAGGAAAAAGGAAATTGTGGTTTCGTTCCAGCTGACTGGAAATATGTGGGGTTTTTTAAAACACAACTTATTTGGGCCTCTTCCCCATTGTGTATTCAAGTCCCAAATGATGTTGGTGCTGTGGGAGGCTGGGCTGCAGCCCTTCACGTTGTAGAGCCATGGAATCATTCAGGTTGGAAAAGACCTCTAAGATCACTAACTCCAAACATCAAAGATCAAAGGATGTGTCCTGTGGGGCTTAGGCTGGTTTCTGTTTGGAGAGTATGAGTAAGTTTGGAGAGGGGACTCAATAGTAGTGGAGATCTAGTGGGGAAAGTCCTCTTGAATGTAAAGAAATCTGACCAATATACAAGTAAAAGAGCAGACTTAGAATTACTTTGCTGGTATTGCATCCAGAGACTCCACTGAGTCTCTGTGCAAGGGAGAAGCAGGTAATAAACTGTCCTCAAATCATGATTACAGCAGAGAAAAGTAAATGTAAAGGGAAAAATCTGATTTCTGACTCACTGTCTCACTTCCAGTTTTGTAAGGAATGGTGGTAATTTGTCCCCCCACTCTATTTCTTTTCTTTGCTTTCCTTCATATAGAAACAAAATTGGAAAAAAAAGTATATAGGGAAATGGCAACCCTAAACCAACCCCTTTGAAAAGCTGTTCCTCTAACCTTTCTGTTTCTTTAATGGACCTTTTTAAGTTTGCCACCTGCTTATCTCATTCCTCTTTTGAGCCTGTGAAAGGCACCTTCACGTGTTTCTAAAACTTTACTCCAGTGCTAAGATAAATATGCCTTTTACTGTGTGACTGGAGAGTTTTGGAAATGAGGCTTTAATGGACAAATCTTGTGATTTCAAGGTAAAATAGGAGATATTTTCTTAGGAATTTAACTACTGTGTTAACACTTCTGATTTTAGGGCTTTTTTTCCCCCTTTGTAATATATTTCCTTGATGTTATCCTTGGGGTTTGCCTAACCCTTTATTTATAATTTCCAAGCAATTCAGCTTGGGTATCTGAGCCTGTATATTTTTGGAGAAGGACTGGATGACGGCTTTCAGATTCCAAGTTTTGTTTGACAACTTCTTATTCCTTGTAACCATTTCATTTCTAACAGCCAGGAAGCCAATTTTAGAGCAGCACAAAAAGAATTTCATAGGTGACATGAGCACAGTCAATGCAAACCCATCTCTGCCCCTGTAATGTAAACACTGAAGCGTGCCCATAAATTTAACTATGACTGTTCCAAAGAGGTGCTGGTGGTGTTAGCAGGGCTGGGGCCTCAGAATTATCAAACTGCTGCTTTTTTATCTTATTTTTGCTCGCTTTCAGATGAATTTTTAGGAATGACATGGTATGTGTTTGTGTGCTTTTATACTTAGGTCCTAGTGTGTTTGATCTGGGCGCATTAGGCATCTGCCTTGCCTAGTTCCCATCTATACCATGTTAATTATATTGCTCTGCTCTGACATAATAAACACTGAGCAAGTTGTGAATAGATTATTTACGATGCCACCTGAACTCTAAGTAATTATAGCTGTGTAATTTAGCTTCCCCCTATTTCATTTTATATATAATGCAATATTTCAAAATATTCCAGTGCACATCTATCTTTAGTTCTGTGCTTGAATGAATAAACTGTGATTCTCTTTCAAAGGTAATATATCAGCAATGCCCTTAAGGGAGGGCGCTGTAGCTCTGTCAAGAACAATCCATAAACTAATTCACACATAAACAGAGACAATGGATATGTGGAATGAACACACACCTTCATTCACAGAAAATAATCCAGTACTTACCTGTCTGGGTGTATTTAAGTCTAATTTTCTGCTGTCAAAGCACTAAAGGAAGGTATACAGTATGTCTCAGCCTAATGGCTTTTAATACAGGACTTTTCTTGCAACTTAAGCTGTTGGGACAAAATTAGTATCAGGCAACAAATATCTTGCAGTAAACAGAATCAAAGTATTGATGTTTACAGCTGGAAAAGTAAAATTATTTCTGTGGCAGTGTTGTGTTTGAGGCTGATTGTTGGTATTTTTTTTTTATGGGCTGCAAAGATTCAACTTCAATATCTGCTATAGCAGCCTTGGTACTTGGGAAACCAGACCTTTGCATTATTTAACAGTTATTCAAGGAGGCAGAACAAGTGCTGCTGGAGCGTGAGAGGCCCCGACAAACCTGGTGTGAGCAAGGATGCTGGGGGACTCTGGGCTCTTCCTGGAGGATTAGCAATGCTTGGAAATTACCAGCAGCACGTGAGGGTGCTGGTGTCTCTTCCACGTGGCTCTCACCAATCAGCACAAGCATGTGTTGGAATGTCTCAGCTCTGTTGAACAAGAAGTTATACACTCAAATGATCTTTCATAGTGATTAGAAGTCAGAAAATCACACAAGCACAGTATTTTGGGTTGTAAGGGGCCTTAAAAACTGTCTCATTCCAACTCCTGGTCATGGGCAAGGACACCTTCCACTACTCCAGGTTGCTCCAAACCCCGTCCAACCTGGCCTTAAACACTTCCAGGGATAGGGCAGCCACAGCTTCTCTGGGCAACCTGTGCCAGGGCCTCCCTACCCTCACAGGGAAAAATTTCTTCCTAATATCTAATCCAAACCTACTGTCTTTCAGTTTAAAGCCATTCCTCCCTTGTCCTGTCATTACATGCCTGTGTTAAATCAAACTCAAATGTTTGCATTTTTGTTTTGCAAAGTGCTTTGAAATCCTGATAGCAAAAGTAATGTGAAGGCAGTGTATGTCTTGCTATACCCTTGAACACCTGTCCAGTATGATTTTGCCCTCTTTTTATCTCCACAGAGCCTTGTGGGCTCATTCTTCTGCTTCCTTCACACAGAGCTCTTGCTGATGACAGTGGCCCTGAATGGGTGGGCAGTGCCACTGGGCCCCTGTTCTGCAGGAGCCATCCCACCCAGGGCTCCTGCAGCACCAAAGATGTGCACATATTTATGTCAATTAAAAGGTACTTAAGAGAGACAGAATCTTTCTTTTTTATTTTTTTTCTTTGTTTCTTTTTTTTTTTCTTTCTTTCTTTTTTTTTTTTTAATTAAAAGTGTCAGGATTCAAACTTTACATGGGATTTGTGACGGCTCCAATTCCCGGTTGGCATGTGTGAGGCGGCACCCAGGAGATTCGAGGTTTCCATGACATCATACGGTAACTGTGAGCCTAACAGTTAATTAAATACTATATCCATGTATTCTAGTTAATTGATGCTTCCTTTACATGGTTTATTGTGCTGCAAACTGGTATTGCTTCTGTCTCACTGAGCAAACACAGAGAGGGAGCGAGGGAAGGAGACGGTGGGATGCTCCCGCTGGCGGCTGGGGAGAGGGAGCTGTTGGCACGTCGTGCTGTGCCCAGGGGCATCCTCGAGGAGAGCCCAGCGTCACCTGCACACCAGGGGTTTGAGGTGGCTCTGTGGGTCAGATGGAGATCTTTTATGAATGAGCTGAGCTGAGCCTTGGGAATGAATCGCAGGCACGGGCAAGCTGTTCTTTTTTTTCAGGCCCGGTTTTGTCCGGGGTTTCTGTGGTCCTGTTCATGCAGGGGAGGGTGCTCCGTTTCATTTATGCAGTGCACAAATGTGGCATTGCCCCTCTGCTAAGTGTCCTGCAGGAATGTGACTCTGCCCAGGCCAGAATCTGGGATACAGCTGCGCCTCCTGCGTGCTGGCCTTAAGGGAGGGGGAAAATGGTTGGGTTTTTTTCAGTGAATAAAAGTATTTTAAGTCAGGAAATCCAACTTTATTGGGAGTTTGTAACATAACATGATCTGGCAGCAGGCTCTGACCACTGACCTCCAGCAGCACACCTCGGTCTCCTGCAGCTTTCCTAAAGGGTGTTAAATCCCTCAAGTAAAAGCAAGCCCAGGTGGGCTGCTCTGGTGAGGCCACCTGCAGAAAAGGGCAGGGCACATCACCAGGCTTGCTTACAGAGGTGAACACAGTGTTAAATGATGTGCCCAGAGTGAGCGTGACCTTGTCCACTGACAATACAGCTGTGTTAGAGTAGAAAGATGATAAAAATTCACAGTGCCCACAAAAATTCTGCCTGATACCTGCCCCTGTCCCCTGCCCTGCTTGAGTTCCTGGTGGCAAAAGTCCAGGTCTGCCTTATCTTGCTTGTGTGCCTCGGGGTACACTCACCTTGAGTTCTCAAGCTTGAGGTTCAAATACTGCTGCACGGAGGAAAGAAAACATTTTTGTTTAAAGGATTTCAATCCAGAATGTAATTTCAGCAGCTTTTTACTAGGAGTTCATTTGGCTCATAGTCTCAGACTGTGACAGATTTTCTAGTCTCCTGATCTGACCTTCTGCAGCACTGGGGTGATTTTTTTGTGCCTGTGTGTGGGAAGGAGAAGGGGATTTGTTCAATGCTGAAACAAGACTGAGAGCACTTAATTCATAGATGGTGAAACAAACCCCAGTTTTAGCTTAGGCTCCAGATGTGAAGCTCTAAGTCGCATCTCTGTGCTGCTGTGCATTGCAGGTCCATGCTGATACTGATCCTAAAACACTGAGACACTGCAAAGTTGGCACCAGGAGCATCTCTTCACTTTAACTCCCAAGGAAAATCTATTCTGGAGGTTTCAAATGAGAACATTTAAAGAAAGAATTGTCATATCCTATATGCAAAACGAACACTGGCTGCCTTCTCTCCCTTCTTCTTTGTCCTCTGCCATTCTCACTTCTTCTTTCTCACTAAATGTATAATTTCTCTTTTAAAAGAAGCTGGGATGCTTCAAGTGTGATGAGAACCATTTCTAAGGGTGACCCTGTAAGGTTTCCATGTTTACTCTCTCATGGCAGGTTCCAGGCTGAATTTTTTCAAGCTCACAGTTCTTGTCCACTTGCAGCTCCATATTTCTGTTCAGGTGAAGAAACATTATGAGTGCAATCATTTCCAAAATGTTTGCTCTTTGGTGCTGGCCTGGCCTTCTTCCAAAAGGCAAAGTGGCCCCAGCCCTGTGAACAGACACTGTAGATGAAGCCAGTTCAGATGGAGGGAGAAATGAAAGACATTTACATACCATTTCAGTAATACCCCTCCAAATTACCACCTCTCTGATCCTTCCACCATGCCAAGTGCTGCAATGGTGGTGCTCTTTGGGAAATGGTGCTGTCTTCTATTAAAGGTAGGTATTTTTTTCTGTAATTCTCTTTAGTGTTGCCTTTAGAGGCCCCTCTATGTGGCTCCTTTCACTTCTAATTACTGCACTAGGAGATTACAGTGTGGTGCTGGCGACAGAGAGAGAGAGAGGAAGGGGGAGGAATGGGATGGTGGAGAGGGAAAGATTTCTGTGGTAATTTGCATTTAAAGCTGGCACTCAGCATTATATGTCCCTGTTCACCCATTGTCTATAAACATTTTAGCTCTTCCTTCTGCCTCATCAGAATGAATTAAGCATTTTCATTGCACCACCAGCCTAATTAGAGTCATTTACTATGTTGACACAAAGGGTTTTTTTATGAGCATCTCAGCTTTAATACACTACAGCAACATTGGAAACCTCCGATCAAAAGGTAAATGTTTGGGGGTCAGAGATATTTTTCAACATTCTCCCAAGAACACAAACAACTTCCTCGTGAGGTGCCGTGCGGGTGCAGCCCAGCCGGGGCCGTGGTGAGCTCGTGCCGGTGCTCTCGCGCGCTGCTCCTGCCTCCCACTTGCACTTGTTGAAAGGAGCTGGCTCAGCTCAGAGGTGGCCTCGTGCTCTGCAAGGGCTGAGCAGCACAAAGGGTTTGCTGGGTGAGGGGCTGAAGGCAAAGGGCTTCCTTGGAGCTGGGATCTCCGCGTGGGCAACCCGCGCACCGAGCTGTGGAGGTTTTGGGTTGGTCTTGGTGTTTTACAGGTACAAGATCAAGTGAGGCAGTGCACAACCTTGCAGGATATAAAGTCTTCTGTGTTTTGGGTGTTCACGTGCACACCAGGCACTGAAAAGAAGGCTCTGTCCTTACTTAAAGCTGGAGCCTTTGACTCTCTCCGTGCCTGATTTTCAAACATTCTTGTATCGGTGTAGGAAAGTTATGTCGCTCACAACCAAACCCAAGAGAGCAGGAAACGGTTCCAGAGTTCTTCAGATGATGTAAGTGCTCTGTCACAACAGTGTCACCTTTGTTCTGGGTGAATTAGTCACACCTCACAAATCTGCCACAGATCTTAGGAATTTGTGTATGTTTACATAATTGCAAATATTTTCCGCTAGCTGTGCGAGTCATATTTACAAGTTTATAGTCCTTGGGTTCAGCTATGGAGCCCTTTTACAAATTGCTGTGACATTTCACATCTTTATCGTGGCATATCTCTTCTTGGATTCCTTCTATAAAGATGTATTTGCCCAAGGCAGGAAGGCCATCCTGTTGGTAAAGTAGCCTGGATGTGCACAGAAATCTTTGTTGTAGGTTTGATCCTCAAAGTTCTGAACAGCGATTGTCTGCAGGTGATCCGATTGTTCAGGTTTCTCACAGTCCTGAGTGTGAGGAAATCTGAATAACCATCTTATCAGGAATTTTGCAGGCTGAGAAAGCTGTTTTTTCTTTGTGAGAAATAAGCAGTTTATAAAGCCACATTTAAAAAGCCTGCACCAAAATGGTGTTTTTTTGAAATTTCATAATGAAGATGAATTTTATTACTTTTTAAAGAAAATGTCACAAAATCCCAGAATGGCTGATATTGGAAGTGACTTCTGAAAGTCATGTGGTCCAACCCCCTCTGCTCAAGCAGGGCTATCTAGAACTGGGTGCCAGGAACCATGTCCAGACTTTTCTTTTTTTGGTATCTCCAAGGATGGAGATTCCACAACACTCCTGGGAAACCTGTGCAGGGCTCAGTCATCCTCACAGTAAAAAGTATTTCCTGGCATTTGGGCAGCCCCTCCTGTGTTTCAGTGGTGCCCATTGCCTCTGTCCACCTTTGCACCCTCCTTTCAGGTATTTTCACACTTCAACAAGATCCCTCCTGAGCCTTGTCTTCACCACCCTGAACTGTCCCTGGTTTCTCAGCCTTTCCTTGTATGAGAGATATTCCAGTCCCTTCACCATCCTAAAGGCCCTTCCTTGAAACCCTCCTGGGTGTTCACATCTCTCTGGTGCTGGGGAGCTTGATCAAGTTAAGTAGCTGATCTTCCTCCCATAACAATCATGATGACAACCATGGTCCCACACCAGATCTCTGGATCACGTTTCTCCAGAGCAGCTCTTTTCCCTGTGGTGCCCAGGGCTGTCTGACTGAACACTGTGGGTCCCTCCCTGACTGTTGCTGTGTAACACAGGAGCTGCACTGGAACAGTCCATGAGATCAGTGTTCCACTGCCCCGTGTCTGTCTAAAAATAATGTGTAGCAGATGTGAGTTTAGAGGGGGAATGAGAACTCAGCTAGCTGGACCTTTAAGGAGCTTCAGTTTCTTTACTGTTTTTAACTACTCTTAAATGCAGTGTTTGGTTGATCTGCAGGACTGGCTTCAGCCTCTTACGGGGTTAGTGCTTTTTGTATGGGTGGCAGTGCTCATTTTCCTAACAGTACATGCTTTTATCTTTTGGAAAGGGAAGCTGAATGTCCTAATCTTCTAGGATCCTCATGCCACTAGCTCCTAGATCAGTCCTTGGTCTATGTTCCCTCTTCCATGCAAGGACTGCCATGCCCACTGCTCCATGGGATCAGAGCTACCCCTCATCCCATGAGCTGTCCAGCACGGCATGAAGCAAGGGGAACCTAAAAGGTAGACCTACAAGTTAAGAATATGAAAGTGTATATCTTTCTCTCCCCTTCATAAGAGCTGTTACTGTCTTACACAATATGTAAACCCCCTTTCTGCCCCTGTGTTCACGTGTGTGCACGTATGTGTCCGTGTGTGGGAACATATAAGCTGGCCACAAACTTGTTCTCTTTGGGGAAATTAAATACTTATTTCCATAATCCTGCCAGGCCTAGACAAAGTCTGATGCTTCCCCTGAACTCCTTAAACCAGTTGCTCTGCTTGGACATGTTTGTGTCCTGGGCTGCCCAGGTTAGAGCCAAATTTCAGCCAGAGCAAACAGTTCCTACAACACTGAAGAGCAGCAGGAAAAGCCAGATCTTAGAAATGTATCCCTGGGATCACCAAAGCCTCAGGCATCTCTAGCTACATCTGCATCTAGTAATTATTCTGCAGACTACAAGGAACAGTGAAGTGTTGCTTTAATTTACACATTTTTCTGGCCTCTCTGCATTTGTTTCTTAGTCAGAGACTAATGGTTAGACCACTGGACTGGAACCCAGGAGACCTAATTTATTTCAGGCTATGCTACCAGCCTGCTGGGGAGCTCTGACCGAGCCTTCCCTTTCCCTCTGCTGCTTCTTACCCTCCACAAAGCAGAGATAGCAATGGTGAACTTGTTTGTAAAGTTTCTGATAAAATAGCACCAAGTGAGGTCAAATATTAATAATGTAGGCCAGAACTATGAAAAATTGATTTTAGGCACCAAATTATTAGAGGGCCCAGTTAGTTACCACATTATTTAAACACCAGTAGTAGGGGGAGAAAGAGCTTTTTGGGTTTTTTTGCTGTTGTTGTTGTTTTTGACCACTTTGCTAAATGCTTTGAATGTCCACAGACCCAAAACTTGGCACCAGAGTTAAAGTGGCCAATAGCAGAGCGTGGAGGAGAGGGAGAGAGGGAGCAAGGATGGGGGTTGGAGAGGAGGGGAAGGTGTTAGAAGGGGAATATTGGATGGGAAAATAGAGCAGAGTGGGCAGATTGGAGAGCGACAGATTGTGAAAGCGGGGGAGAGAGAGAGAGAGAGAGAGAAGGGAGAAGAGATCCTATTAGAAATACCATGTGTGTGCATGCAGCGAGGGCTGTGCACGCAGGGAGGAAGGGCCGCGGCGTCTACTGTAATATTATTCAAGCAATCACATGAATCGCGTATTAGATAACTCTTCTGGTTGGTTACCACTGCCAGGGCTGCAAACGTGTTCTGCTTTAATCCCAGACACATCACGTTTTTAATCTCAAACGCATCAGGCTTTTCCTGAAGGGTTTTGGGGGTTTGGGTTTTTTTTTTTTTGGTTTGTGGTTTTTTTGTTGTTTTTGTTGTTGTTTTCTTTCGAGAGCAGATAGATGTTCAGGATCTCCACGGCTTTGGGGTGCTCCTGCTCCTGGGGTTGATTCGCCAGCAGGTCTCCGGGGCTGAACGATGAGGAATTTACTCTGCCTGGGAAAATGGCTACTGCCCTGACACAACGTGCTGGGGGGTGGGGGGGAGTTCGGTGGGAAATAGACTCCTGGAAAATATGGCATTTCGCAAGCGGATTAGGAAACCCCCCAAACCCTCCTCTGAAACTGGGGAAAAATCAAACTTAAAGGGCCTGAGTTAAACAGGGGGAAACATGAGAAATGTCGAAACAGGACTCAAAATCCTGTATTGACACCATCAGCCTTAATTTACCCCAGAGTGCAGAAATAAAAATTCATAGAGACATGATGAAAGGCTGAGAGTATCAGACAGGGATCCAGAGACTTAACCCTGAATTGACTGCTCCCGCAATGGGTTTGCGCTCAGAATATTTTCCATTGTGCAGATGTAAATTCCCAGTTTGTATTTTTATAATTTTTTTTTTTATTATTTTTATTGTTTGTGGAATATGCTGTACATCTTAGAACCAGGATGGACGCAGTCTACTATCATTTCTCTCTGTGTGTGTGGATGGATGTGCACACATACACACACACGTCTTTGAGCATTTTTATCTCAGCATCATTCACAATATAAGTACAATAATAATGTCATTCTTGCCGTCATTTAGATTCTAAGATAAAATGCTTTTTGTGGTTTGGAGATGCAAATTTTACCCAGAATAACATTATTTTTACAAATAAATAAATAAATGAATCATCCTTCAAGTAGAAAAAAGAGAATTTGATTCAAATGGAAGGGGGATGAAGAGAATTGGCAAATTGTGGGCAGGTGCTGGGCCAGCTTCCTCCATATGAATTTGTTAATGCGTCTTAATCCTGACCTGCAACACCCTGCCTGGCTTAATGCTGTGGCCTCTCATGACCAGGAATTGCAGACTGCTGAGTTGTGTGGCACTGGGCTGGGTTTTTGTCTTTCTTTTTTCATTTTTTTTCTTTGTGTTGTAGGTTGCTGACGACATTTCATCTGTGACCTAGATAGAATTTGAATCCAACTCCCTAAATTTTCTGCAAGAACGGAATTATTCCCCTTTTCTTTGTGTTCATGCACTGCCATGTTTGCATATTGTCCCCCGTGAAGGGTTTTCCACTGCACAGAGGTGAAAATGTGTCATTTTGAAAAAACAGGCCCCCAATCTATATTTCTTTAGATCGAATGTGGCAGCTTTAACATGCTCCCCCTTCCTTTTCTTTTTGTTGCTCTTTGAATTTGTAAGCAGATAATTATTTGTTGTGGGGTTTTTCCTCCAGATTTGGGTGAATGCAGCGTGTTACCCCGCAGAGCTCAGTGTTGCTATGCAGATTTCTGATTTCGATGGCAGAAACGTAAAGCTCTGACAGGAAGGGCGGCATCTCGGCAACGCACGCACCAACTCGTGCCTGTGATTTCACCCTCCCACTGCAGGGTGAAACCTGGACAACTCCTTGAGTCCAAACAGGGTGCTGAATCCCTGGCTGAAAATGAGGAGCTTGGAAGTTGGGATAACGGCGTTAACAGAGGGATGATGTGCACAAGGCGAGTTTGCGGGCAAATGCCTTGTGGTGCTCCCAAAATGCAACTTGGGTAGCAAAGCACTGTAATTCCCGGGTTTTCATAATTTAGTGGCGTGCTGGAAAAGAGACTACCAGTTTTTGTAGCTATGCATCTATAAAAAACATGTAAATACATGCACCATCTAGCAAAATAATAGAGAAACCAGTATGTCCATGGAGTTTATACAGTGGAAATTGATTGTTTTTTAGTTTGCAGTTAAAAATAACACAAACTTTTACCCTGCAGTTATACTCCAGCTCATTTCATTCCTCTTTCGCTATTTTTTCTCATTTTTTTGCTTGCAAGTAGCTGAATTGAACAAATAATATTGAAGTCAGTGTTGTCCCTACCCCGCTGTACTCTCTGCCTTTCTCTGTATGTTTTTCCTTCAATTGCTGACAAAGGCACGAGCCCAAATGCTGGGTGATTATGGTCAGGTTTTCCACCCTTCCCATCAGATATATTACTTAGAACTATTAATAACTCCACTCCAGGAGAGTAACAACTGTCACGTCAATGCATCTTTCCCTGTTCATACAACACAAGAACCTTAGAGAGTGTTCAGAACAAGCCAAACATGGTGAAAATGAATGTATTTTCCCAGGTTAGGTTGTAAGGACTGAATTCACAAATGCGGAATTTTTTTTGTTGGTGGGTTGTTTTTTTTTTGGCCAACAATTTTTCATTTATTTTTAATTTAATCACATGTTTTAGTTTTCAGGCATATTCTGAAAAATGAGCTTTATAAAATATGCAGTCCTCTTCACAGTCTTATTACATCACTACTGCATTGGGAGAGACATCTCTCTAAATTGAAACCCATTTTTAATGAATTGTTGTTTTATTTTAGGATCCCTTTAGGTTTCTTAGAACATTCAGTCTGAGTTGTCCATCTGAAGGAATCCTGACCTAACAAATCAAAATAAAAAACCATATTCTGTAGTCACTTGACCTGGCTCACAACAACCCCCTGTGTTATGAAACAAAGGGCTGTGGTGATGGGGGAAAATCCCACTGTGAAGTAGAAAAATCAGCATTATTGCTTAGCTGTGGATTCAGAATTAAATCGCATTTGAGATTTAAAAATTTGATGGAAAACTGTGACCTTCTGGCTTACCTACAACTGTAGTGGAAGACAGTGGCCCTAGAAGAAAGTGATTTATTGGTGAAATAAACTGAGTGGTAAAATATGAGGAGGATGGGTTATTGTCAGTAAAAAGCATAAAGACAAGGGAAAAAAAAAAATCTAAACCTTAATTGCCAGTGAAGGAAATATAGAGGAGGAAGGAGAGAGATGAAGGGGAGAACGAGAGCATCCCCAGTGGCAAAATGGTTAAAAGAGACGACTAAAATCCAGCAAAAAATCAAGCAGTCAAGTAGTTAATTGACTTTGCTTTAATCAGCCCAATGAATATTCATTAGTGTGCTGGTCCTAATCATGGGGGCCATGTTGTCCGCATTTAGCAAGCGCACGCTCAGCATCATGCATGCCTCAACAGCTTCCCTTCCTCTCCGCACTGACATTAAATTTAGAGGCTTTGCGCCTTCCCAGCTCGAAGGGAGCGGGATTGGCCCAGCTGCTCGCTCCGAGATGCCATAGCAACCCCTGGCTCGTTGCCTTGGAAACATTTTTTTTTCTTTTTTTCTTTTTTTTTTTTTTTTTTTTTTTTTTTTTGAGGGCCTGAGCCAGTAATCCATAGGCTTAACGTAGGAAATATGGCTTTGTGGGGCATGTGTGTATGGATATATAGATGTAAGGGAGAGATTGAATGGGCGGAAGGCGAGCGTGTCTTCTATTGTGCGGCTTTAACGATGGGAATGGGGTGAGGGATCTCCTCCTCCACAGCTCAAGTGATGTTTTGGGTTGTGGGCTTTACGTTTTTTTAACTTTATTTTATTTGAATTAAAGACACCTCAGCCGTCTCGGTTCGTTTCCAGACCCAACTGGGGGGAGAAGGAATATTTCTCTTTGCCGTAATGCTCCCCTGCCCACCCAGGAAAGAAGCAGCGACTGCTTTAAGGGCTGTAGGACCCTATTATCCACATCAAGTTGAAGTTCCTCCTCCTGAAGGAGGTGGGTCTGGAAATGAGCTGCCCCATAAATCAATGGAGAAGCGCAGGCATGGAGCTGGAGTCACGGAGTAGTGAATGCGGCTGCTGCTCCTCACATTCGCGGCTGCTCTTCCCTCTGTGCGAACAGGGGGAGGCTCCTGCTGGAGATTGGTTCAGCCAAGACAACTCCAATCCCACTCCAGCCTGTTAATATTCCAGATGTTGCTGGGGAAAAAATGATGATGTCCTGATCCTGGTGTTTTAGGAGTAGCTTGTGTTTCTGCCTTCCTGAAAGCAAAATATGAAAAAAATAAAAAAAGCAGCAAAGTCCCCAGCTCTGTCAGGTGCAGCATCCCAAGCTTTAAAAATAGAGTTTAAAAGAAGAGGGAAAAAAAAAAAAAAAACCCACCCTAATATATTCAGAATGCCTGCAAGGAGTTTTGGCGCTGGGAAATCCAAATGGTTAATGCTGTCTGGTAAATAAAGCTCATCCCTTAAAGCAAATGCAAAAAAAAGAAAAAAAAAAAAAAAAGTCCTGACCCAGTGAGGCATCATCTCCAATGGAACAAAACAGCTGCAGGGAAAATGCGCAAAAACAACCCCGTCCTCTTTGGACTCGGGCTGTGCGCGTGAGAGGTGCCTCGTAAAACGCTCAGTGCAAAGATGAAAGCTGCGCAGGAATCCAGAAATAGTACTGCAGAAGATTAAGCAATAGGTGCTTTCAAAAAAGCATTAGTAATTTCCTAATATTCCCCTCTATCGTGCCTTTTTTTTTTTTTTTTTAATAGCTCTTAAGATAGAGCAGAAATGGCTACAAGAGAAAAACTAATTCAGAAGCTGTGAGAGAAATCAGGTTTGGTCTCTACGAGAGGGTTTTTTTTTGATGTTTCTATTATCGTTATCTTAAATTATTCAAAAGTGTCATTTTGAGCTCACGGTGCAGGCACATGGTTTAATGAAAGCAGATGAAGAAGGATCCTCCTTATGGAAAAAAAAAAAGAGAAAGGGGAGCGTTGTCCCATCTTTGCCACATCTGATGGGAAAGGTCCTGTTGGTTCAGCATCGTGTCCTGGGGAGAACAGGCACAAGAGAAGGGGCTGATTTTTTTTGCCCATCAGGAAAATGGTCTGCAATGATGCTAAAAATGTAGGCATATTCAGGTCTGGATTCCAGAGTAGTTGTAAGGGAGCAAACTTTATTTCCCCCTGATTCCCATGCCCTGAATGGCACCAAAACCCCATTAGAGGTCTGTTTGTATGGAGGCTGTAGGGCCTGGAATGGCATAATGTGTGATGGCTGATGGTCCAGAGACCAGTTCTGGCCAATGTGGGAGGGAAATTGTTTCTCAACATCTGTATCTGTGCATAAGAAGATAAGGTTAATCAGCCTCCAGTTCTCCATCAAACAGAGCTACTGTGGTTTTTCAACATTTTTAAGTGTGAAAGGAAGGAATCTGCCACCCACGACCAAATGTCAAGAGTGAAGGCTGGTGGTTTGATCTCCAAGGTCTTCAGCAGTTCCCATCTGGCTCAGGCAGCCCTGAGCACTGCTCCTTGGGGGTCATGTACAGCAGGAAAACATGAATATTTTGGGGGGAAGAGCAGTTTAGGATGGCTTTTGGGGGGTTATTTGTTTGCTTGTTTGTTTGTGGATTGTTTTTTGGCATTTTAGGCTTGTGCCTGTTTTGGGCTTTTTTTAAATGAAATTAAATTCACTAGTAATTATAGCTGCTAGAAGGGAGAGGAGAGAGAAAAGTGGTGAAATGCATGAATCAAGAAAGAGCTGTGTTAAAGTGGCCTATCAGAGCTGCTGGTAAAGATCGTTTTATCCCAAGAAGCATCGAGGCAGAAGGACTCATAGGATCCGGGAGTGGCAGAGCACTGATGTGAGACAAAGAGCTCCTGGGGAGGGAGTGAAGAAGAAAAGTAGGTTAAAAAGAAATATTTACAGCGAATTTCCATGGGAATTTTTTAATCTTGATAGATCCATTTTTCAAAAAAAAAAAAAAAAATTGTGTTGGGAAATTTCTGAAAGGTGTTTAAGAAGTCCAGACCAAAGCATGCTAGACAAAATCCTTTATGTGTCCCTATTGAGCAGTATTTATTAAAAATTAAAAAAAAAAATCATAATGGGAATTGTTTTCTTTCTGTGATCATATTCTGTTGATCCAAATCTCTGAATGGAGTCTCTCAGCTTCCATCTGGTTAAATTTGAGAGCTGTGGGTGGTCCATTGAAAAGACATTATCAATTAATTTTGTATGGGGAACGTACAGTCAAATGCTGAGCACTGTGACACTGTCCCTTAGGCCAGTAGTGCTACGGGCCTGGTGTTTCCTCTCGGTGTTTTCCTTTGGTTTGAATCTAGTTTGTGCTGGTACAAATGGCTGTGGGATGCAGGACAGGACCATTCCCTCTTGGAAATGAGCATGGAAGAGAAAAAAAAGGTAGTGAGTCCCCGTTCACAGGAGTGAGTAACAGCTCAGGGGACCCACCTCTGCATTCAGAAATGGTGGAGTAATTTGCCACTGTGTTGGTGGAAATGAGTGAGACTGCTCTGGTTTGTAATAAGAGATCATCCTGCAGGTCGTGCTGATGGTACCTGGAAGTTCATTTTTTGTCAGCCTTGTGTTATTTTAATTGTTCATCTGGGGAGCAGAAACGTATATTGAGTTTGGTAATAAACTACCATGGTGAAAATGATGAGATGCCACAGAGCAGTTCTGGAATGGCCTTGGCTTCAAATGTGGCAAAAAGCAAGGAAACAAAGAACTGGAAGGAATAGGACAGCTCTCTAAGTGAATGGAGACCTGAGTATATTGATGTTGTCCAGCAAAAATAGGGATATACTTGTGGTGAATATTTTTTAATGAATGTTAATCTGATCAGCTGTAATACTACAAAAAGGGTTTTTTTAAATGGCATGTTGATATAATTTCTTCTGATTTGTTCTTATAGTATTTTCCTTTTCTTTTTCTTAGCTACAAAAAGTCATCCAGCGGAGCAGTCCCTGCTGGGGAACAAGAAACCTCCAAGCCCAACCACCCAACAAAAGAGGTAAGCACGGCTTAATATTTATTTTTCTTTCATTCTTAAGCTGTCAGTCATTCAGAATTTTTTTTTTTTAAATGTATTCTGACCTTGGGGTGCAGCACTGTGGTGTCTGCTGAGCCACAGAGCCAGTGTGTGCAGAGAAACGTGCTTTTTTATATTAGTGGTGCAAAACCAGAGCAACATCCCTGCCCAGGTACACCCCGTAAGGTGTGCAGACCACGCAGGGTGCAGGTTTGAGCGCTCCTTCCACACAAAGGCTGCTTAGAAAAGCACGAAGCATCGCCGCTGGTGCCATTTCACGCCCGGTGCCTTCACTAAAGCTGGAGGCAGAGCAGGCAGGGAGCTGGAGGTCAAGGGCCAGGCTCAGCTCGATGCATCAGGCAGCCTCCGTTCAAATCTTACCTGCCCGACCTGCGATGCTTTTGCAGTGAGGCGGCGTGCAAACCAATCCCCCTCTGTTACTAAAGATGGAAAAATCCCTTCTTTTATGCAATTGTGTCTCTTCTCATCTCTATTTTTGTCACTGGCTGACAGGGTGGGAAGAGAGAAGGAAAGGATGGGGAGGGAGGCACCAGCGAGAGGAAAATTACACCAAATCAGGCAATTGAAGGGAGAAGGGAGGAAAGGGAGAGAGCAGAAAACATGCCAGTTCCTGAGGCTGTCCCCTGTAAACAGAATTCAGGCTCCTTTACAGGTGCTTGAGTCAGGATCATAAAGCCCAAACTTAAGCAGGTTTCTCTTCCAAGGAGGGTTTATTCCCTGGCTTAATTCAGCAACACCAAGCTGACGTTGCTGCTTCTGAAAACACAGAGCCAATGGTGGTTGGTGCAAGGCTGCTGCTCTGCTCAGTGTTTTATCCTGAACTCCTGGGGCATCAGTAAGGCCGTTGTTACTGTGCCTCCCAAGTGACGCCAATACCAATTGCAAGCAGGGTTCAGACTGGGAATAAGGAATTGGTTCCTCTGTGCCCAGCTGCCTTCCCCCAGCCACGGCATGATTCAAGCAGAGGGGTAAAACCAAATAAGTTACCTTCTGCTTGCAAGCCATGGCAGTGATGCAGGGATTTGTGTTGGGCCATTTCCAGATGAAATGGAAGGAAGCACAGTGCTTGTCTTAGGTTAGTTGATTTAGGAGGTTGTCTAAATGTTGAGATTTCAAAGAAGGTCGGGGTTTGGCTTGGAAGGGCTGGCTTTATCAATGAGAGCCCAGCTACCATTCAGCTGACTGCAAAGTCTTGAATCAGGAAGAATGCATTGTGTTAAATTGTCTCTGCAGAACAATGACTTTGGAAAACAAAAACGGCAGTAACCAGAAGGAAAATCCCTACAAACAAAATAATATTTATTTCTGCCATGGCAGCTCTGTGAACTGAAAATGGGATGCTTTGTTTTGCAGGGCTTGTATGTAGGAAGTGATTGTATCCAGTTGCAGACAAAAATTATATCTGGGCCTTGGAAGGGGGAAGAGGAGGGTGGGAAGATCTATGTCTGCAGAATCACTGATGCAGGAAGATGCAAGTGCTGTGTTGTGTCTAGTTGCATCATGTGTGAATCCATCAGCGACTTAAAGAAACAGCAAACTCGGTGCAACCTTTTACTGTGGTTTTTCCATCTGCTCCCTGATCTGTTGGTGATGAATGTTCATCTTTTCCATTTCCTACCCTCGAGATGTCCTTTGTGGAAACTCCTGGTGATTTTTCTTAGCTGAAAAAATACCCAGGAATGTCTGCAAACTTCTGTGAAAAAACATTTGTCAAATTGTTACTGTGGACACCATCCTATCGTTATATTGATGAAAAGTAACATTTGTTGATGACTTTGAGTAGGGTGTCTGTTAAAAATTTCCTGTATCTTGACTTTAAATACCGGTAAAATAATAATTATGGGTGGAAAAAAGGCTTCTAATTTGCAGCTTTGGGTGCAAGTGTGGGACTTGAGTCCATAATCTGCTGATTGTCACAGAGGTCGAAGCTGATCTGTGAAATTGCTGATTGAGGTTAGTCTTGGGAAGAACTGTGCTTCCAGACCCTCAAGCATGGCTTAATATTTTACTCTAAACCCAACCCTTCTCTTACGTTGCTCAGTGAATCTCAGGAGAGCTGTCTGCCTCCACCAGGAATCTGTCAGCCTGCTACCAACAAGCTCTTATCCACATCTTGACCTGCTCAGGGACTGACCGTTTTCAGTTCTAGCCCAGATTTTCTCAGGAAAGCAGTTCTGTGCCATACAAAGCAGTGTGTAGGTGTCTCTGTCTACCAGTTTCCATAATATTTTTCAAGCCTGTCAGCTAATTTCTCCCAGTTTTGACAGAGGTAGAAGTCTCAATGTTATTTAATTACTACAAGTTTTCCAGGATGGGCAGTGGGGGAGAGGGGAGACCCCACTGCCTACACCTCTATTAGGCACCAGAGCCTCCACCTCAGATCTCTACCTCAGCAGTGGGTATTTTGAAAAACCAAGCAGAATTACCACAGTTCATTTATTTGCCATTTGTTCACTCACCCACAGAAGGATTTGTTTTTTCAAATGAGCTGTGGAGCCATGACCACCAGTGTGATGTTTCTGGGGAGCTTTGGCACTGTTGTATGCTGGGCTGGTCTCAGCAGATGGAGACTGGCAAGTGTGTGGTAGGGCTGGGTCAGAAACCTGGGTGCTTCTCTTCCTACCTGTCACAGGACCTCCTTTCCCAGCACACCTTCATTTGTAATGATTCCAAGAGGCTTTTTATATTGACATCTGTAATACAGCCTTAATTACTAAGGGCAGTTTCAGTATCAGTTGCATTGGTACCTCGTTGATTTTGGACATTCTACAGGAACACCTATGATTTCACTGACCCATAATGAGGGCAAAGATAGTCCTGACACAGCAGACCCACCCAAAAATGTTTGGAAATGACAGCTGGGGCCATGCTGCCTTTGCTCTGCAACAATTTCAGGAATCATACATTAACGTGAGACAACAAAACACTGCACTGATGTTAGCCAAGCTTTGTGCTGCTGAACTTTAATGCCTGTGTGGGGAATGACTCGGGTAAGACAAGAAGAAATCTGAAAAACTGCTCACTGCTACCACAGAGATCCTGTAGCAGTTACACATCCACTCCATTGTGCCGTCATTTGTGCGCACGAGTATATTACTATGGAGGGGCTGTTGTATTAGCAAAGACTGTCCTCAATGGGGGTAGTTTGGTTTTGTCATGGTAATACAGCGCCGATGCACTGCAGACACAAAAGTGAGTTCTGCATGGCTTGGCAAAGAGATTTTCACATGGCTGCTGGGCGAGTCCATTG
Source organism: Lophotriccus pileatus (assembly GCA_035583135.1). Classification (NCBI taxonomy): domain Eukaryota; kingdom Metazoa; phylum Chordata; class Aves; order Passeriformes; family Tyrannidae; genus Lophotriccus; species Lophotriccus pileatus. The sequence goes on from JAWWES010000051.1 coordinate 8,448,034, forward strand.
GTTTCTCAGTGTTCCTAAACAGGAATGGGTCAATGGCAATTTTTAGGAAGGCAGATGCCCCTTGCTGAGCTTGTCTGACTATAAAGTGCTGCACAACACATGCAACGTACATAGCATCCTCAGCCCTCCGTGTAACTTGCAGACTGTTAAAAGTGCACAGCAGGAATGAGGACTCTTTTAATCCACTGAATTTGCTGTTTAGCATGACCTGAATAATCTGGTGGGGCTAACGTGATCTTCAGCACTAGCACTCCACTGCCTGTTATCCCCTTTGAAGCTGCAGGGTATCAAAAATATCTGACTGGTTTGGACTTGGATAGTGTCTGTGTGTAATTTGTTTTTCAGTGACATTGTTCCAGGCTCTGCTGTTCTCGATGCCAGTAAGTCTGTTTCTGTGTGAACTTTCAGATAAGGATGGCCCTCGATCGTGCTACTTCTGTTGACCACAGCTGCCTGTTCATCATCACTTCCTTTATGTTTTCTCTTTGGTGGGAAATGAAAAGTAGAGGAGGGCAGAGCCAGCGTAGGAAAGCTAAAAATGTGTCAGTAACTGCCTAGCAGGAGGCAGGCTCTTTCCTCCAGATTGCCGGATACATGAAGGTACAGCCTTGATTGGTGTAAATTGCCATAGATGAGAAACTATTTGTATTCATTCAAATTTATAGCATCTCTGTGGATGTTTGAGTTCCTCCCCCTGTTCAGCAGCGCCATGATCAGCCACAGCACAGAACTGGTGGGATGATGGATATGAAGAATTGGACCAAAATGTGTTTTTTTTTTTTTTCCCATGGCTGGTGATCTCTCAGTGGTCAGTGTGTGGTATCACTCTTCTACATGCAGTGTGGCTGAGCACATGTGTTCTTCCTCCCCAGTCTGCCTTAAAGAAGGGTGTCCTGTTACTCCAGGATTCTGTCTGACTTTTGTCTACCCAGTCCTTCCTGATCACTAATGTTAAGAGCTTCTCTGGGGTTATGAGAAAAGGCAAACTTTCAAACCTAGCATCCTTAAGAGGACATCCAAATGCTGCACTGTACAAAGGAATTGAAATTAGCTCTAAATGCAGTTGGCTTTACCTGCTTTATGAAAAAGAGAAATATATTTTAAAAGGATATGTTTCATGTAATCATGCTGGGTTTATCAAGTGCAGAAAGATGTCTCCTAACAATACCCAGGAAGATTACAATTGTCAATCAGAGCAGAGGTCCTGTTCGTGCCTCTCTGCCTCCCTCCCCTGCCGCTCTGATTTTTCCAAGCATAGCAGCACTGAACAAGGCGAAGAGTGTAAAGAAAGCTATTTAACCATCAAAAGACAGTGCCAGCCAGGCATGGCACTGAATTTCAGCTCCTAAACCTGTCAATAATGAAGTTTTTAAAGGGAGAGATGTGCACAACAGCAAGAGTGGGAGCCATCCTGTGTGGTCCCATAAATGGTACACACTCTCCTTCTGGGGCTCCACAATAGCACAAGGGCTGCTGCAAAGTGGGCAAAGCCCTTCTGAAGGGCTCCTGGAGCTTTTCAGCTCATTGCAGGATCCTCAGAAACCCTCAGCATCCTCCTCCTCTTGGCACGGCAGGGTCGATAAAATCAGATCAAGGCTTAGTATTTCTAAACAAAAGGGAGTGGTTAAATGGGCTTTTAAACACTGGAACCTGTCCAGCTCGCTGGGAGGCAGAGCCCAGAGAGGCGGGGGTGAGGAGAAAGCTCAAGGTGCCAAACTCGGAGTAGAGTGGCACTTGTGAGCAAAGTTGTTGGAAAGTCATTTTGTTGCTTGTGTTGCGCAGTGTGTGTGTGTGTGTGTGTGTGTGCAGAACAGATTGGCAGACGCCTGTGCCCACGAAGGCGGGCTGGGGGCCGGGCGGGAGGCTGCTTTGGAAAGGTGCCAGTTGTTCCATGGGCTTTCTGCCATCAGGATTTTTTCCTCCCCTTCCCTTCCTCCCCACCCCAGCCCCCAAACGCACACGAACAGGCTGGCAGGAAGAGCATGCTGAAAAGGATCTGACAGTTTGAACAACACTCGATGACTTAGTTTGTTTTCCCTGACTTTGCGCCAGCAAGCAGGTCTCTGGATGAAAGACTTTATTAGGCTTTTAGAGCCACTGACACAGGTCTTTCTTTGACCTGAGGTACTTGAGAAGAAATGAAAACAACGTGTAACTTTCATGGAGTTGAAAGACTGCCCAAATCGAAGAATACGGTTTTACAAGGGATCCAAAGTATCACAAAACGCTTCCCAGGGTGAAGCGCGGCAGAGTGGAGCGGGGGGAGAGCCCGTCCTGGGCAGAGGGAGAAGGCGTTCAGTCACTGCTCGTGATGAGGAGGAAAGCTGATCCGGCTAATTAGGATGTGATGAGATGATCGCATCCAGCGGAAGGTGCCATAACTAGTCATCAGCTTTCTGGGTGTCCAACGGAGGGAAGTGATGGAAATTAGCGCTTATTGCCAGGAGCCTGTCACCACACCGGCACCCCAGCACTGCCTGGGCTGTGAGCTCAGCACTGCAGCTTCTGCTCCACCAGACCCGCGGGGAGAGCCGTGGAGGAAAAGCCACGCACTGTTAGCAGTGGTAGCAACCACAAGGAAAATGTAGGACAGTTGGATCCTCCTCTGCCTCCTGCAGCGATGCTGGATATTCTTAAAACGGTCAGAGCTGGTTCCGAATATTGCCTAAATTATCCCCTCTTCAGTTCTCAGGGGTAGAGGGAGGATTTCTCATTAACTTTCTGTATGCCTCCTTTACTCCTCAAGGGGCTTGGTTGAGGGGTTTGAACAAGAAAACCAAGAATTAGGCTTTGCTTATAAAAAATGAAAATAAACAAGCCCCTTGGTAAGGAAAGGGAAAGCATCAGAGAAACGACAGGTACTGAGATAGGAATGGTGCAGTGGACCCCAGAAGTAAGTAACTTTGTGAAGGACCCTCCCCATCCTTGGAAAAGTAATTTAAAAAAGGGGTGATTCATCCTTTTTTTCTTTCTTAAGTCTCATAGAAGGGAAAAGATGGCAGGCCAGGTTTGTAGAACTGAAATAGTTTCTCAAAACTGGAGAACAGATGACTGAGAAACAAGTAATATGGTTGCTGGCTTATCGGTCTTGGAAAAGAATCACAGAAACTGAAACTGCATCTATTTAAGCCTCAGGAGGCTGGGGAAGGAGTTTTCATGGTTACAAGCCATGACTGAGAAGTTTTTCTGGAGCTCACTACAGGCCTGATCCCTCCTCAGACTGAAAATAAAATGCTTCAGTCAGCAGAGGCCATGGTTCCAGAAGCTCTGAGATGGGCCAGGATTGGTCACACAAGGACATCTTCCAGGAAACGTTTGTGGAACAGCCATGTTTTTCTTGCAGGACTAACCGTATCTTCTGCTCTCTTAAATCCTTGGTCTGTGGGGAGTGCAAAGGCACGAGGACTCTAAGGCCCCATTCAGATGTATAGAATCATAGAACCACAGAAAGGTTTGGGTTGGAAGGGATCTTAAAAGTCACCTTGTTCCAACCCCCTTGCCATGGGTAGGGACACCTTCCACTAGATCAGGTTGCTCAAAGGCCCATCTAACCTGGCCTTGGACCCTCCCAGGGATGGGGCTGTGGCTCTGAGAGTGCTTGGTGATACCTACTGATCTGCAATACAGACCTGAAAGATGCATCCAGGGGCTTTGGGCTTGCACCATGTCTCCACTGGACATGTCTCACCAGAGAGTCTGGTGGCTCTCTGGGATCTGTGCCACATGAACTATCTCTCCAAAGGTTTAATTTTCACAATGAACTTGTGACCAGGAAGCCTGGAGGAAGCTGACATTGACACAGAATTTGCTCCTTTCCTCTTAGTCTCAGGTCCCGGTGCCATGGCTGTGCGTGTGCAGGAGCACAAGGACATGTCTGTGTTTCTTGTTTCCTTTCTATAGGACTGAATGTTCTGAGCTATCATGTTATTGTATGTGTCTGATGAGCCATATGGAAGCTGTGAGGCTTCAGGAGTGTTTTGGGAATATAATGCCAGGAACTGATAATCTCAGCAGCTCTTCCTTCTTATTATCACATTGCTTTTGCTGCCATACCCACTTAGAGCTATTTACGCCCCTTCCCCGAGAAGCTGGTATTTCCCTGCCACATTTTTTGTTCTCCATGGGGTAGAAAGGCTTTGGGAAGTGCCATTTGAGGCTCATTGCTACACAGAAATGCTTTACAGAGCCCGTTCTGTTGTCAGACTGCCTGCAAAGGGTTTATAGCATGAAATAGCTCAGCCTCTCTGATCGGGAGGATTCCGTTTCTGCAGTACTATTAGGCAGACAAAAGGTGAATTAGCCCCACTCTGTGAAACAGCCCTGACACGGGGTGGTGCTGCTCTGTCACCACCATTATTTCACAAACTGGTTTTCTACGGTCTTTGATTCCAACAAGGCAACTTGCAAAACACACAAAGGATCAGATTGTATCTCCTAGCGCTGGCCGCCGTCTCCTTCCTGTGGGACATAGGCGGCTGCTGCTTTCTCTATTTCCACACCTTTGCATCTCCCGACCTCCTTCCAGAAAACCCACTGGCAGTTGTTTAACAGTTTCACTGGCGAGTCAGGCAGTGGGCATTTTTCCATACTGTGTGTTTTTCTTCTCCTGTGTTCGAAGAGCCTGTTCTTCCCCTGCACCTGTGGAGCTTGTTAATCTCTTGCAGAAGATTCAGTTCTTTGACTGCAATCCAAGCCTGCACCATCTGAGGCAAACTGCATCCTTCTGCCCTTTGAGTGATCCTGATCTTATCTTTGGTCTGGCTCAGCCCTGCACAGGCAAGGATGGGTGACAAAATTGGGGATGGATCATACAAGAGGGGCGGACAATTTGAAAAATCGTGATACTCCTTACTGTGCATCCAGTGCCCAGGATGTGATGCTTGACCCAGGGATGAAGCTGGGGCTTCATCCGTGTGGCCTGTTAACATGGCTGTATTGGACAGCCTCAAACAACAAGTTTTGACACCCCCCCCCCCACCTTGTGACAGATGAAGAACTAAGATACCCCAGGGGCAACAGCACCATCTCCTCCAAGGGTCCTTATCTGCACGGGGACTTCCATTCCTACTCTGTGACCAGGACATCTCAGTGGTGCAGCTCTTTCAAGAGGTGGGTTGTTCAGTGTCTGCTGCAGCCTCAGTTCAGTGTGGAGCAGTTCAGGACAATTTATGATCTGACTTTTTTTCACGTGAGGGGCAGGAAGTGTGAGACCCCTGCTAAAAGTTTGCTTCTCCTTGAATGAGTGAGTGCAACTTAACTAGCTGGAAAGACTCTAATTACCATCCAGCTCTTGCAGGAGTGTCTAACCTGGCTTAAGAGGTCTTTGAATCCTTTTAGCCCCTTGAGTTTTCTTAACCCCTGTGATATATTTTGTGATCCCTGCAGCCTCTGTGTGCTGCACTGGGGATAAACACCAGACAGCTTTAGCATTATGCATGTTATGCACCCAGCTCATCCCTCTATGGGCTGTTCATTTCCATATGAAACATTTCTTTAAATAGCAACAATCTCAGGGGCTGATTTTATTGTCTTTGCTGTGGCTCAGCTCATTCAGAGTGCCCTTTTGAACATTCTGACTTATTATTTATGGTGGATTTTTTTGTGGCCCCATAATGACTTCTTGCCCCATTTTTCATACCAGAAGTCTTGCTCTACAGTCTGGTCCCAGACCTCTGCCACATTCCTGCCAGAGGCGCGTGTCTCTGAGCAAGGATCTTGCTCTAGCAAGAAAATCCCAGTCTTTGCAATCTGTCTCAGCTTCTCCAAAGGAATAAAAGGACACCTGCCTCACTGTGCCCCAAAGAGAAAAGGAAGGGAAATCCCATCCCAGTACATGAGGTGGTGGGATCTCTATGGGATGCCCACACACACCTTGGCAGAGGTACCCATGTGCCCCTGGGGCAGCCTTGGGGTGCTGGAGACCAAGTCCTGCTGCTGAAGAGGACCAAGTGTAGCCATGGGGGGGATAAAAATAATTTCAGAAGCAACACATAGTATTTTCAGAGCAAGAAAGACAAGTCAGCAAAGTGGATATTTTATTTGAGTGCTTCTTGGTGTTTCTAAGAGGATTGGTTTAAGTAGAAAGGTTGCTAAACAAACAGGTTTGCTTTTCATAGTTCCTCTGAATATACACCTTTTTTTGATAATGAAACTTCTTTGTCTATGTCTCCCTATTTCAATTTCCTTTCAAATTTGAATTTCCCTTATAGCAAATAAATGCACCTGATTATTTCCTAATAGCTTTTCTATTAGTCCTGGCAAAGTTGTCCATATACACACATATATATTTTTTCTTGGTGGTTCTTCTTTTCCCCAAATATGTACGCTGATCTTCTGTGTTCCTTTAATGTCTTCCAGGAGATTTCCATTCTCCACATCAAGTCTTCCTAAATTGTCTCTTTAATCCCCAGGTTTTTAGTGCTTGGCAATGCTACTTGTTCTGAAGTGCTGTGATGGGAAGGTGGAGGGGTTTTTTTCCCCCTCATTAGCTGCTTTTAACATTCACCTCCTTTGTTTGTGTATCTTCTTTAGATTCCCTTCCCTTTGTGGGCAGGGCTTTGCTCTTCTGAGGTGTTAATAAGCCTCTGGCAGAGACGACATCTGTGGCAGAGGACATTAAGTTCTGAAAAACATACTTCTTGTGTTATGAGGCCCGTTACCTCATCTGAGCAACAACTACAGCTTTTAAAGAGCAAGGACAAAGGAAACATTGGCTTAGGGCTGCTTCATGGTTGGGTGTTTTTTTTATATATCAAAACTCGAGCTCAAAGTGTTTATATGGGAGAGGGGGGAAGAGACTGCCGAGGGGAGGAACATTAGAGGAAAACTTGTGAAGGGGAAAGGAAAAAGGGAAGAGGCTATTTAAAAATACTGTGCATCGCTTAAACCAACACCTAGCGAAGGATAAAGGCTTTGCAGTGTGTATACGTGATCCATCCATCTGTTCATCCCTTTTATCCAATCCTATAGTCATGGGTATCATAAGAAGGAATAAGAGCGGTTAAAGCTTCCCCATCACAGGCATGTCAGATGTTCCACACTGAACAAGATCAAACCAGGGATTTGCAGCCTGTGGGATGCAAAGAGATGTCACGGAGGGATAAGTGCTCTTCCCTTCCTATACTGACAAAGGGAAGGGGATTGTTTTTAGCAGGACAGGGAGGAGAGCACTGGCATCACCTGCACCAAGGGGGTGTTTGTTAGTGGCTGGATTACCAACTCGCTTTTACCAGGGGTAACTGTCTAAAAAGTTGCAATCCTGCATCAAGACTTCTGCCTCCTCTTTAACCTTATATCCTGATGTGATTTATCAGCTAAACATTTCAGGGCAAAACGAGGGCTGGTGTAATTCAGGCTTCAGGTGTTGGCTCTCTAAAGCAATTTCGAATTAGAATCAAAAAAAAGAGTTTCGTCTCCTTCTCCCATTCTCCCATCCTTTAAATTATCTTTGATTTACCTGGGAACATTACTTTTGCAATATTTTCATTAATTTCCTGTTGTTCCCCAGGATGCTGTAATGCAAACACTACACAATGCTCTCTGGTCTGTGAAAGTCAGCCTGACATGACATTCTAGCTGACACATTCCAGTCTGTTTTTAAATGAAGGTATCAATTACTTAAGCTGCTAGCTGAGCACCTTGTTGGCTATCAGATGGTTCTGCTGTAGCATTTTCATAGATGTTGGTATCTTGACAGCTGAATAAAGCAAAAAGGTTCATTGCACAAGGTGCAGCTCTTAATATTTCCATCTCCAGTTGCTGGTGTGTGGAAAAGCAGTCCTTGCCACAAACTGGGGGACTCGGTGGTGGTGGTTTCATTGCTGTGCCTGAACCATTTCACGCCTGTGCCTTCACACAGCTCTCAGCAGCAGTGGGGAGGTGGGATGCTGCTGCCTCGATGCTGCTTCTTCACCCCATCAAACCTCCTCCCATGCCCCGACCCACTGCGTGGGACCAACCTGGCAGCCCCCAACCTGCGTCCTCAGGCAGCAAAATCCCTTTGCCTGGGGCCTGCCGTTGTCTCCCCAAGGACACCTTCCCTGAAGTATCTGTTCTCAGCTCCTGAAAGGCATCCAAACCCCTGTGTGAGAGCTGAAATGAAAAACTGGCTGGCACGCGTTTTCACGGCGGAGCGAGGTGACTTCTGTGCCTGCAGATTGACGGTATCGCTGCTGCTGGCACGACAAGTCTCTGCGTGTTGTAACCCTGGCACCAATCAGTGCCACGGATGCGAGCTAGCCTCCTCTTTCATTCCTCTCAGCAGCTCCTTCCCTTCCCTGCTTAGGAAAAAGAGCTATTTATGGACCTGGACAAGGTGACCTCCATATGGCAGATTCTGCCACTCACCGTGGGGACTCGAGCGAGGCACATGCTCCTCGGGCAAGGCAGAGAGACACCCGAGCAGTGGGCACAGGCAAATGTGTGTTGCTTTCAAAGCAGCAGAACATTTTGGGGGTTTGATTTTGGGGGTATCTTTTTTTGTTGTTATTGCGTTTTTGTTTATTTTGTTTGGGTGTTTTGCCTAAAAATATAGTAAAAAAATAAAAATAATGGCTCAGAAAGCAAAGACTTCTGATTTCCTGCAAGCATTTAAAGAAAGAAATGCATTCCTGCAGATTGCATGTTTGTAATATTCTGAACTTCATCTGGAATATTATGAAAAAAAAATATAAATGCCTGTCTATATATTCCCCCCAGAAGGAGAGAACTGAATTCCTGTGCACAGAGAGCTGCCTCTCTCCCTGTAGCACTGATCCCCACTTTATTCCTACCCTGGGGAACTGCACAAAGGCAGTTTTCATTGGGCAAATCTGTGCCAGTGTAAGCAAGGTGACCCATATTTTTAAAGAAAAGGAGAGGCTGAGGGGAAGGGTGAAGAAGGAAGCGGAGCAGGAGGGAGGATGCAGAACCCCACGGATGTGGAGGGGGCCGTGCCGGGCTCACACAGGTCACATGAGGATGCGCTTCTGACTTCGATCTGTTTAATTTGATCAGGCATCAGAGGTGCTGCACAGTGACCAAAGTCAGAGGAGAGGAGCTCTGCTCCCTGCAGCTTCAGACAAGTACAAGTGCAGATTACCATTGTCCTTTGCGTTCCATGTCCTAGAAAATGCAGGCGAGCCCAAGTGCCGCTGTCTTCGTGCCAAATCTGCTGTTTGACCCGAGTGCTGCAGCCCTACTGGTATAAACAGATTTACACGGCTTTAGCCACCAGCCAGTATGATTTTTTTTTTTCCAAGTGCATCTAAATAACTGTCAGTATCGCAGTAACAACATTGCAATTTTAGTGAAGAATCACTCTTAATTATGTCAGGTTCCCTTGCAGCTCCACAGCCCTAATCTCTAGCTGGGGGACCCTCAGCCGCAGTATTTTCTGTGAAACCCTCTGAGTGTAGTAGAGGGCTTTCAACAGAGGCATTATGTGCTGAAAGATCCTAGTTGCGCAAAATGGCTTTAAAACATATATATATGTGAGCTGTGAGGTGAAGAAGAGCCTGTTCTGTCCTGTGTACCGTTGCCTCCCATTGGATTTCCTCGAGGTGATGCAATTCTCCGTGTGCAGCCTCCAAAGTGGAATGTGCTGTTTGGGTTGTTGCAGGACATATGCAACACAACAGAAAGGCAAAAATCTTGCCTTGCTATTTGTGGCAATTTATATTTGGAGCTGCTTGAATAATTCATGGCAGATCTTAAACCATTTCTTTTTATGTGATACTTATTCAAAGGTAATTTTTCTCATTATCTGACTATTTTTGCTTATACATTTTTTTGATATATGGTAATGGAGATAAACCAGTCAGAATTGCCTCCTTTTAATGCTGAACAAGAAGCTTTATTGCAATGAGCAAAACAGTAGCAGCTCAACAGTTTCTGGTTTATTTGGTGTCTGAAGAGATGTGGTGTAACATCATCTCTCTCCCTTTCTGCTCAGCTCCTCACTAGAATGCTCATCAAAAGCAAGTATCCTGCTCATAAATCCCTTCTGCAGGCAGTGATGGGAGCAAACAATGGATGTGTATTTGCAACCAGCAGCAGTCCATGGGTATAGATGTGCTGAGTTTCATGATAAGCACCTTTTAAAAGTATTTCAGAGTTTGTTTCAAAGGATATGTTAAAATCTGTCTTCCTGTTGATGCATAAGTTAATATTCTAAATGTGTTTACAAATCCTAATACCTGATTTTAAATGTGAGGAGGTATCTTAGGTTGGTATTTCTGCTCTGTTTGTGCAGATGCATATGAAAATCCACATTTCACCAATCACAACCATCATTCTTCTTTCCTGGTCATGTTGCTCCTAGCCAGGTTTAGTTCCCAGGAATGTTTACCCTCTTCTAGGTTCAGTAAAACAGCAAATGAGTCAGAGTCCCTTCCTGGGGGGCTGCTATCACTGTGATTTATCAACCTCCAAATCCAGATTCTAGATGCTTCATCAGAGTGCCCACACTTGGAAACTGCCCTATAGGGACACAATCTGATATTTATTGAAAGGAGAAAACCAAAAACCTCCCCTTGACATCAGATTTTGTAGGCTTTGGAGCAGACTTTAAATGTTTTTCTCTTCATCATGTTTTTTTCTGCTCTTCTTTTGAACTACCTTTCCCCTCCACCCCTGTCTTTCCCTCATCCCTCCCTTTTCAAAATCCAAGGTTGTCAGGTGGGAACACAATTCTGCTTTCCAGACTGGACAGATTCGATCCTCACTGGGAATTTCTCGTAGGGGATGTCTGGGGGATGATAACTGTCCTACGTGACCTGCTGGCTCTCACATGCTTACATAATTTATTTTAGGGTGGTGTGGTGGGTTCTTTTTTTTTTCATCAGGATTTATATCTAAAAGCACCTCTCCTAAGCTCTAGATGCTTGCAGTCTGCCAGTTCCAACCAGACAAAAATATTTCACCTTCCTTGGCTTGTGGGCATTTTTGTATCTTTAAAAGTTAATCCAGCTCTAAGCTGGATTAATAATAGAACATCCCTTTAACCAAAGGCACGTAAGGTCGAGGCAGAGCTATGAGGATATTCCAGGCTGGTAACCACGGAAGTAATTTTTTTTTTTTTTTTGTCCTATATAGGGCCAAAAATGATTTATTTCAGCAGCATTTTTTTTTCCTGCTGGACTGAAGGAGGAGCAGAGGAGCGGGAACAGGGGTAGGCTGAAGGAAGAACAGGCAATCCCAGAGGTCGGTGGTGGGGTGAGTTGTTGGACGAGCAGGTGCCTGAAGGCAAGAAGAGAGACCAGAAAAATCACCAGCCTTTCAGTGAGGCAGAGTCAGAGGGCAGAGAGGAACTCTCTGCACAGATTAAAGAGAGGCAGGCTGGCACGAGGATGCCTTTTGGAGCGGCAGCGAGCGCACTCAAGCTGCGTTCGCGTGGTTCGTGTCGTCACCGGGGCACTTTGACGTGCTCGGCTCGCCTTGTAAATCCCGCCTGTCTGTCATTTATTCGGCAGCGTTATATAATGTGCTGTTAAGATCACTGACTGTGCACCCTCAGAGCGGCAAAATGCTTCTCCTTGTTACCCCCGGAATAAAGAAGACACGCAGAGATCTTCAGATGCTCCCCTCCTCCCGCTTTCCGTTCAGAGCCTTTAAAAATAAAATAGAAAAGGAAGTGGAGGGGCTGGTTTTTTTGTTTCCATGAGGGGCTGTTTCATCAGCGAGTGCTTGTCTGGAGCCAGGTGAATTGCCCTGGGGTTGGAAGTGATGTGAGAGCCACATTGGGCCTTTTGATCCCCAAAAATGTGGTGGCAGTTTTGGCTGCTTTTGTATTGGAGCAGTGTCCTGGTGAAGCACTCACTGGGGTTGGATCCAGCAGTACAGGCATTAAACCACGGGCTGCTGCTCCTGAAGGCAATAGGAAATTTAGGCAGCTAGAAATCTGTGGTTTGAAGGCTGCTATTTTTCCCTTGAATTATTATTCTCTTCCTTTTCTTCTCTTGAAGCCCAGAAATCAATGCTTTTCAAAGGTCCCCAATGGATAGGTTTCTGAAGTGTTCTCTTTATTGTCTATTTTAGTGTTCCCCCCTCCACTCTCTCCCCCCATTTCTCCTGCTCTCTGACAAGAGTTTCTGGAATGGCTGGAGCAGGGAGAACATTTTATCAGTGAGGGACGTGGGGCAAACCACCATAGGGCCTGTCCCAGTGTGCTTGTTGGGTGGGCTGTTCGCACCACCTGAGGCCGCATCCAGCCCTGAGATGGTGGGTGCTTTGGGGAATCTGGGTGGATAGAGGACTTCAGTTCAATGGGCAGAGGTAAAGCAGAACTCGGTTAGCCTTAGTCTTTGGAGGAAAAGATTGATTTGGTCTTGCTTTCTCCACCCAAAACCATTTCATTCATTCTCTCTGAGTCTTCTTGGCAGAGCCTTCAGCTGTTTGGTGATTTAATAAGGCTGTAAAGATCAAATAATGCAACAGAAACAGCATGTAAACTTCTTATATTTAGGGACTTGATCTTTTCTTCTCAGTGCTTCAAGGAGCCAGGACAGTGGCAGCTGGCTGAGGGTCCAGCTGTGCACCCCAATTCCATCAGCCCTCAGACTCTGCACTTTCACAGATCTCATTGTTTAAATTGTCAGAGTACAAACCTTGGATTTGAGCATAAAATACTTTATAGCTTGGACTTTTCTGAGGGAACTGTGCTTGAAACACATGTAGGAGATATATTTATCTATCTATATATACATACATAGAGTTATTGCTGCTGAAGCAGGTTTATTGAACATCTCAGCATGTTTATCAATGACGGACGAACGACTGATCATTTCCATACCCATTCCCCAAAATCCTAACCCCAGTGTGTTTTAGGCAGCTCGGTCACGACCAGAGATCCCCTAACCAGACCAAACGCTTCTTTCCTACCTATAAAAACCCATGCTGTAAGATACATTAGCTGCAAACTCTTAACAGATGGGGCTATAACAAGCTGTTACAGAGCATCTCCTCTGCGGTGGGGTTGCACTGCTGAAACAGTGCCACGTGGCTGTCTGAGCCCTAACGCAACTGAGACGAGCTGGAGGAGGAGGCTGTCATCTGTCTAGGTGTTGATGTCCTGCTCGTCACCGAGAGATCTAGTCAGGCAGTTGACCCCTCTGTTAAACTCACTCAGCTCCTCTGCATATTTACAGAGGAACCAACGCTGTGAGGAGAGGTTCCTCTTGTTAAACATGTGCCTTTGGCATCCGGAACATTTCACGAGTGACTGGGAGAGAGCACAGTGCAGGAGAGGGTTTCGGGCAGGCCACGTGTATCTGTGGTACGTTAGAGCTGGTTCTGTGGAGGGTTTTTTCCTCTCTTACCTCTTTTCAGGTGATGGGGTCCCTTGGAGAGTGAATAAGACTTTATATGACTGAGTTATCATGTTTTGCGTGCACATGTAGACCTGTGGTGTGGGGTGTGCACAGTTAGGGGGATATATATACATATATATATATATATATATATATGCAGCAAAATATATACAGACATATATAGGTACCTTTGTATATTTGAATAATGAGCAAACGTATTTAAATCCCTGTGGGTCCCTTCCAACTCAGCATATTCTGTGATTATGTGAAATTTGAGAAAGAAATCTCCCAGAAAAGGAAGCTCACCTACAACTTGTCAACGTGACAAAATAACTGAAATAACAAATGTTAGAACCGCTTTTATACAGGGGTGACATATTTCATTAACCCTGTGTAACCCCTTGAAACAATTCCCCTACATTCTCTCTGACCTAGGAATGCACTCCCACCTACATTGTGTTTGAATAGACAATAAATGTTTTTTCCTCATGTTTTAGTATGTGTTGGCCTCAATCTTGGGTCATCCCCCCCTGCCCCAAGGAAACTGGAGTTCTTCTGAAGCCTTGTAAAGCACTGCTCCATAATCCCATAATAAAAAGCAGGATTACCTCCAGTGTAACACGTGCAGGACATGTCTTTGCGTGGTGATCACACTGGGCTGGTTACCTGGGCAGAGGTCTCAGCTGCCCTACACAGGAGGGACACAGAGGCCTTCCCAGGTCCCTGCAGCACCTTCACCCCATGTGAGGTCCCCTGTCCTGAAGCATTTCAGTCTACCATTTAATCAGGCAGCTTGCCCTCAGACTGCAGAAGGACCAGGAGAAAATTAAAATGCTCACTAAAATCAGTTAACAAAAAAGATTTTTTTTTCTTTCTTTTTCAACAAATCTATCCTCGAGTCATCCTTGCATCATTCTTTAAAGGTGAGGATTTAATATTTAAAAGTCGGCCCCAGCTGTTGGGTTTGGGCTCTGTTGTAAGAGTGGATTGAACTTGCTCTTCACTGCATTCAGAGGCAGTGCAGAAGCATCAGGCCCAGGAAATAAATGGGCCCCCTGTGCAACTTGTGAATAATTCAGGTGCCTCAAAATCACACAGGGGAATTTTATTTTTTTTTTAAATAACGCCTAATCAGCCCTTGGCACACAATGCCATGAGAGTTTAATGAGATTCCAAAAAGAGCCATCTCCAAACAGCTGCAGATTGAGCTCGTGTGTGTAAAATACATAATTTTGTGCCTGGGTATGTTTATGTGTATATACAAACACAAGAATGCAATAAAATAGGTGGGAAAAGTATTCTCATGAATGCTGTGAGAAAGAGGAGATTCAAATAAATTCACAACGACCCAGCTGATATGCCTTTTTAAAGTGATCTTCTGAATCTTCAAGATGTCCTTGTTTATTTTCTTTGATTGTGCTTTGATTTAAAATTCTAGGCTTATAAAATGCCATAAAAAGAAACATTTACATAATTTACAAGCTCTTTATATGAACATTTTAATAAAAGAACACACCTTTAAATCAAATCACAAAGGCATATGACATCTTTGAAGGAGAAACTTATATTCCCAAACACAATAAACATTCTTCTATTACTATGTTAATTTGGAAAACAGGTCATGGGAAATTAAATTGCTTAAAATAGGTCACCAATTATAACTCTGCATTCTATTAAAGCAAATGCATCTCTGAAATCTTTATTAGTTTATTTTAATTAAAGGCAGAAAAATATTCAGTGTTAAATTATTGCCATTTGTATGTTTTACGTTGATAGGGACACACATTTATTATGCAGTGTAAAATGCTGCACATCTTTTTCATTATGATGCTTGTATTGTTCTTAGTTACTTTACCCATAAAGAAAGTCTCTAATAATGTTGTTTTAAACATAAAAGGAGGGGAGCCCAAATGAAGTAACAGTGCAAATTTAATTTGATCATTTATAAAAGGAAATGCAAAAGCAAACACTGTCTGTATATGAAAATAGTTATTGACCTCCTCAAAATTGTTGTAGTGCTGGAAAGGCCTGAATTACATTTGTGTCCCATGTTTGTATGCAGTATTGCAGTTCATATTATGTTTCAAAATTAAGTACTTTGGGGTATATTCCCTGTTGTTGTTCTCTCATAAATTCATTAATACCAGTGGTAATTATTACACAAGCCTATGGTGAGAGCTGGAATCTGCCCCACACGCCCTTATTTGCAAGCACCATTCCCAAGTCACAGTCAGAGCCTTGAACAGAGATTGAAATGATTATGAGTTGTGTGCCTCAATCTCCTGGGCTACCCAGGTTTGGTGTGGTGCACACACACTTGTTCCTGCACAGGTCCTGTTAAGGCAGGCTGAAATGTAATCTATTCCTTTAGGCTGAAAGAGGGTCCTAAAGTAGCTTTAGCATCACTAAATACCAGAACCACGTAAAGGTGAAGCTCAGCAGCAGTGTGAACGTGCACAGCCAACAGGGGAAGTTGCCCCTGTGCCTGTCCAGGCTCTGTCCCACCTCTTGTGCCATCAGAAATAAGGAATGTTAACTTTTTATGTATGTAAGAAGTGAAAATGTTAAACATGGGCAAACTGATAGGATGTCAGTGATGGGTTTTTTATGGAATACCAGGAGCACCTGTCTGGAGCTGCAAGGATCATGTTGAGGAACCATTCATGAGCATACCATAGCATTGCTTGAATCCACTCCATGTTCTCCTGTTGAACGTGCTTCCCCAGCCCAGCTGGAAAAGGTCACTGTGGTTTCACAGAGCTGTATGGAAATGGTTTACCCAGATGCCACAGAGGTGTTTAACGTTGTAACCTTTCCAAATCAGGATGGCAAGGATCTTGAATGCTCCTAATAATTGGCAAAGAGATACCTGTAAGCTGTTGGTTCAAATTCAGCCTCCTCTCATGCTCACTGGTCTCTGGACCTGTGAGTCCTTTCCTTCCTTTCTGTGCTGCTTGTGAGCCCTTCTGCAAGGTCCCAGCCAGCTCGTGCGACACGGTCCTCTTTAAGGTAAGGTCAAAACTGCACCTTCATCCTTCATCCTTCACTCAAATTCTTGGCTTCTGCGAGAGGTTTTGTTGTTCAGTCTGTGCTGCAGACAGTTTTGCTGTTCAATCTTCTGTGGAGACCTGCCAGGGCAAAGCAGAGCAGAAGAGTAGCTTTGGCTTCTTGCCAACAGACTCACCTATAGATTTCTTGTGCAGAATTCTTTTCTTTTTTTCCCTTCTCTTAGCTGCTCAAAGCACGTCCTTAAAAGAGGCTCAAGAGATCTTTAAGTCTAAACAATAAAAGACCTATTACTTACCTCAGAGACCAACAACAGCTCTCAAGGGTAAACCCGCATTAATTATGTATTTGAGCATTTGTATGTTATGCATTTAGACAGCACACGTGTTATTTACTGAAGGGCTGGTAATGGCTGGGAAGCAGTTGTGATGATCCAGGGTAAACAGGAATGTCTGAGGATTTGAGGTGAAGCAGGAGGACACAGAAACCGGGGATGGAGCACCTCCCTCTCCTGGCTGACTTATGGCTTCTGCTGTTATTTTGCCAGCCTCGGGACCATGCAAACATGAATGGTGGTGACAGAAAGCCACATACTGTTGCTGTTAAAGTCCTCAGGTGGTTTTGTAGCCAGAATCTCCCCTTTCAAACACAATAAGCTCTATTCAGTTTTGGTGGCTGCAAAAGAGGGGGATGCTTGTTTGTGTATGAGCCCCTGGAAGATGAAGGGAGCTCTTGAAAATTCAGAGGTTTTCTTCCCTGTAACCATGAATGTAAATTGCCTTTTTCAAGGCAAAATCCACTCAAAACATATATAGTGCTCCCCTCTGAATGCAGTGCTGCCCCTCTGTAGGAACATCAGAATTTCACAAAGGAATACTTGCTGTCTTCTTCAAGAGAGGAAGGAAAAGCAACCAGTGTTGAAAATAACAGAAATTGAACCTAAACATCAGTCTGGTGCCACCAGCTGTGTCACAAATCTGGATTCAGCAGAGACTTTCATGGAGAAACCATCCCTCTGCAAATCCAGGGGACCAGCTGCTGGGAATAACAGAACTGGGTTGGAAGGGACCTGGAAGAAAGGTGTCTCTTGGTCAGTCCTTCCTCCCTCCCTTGCTTTTGCACTAAAAGGTGTTTCCAAAAGAGTTGCTTTCTTTTGAATGACTGTGATTTTCATTTTCCTAATATTTATTCAAATGCAATGTTGTAAATATGAACCAGATGGTTTTATGAGGATAACTTTTATCAGTGACTATGTAGCTGTTATATCAGGTAGCAGAGAAATAAACAAGCAAATCTAAAAAAAATTAAGATCCATCAAGTGCTTTTGTTGCTTCTCTTATGGAATCAAATTTGCTGAACTTCATAAAAATGCATTATTGCTTCTTTGAAATAGTGTATTTGTATTTCTTCCCATCATTGTTATATAAAAACTTAACAAGTTCCAGTCATTATTGATCACATTTATCAACACTTTTATTCTCTGTGGACTTTATACTTTTCCTATTGGTGCCAGTGAGCATTTACAAGTTTTTTTGAGTTTTAACTCTAATACCTGAGGAATTTTCCCAGACATAAGAAGTTGCTTTTATGAGTTAAGGTTGCATGATTGGGTCCAAAGCTGGGATGTGTTCTTTAAAGTCCTGAATCAAAAAAATATTTCCTTTGGAGAGGCACTGAAACATATATCAAAATGTCTCTGCAACCAGTGGGATTTAACTGTGCTTAAAACTAAGAATCATCTCAAATATGGACAGATTTCTATCTGTTCTTAAATGTTTCCTTGATCTGCAGTTCGGATCTGTTCAGTTTTATGCCCGACTTGTAAAAATTAATTTTGAACTATTTAACACAAAGCACAGTCAGAAAAACACGTTCATCAAGTCTGCAGCCTCAACTTTAAATTTCTGTGGGAAGACTTAGGGGTTTTAGGTTGTTTTAACTTGCAGAGTATTGTTTTTGAATCTTAGTCCAGGTGCCTCAAAATGAAAAAGTTTCAACGACACAACTGTGCAAACAGCATTACTGTAATCTGCATAAAGATGGGTGAGGAAGAGCAGGGGTATTAGCAATTCATTAATATGCAATGAAAAGCTTATTTGCACTTTGTCTAAAAGTAACAGTAACTTCAGATTTTCTCTCATTTGCATAAATGATACAGCACAAGACTAAACCACTCCAATAATAGTCCTTAACAGGATAATCGTGCAAAGGTTTTATGTATAGGCTCCCAAACTATCCATTTAGGCACATTTAAGTTAACACACAGTATACAACGAGGAGGACCACGTTAAGGAATGTGCTAATTTACTGAATCCAGCTTCCCAGGCAGCATTTACAGGGGTCATTTTTCATGAACTACCCTAGTCACTTAAATCATAATATTTCATAATAAGCATCAAAGGCTACTGTACAGTGGGGATCATAAAAAGGCAACAAAGCTGCCCCGTGCTCATATTTGCCTTCAGCTTGGACCACTGCCTGGCTGGGGGAGCATCAGTCCTGGTTTTCAATCATGAGAATTTTAAATATATTTACAGCTTCTTACCAGCAAAGCTCAACATATAATGGTGTCTGCTAAACCTGCATTAATGACCAAAATGGTCTTCCCTAGAGGTGCACTTGCCCTCTAGAAGATAAATCCTCACCTCTAGTAGATAAACAGCTCCATCTTTGCTCACAACAAACCTGCTGCTGAGAGTTGCAGCTGGGTTCTGGGAAAAGCAGCCTCTGAAAGCTGCTCCCCTGTGCTTCTCCAAAGAGATTTCTGTGGGGTTTTAACTTGTGCTCGTAATCCTTCAGTGCTTTTTGGGATTGAACCCACTGGGCTGCCAGGGCTGCCAGAACTGATCCCCTTCACCAAAATATTGAATCATTAAGTGTTTAAGCAAAACATGTTTAATTTTAATTTTAAACCTGTCCTCACACTGTTAGCTGACTTCACTTGGGGTTGCTCATTTGGTGAAAGCAGAGCCCATCCTGCTCAGTGCTGAGTGGGGAGAAGATGTTTAGGGTTGGAATAAGCTTTAGCCAGGCAAGAGTCATAGGGGATATGTTGAGTATTGCTTTTTTCTTTATATTTAGCAGAAATACCATCAATTTTCAAGTCATCCACCAACTGCTCCCTGATGGGGTTAGGCAGCTTAACCTGTGAATTGCCTTCTAGAAAGATCCTTGGCTCTTCCTCTGCTCCTGGTCCCTGCTGTGGGTGCAGTGTGGGATCACAGCCTTTCTGCACTTGCTCTGGAAGTATGAAAACAAAGATCCTTTTAAATGAGACATTGGCAACTAAAGGAATCACAGAGATCTTTCCCAGTGCCCTTTCCCACGTGCATTTAAATGGTGACACTTGAAGGAGCCAGGCTGAAGGTGTTGCCTGTTGCAGATGTGAAGACAGTTCTGAAAAGCCTGTTCCAATAGTGTGGCAGCTCCATTGTCCCTCCTCTCCTTCCCTTCTCTTGTCCAGCAATATTTCAGCTTCAGAGCTTGACCCTGAGCAGTGATGGACACGCAGTAATGTCAGAGGCTTTGGAGCTGCTGATGGGCACAGTTAAATCCTTCTACAGAAGGTTTTTCTGTCAGAGAGGATTTTTACTGATACAAATCCATCGATTTCTGTGTGTCTGGCTGCTGAGTTTCATGCGAGAGCCTAATCAAGCCTGAATGTCTCTAACTTTCCTAATACCAGCAACCTCTCTGCAGATGAACTCTGCTCTGAAATATTCATTTTGGTGGCACGTCTTAATTGCATAGCAATTATTTCTGAAGTTACTCTGAGAGCTTTGCCTTTGCTGCCTCTACATTTTCCATAGGCTCTTAGAGCATTCTTTAATTCAAATGGTGCTCAGATACCATGGTGATGGTTGACATTATTATGGGTCACCTCTTTCTTTTGGCCTCGGACAGCAATGGCTGACAATAGAGAAGAGCATTTGCTGCTTCTGTGTCAGGGTTTGTGGCTGTTTTACAGTCCTCATGTGAGATGGTGGGTGCAGATTAAACTGTGGATTTTAAACCATAAAGCAGGGAGAACAGAAAAGTCATATGTGCAAATGCCATTAAGAGAAGCTCAGCTGATTTCTTGACACTGCCATCAGCATCCCTGACATCACGAATTCCAGTTACAGGGAAAACAGATTACACTATTTTTGCAGGGGTGGAATAAGTATCTGCTGAGAAAGCAATGTGATTTTCTGCCTTGGCTTTGTGTGTGTGCAAGCATGTATGGGTGGGGAAGAGTTCGGTATTCACATCTTTTCCTTCCATAGCATAAACATCTTGATTCAGTCTTGTAGAAAAAAATAGGGTCAGAAATTCAGCCTTCAAACATGATCTCACAGGGGTGTCTGTCAACTCATTTTTCAAAATAATATATGTATGTGTACACACACACAAACACAGAGAGATGTTTCCCTTCGGACCCCAAGATTTTCATTACAACATCCCTGGTCAAGCCCAGGAGACAAAACTATAAAATGCTACAGTGTGCATGGATCTATAAACCAAAAGTCCTTATTAAAAACAAAGAGAGAGAAAAAAAAAATTGAGTCAAAATTCTGATGATTTTATTTGACTGTGAATAGGGTTTGGAATTTGCAGCCTGAACCTCAGAGACTCCGAGCCGGAGAGCAACTGCTAAACTGGCTGCCCAGCAGCCAGTGACACTCCCGCATTGAATGTTTAAACACCCTCAAAACAGAATGAATTTTTCATCTATCACTTCGGCAAACAATCTGGCTCCTGTGTGCTGAGGGGATGAATAGCCACGCGTGTGGGATCTTAATGGAAAAAGACAGGAAAGCATGAAGTGATGCTTTCTAAAGCGCGTGCGAGGAGCCACCTCACACGCGTTTCAGGAGTCAGTTGTCAAGAACTGTGTTTTGCAACAGCATGACTTAATAAATTTTCCCTCTGCTGCCTTCTCTGGTGTTGTCTCCTGAGCTGACAAAGGGCTTTTTCTCGGTGTAGTTTTAAGTTGTAAGTCGGTTTTTTTTGGGAGGGAGGGTTGGAAGCTCACACCTGGTTCAGAGAGGCCGTGAGAATTTCTGCTGAGCTACCACCCCCCCGTCTTTCATGCTGTGCTGGAGGCTTTGGTAGATCCAATAATCACATACTTTCCTGTCTGCAAGGCTGCAGTAAAGGTGTCCAAAAGATGGACCATCTCCCAACTCCCTTCTGTTGCAGAAACACAGGCAAGAGGGAATATTTATAGAAACGAAAGCGGCTCTTTGCAGTCCCCACCCCATTTCTCGCTTCCTTCTAATCTTTATTCTCCATGTTGGTGACTAAGTATCAGCTTGGCTTACTATTTGTAGCACTCCAATTGCTTGTAAAAATAGCAGGTTTCCTATTTATTCTTTTATTTTTTTTTCTATTTCCGTGTTATTTTTATGCTGTCACGGTTTTTAAATTTGTTTCCTTTTCCAAGCACACCAAGTATTTAAAGAAAAACTGCTAGATCAATGTGACTCTTCAAATCTGATCTGTTTGTTGCCCTGATTCAAAAATCCTACAAGCACACATTGGTTTTTATTGCAGGAGATTTTGTTTTGGGATCAGTTATAAAGACTAAAAAGTAATGGAGCTTCTGATTGCTGAAAATGCATTTAGAGGTAGGACTACTGTGCAATGATAAGAAAAAAAATAGGAGAAGAAGAGGAGGTATTCATGGAAAAAACCCATGTGCACTAGGATTCACAGAAAATGAGTTATTTGTACACAAAATTTTAGGGGACAAAAACTTAAAAAATTTATGCAAGAGTAATTCAGCTTTGCTTCACCCCACCTTTGCTCGTCAGGGGTTCTGAGAAAAACGAAGCCTTGGGGTGAAAAATTTAGAAACTGATACACTGTGGATATTTTTCATTCAGAATTGACTTTTGGAAAAGACTATTTCCTTTAGAAAAGCCCATATTAAAGAGGTTTTAGCCTCTTTAATTTACGTGCCATCTCCCACAGAAGCAGATGTGGGGCTGATCCAGCCCTGGGCAGCAGTACCAGAGGTGAGAGTGCTGAAGTGCTGATTCTCTCACTGATGAGGTCAAGGACAACAGCAGTATTCATGGGTTTATTCTGTAAAACAGTTCAAAGATATAACTCTTTAATATTTTAATATTTTTTACTGAGTACAAAGAGGAGGAAGCAGAGACAGGAATCTCTGAGTGAAGCTTCAAGTCATGCCACTGGCTCCAAAAAAAAAAAAAAAAAAAGAGTCTCTAAGACTTCAACCTGAAAAAAATCCAGATGTTTTGAGTTCTTTGTTTCCTTTGAGCCACTTTGCTTTGCGGCAGCTTTTGGAATAGTTTGTAAGGTCTAGGAAGCAACTTATCCTCTTTTAATAAAGCTGAGAGTCTCCCACAGCACTTTTCCCAGAGCTGAAGTCTGTAGGGTATTGTGTAGTGATATTTTGCAAGAACATCTTGATCATCTTCAGAGTGTTTTGGCCTTACCTGTACTTTTAAAGTCGTATATACACATGTGCAGGAACACGGTCACTCCATCATACTCCACCTGATTGCAAAATTGACCATGGAGAAGTCAAATAAAAGGGTTTTCAGGTGGAGTTGACACTGGCTCTGTTCTTCTCCTTGTATGTAGAGCAGGTCCACTCAGTGGAGACACCTTGTGCTGAAGTCTCCACTGCAGATGAAACCGTCCAGGGACAGAATTCCCTCACCAGCAAGACTGGACTTTCTGGGAGCCAAGGGTAAGAGGAAATAGCAAGCCTTTAGCTCTATCCCTCTCCACAAAGACCCCCAAGTATTTAACAATATCTCAGTCCCTGGGACAACCTTAAACAATCCTGAATCTTCCAAGGACAAGGATAGCCCAGAAACAACTTGGTGTGTTTGCTGCTAATTCCCTGAGAGTTTTGCTTTGGCAAGGACAGCACAGACCGATGTAGTTGAAGGTGATGGAGAGGTAGTCTTTGGAGAAAGTTCTTGGATGCAGTTCATGAGGGTGCAACCCCAGCTGATATCAGCAGGAATTTGGTCCAGGGAGGCCTCCCAAAGCCCAATGAAGAATTTGCCCATTACAAAAATGCTGTAGGACTGCGGTTTCTTACCAACCACCCTAGGAAAACCAAGTGAGAGAGGTAGGGCTGGAAGAAATACCTTGGTAAAGAGGTGATTTGAGCTCCAGAGAATGTGTGACTAGCGTGCTGGTGGACACCAAAAGAGCAAGAGTGATTTATTTAATTACCAACAGCCTCTCCGGCTGCTCTGCCTTTTTTCTGTGGCTGTAAAGAGCTACTTGGAGCAGTAAAAGTTAATGGCATGTGGGGCTGTGCAGGATGGGGCTGCAGGAGCAGCTTTTCTTGGGAAAGCTCTCTTTGATTCACATGTTTCTGCCCTCATCATTTTAATCTCAATGCCTGGGAAACAATTAGTATATTAAAAGCACAGGCAGCAAAAAAACACACCCAAAAACCCAAGTGTGAGGCATTTAGTATCCCCTTGTAATTTCATTTTTTGTGGTTTCACAAATGTAGGCTGAGAGCCTTTAATTGCAGACAACGCTCTGCAAAGCAAGGAGGGATATCCTTGGTATGTAATAGCTGGCCAGAATTAGGCAACAGCTTTGCCCCACCCGCAGCACCCTCGGTGATTTCCTACAGTACTCAGTACAGTCGTTGGTATGTGTGGTGCATTAGTTAAGTTAATTACAACAGCACAGAGATTCATTGCAAATTGTTCCTAGTTAAAACTGAAAATTCACTGGAACAAGGAGTGCTAATTATATTCCACTTGTTACTGCTGTGTCTAGTTAATATTCCAACAGCTGCTTTGGCAAGATAATGATGGCTCCAGCAGAAATTACTGAACAAATAGATTTTTAAATCAGTAACAACATATTTACCAGGGTTTTTTTCCCCCCTCTTCATACACAAAGTTAAGCCCTGCCAGAGTTGAGCATTCATATTCACTGAAAAGTAGAGATAAAAAAAATCAACATTGCCATTATTGTGTTAATTTGGCACAATTAAAAAAAAATAAGCTAAGCAAAAAAAATATTATTGATAAATAAATGTTTCTATCTTCTTATAGGGATATAATGCTCTTCTCAGGGTCACAAAACCCAGTGTAGCTTTTTAGTTGACCATACTCAGTTAATTGCCCAGCATTGCTAAAGACAGGATCGGGAACAGATCTTGCTCTTCCTCACAGACTGAGTAATGAAGTTAAATGCTTGTGAGACCTTGTGAGGCAGAGAAACCCTTCCATTAAAGCTGCTGTGCTGGAGGCAGGAGCTGCCTGCTCTGCTGGGGAGGAGCAGCTGAGGTTCCTTGGGCTTTGCTTTGTGCACAAACAGCCCACACGGCACGGGGAGACCCTCTTAGGCAAAAGTTTCAGCTTGCATCTACCACTGCAGCACTTGTGACCTGAAACAAATCATTTCTATGCCTGAGACAGGGTTTCAGGACTGTTGAGCGTTGGCATCTCTGCCTGCACAAGAGCTCGGAGCCTCCTGCCACAGGACTTGGAGCCTGTCCCTGTGCTGCAGCCCGGACTGGCACTGCACCCACACAGTGATGCACAGCTGTGTTCAGCAGGACACGTGCACACCACCATCCAGCTTCCCTGCCTGCTCATACCCAGCACAGCTCACCTCTAAACTTCCCAGGGGTTTGTCAGTGGGAAAGTGCCTCCCTTACAAAGGCGTCACCACCTCCATCCTGCCCTCTGAGCACCTGAGGCCCAGCAAGGTGGAGAGAACCACTTAACCTCACTCTGAGGCATCACCTAACTAACGGGAGAGCTCTGTTATTGTCCCTCCTGCCACCTTGTGCACTTGTCTCTGGGCACACCCCGCGTGTATGAAAAGATGCAGGACATTTTTAATGAGTCGTGAACAAGAAGTTCAGCTGCTGCTGAATGTTTAAAATCAGAGGCAAAACAAACATGCTCGAGTGTCTGGGGCTCTTTTTAATGGGTAACACAGCTTCTGGTTTATTATTACTGCTATTACAGTTTGCAGCTGCAAAATGATCTGAAATTTCAATAGCAGCATGCCTCTTCATGCTGCTACAAGAATGTATATGCTCCGTCGTGTAAATCGACATGCACCTCTCATCCAACCAGGCTGGAGCTCTGGATCACACCATTTTATCATTCATCTCCCAAAAAGGGGAAGAGATACACTTTTAACACCTCAGCTGACGAGGGGGAATGTTTAGCAGTGCTACCACTGCGAGAGCCGCTCCTTTCCAAGGGGAGAGCGTGCAGCAGGGCTGCCTTGCTGGAATTGCTTCCATTTTCAATTAGAGAGAGGATTTTCTTCCCACTTAGTCATAACACCAGGATGTGTTAAATAAATTCACTCTGGGTTGTTCCTTGTCTGGCAAAATAATTTGTGAATCAAGGTGGGGGGAAAAAAAAATCTAGTTAGCAGCAATTGAACATACAAAGTGGGGTGACCAGTAACTCTCTGCTGCTGAGCCAACATTGATATATGTCCTGTGGTGTCTTATGGGAGGTTTCTAATTGCAATATGAGTTTTGTGTGGTAACCTACTGGGAGAAGGGGAGATGCAATTGCTTATCAGTTTATCATTACAACCTTTTATTAAGGTTGTTTTTAATTAAAATGGAGCAACAAATGTACACTCTTATCCCTATAAGCAATCTTATCTAGTGTGACTGCTGCTATATTAGTGAACTAAATCCTCCTGATTACATTGGATGTGATCTTATGAAGTATGACAGCTTTACATATTAATAATAGGAACTGTCTGAATAGGCTGTCTCATGACCCTCTTCTCTGTGGCTCTCCACCAGCATAGTTTTAATCTATTTATCTCAGTCCTTTTCCAAGATAAGCTGTCATGCTCTCATGAAAGTGCAGTTGCCCCCCTTTCACAGCTGGGGAGTGGAAGCACAGAGTCCTGGGAAAGACCTAGGACCAAATCCCCAACTGCAGTGCTTTCACCCTTGGTCCCAGGAGCTCCAGTTCAACCCCTCCCTTCTTTAGAGGTGTGGAACAGTAGGAACCCATTTTATTCTCCTCCTGTAAAACTGAATCTCCTGGTGTTTCTGGCATCAGATTTCTACTGGCGTGAGATGAGCAACTGCTTTTGTTTAGTCCCTTCTGCAGCACCAGGAGCAAGTGGGCTCTCCCTGGTGACTCGGCTGTGCAAAGGGACACCTAAAATGAGTGTGCAGGTGGCTTTGTGGGTCCAGGTATGCAACAGCTGAGATGACAAAATGGAAAGGGGGCCTAAACTAATGGGACTGAAGGGGTATAATATATACCCAAATTTACCATTACAAATATGGGGGTTGTGTTATGTAGCTACACGCTCTTTATTGAACTTTTACATGGGCAGATAGGGATAGGACAAGGAGGAATGGTTTTAAACTAAAAGAAGAAAGATTTAGACTAGATGTTAGGAAGAAATTCTTCCTTGTGAGGGTGGGGAGACCCTGGTACAGGTTGCTCAGAGAAGCTGTGGCTGTCTCATCCCTGGAATTGTTCAAGGCCAGATTGGACAGGGATTAGAGCAACCTGGGATAGTGGAAGGTGTCCCTGCCCATGGCAGAGGGTTGGAAAAATATGGTCTTTAAGATCCCTTCCAACACAAACCATTCTGTGATTCTATCATTCTATGAACCATTTTTGACTAACACTGCTCTGACTGAGAAGAAAATGAAGCTCTGTGGCATGATGAGACTGATGAAAGATGGAGAGGGTTTTGTTTGCTACCTCATTCGTCTGCCTGCCTTCCCTCACTCTGAATTAAGATTCCCTTTAGGCCAAGGGTAACTGGAGGTGCTCTGCAGCCACTCAGCTGCCATAAATCCATACAACTCCATGGAAGTGTGGAGCTGTAAGATCCACTCACTTCTAACTCGCCTTTACAGCAAAAATGCACATACTGCCCTACAGTTTCCAGTCAGTGGCCCAAATTCTGCTGC
Source organism: Lophotriccus pileatus (assembly GCA_035583135.1). NCBI lineage: Eukaryota > Metazoa > Chordata > Aves > Passeriformes > Tyrannidae > Lophotriccus > Lophotriccus pileatus. The sequence continues at coordinate 8,475,238 of JAWWES010000051.1, forward strand.
CTGCAGCACCAGTGCAGCATCCTGAACTTAGTGGAGCTGTTCCAGGTCTGCAGCAGCGTGGGATGGGGCTGTGTACTCCCACAGAGCCGGCTCTGCTGCTCGCGGAAAGCTCTTCACATCTGCGCCTTTTATGACAAGCCAGCAGAGTCCCTCCAGAGCCACTGGGTTTGTATGGCAGACAGGAAAATCAAAACACTCTCGATGGGTTAAAATTTAGGAAATCCAGAGATACAAATGAATGGAAAGGAGGCATGGGATGTGTGATGCAGTTTAACTGTCGTCGTGCCCTCAAATCATAAATGTGGCTGGAAGAGATCTCTGACATCCCGGAGACCAATATCAAGCCAAAGAGAGTATCAGGCACTTACAGCTTCAGTGGTTGTGTCTAAATCAGAGTCTGGATGTCTCTTCCCACTCACAGCTCTACATTATTGTATTGCAGTATTGTTCCATTAACGCGCTATTTCTGTCTCACAGAAAGTTTGGGGGAGGTTGTGCTTTTTTAACCCTTGCAGGTAATGATACCTTGCTTTATAATCATAGAATCATGGAAGAATCAAGGCTTTAAGATCATCTAGTCCACCAGAACTGCCACTGTAACCACAAAACCACTAAACCACATCAGCCAGTGCCAGATCCAGATGCCTCTTAAACACCTCCAAGGATGGTGTCCCTTCATTTCTCTTCATTGCATTTTAGAAAGACAGTTCATTACTATTTTGACATTAATTCCATTTTGTTATTTAAAACTTCACCTCCTTAACAGGAGTGACCTGCTTTAATGATATTCTATTAGCCACAAGTAACTAAAAGAAATAGCCTTGTTTCCCTAGGAATTCCCTGGCTGTGACAATGGCACCTCACACATATTTATATGATTTTTATGATTCCTTTCCACTGGGCTAGTTCAGGGGACCTGGGGAGCATCTGGAGGATCAGCACTGGTCTTTGCAGGCTACAACAGCTAAGCAGTGAGGTTTGCTTTCTGTGCAAGGAAAAAAGATGCACGAGGAAATGTGCCAGACAATCCAGAAGAGAAAAAATAAATCCATTCTCCAGGGAAGCTGGAAACACTGATGCCCAGTGGCTCATCCAGGTCTTGGTAGGAGGATTCTGTTGGTGCAACTTGACCATGGTATTTGTAACCTACTCAAACCAATGATGTATCTGACAAGTTCCTGAAAACTTGGACATCTGGAAAGTGCAGCTAGTAATCAATATACGCTTTTAGTAAGAATCCAGCTGTGGAAAAGTGAGTGCTAAATAAATCTAACAGTAAATCTTCTGTACTCTAATATGAAAATAAATGTCTACCTATATAGATAGGTTATTATAAACAATCAAGTTCAAGTAGATATTTTCAACACTTGGCATGAGTTGATTCAGAACTGAGGCTGTTTCCTTCCATGACACCTCCTCTGCTTTAACAAACAACCACCAGACGATTAATCTAAAGGGCCTCAGATGCCCCGGCCCGAACCGCTGGTGTGAGTAATGGTTATGGCCCCACATAATACACAGGGATCATAAACAGTTAATCTTCGCCAAAAGGGAGAGTGAAATATTGTTTGATATCATTTTTAATAAAGAGAATAAATTAGGCTTTAAATATCATAACGCATCTTTAAGCGCTGGTTACAGCTCCTGCACGCAGGGTGAATTAGCAACTGAATGATCGTGTCAGGGGTTATCGGCTGAATTATTACCTCCCAGTCCACTTTGCATTATACTGGCCCTTGTGTCCATGGTAGCTTGCAAGCTGGCCACCTGCTTACGGTGGCTGTACAGATAACCAGCTTTGTCTGACGAATTAAAATGGTGGCTTTAATCTTGCCGTTAATTCCCGATTCCACAAGTAACGTGTCGGTCGCATGAGGGAGGAGCGCGTTGGCCGCCCCTGTTTGCGTGTCGATATTTTAGGTTTTGGTGATGTCCAACCTCCCTGCCATGGCAAATTTAACTCTTCAGGTCTGGCCTGGAAATGCGGTAGTCGCGGTGGTTTATTATTCGCCATAAATCCAGTGTTGTCAAACAAAAAAGGAAGGGGTTAAAATGAAATTCAGTGCACACGTCCCTTCCCTCTGGCTGTGCATCAGATTGAATGCTAAGAAAGATTGATGGTGGGCTTTAAAATTAATTGCAGGTACAATTGTTATTATTAATACACATGAATATAGATCTAATAATACTATGCAAGTGTTAGGAATAACCATGCCATGAGAAGGTAAATCAGATGGAAATTCCAGGTTTGGTGCTATTTATCCAATAATGCTCACCTTTGTTATAATGCTGCCTTCAGGAGCAAGAAATAGTCTTTAGAGCCATTGATGCAATGAGGCTGATTATGTTGGGGTTTTAGGCAATCCATGAGAAACAACTCCTAGTGGTCCCCACAGCAGCAGTTGTGGGAAGCGATTCTGTCACTCCTTGCACAAGGCTGTGATTTGTTGTACTCTGATCTGTCCTACTGCTTTCGGATCTTCATAGACCCAGTGAGCAAACTGCCAGCACTGCCAGAGGCCTGCAGTGCCTTAGTTTCCCTCTTCAGACATCAGAGAGTACTTAATGATCTCACCTGGAAGATCAGAGGCCCACGAGCTGTATGCGAACTAGTGTATAACTCAAACTAATTTGAAAACCAGCAAGATACTTCCCCCCTTCTTTTCTAAGCAGAGGGACAAACACTGCTTGCAGACAGGCTGATCTACACCCAGAACATCCCTGTGGAAGCTGTTGGTAGTGTGGTTCATTGCTATGACCATGTACAACATGCAGTATGATGCAGAGCCCTGGAGTGGCTGAGTCTGAACCACCTCTGGATTCGGGAGCATTCCTGTGGTGTCCAAGCAGCATCTCTCAGTGTGAACACAACCATGCTGCTGCTGGGTCTCAGGCTTGTGCTTTTGCAGATCACCACTCTGTCCTGGTCACATACAAGACAGGGATCCCCTCACTTTCTGCCAATCCAGCATCCTCCCTTACATATCCTCTGGGAAAAAGCCCAGGAGTGAGGGGTGACTCCACCATCATCCCAGTTGTACTGGCACTGAAGGTAAATCAGTTCCTATAATTCAAATTCCTGCTGTTCACATGCCTTATTAATCATACCACCTAAAGCATATTTCCAGAAATATACGTATTTCTCTTTTGAGAAGAATTCTACATTTTGCCCTGTATGGTTAAAAAAGGGGCAGAACTTGAGAAGATCAGGAAAAAAAAATAGAACCAGAAGAGTTTTCTTTGTTGAGAATTATTTGATCTTTTATTTTTGAGGGGGAGGGAGGAAATCCTAAACTTTGCATTTCAATGGATTTTTTTTATTATTATAAATCCATCTGTGCTCACACACACACGCACACACACACAAAAGTCTTTTCTGTTCTGTACAAGGCACAATTTAAGGCATCTTTCAGAAATAAAAGGCAGAACAAATGTTATTGTTATTCCCAATATACAGATGTTTATTCTTATCTTCCCCCCCCCCTTCCTTTCTTTATTTTTATTACTGTCTTCTTGGTGACATCATAAGTAGGACTTGTCTCTTTATCATCTTGCAAAGACTTTTGTTTGCTGGGACAGGAGCCTATTATGTCGTCACACGCTGGAACAGTAATAATCTCCCCCCTCACTTGGAAGTCTTCATAGAAGACAATGAAAGAAACCATATTGTTTTCTGCTGGCACTAAATAAAGGAAGCAAGGGAATCTGAAGGGGGGACAATTACCCGAGAGAAGCAGTCTCTCCGGCATTTTGCTTTCTAAATTAATGTTTGGGGTAAAGAGAGAGAGGGTTTCCACACTTAACAGACAAGGAAGGACATCTTAATTACTAGGTCAGGCACCAGGCTGAGTGGCACGTCAGGTGAGAGGACCTGATCCTGGAAGGAGCTGGGCAGGCTTGGGGAATGATCTTCCTCCCTTACCTTGCTGTATCCAGCTGATACGGTTTGCCTTCAGCACAAGGTGACATTTTGTAGTCAGAGTTTGTGCTGCCCCAAATATCCAGGTGCTGAAGCACTTGAACTGCTCCAGTGCTGGCCTGTCCTCTGTAGCTGTGCTGTACCTCCTTGCAGCTGGAGGAGTTGGTTTTCAGGCATGTGGAAATTCCTCTTGTTGCTGTGCAAATCCTTTCCTGGAGCAACAGAGTTGGCACAACCTTGGCCTTTGCTTTTCTCTCTATAGCCAGTATCCAAGGGAACATCTGAAATAGAGTTTGCCTGTTCCTTTCTCAGAGTCATAGACAAATACTTTCACCAGAATCTACTTTTATTTTTATTTCAGGACCTAAACATTCTCTCCAGGTTCTGGGATGTTCTCCTTTGTGACTTTTCTTGAAGCATTAAGGGAGGGTTCAAACCCCCAGAGTAGGAGCAAGCGCTGGAAGACGTACCAGCTCCAAAGGGCAATGTCCACCTAAACTTATTACCCTAAAAAGGAGATGCATGTGTAAGTTATGATGATGAGCATCTGAGTCATCTTCTAGCTTGCTCTACCTTCTCCTTCTTTCCTTTGGTTAGACAGAGATGATTTCTTGAGAAAACAAGGTGATGCAGCTGAAGGAGAGTATTTTGAATAGGCAGAATTTTGTCTTCATGTGGGCAAATAGACAAGAACTACTGAAACAAAAGCAATTCTTCTTTCTTTTTTTTCTCTCCTTCATCTATATATTGGGAGGCAAGCAGCTAATCCCCTTACTTACTGTAACATTGTGCAGCAAAGAAGGCAATATAATAATATCATATGGGAATTCAGTGTTCTTCACACCCCGGCTGCCTCTTTGGGAGTTGCCGTGTCTAATTTGTTATCCCTTTTTATCTCTGATTTTCAGACATATTGAAGTGCTTGAAAGGAAAGATAATGTACACAAAATAAATGTACATTAAACTAATACAATGGCACAAGAGTGAGCCTTATATCTCATTTAATTAAATAAAAGCCAGAGGAAGAATACTGCACGTATGGGGCCAAAGTTTCTAGGATAGGCTTTGCTCCAGCTGGAGAGACCTTGTTGTGGGTAGGGCACCAGCTGGGAAGGAGAGAGATCTGTTTGCTGTTTCTGTTCCTGCCATCGACCTGCTCTATGACCTTACATCTCCTCTTTGTTTTCCCTCTACAGCTAAAAATATCAGCTCAACTAAAAAGCAGCTTCTGCTTCTTTTTCTTTTGGAGCATGGTTGGGCCATTGGACCTCAAAGCTCTCTACTTCCATATAAACCCCTGAGCAATGATGACATTTCCTTGTTTCTCCAAGTCTGGGGCTGTTGCACGGGGCAAACTGACAGTGCTGGTGTTCCCCTCAGGCACAGACAGAAAGGGCTGGAAAACAGCAGCACAGAGTGGTGCCAGCCCCTTCACTGCCAGCCTGGTTCAAAAGGCAGACCTGTCCATGGCCTACAGACCCCAAAGCATTATTTATTTTATTTTTAAACCCAATAAATCACTCATACCTGTAGATCTCTCTGAGATTAGAGAATTTGGTCACAAAGTCCAGTGATATCAAAGTGTGGATGCTTCAGTAACCTGTGAGCGGTGTGTTCACCGGGCATCTCTGTGCACGTCACAGGTTTGCCCCTTCAGCAGGTAAAGCCCACTCATTGCTTTGTGCCTGCCCACACATCTCAACTGGTGACAGCAGAATTGACCTGAATCATTCTTAAAACAAGACCTTCACGGTTGGTGGCAAAAGTACAAAGGCAATTCATTGACTTTTGGACATACTTCATTTTAAAAGAAGTCTGCATACCCTGTCTGAACACTGCCAGGTCTTGTTAATTCTCTGCAATACCCATACAGGTTTGCAGCTTCAAGCATTTGTGTTCTAGGTCAAGCCTGCAGAGCAGTCCAGCTCCAGAGGTGATGCATTTATAATAATCTGATTTTTTCAGAGGAATTCCTGGCATGCAACACAGTCCTAGTGAAGTGCCCACTGTGTAACCAGCACCCAGCCTGCTGAGTGCTGCTGGAAAGCTGGACCTGCTGATACACACCGCATCTATTTGAACACCTGGTGGTCTGTGACTCTCAATTTTCATAAAGACTTTCTGGCATTCCATCAGTGTCCTCATCCATTTTGGTTTTTCAGTTTACAAACCATGCATCTGTGTCTCCAACCTCTTTCTGTCTGTAAAACCTGCCCCTCAGAGAGCAGTTCTTATAGACAAGAAGGTCCTGGGTCAAAACACCCTGAAACGATATACATTGGCCAGACAGAAAGTTAAAAGGCATTTTGGATTCAGAATAGATAGAAGGTGCTTTACTGGGCCTTTGCAGAAAGTGTTGTATTTAGTTTGACTGAGGTTTGAGATATATTTGTCTTTTTTGAAGTGGTTCAGTCGCTCATTTCTGTCAACTACCAACTGTGTCCTTAATTCCACTGAAGTAGAAAAGATGTTGCTAAGATCAGCTTTTGGTCTGTATCATTAAAGCTTTTTTAAAAGCAATTAAATTGCATACTATTGTGCAAAAAGGTGAGGAGCAGAAATCACCCTGTAGTGTTGTCAAGGCAGAATGATTAATGAGCACCGTTTCCTTCCCTCTGCCTCTTTAAAGTGGTGCTGCCTTTTGAAAGGGTGGGTTTTAGGCTGAAAAAAAAAATGTTGTTGAAGGTCTCAGTGCTGGCAGTGGCATTAGCATCTTGTTAAATTGCCAATATCGTTTCAGCCAGGCTCTCCTTTTGATTTTTTTCTGGTCAGCAGAGACCTGAGTGCGAGGTGCAAGGTTTATAGCTGTTGGGTGGTGGAGGTGTGGGGAGATGTGGGTCACTGTACCTGCAAATCCCACCTGGGAGCTGTCACCTCCCACCCCTGCCACCAGATATCACCCAGATCACACTGAGGTCACCAGGAAGTTGACATGAGGGTAAGACCAGATGCTTTGCAGATCTTGTGCTTCTTTTCTCCTCAGATATAGAATTTCTTAGTAAAATTTAGCTCGTATGAGCAAACTACACGTGTTAAAATATTGGTGAAGATAAATCATAGATCAGGGAGACCACAATTTCCCAACCTCATTTAAAACTTGCTGCCTTGAGTTATCTATTTTTTTTTCTTTTCTTGCAAGCTCCATATTCCATTCTCACGTTCAGATCAGTGGGTAAATCCAGATCTGAGCCCAAATAAATAATCTCTGTTCTTGTAGATTTGATCCAGAGGAGATTGTGATATTTAACTTTTCCTTATGGTAACTAAGGAAACTCCCACAAGCTGATGTCCTACCAACTGCCTTTTGTGCTCGCACAGAGACAGCCTTGGCTCTGGGATAAGAACATTCCACCCTCGTCTTCAACTTCAGAGCCAGCTTGGGTGGCTTTCAGGGCAACGCGTGGTTTCCAGATGCGTCTGTTCTAAGCTGAACAGTGAGTAGGGACTGACATTTGATTTTTAAATTGGTCGTTTGTGGAAAGGAAGAGCAGAAAAATCGCTGTCCAGATCCAGCTCTGGAGAAGAGCTGCAACCTTCTGATACCTCAGATCAATCCCACCTGGAAGCCGCAGTGTTTTTCTGCTCCCGCTTCTTTTCAGGAAGCCAATTTGTGGGTAAATTATGCACTGGGATCAGGACATAACCCTTGGCTACTGTTTCTGACATTTATCCTCTCCCAGATCAAGTGATGCTGCGTGAGGACATTAACTTTCCCCAGCTGTCTCTTACCAGCCCCGCGGGTAGGAGTGATGGTATGTGCACTCCCTAATCCACTTCGGGCAGAATCAGCCAGGTTAGTTTAGACCTCCAGTGACTGCAGGTAGGAGATGGATGACCTTGTGGAGCTGATTAGGGAGCACTCGTAGGCTCCCGGCTGTTGGCAGGCAGGAAGGAAAAGCTGGAGGCTGGTAAAGTCTTCCATCAGTTCTGCAGTTTGCAAAGAAATGTCTTTTTATGCTCTTAACTTGCACTCTCATCTACTAGGGAAACTTTCTTCCTTAAGAACAAGGTGGCACATGGAGCCTGGTGCTGACTTGGTGATCACTGTGATAACCAACATCTGTAAACAGGAGAATGGGGCTTTCCAGGAAAACTCCCAGCAGCGGGAGCTTCTCAGAATCATTTTACCTTCTCTCTCTTTTGATTTTGTTCTTGAAATTAGAGATGCTATCTCAAGGGTAGTCTCTGAAATGGCCATGAGGATGATGCTTTTTGTACAGGAACTATAGAAGGAACTATCAGGAGAAGAGTATCAGGGATTAAAGTTGTGTTAATGACAGATATTTCACTGTGGATGGTGGTGGGCAAAAAAAGCTATTCATGGGAGAGCAAGGAAACACAAAGTATCTAACTATTAGTGAAAGATCAAAGGAAAACAAAAAGCTTTAGAGAGGAAAATCTGTGTCTAGAAATTATGCATGGGCCTGTGGACGAAGGCTGGCCTCCAGAACTAGATGTGCAGGAAGATGATGGGGATCATCCAAACCTGGGGAGAGATATCAAAAAAGAGGGAAGAAAGCACTGCTGGTTAATGGTAGAGATTTATGGATCTGTTATGAAACACATTGACCTTATGAACCCCCTTTCTCTCTTCCCAGCATCTCCTTTGCCCTTCCCCTCGATGTCCTTTCGTTGTTAAAAATGCATGTTCCTGTCCTCAATTTCATACATGGGAACACAGTGACAATCAGTCCCATTAGTCTTTGGAGCACTGAAGGCATGGGCTGAAGGTCTGAACAATAAGCAGAGGGTGCCAGAGTCTGTTCTTTGTCCAGATCACAGCCATCACTGCAATCCTAGACACACGGTCCTCGAGCAGCAGCTCTGCCCTGGATTTCCTCGGGCTCTTGCTCAGTTCCTGGCCCTAAAGAAGGTAAAAAAACCATCCTGAAATACATCCCAGTGTGGGAGATTCATGGGACTGTGGAGGGCTGCCAGCCCAGGAGCTGTTATCCCCTGCCCACCTCTCCATTTTCAGATGCCTCTCCCAAATGTCAGGGTGGTTGACAGTCCTGAAGAATAAGGGGCAGAGGAGGTGTTTCCTGTCAGAAAAAGGGAGAACAGAAAATATGAGAACAAGTTCATAAGGGCAAGAAGTAGGAGGAAGGCAGGAATAAGGAGAGGCCTAGGATCAACCAGAGACCCAGGAAAGTACAGCAGAAAATTCTCCTCAAGCTGCCTCCCTTCAGGCAGGTAAAATATAGGGAATCTCCTATCACAACACATGGTTTTGAATTGCCTGTTGAGTAAACTGTGGTTTTCCATCCTCACTGCTCTACTGGTAGCTATCACTCATAACACAAATATACAAAATAAATTAATTTAAAAAAAACACCTCATAATGATTTTTCCCTGCTTAAGTTTTCAATTACATCAGCTATCTCATACTCATTAGAAAGACATGAGCCCATATTCATTAAATGCAAAACTAACTTTCCAACAGCAAAAAGGCTTGGGTGAAGAGGGTAATGATTTAATTTTCTTCATTTCAGAGAATTACATCTCTTATCCTGGGGCAATATGTCTGTAAATGCAGACTAAGTGCTGTTTCAGTCTCAGTTTCAATTCCTAATTTGGTGAAGCTACTTGGTAGGAAAGCCTGAGTAAGGTCCAGGCACCCATTTTGCCTTTTACATTCCACCAAAGCAAACTGAATGTTAAAATTTTGGATGATTCCAGATAATATTCTCGAAAGCTACCATCTTCAGAAGCATATTTCCCTACATTCACACGTATTTATCCCTACAAATAGTAGCCTAGGTTTGTAAAAACTCTTCTCTGTCTGAAAATTGATATAGATGTCTACTTCAACATTCAAAACTTGTGACATGTAGCTGCTGTTAAAGACATTCAAGAGCTTTTAAAAATCACAGTATGAGCACATGTACCCTCGGGTGCCCAGATATTTTTTAAATTGCAGTAAAAATCCATTTTTGAGTGTGAGGATGTGGTTAGTCACTGTCTGTTGGAAAGGACTCCTGCTGCAAGCAAAAGTTTTAAAACTGTAATAAGGATTGCTTGAACTTGCTTGAACTTGCCTAAATACATCAGGTATTTAATTCTCTTGAGTTTTTTCAGTGTAAACTACATCTAGATCTGTGAGACTTAAAAAAAAAAAAAAATCTCATGTTAGATGGAAAATGTAGCAGTGAATTTCAGATATGTATCTATCTTTATGGAAAAACAGCAATTTAAACCAAAACAACATTTGCTGTGTACTTGATATTTTGTCCAGTACACGGGAGAAAATGTGTGCTGCTTCTCCACTGCATGTCAAAGAAATCTGCTCATTTTGCCTGTGATAAATCTTGCCCCAAGTCTTGAGCATGAATCCCTGTCTTCTGGATGTCAGTGGAGCCAAGTCCCTTGGACCTGACGTGAGAAATTATTTTTAAACAAAAAGAAGAAAAAAGAAATCATAAATGCCCATCTCTAATAACTCAAATATGTTATAAAACTGATTTGTTGTTTAACTAAAAGAAAACAAAAAAAAAGTTAATTGCCAAAAAGTGCACTTCATTGCACACACCACTTTTTGTCATCATGGACATTCAAGGTATAGAAAAGTATTTCTGGGACCACTGCCCTCACCTGTTTGACTCCTGCATTGTGGTCACATAGGAGGACTGAATGATTGTGTTCCTAGAAAATAGGGTTTTATCAGTAACCACTGATAAAACAGATGCAGGATACACTCACAAAGTGTTAGCCATGCCTCAGAGTCACAGAATTTATTACCTACACAAAGTATGTGCCTCTCCCGTATTTAGTCATGACACATCTTTGGTGTTTAATCATGAGATAACTCTGGTGTTTAGTCATGAGATATCCTTGATAACTTGAAACCAAAGGAGATAGATTAGTTGCTTATTGGATATCCCTGGTTTTTAAGACCACTTACACCCATAAACATCTTCAGCATATTTTGTAGAAACTGTGGTGAAAATGTTCCCATTTTACAAAAGGCCTCTGAACCACAGCCTTGGCTCAGCTGTGTGCAGTCCTTCGAAATCCCCCTGAGCATGTTCCCTCCTTGTGTGTCCTCAGAGTTAAAGCCCTGACATTTCTATTTGTCTGTTGCTTACTACAGCTGGCCAAGGTACTGGGAAAACCCAGAATTTCCCAAATTCTTGCTGGTTTCAGATATATTTCAATTTATTTTTTCAAATAGGTGCATTTATAACGTAGTTCAGAAGGTTTGCTGATTTTTCATAGACTGAATCAAATCATGAGTTGAAATTAAAAGTTTTAATGGAAATGTCACAATTGTTTCAGTGAGAAAAATGTGACCAGAGCTGAAAAGCCATTTGTGTTCAAGCAAAAAAAATCTTTCCTTAGAGCAGCTCCTCAGATCAGGCTCTTCCCGCCTCACTTCCCCCTGTAGCTCTCCAATTTTTTTCCATTCCCTGTCCAAACTAATGAAACAGCTGCATTTTTATCAACTGCTCTTTCCACCCCAGAAACAGCTGCATTTCACTGGAGGGAAAAGCAATTTTTATACACAGTGCCACTGAGAGAGCCTTGTGATGGGGGGCACCACAGCAACGCAGGCTCAGGACAGAAGCTCAGGCTGTGTTTTAACATCCCTCTATATTGCAGTAACATTCTGAACAACATCTAAGTGCAGATATTACTTTCAAGCCAAGTTTTTCTCCCTTGAAGTTTTCCACTCTTGTTTAATAAAAGCAACAGCGTTGGGTTTCTCGTGTCTCTGCTGCTGGTGGTGGCTACAGGGCTCTGCAGGCAGAGCCAGCGAGGGAGCAAAATGTTCTGAGCAGCAGCTCAAAAGAGATGTGAGTTTTCCTCTAAAATCTGGGTCCACGTTAATGCATAAAGATCAGCTCCAGTTCCAAAATAGCTGCGCGGGGCTTTGTGAAAGCCGGCAAGCACCGGCTGTGAAGTCAGAGCCCAGCATGGACCGAGTTAGGGAGGGGCACGAGGAGCATTTGATCATTTGGCCTCTTTCTTATGTAGCCATGAAGATAAAATACCCTCATTCCACTCTGAGCTCATCGCAGGGTAAACCGAGCTGGGCAACCAGGGCAGGACTTGCTTCGGTTTGACGAAAGCTTTGCAAGAAGGAGAATTAAAACCCTGTCCATGTCCCAGGTGTGTGTCCCAGCTTCCATCAGTGCTGTTAAACCTGCAACTTGTGAGCCAAACCAGGCAGGTTCTGTGCAGAGATGGCCCCTTCAAAGCAGACGAGAACATGCCTCAAGGAGGGCTAAATTAATATTTTGAGGCTGCTTTTTGGCAGGATCATGTTCAGATTTGGAGGTCGGATTCTGCATTTCAGCAAAGTGCCCGGGTTTGGTTCTCTGGGAGGAAGGGCAGGGTGGGAGGATTTGCTGAATGAAGGATGTTGTCCCATGTGGAGATGAGGATGAAGGATGACCTGAAGGGCAGAGAAATAGCTCAGGGTTCACCTCCCTGGTCTGTCACAGCCTTCCCAATGGCCTCATCTCCCCAGTTGGAGAGTATTAGAAAGGATACCAAAGGGTGTATTGGAATGCACCTCTCTGAAAGGCTTTGGTGGACGAACCACAACTGGCTCTTTTGGGCAGCCTGCTCTTCCCAACAAAATTAAACTAGTTAAGTTTGCAGACCAGAGTCCATTTAAAATCTGCCAAATAGACACCTCCAGAACGGTGGGAGTTTAGGGAAGTGGGGTTTGTGGAAGTTGTATAACAAGTGAGTCACGTCCATCCTCCCCAAGACAAGACACTAATGTGGGTCTGAGTGACGGCAGCAGCCACAGCTCAAACACCTGACCTCAGGTCACGGTGACAGACATGGGACCATTTTGTGCTCTTCATTCTAACAAGCACAGCCACCACCTTCCTTTCCCAAACACAAGCTGTTCTCCCAAACCGTTTTGCAAACCTCCTCCTCTCACTCAATGTAGCCTTATATGTTAGTGAGCATGGAAGTTCTGCAGCTCCCCCAAACGTCTCCAGATCTCTGTGGGAGAGGACATGGGTGTAGCAGGGAGGGAGGGACAGAGGAAGGACCATTAGCCACAATTCAAATATAATTTCCAGCCTCTTGCTGGCAGTATCCCCTGACTTCCATGCTACAGAAATCTTGACATAACCTTGGAAGAGAGTCAAGTGAGAAATCCCAAGGCAGCCCCTGAACACTGTGGAGAAGGAAGGGGTGGAGGGGAGGATGGGGGATGTAGCCTCACCTCTCCACGCTGGAGATGTTTGTCCTGGGTTTGAGAAATGAGACAGGGCTGGCAAGGTGGGGAAGCAGCAGTACTAACTTCTTTAACAGTTACTTCACGCAATTGAGGGTAGTCGGTTATTGCTTATTGCAGCCTAAAGTGAATTCTGGCATACAGGCCTGTAACTAGAGGATGGGATATTTCTCCTTGTTAGAAACAAATCCTTATGTCTGCAGAAACATTCTTTTTCTCTGTGTGCTGGCTGTAAGTCTCAGCAGAAGTAGCGCAAGTTGGGAATGAGCAGCGGCAAGTTTGCTGAGTTTCGGAATTAAGTTCATATTTCAGTTGTGCTTATTTTGGATTATTACTGTTCAATAGAGCAGAGAGAAGGCAGGATTTGCAGGGAAATCCTGCAGGACCAGAGAAAAGCAGCTTCCAAATGACTGCCAAAGCCTGAACTGTGCTTCTTAATTCCAGGTAACTTCATTTCCTTCATCAGGATGACTCCTGAGCTAACTTTTAAATAACGCCCAAGATATCTGATAATATAAATTGTAAGTCCTGGATTTTGCAAATGACAGCAAACAGGAAAGCTGCCATCTGACTCCGGAAACCCAAAGGGTATCCCCAGATGTCAGCTGGACCCCGCAGAGCTGCATTTGCCAGCAGCCGCAGGGTATCCCAAATTAACGCCATGACACAAACACGGGAGCTATGTGAACATTTTGCATTGTCACATTGAGCTAGTTCTGGAGAAACATCTTTCTCTCAGACTCACCCAAAGTCTCAGCACTCTATGTGATTTTAAGGACAATGATTTTTCCATCAAAAATAAACTTTGCTCTCAAAATAATTAGCACATCATCCGTTGGAAGCAAGCCTCGTCTGGAGTGAAAGAATGGAGTTATGTGGGTTATTTTTAACTAGCACAACAATATAAGCTAGAGGAAAAAAAAAATCACTTGAATTATTTACACTATTTACACTATTCTCCTGAGCAGCATCTTCAAAAACATGTTTTTAAAGAATGGCATTATTAATTGAGGGGGCTTTTTGAAGAGGATTATTTGAAGTTTTTGGAGAGATGGTTAAAAACTGAAAATGACCTCAAAACATATCACAGAGTTGCTTGTGGTTTGACTGGGTTTCAGATCATGTGTAGAGTCTGGACCACTGTAAGTGCCTTCCTGGGGTGGGCAAGCTTCTCCTCACGAGAGCAGATCCAGGGCAGTCAGACTTCAATAATGTGGGGAATCAGCCATCTGGCCCCAAACAAATCAACTTACAGCTGGATCCCCCAGCCCTCCATGGGTGTCATTTTACTCCTGTGAGTAGCCCAAACGCATCTCCTCGTGTGTGTAGGAAGATGCTGTACACGGGAGGGGGGTCACACGGGAAGGCCCTTGGAAGCTGGGTGAGGAACAGCGCAGAACCACGCAGCACTTCATGCCGTGGCTGATACCCATCAGCAGGGTCTGGAGGCTTCAAGCACGAGGTTTGCTGGTGAAAACACTAATCTCAAAACTTAAACCTCTTTCCCTCGGTTTATAAACCCCAAATTCCCGGTGTATCCCTGGGATGAACGTTGGCTTTGGTGGGGAGGGGGGGCACCTCTACCTGTGCCCCTCCCCTTCGCAGAGAAGGACGAGGGAGGTGGGGAGAGATCAGGCCCGAGCTCTGTGCCGAAGCCTGACCCTTTGTTTCGGCGGTGTCTCTGTTGGTGACAGATGGTGATGCTGTCCTGGTGAATTTGTTACCTTCTCGATGACATGCAATATGTCTGCATCCTGACAGTGAGAGGAGAGACTCCAGCTGTCCCTCCAGTAATTGACAGCAAGGAGCTGTTTTCACTTTTGACAGAGCTAAGAAGCATTAGCATCATATTGGCTACTAGGAGGGGTTTTATTATTATGTTTATCATCTGAGAAAAGTCATTGTGGTGTGGGACTGGGTGGGTTTTTTTTTACTACTTTGCTCCTGCGGCCGCCCCTCTCCTCGCCTTGCAAACTGTCGCATGCTCCAGCAGAAAAGAAAGGGAAGGAAATGGGGGCTCCGGCCACCTCGTCCCCAAATGAGCCCTGCTCCTCTCACACTGATGGAAATGACAAAATCCCACCTCCTTTCTTCAGAAGCAGTGGGGGAGGTAGGATTATTTTAGGATAATGAAAGTGCTGAAAGTGGGTCGCTGAGGTTAGTCGGGAAGAGGTCTTGCCTTGCTTCTTGCACGCCTGACGCCTGCTGAAGTCACTACTCACTGAAGGAGTCTGGGTCAGATCCTCTGCTCTCTGGAAAAGAGAAAGAAAATAACCTTGGTTTTCTGTGGGTTTTAGGCTCTGCTGGCTGGCATTCCAGATGATTTATGTCCGGTTTTCTTCCCTTTCGCTCTTCCTAGCTCACACACTTACCCCTCACTAGCAATAAAGGGCACCTCTCCTGTACCCTCATGGACTCTGCAGCAGTCTTCACTCTATAATCAACCCTTAATAAGATTGGGGGAGTAAAATCAACTCCAAGCACATAAGTCACACAGACATCCATACAACAAAGATTCCTCCCTAAATTAGATTCGAGCTGACCTAAAACAAAGGTTGGGTCTCGTTGCAGATCTAGCAACAGCAAAGCTACAGAGACAAGCAGTTGCTTCAGGAAGAGCTGGATATTTCCCCTTGGTTCTACCAGCTGTAGTTCCCTAAGTGAAAACCACACCCTGACACAAGGCTGAAATTATATGAGAGGAAACAAGCCATTGCTGTGAAATTTATTCAGAGCATTAATACAATCCTATCTATTGTCCCCTCGGTGTCTCCCAGACAGAGGTCAGGGTCAACCATTATTTTGGGCCACTCTGATATCTTCTGGGTTTGTGTAGCACCTACAGCCATGGGACACTGGTCCTGTGCCAGAGGGTATTGATATCAGAGACTGGTGTTTCATGGTGGATTAATGAAAATCTAAGGATGAGAAAGCAAATACAGCACAGAAAATCTCAAAAGGAAGGTTTCACCTGCAGGATAACCAGCCCTGCACTTCTTCTGTATTTTCTGGCCCGTGGAGCAGGGTGTGGCCACAGACAATGCACACACACAGGCACCTGTAGCAGGTGAGGCAGAGTCATGGATGCTGCTGCTCCATGAACAAGTTTACCTCTGCAGGAGGAACCCGAACTTCAGCTATTTCTGGTCACAGAACATTTGTTCAGTTCTCATTTCAAACTATTTCAAGACTGGGCCTGATATTTGAATATTATAATCCCACTATTTTCACTGTATATGTGAATTTGGAAATTCCCAGATTAAAATCTCCAAAGTGACTTCTGTGGATTTCTGCAGAAAAAAATACTATGGAAAAAAAAAACAAACACAGGGTCTGCCAGGTTTATAAAAATCCTTGGAAGTTTATGAAAATATAATTCTGAATATTTCTATAAACAAAGATCATGTCCACAACCAGGTCCTCTGTGAAAACAAATCTACAAAGTAAAAAATGCCAGAACTATTTGTCAACTCCGATTTTTTATCATTCTGGGCATTTTAACAACGGTTACTACAATACTTTGCCAGTCTCTCCAAACGAGGATTGATTTTTAAGTCTCACTGAATACCTTTGTTGAAAGGTCCTTTTCCCAGACAGCTTTAAATATGCAAGGATAGCACTCTGCTGCGAGGCTGTTTGTGCTGACTAAATTCAGAACTTATCGATCTGAGAGCGTGGCACCGACCTCAGAAATTAGCTGGCTTGGGAACAGCATCAAACTCCTAAACTCGTATCGGTGTTGACACGAGTGCGTGACAAAACCCAAGCCAACTGAGCGCTGTGCAAAAAAACCAATTGCTGGTCCTGGTCTGGGGCCAAAAGCTTGACTCATGCCTTGGACCACAGTTTGGAGGAGGGTAAGTTTTACTTTCCAGCCTTTTCATTCAGTAATTCCTGACATCCAAAGCCTGAGGTAAAAGAAAAGCACATATCCTTGTGTGTGCACTCGGGTTGAGGGGCCGGAACCAGGATCCACCCAGGGATGCGGAGCCCCTGGAAAACCTGCTGGTTTAAGAGTGAAGTAGATGGATGCCATGGAAGCCCCATGCTGCCTGCTACGTGCCTTTATGAGCTGGTATTAAATTATTCCTGTTTCTTTCAATATGAACTGCACCGTCCCGGTTCCAGTTGAGAAAGACAGTGAGGGAGAGGGTGCGGGACCGAGAGCAAGGGGGGCATCCACTGCCTAACCAGTATTTGTCAGAAATGGGAGTAATTGCTGCTCTTTGGTGTGATTTATTGAGGTAACAAAGGTTAATAACAATGCCACTCAGTCGGTTTATTCTATTCATTTTCATGTCATTACAACGTATCAGGCACGGTGCATGTTGCAGCTGGGGTAAGGATTGCATCCCTCCCGGAGAGATGCTCCTGTCTTCTTCCTGACCACCAAACCCCCTTGCCAGGGTGGGCTGGGGTCTTGAAGCCAAGCTGGAGCATGTCCACACAGGGTGGTCATCACAGGAGACAAAGGGCTCACTCTTTGCATCTCCCAGGCCTGAAATTTCAGACAAATTAGAGGAGTCATCACAAGGAGAAGTTAACATGGGACCAACATATCAGAGCAATGCTTTGCTGGAAGCACACAGGAGTGAGGGGCAAGGGTGGGCAGTGAGGGGGTGGAAAGCAGCCTGTGACAGCAGATATCCCCATGGGATGCCCGAGGGATGGACGGGGCTTCTGTGGGAAGAAGTGCATAATGCAAAGGAGCCGTCTGTCATGCAAATGTAGAGGCAAAGAGAATATTTCTGGGTGAGCTCCCCGATGGCCCTGGGGGAGTGGGGAAGGCTTTATAGCGGGATGCTGCTGCTCCAGCCCCTGGGGCTCTGCTGGGGAAGCCTCTTGCAAGGGGAGCAGGAGGAGGGACAGGAAGGAGAGCAGAGCAGGCTGGGATCACTTTGTTGATTTGTTTAGGATTTGGCAAAAGCCTAAAACCACAACTGAGAATTCTGGAAGTGAAGGAGGCTGGCATTTCAAACTAAGGAAGTTCCTTGTCTGCTGATGAGGCTGTCACAACCCAAACCCTCACCTGGCTGCCTCTACCTACATGAAATTGTATCTGTGGTATAGGGATATAAAACATGCTCCATGCTTAGCCTTCATTTATGCTTTCACTGAAAACTTCTTGTTCCCATGATCTTATGTTGCAAACAGCTACTTTGGCTATCTCAGTACTTTCTCTGGTCTTGTAGAAGTCATCAAGACTTGGAAATTTAGTGGCAACGAGATTCCCTGCTCTTCAGGAATCTGGGTTTGCTGCTGAGTTGCGTGCAAAGTACTGCAGGAGATGCAAAGGCCCACAGTTTCCAGAGTTGCTCAACAGCCACAGCTCCCTGCAGACCAAAGCATTTCCACAAGTCATTCAGCGCTGTAAGAAATCCATCAGACCCTTTTTCCCCAGCACTGAGTACCTGTGTCCACATGTGGTTCATCTGCGCACACAACCCTGCTGATCTGCTCTCATGGGCTTAGCCCAGATCCAGAAGCTAAGCTTCACTTGACCTGCACCCAAACATTTCCAGCCTTTAAATCTCCGCGTCTCGGCTCCCCCCGCACGAACGGTGCAGGGGCTGTTCTTTGGGTTGAGAGAGGGTTAAAGAAAACCCAACATCTTGCTGCAGATCATCCCTCCCTTCCACCCACTTCGGCGCTGGCAGTCTCACTCCGTTCTTTCATCCAAGTGGGCATCAGCACCAGCCCCATATTCATAAGTGTCAAGAGGTGTTGATGCGTACGGCAGTCGGCTGCTTTTGCCCACCCCGGAGACTAAATGCCTCGCACCTCCACTCGGCTGCTGGGACTTGGCTGGCTTTCAGGTTTTAATTTTTGGAAGGACTTTGACATTTTTCCAGCTCCCTCCCCGCTGTTTTCCACCGCTTGCTCAGGGAGGGTACCTGGGCTGCTTTGTTCTCAGAAACGCATTGATAAATTAGCAGGCGCAAGCTGCGCTAAATGCCAGTTTTTTCACGTGCTTTGACCAATCTCAGCTCCTGTTCTAAGGTATGAGATGGACAGCAAAGGACAGCAGTGCCTCAAAGTGCTACTAAATTGTCCATCTAAGTGCTCCTGCTACAGTTTAGGGGAGAGAATGTGGATGCAGTTAGAGAGAAAATAGAAGAGAGAAGACCACTATAGTCAAAGGCCTAATGCTGATAGTGGAGCATCCAGCTCACATGTCATCTCAGACCCCAGCTGTCCAAGAGAGGTGTTTCCACTGAGAAATCTGCCTGCTGCAAGATTCCAGAAGGATCCTACGGCAGGTTTTCGTATTGAAAGAATTTTCGGTGTGGGTGAAAATTTCTTCAGACATTTTTTGAATACTTTGAAAGTCCTTGAGTATTTTCTTGGTGTTTTCTAACCTTTTGGGGACAGACCGTTGGGGTGCATGTTTGGTGATATCTCACAGGCATGACGGCAGCCCATGGAGGAATATTGGAGCTAGCCTGGCTTGGGACTGGGAGCAGAGTGGTGAGAGCTGCATGGAGACCCAGAACTCAGCCAGGAGTAGTTTGGCATATAGCCCAGTAAAGAGATCTGTGCTTTTACAGGTGTCTGAGATAGGTCATTTCTATCTTCCCTTTAGCAGGGAAGTAAAAAACATCTCTGTCCCGCTCTGAGTCCTGTAGCCATTGTGTTTGAAGAAGACCTTGGGCCAGAGCAGGATGAGTCCTGCTGACCCAAGCTCAGCTCACGAATTGCTGGTTCCTCCGGGCCCTCCCCCATCTTGTAACATCAAGGTCTTTCTTCTCTGTAGCAAGGTTAGGCTCTATATGTCTTAACCATATGCCCCAAGTGAGGAATTCATTAGCATTCATTATGCATTCATAAGGAACAAATGGGCAGAGGAGTGGGAGGTATTGCAATTCGTCTCAGCTGCTCCTTCACACCCAGCGTGGAGGGAGGGGCACCTGCTGTGTGGGCACTGAGCCCCACCAGCCACTCTCCTGCCTGCACCACTGACCACTGCTGACCACCCCTGCACCACTGCCCACTGCTGAGCACTGCTGATCACCCCTGCACTACTGACCACTGCTGACCACCGCTGCACCACTGACCATCACTTACACCACTGACCACTCCTGCACCACTGACCACCCCTGCAGCACTGACCACCCTTCCATGCCCTCCCTTCCACGCTCTTCTCACGCCATCAGCTGATTTACAAGTTCTCAGCTGACAAGCCCCACCCGCCTGCATGAGTTCCCCGTCGGTTCATTTAACTCTACAACATAAGCTGATTACAGAGGGAAATGGCTGAAGCATAAATCTGGCTTCTTTTTTTTTTTTTCTCCTCTCTTTTTTTTCCCCCTCCTTGGTGGTAGCAGCTCGTTTATCTCCCCTGCTTCACTTCCATTTGTTCCCTGTGCAGGGAGGCCAACACAGACAGACACAGGCACTGCCATCCCACAGGTCCCAAGACACCCCTGCATGGAGGAAAGAAAAGAAAATTTTGATGATGTTAAGCAGTAGTGAATGTTTTTCACTATTCAGAGACACAGGGAGCAAGTTAGCTCAATCCTTAACTGTAATTACCATCTGGGTGAGAGTCTGGGTCAAAACAAAGCCAAATACCTTGTCACAGGGTTATGTCCCAGATCACAGGGCATGGTGCTGGAGAGCCCATCATCCAGCTCTTGGCTCTCACCAGTGCAGAGTGCTTCAAAATCACCAGTACTATAACAAGAGCAGTTGTGAGTTATTTTTTTTTCATCCCTTTTTTTCACTTACAAACGACCAAAAAGTTTCAGGCTACCTGTGAGAGTGTAACTTGAAGACACAGGTAGGAGAGTGGTGAAAAGAGCTTTGATCCATGTCTGGGGAGCTCCAGCATTGGGCTTAGCATCTCGCTGGCAGGTCTCCCTTAAAATTGATAGGAATATCCACCCAACAGAGGAGAAACTGAAGGGAAAGATGGCTTAAAAAAAAAACTCCTGAAGAGAAACACAATGTGCTCTGTCTCTGTCCATGGCCTTCCAGCTTGACTGGGAGCTTTTTGACCCTGCCTGGGTTTGGGCTTGTCATTTGAGAGTAACAGGGACTCATTTCAGTCTGCTTTGACAAAGCCCAGCCCCTGGAGTAGAAAAACACTGTTAACACTGCCACCTGCTACTCTGACAACTTTTTCAGTAAATCTACTGAGCAAAACTAGAAATCCAACTCAGGTAAAAATTTGTTAAGCCTCATCTGATGCGTTCAGAGAGAAATTCCTGCTGTCTTTGGTACCCGAGCATCATCTGGGAACCTTCCATGGTGAAAGACAGCTCTTGGCTTACAGCAGTTTCCGTGCTTTGTTGTGCCGCTGGGAAGCCCGACTTGCCTCCTGGTGGAAGGTCTCATTACAGCAAGGATGCTTTCCGGCTCCAGGAGCTTTCGGGAAGAGCAGGGCGTGAGCTGCAAACGCCTTTGGAGCAGCCTGACAGGGAGGTGTGTGCCTGGCACGGTGCTACAACAGAGCCAAGAAGTCACTGTATGGCCCAGCTCCACGCACAGCACCACAGCACTGTGGGCTGCAGGAATCAGGTGTCCCTGTCACGTATTCCAGCACAGGAATCTCCTAACACAGCAGAGCCCGGAGCAAACAGAATTAAAGACCCCACAGCCCTGGAAAGCAGTGTGTGTCTGCTATGCTGCAGTGCTGCAGTCCTCCCCACAGCTCTCCTTTGGACAACAGAATGTTATATAATATCTCTTAAAACAGCCCCCCCCAAAAATTACTTCTGTGTTTTTTATCCTGCTGAGTGAGGGCAGTACCAAGCCCACAGGTTCTGAGGAAGTCTGTGTTAGTGCAGCTCAGTGCCCAGCTGAACTTACAGATGCCTCATATGAAGGTTCACACTATGTTCAGCGAGGTGGGAGGACTTTGAAGTCTATTTTTTTAGGTGGTCAGAACTGAGGTTTTCCTTCCTGAGTCGCAGTGACCCAGGCAGAGCTATGCACTCGTCCTCCAGTCCTGCTTGTTGGTGATTCCCCTCTGTCTGCCACTCTCTCCTTGCAGTTAGGTCTTCTTTTCTTTTTGGGATGTTCGTTTGTTTAATGAAACAAACTAAATCTTTG
>JAWWES010000051.1:8497509-8599866 GCA_035583135.1 Lophotriccus pileatus
ACCAAATCAGAGTGGTGTGGCCCCTCATTAGCAGTCAAACATCAAGGACCTTCATGCAGCAAAATTAACTATTTTTTGTAGGATGTTTAACAAAAGAAGAGATACTAATGAGGTTAGTTAAAGGGTGGCCCTCTTTCATTAGCTCTGCTGGGCTAAGTCTGCCAGTGAGGAACTATCAAGAAGATTGCTTTTTTTAATTACTCTGTTAATTGATATAAAACAAAAAGGACGCAGATTAGTTGCATGCAATTAGCAAATTAATTCTTGGCAATTACAGACTTAATAATGGAGTACTTTTGCTGCTGTGTGTTGGATTCTGTGGCCTATATTCATTGCCTGTATGAGCTGAATAATTTCTTTTTTTTTTTTTTTTGAGGAGGAACAAGAGTTAAATATAGACATGCACACATTTCTTTGGAATTCTCTCAATAGCGTGATGAGAGAGATAAAGTGCATTTTTCACCTTTGACACAGCAGTGCCTCACAGTATCTGTACTGGCTTGTTAACACTGAAGCCTAAGGTGGTGCAGCTCTGCCTTCTCGCCTAATTCTGACTCCTCTGCTTGTGAGCTCAGTGAGACAAGTCAGGCACAGGTTTCAGTTTCTTTCTGAATGGGGCCAATGGGCAGGAATACTGGAAAGCAGGTCCTTAGGGTCTATCCTCAATCTAGGACTCTTCCCAGGCTGCAGCACTCTGGCGGATCAAATAGGCTGAAAAATACCCCAATTCTCCTTGAAAAGTCATAGGTTTGGGGTGGTTGCTACTGAATGATTCCAGCAGAACAATGATGGGGGCAAATTCCCTTTGTGATTCACGGCTGTCACCTGCAGTGGGATGCTCTTCGCTCCCCTGGACTCTGGAGGAGGAGGAGCTGGAGGGCTGGTGGACAGGGAGGCCTCTGTTTGTTCATCGGGTGTGCAGCTTTCCTCCCACCCTCTCCTGTGCTTTTTTCTCCACCTGTGCATTTTCTTTCCAAGTGAACTTCCAGAGAAGACAATGGTCACGTCTGTCTGATCATATTGCTTTCCAATATTTTTACTTTTCTCAAGACTGAGCCCATGTGTTTTTGCAGACTGGTTACAGGCAAGGAGGGACTAGGGGGAGGAAGAGTCTTGGTGATGAAACACCCACACACACATAAGGAGAAGAATATACACATGGAAACGCCGAATCCAGAGAAGTTCAGAGGAGAAGAAGGATTTTCTCACTGGCTTTAGTCTCCTGGGGATCCTCATTCTGGTCTGTATTTGGAGAGCACCTAGCATAGCAAAGGGCCGTGACAGAGGCTCCTGCTTCTTTTTCTTAGTCAAATCAGGATTAGCATTGGGAATTCTTTTTTTAGGTTGGGAAATGTCAGTGAGGCTGTCTGTGCAGCACAGGCTATAGGGAGGCAGTGAACAAAGAAGTTTACATCCAGTGGGATTGATTTGCACACTGAAAGAGCGGCTGCATGTTCCATGTTTCCCATTGACTCTGATCCTTCCTGGGTGTATCATCAAATGAAGTTCCTCTGGTCAGTTGTCAAGGACTCAAAAATGTTGGGTGATCATATTCTGTTTGGTAATTGCTTTGATTCCATATATTGAAATAGTGAAAATAGTCACTGAAAGCGTTATTTGTGCATCTATTTCTACCTGTACAAGCCCTTGTCTTGTAAATGGGGGGGAGAATGAGACCCTTTGCAGAGAAAGGGCCCTCGGGTATGTGAGCAATGGGAAGGCATGGGGAATTTCTCATGGGAACAAACAGCCTTGCAGGGTTTCACTGCAAAAGCATGAGGCTTTCTGCAGCCATGTGTCTCCCTTCAGCTATTTCAGAGCTTCCCAGGTTGAAATCTGCCTTTAAATCCCTATTTTCGAACACCTGTTTAATTTCGTTATTACTTTTTAACTCATATTAACAGTGGGGTTTTTTTCCTTTAACCCATCCCTTTTTCTGTTAGCTGCTGTGAGCAGCTTTTTGCCGAGAATATGGAATTTTCATGTATACAAACCAGCTTGTTTCCATCTGATTTCTTCTGAAAGCCTTTTGACTACCTTTTAAATGTAAAAATATTGGACCTGCCATAAGTGACTCTCAGGCAAGCGAGAAGATCATCCGATGCATCCAGTGTTTTGCTTCACATGAGTTCTCAGTATTGACAAGGAGGAAGAAACCTGTGAAGGGAATAGATCAGACTTGCTCTTAAAGATCTCTTAAAGAAGAAAATAACCCAGCAGCCAATAATTAGATTGTTTTCTTCCAGCGCCCAAGCCCAGAGTTTATTTGCAAAGCAGTTTTTCAAAGAGTGGTTTAGCAATGAATTCCTGATTAGTTTGGGCACTAGGAATGGGCTGAAGCACCTGCAGAGATGCAGTGGTTGGGAAGTGTCAGAACAAGGATGTGGATACAGCCTGGGGATCAGATCCTCCCTTATTCCCTGCTCCAGCAAGATTGTCAAAAGTGGAGCAGACTTTATAACCCTCACTGTAGAACCCCAGATCAGAGACTTTTAAACTGCCATAAGAACTCTCCGCTGAAAATTCAGCCCTTAATCAAGGTACAGGGAGAGCCCAGGCAGGCCTGAGCTGGGACCTGGCCCCGAATGTTCTCATGGAATTCACTTCAGGCAGAGCCACCAGTGCCACACAGTATGTCTGTCCTCCCTTCCCAGCCCTAATGTCTTTTCCCCTCCACATGGAATTTCAAACTTGGGAGGCTGCTGGGAGAGGCTGCAGAGGAAGCAGCCATGCAGGAAGGCAGCTTGCTGCCTCATGCTTTAATTTGGTGGTGTCTTCCCTTTCCTCCTCTCACTTGCCTTTATTGCCCAGCAAAGCCCAGCTATTGTTTAGGATATACTCCTTCCCATTTATCCAAGCTTTTGAAAGGGAATTAGTCCATGTAACTGGCCTATTTTCACCACTATTCCTTTCCTGCAAAACATGTGCCTTGCTTTAATTTTTTTTTCCTTACATGAGACATCTTGTTTATTTTTCCCCCCTGTCTTTGCTCCCCCCTTGGTGCGGCTGCTTCTCCTGCTGGTGCTGCATTGCTAGTTGCCAGAGAAATGTTTTTCTTTCACATTTATTGTAATTTATTGATCCCCCCCCCCCCATTATGGGCTCAGAACCTTTTGCTTCTACCAAATGAGGCACGAGGCATTAACAACCTACTATATAGAAACTTATAGTTAAATTAAAATAAGGCATGCTCATGTCAAGCACAGTCAGTTAGAACATGAGAAGGCCTGAGCTACCAAACAGAAGCCAGCAGCATTTTCTGTCTGATTTCTCCCTCTCTTCCCACACACTGGGGACATTTTTTCTCACACTTCTGAGGGCTTTCTGCCTCCCCTGCTACCTGGCTCCATAGCCAGTAGTCCTGCCTGCTCCACTCTTCGTGTGGAAATGGGTTGTGATTTGTTGGATTCAATCACTGCTTCCTCAGAATTGCATGGGTTGAGATCTTACAAATCCAGATTTTTGGGGACTAACTTGTGCTAAATCTGCCCCCCTGAGCATCTATTCTCAGCTTTCAGAGACCCCACTCAAGGATTTCTGTGGATGGTATCACCTTTCTACCCAGTTGCCAACCCACAGATCCCTTCTACCACTACCCCTTCTCACCTCCAGTCTCTTGACACATCATTTATATGTGCAGCAAGAAAGAAATTTCATCTGTTAGTGCCCAATAATGTTTAGGGCAAAACTCTTCCGTAAGTAGTTTTGGTCTTCTTAAGCTAAGAAAAATCCCTGTGGAACAGAGGCTGGGTCTCCTCAGCACTGTCATAGTAACAATTATTTTTATGTTGTTTTTTCCAGATTTTTTTTTCCCTGACTGCAGCAGGACTAAAAAATAAAAACAGAAACACAAGCCAACATTTGAAGTATCAGCATCTTTTTTGCAGATTTATTTTTTCGTATACACAAACCTTCAGAGACAGAAAGATGCATTTGCCAGCTCGTAAAGATATACATTAGTCTTCATAAGCATAGGTTCAAGAAGTTGGATCCTCCAAGTTTTTCTTACACCTACGACCATATTTCATCAATAAATTTGCTATCTAGACAGTACACAAACCTAAAATTGGACCAGCAGCTGACAGCCGGGGGACTGAGCTAGGGACTGTCAGAGCTGGCAGTGTTTGCTAATTGAGTTAAGAGAAAGACATCCCTTTTCTCTAACTAGGAGAGTCTGACACATTTTCTGGGGTCAGGGAAAACGGGACCCATCCCTTAAAGAAACACTTGCCAAAGGCTTCCTTTGTAAGCAGCAAGACAGGCTTGGATGCAGGTATCCAAAAGCTTGCCTGGTTCAGGCTGTGTTATTTGCTTTTTCACAGTCAATAGGCAATCGTACATGACAACAAAATATTGGATCTCGCCTGCAGCGCCGTAGAGCCTTTTTCTTTAATGTGCCAGCACTGAGGAAGAAACTTCCACAAGTTGTGGAAATCACTGCTGGTCGAACAAAAACTTCGCTGTAGCATGAAATGCGAAGTGGCACCTTGGATGCAACTAATGGAGCTATCATGGTCCTAAAAGTAACTCTCAGGGCACCTCAAAGGGATTGGTTTCTTCCCTTTCAGCCTCCCTGTCTTGCGGGGACGTTTTTCGTCGCTTGTCTCTTAGTCCCCGTTCGGGCTCGTTGTTAATCATCAGGCCCCGGGACTTCCAGGCATGTAGGAGTGTGCTTGGAGGAAGCTTGGACAATGCATCATTTCAGGTGAGGGTAATTCTGAGCTCATTATGACCTTGAAAATACCACAGATAAAAAATACTGCGCAGGAGGGTTTGGGGATCTGTTTTTGGAAGAAGAGTTCATCTCAGGCGAGATATCGGGAGTGCTGGAGCAGGCAGTGCAGGCTGGCAGGGCCGAGGTGAGGACACACAGGGCTCAGTCCAGCACAGGGCAGCCTCTGCCTCTGAACCCAGTGCAGGGGATGGAGTCCAGCCACAGTCCCACACCCAGGTCCAAACTGGTCCAACAGCAGTGGATGTGGCGTGACAAGCTCACAGCCCATCTTTAATATGCCAGAAGCCCTTTCGTAAAGAGAAGAACCTGATTGTGGAAATGGAAGCGGAAACATCATTACATTTTCAGAGTAATGAGCTTGGCCCCCACCCTGTAGCTAATTAAAATTGTGGAAGTCTTATTTCAGCTGTAATCAACCTAAATCTTAGCTAGAAGCATAGCAAATATTTTTTTTTTTCCAGTGTGTGTGGCTTTGCTTTTATGTTGATAAGTGAGTAGGGGAGGAGACAGTGTGTTTTCCTCCATGGCAGGAGCTGTTTTGAGCATATTCCTTGACTGTGCAGCTGATGTAGTTCCTACAGGGGCAAACACAGCCCTTCTGTGCTTATTTAGGTACAGTTACCAAACACGGGGGTATTTCAGTGCTCTGGGGTTTCAGCCTGATGTAGGATGAGCATATACACTAAATGTAATAATCAAAAAAGTAGAAAAACAGGTAACTCATCTCTCTTGAGCTTCAAAAGTGAATTGGTTCAAATTTTAGGTACGTTGTTTCTTACTTCACTGGTGTGGCCTGTTCTCCCCAGCTGATCCACATTAATGCAGAGATTGAGATCCCCTTCCCAGCATTTCTAAATGGATGGAGGAATCCTCCTGAGGGACATGCGAGGTGAAGATGTGTAAGAAAAACCTCAATTTAGTATTCCAATAAGAATTAGGCATCCCTATTTCTTTAACAGCTTTGCAGTATCAGACGTGAAGCACAAAGGGATCTTCTCCCTAGCTCAGGGGCACGACATACTCTGTGGACCAGGCACA
This sequence comes from Lophotriccus pileatus, assembly GCA_035583135.1. Lineage (NCBI taxonomy): Eukaryota > Metazoa > Chordata > Aves > Passeriformes > Tyrannidae > Lophotriccus > Lophotriccus pileatus. Next base: position 8,503,283 of record JAWWES010000051.1, read on the forward strand.
GCAGAAGTGCTGTGGTCTTCCCCCACTCTCAGCAAATTATGGCTTTCCTCTTCAAAAGCTCTTGATTTTATTTATATCATGAAATATGGAGTTGTGGGAAAAAAAAATCCCGATCTTTTAGAAAGCTGCAACACTGGCAGGAGGGCAGAGTCTGTGTGTGCTAATAGGGAAAAGACAGAGAGACATTTTTCTGCTTGCTTGTTTGTTTTTTTTTTGGGGGGGGCGAGGGGAGAGAAAGAAAGGCACGTTCAAAGCACTGAGCACACAAACGTGTGCACACACAAACCCTCCAGCCTCTGCACATCTATTCACCGGGGGTTCAAATTAAACTCCAAATCGTGCAACCGTGATCTGTACAGATTAGAAGCGGACTTAGATTGCAATTAAGTCAGGGGAAGTCAAGAGCTTAGATAACGATTATCATTTTTTCCTATTTGGAAGAACCAATTGGAAAAAAAAAAAAAAAAAAGAAGAAAGAAGGGAAATAAAAAGAAGATTAAAATACAGTATATCTGTGCACATGCACTAATAAATTGTCATTAAACTGTTCCATCCTCATTGTACGAACGGAGATACTATGAAATATTTGTAATTAGCAACACAATTTATTAAAGCTGCCCTATCTTGGCTTGGTGCTGTTTCACAATCAAATGCAGTTTGGGATTTTGCAGCCAACCATTTTTTAATCACCGGAGCACTTCATTTTTAGTAAATCCAACCCTAATTTTTGTTATCCCCTGCTGGGCTTTACTTGAAAAAAAAAAAAAGTTTAATTTGGTTGAGATCCCCTCAAAATCATCTCTGCTTAATGCCTCCCAGCCTTCTGCAGTCTGTCTGCCTGTTTTGTACAAAACACACACGCAAGCAGTAATCAGCAACTATACCCCAGCCTTGCATTAAATGTCAGTTTTGTGCTTTGAGATTTTTCCTGGGCTTTTGAAAAGGGTGTAGCAGGATGCAGCCCACATATTAAAAAAAAAAAAAAAATAGAGAGATACAGCAGAAAAATAGTGTTCATTATCGGGGAGAAGTAAGTAAATGATAAGAGATGATTTAGAGATCCGGAAAATGTAAAATGCATGATGCAAACGTTCAGAAATGGACTGCTCCTAGACTATTAGGAGTTGAAGGTCATGCCACATGTCATTGGAAAGGTAATTTTCTCTAGATTTTGAAATAGGATCTCAGATTTGACCTATGCCCCCCGTGTCAAGAACATCTGGGCATCTTTAATGCATCTATTCCTTTCCCTTTTTCCCTTATCCCTTTGTTCCCAAAGCTGGAGGACAGTCTCTGGTTTGGAAGAAAGAGAAATACAATGGCCAAATTTCAGTTTTAACCTTGTCATGGACTTGTCTGAGACCCTGGACAAGTCATTTCATGCCTTTTGGTTCCCCCTTGTCAGTAAGATGGATTTGGTATAGAAATGCTCAGATAGCTCACGCTTAGGTCTCAGTACTTGATTAATTAATGTTCATAAGTTATTTTGTGATTGTTATATGGAATAAGTTATTCACAGCACATTCAAATGTGGTTTATCAGGTTTGAGAATGAGATTTGTTTTCCATAAATAAGATATTCTTTATCCATATAAATAGGCATCTAAGTGTGATCCCACAGGGCACAAAATTGTATGAATAATTTGAAATACTTTTATCAGATAATTTTCATTACCTTTGCAAAGAGATTTAAAATGCCCTTCTCTTAAATCTTCTTCTCATAGTGAGCTCAGCTAGAAGTACAGGTGTTTAATGCATCCAGAAGCCAAAGCATCCAAAAATATTTTCTTTGGAAAATATAGGTGCCTATGTGCTGCATTTTCCCTCATCTTTAGACTGGGAAAAGTGAGATTTATCTACAGAGACCAAAGAGAGAAAGGAGAAAGAGAAGCAGAAAAGCTTCCAGACAGTTCCTGCAGACAGCTTTCCTCAGTATTTTGGAACAACCTCTCCATGCAGGTCACAATTTCTGTTCTGTGCAAAAATCCAACTCTTCAGCATACTTGGCTTCCTGATTTCCAATGAAATCTTCAAAAACGAGAGGCCAAAGTTGTTCCAAGGCTCGAATTAAAATCATTCACCTTCAAAAAAAAAGCTCAGTTCACACTATTAGCAATTCTGCAATGTAAGGAGGGAGAACATCCATAAAATAAATGTTTTCCCAAGGGCAACAGCAGTGTTTCAAGAGGGGGGAGCTCACTCTGCTGGTGCTGGGCATTTGCACTGTTATTGCTGAATGAAGTCAGAGACTAAAATCAGACCTAAAATCATCAGTGCTTCAAATCTGCTTTAGCATCAGCCTGTTCAGGGTCCTGTCTGAAGCAGCATAAGCCTGGAGAGTGCCAAAGCAGAGCCTCTGCTCCTCCAGGATGCTCTTCCCGACAGCCCCATGGCAGACACTGGACTCTTCTGCTCAGCTGCTGCCCCTTCAGTTCTCCTTTCTGTTTATCTTCTCCTCAAGAATGGAGCCCAGCTAATCAGCTAGATGGCCAGGATGCCTGTCAGAAAACATATAAAAGGATTGAAATCCCTTTCCCTCCTTCAGGAAAGCTTTTCCCTGCAGTGGGAAAAGGGTTCATGATTCTGACAGTGGAAGAGAGCAGGGGGATCCGCACTCAGGGGCAGAGCAGCTCTTTGCACACCTGGACTTGGGGTTCATGTCAAATTCCCAGCTAAACATCCTGTCTAAGGTGAACTTAAAAACAAAATCATCTTGCAAATGGTTCCCCCAGCAGGTTGAGACATGCTGTTGAGGATAATGTGAACTCCCTGCAGTCTCAGAGAGACAGGGAGAAAGCAGCTTATTTCCATATCTTAATTAAAATTTCCATTAATCCCATCTGAGGCCTCGTAACTTCAAAAACTTGGACAAAAAACCTCAACACTTATTTCTGATAAATATTTTAGACTAATTGTTCTGAGGTAGCAGACATCTCTGGCTGGTGAATATCAACGAGCCGTGGGTCCCGCCGACTATTTAAAGGGAACCGCCAGGGTTTTGTTTGTTTGTCCTCTGAAAATTGCTGAGCACCTCAAGTGCCAGAGATAGGAGACACTGAGAGCAAATGCACTGGGCTGAGCAGGGCAGCTGTGGATCGTGTAGGATTGTTTGGAGGCTGCTTTTGTGTCTTGCAGGCACCTTCCTGCAGGCTCAGAGCCCTGGTGCTTCCAGAACACAGGACGCTGCTGGGAAAAGGAGCTGCTGGCTCGGGACAACACCTCTTAATGATGCTCTGTGCTATGTCTTTATGCCCTGACTCAGGAGGGCATTTGTGTAAAGAGTGATGCGAATCAGGGGCTTTTAAAAGCAAAACACTCAGTTTCCCCTGCCAAACACTGTGCTTAGAGGAACTGGTTTTTGAAGGGAGACACGGATCTGTGGTATGAATCAAGATGGAAATACCTATGTCAGGGCAGAAGCTGAACATTTGGGATGTGACCTGTTACTCTCTTTCTTTTCTGCCCATCCCAGGGGCCATGGACTGCTAGTTTTCCTTAGATGCAAAGCCTCCATGAAGGATGGAAAAGCCACTGCTCTATTGAGCTTTTATCAGGAACCCAGATGAGATCATGACTTTTCCCTCTGAGGAGCGTTTCTCCTCTTCTAAACCAAGATCACAAGCAATACTTAATCACATTCTGCCTTACTTCCACCAGCCTTTCCATCTTCCCACAGGTCCTACAGCTTTTCCTGCAGTGACCAAAAAAAACTTTCCTGAAGAATTGGAAGAAAGAGAACAATTAATGGTAGTTCAGCCACCTGCCTGGCCACAGGAGATGGCTGAGAAATAGCAGCAAGGTTTAAAATGGGTAAGAGAAAAAAAACATGATAAAGGGTTTTCCTTTGCCATTTAAAATCATGTTTCTGCCCCATTCTTAGACTGGGTTGGAGAGGAAAGATCGGTGGTGTTGGTGCTTTTAATGTGAGTGAAGTGGGCAAGGTGAGCAGGGGGTGTGGAGGTAGAGCCAGCAGCAGCCTGAGGGATGATCACCAGGGTCTTGATTTTCCTTTTGCATGGTGCTAGAGCCAAAGCCCATCTCTTACATCCTCACTTCCCCCTCTGCTCACTTTTATTGCTCCCCAAAAGTAGGACACTGGTTTGGGGTAAGAAAATACTGATTTAGGCTTTGTGTGTTGGAGATAGGTTTGGGGATTGCACAGAAGTCTTAATCAGCTATATTGGGCTTGGGCTCTTTCCCCATACAATTCAGCTTTGCAGGCAGCTTAACAAATGAATGTAATGATCTTTCACTTAATTTTAAATGCTATTAATTTAATCCATGGAAAGAGGCATTTATTACTGTTTGCATGCATACAGTAGTAAGCAAAATGCATTCAGGTTTCTGTTGGGCACCCAAGTGAATTTAACGATGCACAGAGAGGGATCTCAATCCATGTTTAATGGCTTTTCAGGCACATGGGTGAGAAATGAACCAGGCAACAAAGATGAAGCTGAAAGCTGCAGGGGAAGGGATGGGGTGGAAAACAGAGCAGGTCATTCAGATCTTCTGCTGGGGCGAGGCTGGGAATTTGTGTGCAACCTCCTGTGCAGCACGGCTGTCAGGGTGTGGAAATGGAAAAGGGAAGAGCTCCTCTCTGGCTTTGCACTTATCATGTAAGTGGCAGCCAAGGAGAGGAGCAGCCATAATTAAACCATGATGCTGAGCCCTGGTGTCCCGGAGGTAACATCCTCGAAATGAACTGAACATTGAGAATGGCAAACTGCAAGGGACATCGTGACAGGTTCTCCGTGGTCGTAGATCACCTCTGAGTGACAGAAAATTGGACACAGATCACAAGGAAGGCAGGAGAGAGCGCTGGGGAGGGGGGAGGAAGGGGAGAAAACAACCATTCCTAAAACGAGCCTAAAATCTGCCTGGTTGCTAGGGGAAGTGGGACTCCTAGTAAGTAATTTCAATTTGTACCTATATTTATAACAGTATGAAGATACGTTTTATAATCTGTGTAATAAAGAACCTCATCAGCAACTTCTCGAAGAAACTTGTTATTACGGAGAATGACACTCTAATTGCCTCCAGACATTTAGCTTGTCTAGTGAGTGAAGTAACCTGATAAGCTATTGAGCTATTAAGTGATGTAGAATCAATTAATGTAGTTAGATAAGAAAGTAGTACCCTACCTGGGTTAACTAAGTAGTATGTGTCAAACGAGTCACTATTAATTCAGGTCCTGAACAGCATAGCAGACTTGTATAATTCCCAGTAACTTCATAAAATTAAGGAAGTTATATCTGGACCAAAGGCAACTGGTTTTTCAAAGATCTTCTATGGGAAAAAAATAGAGACAAATACAGAATGCATTACCAGGCTCATTTTTTTCAACCATATTTTCCATACCTTTAAGGCATAAATTACTGAGTAGCAGTGCTGCAGAGATGGTTAAATTTTGGGGACTGACTCTCCTGAGATTCGGAAAGAGAGAGAGAGACATGGGGAAAACAGCATGGGAATGCACACAGGACCCAGAAAACGGGGCATGCCATTGCTTGGGTCACCTCTCACATGCAGCAGGGGAGAACAGCACGCTCAGGACCATCAGTGCCTCAATATCCTCTCAGTTCAGCACCAGACCAGGCTTGCATGGCATGGTGAAGCCAGGCTGTGAGTAGAGCTGACGTGGGGACAAGGTGACAGATGGGGAAGGGTCGAGGTGCCTTGTGTAGATACAAGCAAGAAATGTGTGAGGACCGAGTTCTAGTTCCAGTTAATTTTGTCCCTGTCTGATCTAGCTTCGGGTGTGATTATCTGGAGTGTGTTAGAGCAGAGGAGAATGGGTGAGAAATTATCATCCTGTCTGTCTCGCCACTGCTGCAGGTTTCCTTCCTGATATATTGTCTCTGTAGTTGGGGAGTGCAGAGGGAGGTTAATGAATCTTAAAACATTTGTAAGTGGCACAGTGTAGCTCCAAGCAAGCTGGGGTATGTGGGAAAGCAAGCCTGAGTCCCCAGCTCTGCATTGCTGTGCTAATGTGCTGCTCAACAAGAGCTAATTAGCCCTACCTGGGAGCACAGAGCACCAGGGGACATGGTGGCACTGCCAGCTCCAGGGCTGGCTGTGCTGCCTCCAGCACCGCTGGCTCCACATCCCCATTTTAGGCCTTTCCTTCCATCTCCTGGAGTTTTTGGAAAGGGATGTTTTCAGCTATAAAATTGCAATCATCTGGGTATTGCTATAGGGGTTGTTCTCATCCATGTATCCAGCTGTCTGTCCAGTATTTTATATATTCAGAACCATAGAATCATAGAATATCCTGAGTTGGAAGGGACCAACAGGGTTATGTGCCCTGCTGCAATATTTGGAACTCCCTGGAGTGTATAGGCCAGGGTTTAAGACTGACTCTGGGAACATACTGAGCTTTCTCCTAACATTAGGTCCCTCATGGAAAGAGGGTTGTTGAAGGACTCAAAGCAATGTGTCAGAGGTGGGGGAACACCTCCAGGTCCTCATGGGTCAGCTGACAATTGTATAAGCTGCTGTGCTTCCGTAACAAACTTGCTTAAAGCTCTTCAGAAATCCTTGGAATGGCTGTTTGCAACTTTTGGAAACTCACAGTCCTTTGGAAATCTGGGCTTGTAAAGGAAATGGTGAAGTCTTGCTGGAAGCTTTATTGTGCATTACGTTGTGGATCATCTATGAGAGAAGAATATTTAGGGGGAAAAAAATATTAACACCCCTAAAATGTCTTTCTTCCAGCCCATTAAATGCAGTGTAACCACATGGAAAACTTGGTATTCCTTCTGTAAAGGACCACAGCAGTTCTCTATGGACAACAGGGCAGCAATAAAAGACCAATCAGCTGAGTGAAATGCAGAAAAATAAATGTATCAATAGTGAAGGTTTTAGTGCCTCATCTCGAGCATTTAGATGTGGTACAGGATTGGAAATTTTGTTTCTGATCTTCTTTAAACAAGAACAACTCAGAGCCATCTGAACTGATTTGCTTAATGTGCTGTTCAGCATTCACGGCATAAATTGAATTGTTAGCCTCTCTGTCTGTGCATTTGAATGTTTTGATTCTAATATTACCAGCAGAGCAACCTTCCCTAACTGAATTGTTCTCACAAGTAATGTTGATGCTTTGCACTCCCACTCAATTGATGTCATTGGGGCTACTGACAAGGAGGTGCCTGTTAGAGAGAACAGGTTGAAACCGTGTAAGAGTGGAAAATCAGAAAGATATCATTTTTCATCAATGCCCTTTGCTTCAGAAATTCTCGTTTTGCCAATTTCTAGTTACTCACTTCCTGCACTTCTGACAGGGATGGGCTTGCAGATGCTTTACCCACAGCTAATGGTGCTGAGGGCCTGGTTGGGATGTGTGGACCTTCCCACAGAGTGTAGAAAGGCCTATCAGGAAACCTTTGCAGTTGATCATCTGCCCTGTGACGCTTGTGTGTATGCACAATCTTTGAGTCCAGTACTGGGCAGAAACTCAGATTACTCCGTGATGCCCAAAAACAGGCCGAAAGAACTGCTTAGAGACAATTTTGAGTCTTTTAAGCAGCAAGGTATTTATTAGCAGCGCTGGGGAGCCCTGGCTCACACCAGGAAGAAGGGCTCCGACGTATCAAACAAAGCACAGGTTATTTATACAATTTCTAGGTATGATTACAACATTTCTACATACATATTCATGTTATTACATTATTTGATTACAATATTCATAGCAGGTGGGGTTAAGGCGGAGTTGGAGGTGTGGTCTTTATTTTGAGGAATATTATGGGGGTACTTCCTGTCTTACTTCAGCATAGGGGCTTCAAAATTGTCCTCTTCCTCGTTGACCCCGTGTTCTCTCAGGGACCTTTCACTGTTTCATGTTCTAATCATTGGAGCTTGGAGAAAATCCTGGCTTGGAGCCTACTTCACCTATTCATATGTCAGCTTTGGCTCCTTCTATTAGTTTTATTACTCCTTCGCTCTTTGTAGTATGTTCTTACATCTTTCCTAGGTCTACTGAATCTGGACAGAACAAAATTTCCTTAGGGTAGGAGACAGAAAAGGGGGGGAAAGTGGGCTTTTGAAGCAAGGGGATTTTGATCTAAGGCCTTGCTTTGCTTCAGCCATGCCAGCTGGTGCAGATCGTCCACAGTGCTGGAAAACAGCATGTTCTGGGGTGGCTGTCATCTCAGGGCCAACATGGAGTCATTGTAGATAGATAAATATCTATTTCAGTACAATGGACTCAGAATTACGGAGCAACATGCAGCATCCTGACAGCTGGGGACTTCTGGAGAGTAGCTGAAGGCAGGAGTTGTTTGGGAAGTCTGAAGCTGCAAGACCTTGTGGGGCTGGTGTTTTAGTGCTGCCGTGGGGAGAGACATTTCCAAGTGTGTCTCTGGTGCAAACATGAGCACACAGCTGGTGCCTGGGTCTCCATCAGTTGGATCTTGGTAGCAAACCACCAAGGCTGGAACAGAGACCATCAGAGACCAGCTGAGGTGGAGAAGTGACAGTGCAACCATGTTCACCAAAAGGTGTAGAAAACAGAATGGAAGACTGAACACAGGATTTGGGGTATAACAGAGGTGAATTTGTCACTACTAGGTCTCAGCAGAGTCTCAGAGGTCCGTGAATGGAGAGGCAAGACTCTGCTCTGGGATCCTTCGTGTGTGAGTAACTGTGGTGACCTACGTGGTTTTCAGGCCTTTACAGTGTTTGATGTTTCATACGTAGACAGTTGCCAGGGGAAATTTTGCTTACACCACAATTTTCCACTTGCTGATGGATTTCAGACAGATGAGTGCAAACTGTTCTCTCTGCAACTCAGGAGATAATTTTGCAGTCAGTGTGAACACTGAGAACCTTCTAATTTATTTTTTTTTTCCTCTTAATAACAGTTTGGGAAATCAAAGTGTCTGTTTAGTTAGGCAGGAAAAAACACCTAGACACTATAAAAAAAAAATAGACAGGCATAGAGCTGGGCTTCAAGCTGGCTGTGTCTCAGATTAGATATTCTCAGTGATTAGGGGTATTGACCATTTTCCATTTTATGTTGTCTGCATTGAAACAGAAGTTTTGAAGATGATTTTAGAGGGAAGGAACGCATACACACACACACACACACACACACATACAGTTCCTAAGTACTTTTATTTACATAAATTGCCATGTTTTTCAACATGGTAAGGCAATGGTCATCAAAGTAAATTCAGAAATATGGCCACTACTGAGAAGTCAAATGGAGGGAAAAAATAAGAAAGTGAATACTTGTTGTTTGTATGGTAGAAGTTAAGGAGACATGAGTGCACTTCTGGCCTTTCAAATAATTTCCATTTTAAGCCAAGAGCCCTGATGGTGGGACAGCAAGTAAGAGGTAAGGATTTTCTCAGAGAACCAATTTTAATTAGTTCAAAAAAAAAAAAAAGGTAAATTTTGAGACATTCACCCAGATTGATTTATCTACAATAAATAATAGCAATAAACTCTCCCCCTCTACTTCTCTCTTGCACATATACGAGCCCAGGTTAGCAAAACCACACTTTCTTTTGTTCTCTTTGTTCCCTTTGTTCACTATGCAGTAATGAAAAATGACAGCCATATTTATTGTAACATTCCTCCAGGAATGCAGAGATAATTACCTGCCCTTAGAATGGGAGAGGAGAACGAGCATGAGCTCCATCTCCTTCCAGCTCCCTGGAATCCAACTGATCCGCTGGCATGGAATGCGAAGCGGAGGATGTCGGGAGCAGAGGAGATCTGCTGCCTTGTGTGGTTGTTTTTAGGGTTCATGTTTTCGACTGCTGCAAAACAACAGCTGAGGAGAGCTCAAACACACCTCTGTTAAAAGGGGATTGGTTTGAATTTCACCTAAATTCTCACTCATTTCTAAAGGAAAGGCCTTCTGTGTGTTAATTTAAAATAGGCTTGACTTAACTGATAATACCACTGTTTTCATGAGGACTTTTTCAGGGTCTGCCTTCAGCCCTGGCAATTTTTGGAGTGTTTCTGCTTTCCATTAAAGAAAACCCAAACTTCATCCAGTGTGCTTTTAAGAGGATTTGTGTTATTTTTGAAAAGCACTACATTAACAGGCATTGAAACCAAAAACCTCTAATCTAACAACATAAAATAGTCATTTTGCTGCTGTAAGAGTATGTGTGAGCTGGTTCCTGTTCACCCTCCTGGTGTGTGTGTTGGTGGTGAGCTACAGCCTGGGCACAGGATTCAGAGAATAGTTTGGCTGAAAACCAGAATAGTTTGGTTGGAAAGGTCCTTAAAACTCATCTCATTCCAAGCCCTCTGCCATGGGCAGGGATACCTTCCACTATCCCAGGTTGCTCCAAGCCCTGTCCAACTTGGCCTTGGACACTTCCAGGTGTGGGGAAGCAAACATGATTCCCTTCCCACCACATGGGTGGATGAGCTCTCTCTGTGGTGGGAACCCCAGGGACAGGAGGGCTCCCCTCCCCTCCCTGCCTCTGCTTGTTTGGGAAAACCCCCCTGGATGAGCATGTCCCCATATCTAAGATCCAGTGCAGAAAATCGTGGGAAACTATTGCTTTTACTCTTTTGCTCAGCAAGAACAACCCATCTCAATGAGATCCATTCAGGTGCCTCCCTGTGGCTTTTTATGATTATCTTCTTCTATTTGTTCCTGTATAATGGAAATTCAAAATTTGGTGGATGAAGGATGAATTGGTTGGCACCATCACGATGGGATAGTAATTGAAAAATAATAGAAAATATATATAATGTTATATTATATTTCATTATATTAATCAAAGTGCCCAAGTGTTTAAGGAACCTGATTCTCATCATCCCTCCTCTCCTCTTTTTCTCTCTAGCCCCAGGAACTACTTCTGTTCCTACAGCTCATATTTTCAAGTTTTTAAATAAGTGTTTAATGGGTTTTATAAAAACACCTGAGCAGGTTAGATAGGTTAGAATTCCCACTGATTTCACTGACCTCTCTGTAGATGGAACATAGGCTCCTATATCACACAAGCTTATTTGAAAATATTAAAGCATGCTGGAAAATATTAGTCCTATTAGATTTGTGATTTAAATTCTGGGAGGTACAATCAGAGTTAGACTGGTGCATAGAAATATAAATAAAAATAAAAATATATACGTGTGTTAGTACCTGCCGCTGTGTGTGTGTGTGTAGTCTTTATTGGTGACTAAAAACCCAGTGCCTGCTCTTTGGTTTTCCATTTTAGCTGGTCTATTATCAGAGATTTCTGGAGTGTGAGTTTCATAAGTAGAGGTTATCATACATTGCAGGCCATCTCTCCTGCTGGGGAGCAAAATGAAGGTTTGATAATGAGATCGCCCAAAGGCAGATAAGAGCTCCAGCTTGCTGAACAGTCCCTCAAGGTTTCCTGTGATGGCAAAAAGGAGGGAATGCAATTTATTATCCTTCTCTCCTTGTACCTTCCCATTGTTTGAGAAGTCAAAGCAACAAACTACATGGGTTCAAAATAAATAAATTAATAACCAGGGCAGTGGTGTGGTGTTGTTTCGCTCTGAGGAAGAAGGTCTGTGCTTTGCTCTAACACCGTGAAGGAAGTCTCTGAACTCCAAATCCTGAAATTCCATTTAAAGGACAGGCTCTCTCCCCCCTCTCCTCCCACTTTCTCCCCTGCTAGGATGGATATTCTAAAATTGAGTCAAGTGCTTTATCTTGATAGAAGGTGGAGGGTGGCCCTGTAACTGCTGCTGATAACCTCCCCATCTCCAATTCTGTTTGCTCTTCTTTCATGCCAAACGCTGCAAAGTGTGTTACAGCAAAGGGAAAGGTCAGATTTGAGCCGTAAAACACGGAAGATTTCAGCGCTGAAGTTGCCACATCATTAAGTCACAGCATCTTCATGCTTATGTTTTCTAGCACATATGGTATATAAAATCACCTAGTGTTTCACAACCCTCTTAAATAATTAGGCACAACAGGGTTTGCTGGGTGACCACCTGGATAAAGTCAAAACAGTGGCATCTGCATCAACCAGATGGGAGCCTGCTCTTCGCTGCCATCAGGAAATGGACAGCCAACTTCCACTCGAGTGAACCAAAAGCTACCTTCTTCCAGATAAGAAAGGGAAAGAACAGTGTAGGAGAGAGCAGTAAATGTGTCTTCCTTCAGTTTTCAGGTTTCTGAGTCTCTACTGAAACCAAAAAGAGGAGATCCTGTTCCCCAGCTGGAGAAGCAGCAAGGAGGAGGTAAGTTGAATTTGTATGTCATCAGCAAACCACATACCTGACAATGACAGTTTAAAGGCAGGTTGAACAAAGGTTTATATTTTTATTTGGTTTTGTCTTTAAAAAAAAAGGAAGTGGGAGAGGGAGAATATCAGCAATTTAGCATGAGGCTCCATTAGATCAAATCAGTGCCAGTGATAGTCACTTATTTCCTCCATTTCATAATGATTTACTCTATAAATTAATGTCTGCCTATTTAAACACCCTCAGTGATTCAGCACTGGGTACCATGGCAATATGTGACAGGGACTAGGGCTGAACCCACCAGTCATATGGCTCTCAGTGCTGTCATTATGTGTGCTGGTAATGGGGGGCTATGTGGGAACACAGACAGATATTATGCAAACATATACTGACTTAAGTATCAATCTGTCACTGGAGTAACTCATGGTAATGGCTCCACCAAAGTCATTACAGAGGAATATGCATTACAGCATGTTAAACATCTATCATGGGTGGAGGTTCAGAGAAGCTATGAGGAAGATGTAAGAAGGTACCCACATCCAGATGTGGAAGATGCTCAGATGTAAGGCTTTTAGTTCAGCAAAGCCCTAAAAGAACACACATTTTTCTCCCCCTTTGCACTCCAAAAAGATGAATCTGAAAAAAAAAAAAGTCTCACAGCTTCAAGAATAAAAAAAAAAAAAATCCTCTTGATCTTGTATGTGTGAAGCACAAGCAAGTTAACTGCAGCAGTTCAGTTCCAATCTCTCTTTCATAAACACAGACACAAATAGGGTTTGATGGCGGGAAAGCCTCAGCCTGGCTGTACTACACAGCAGTTTTAGGATGTGATCCCTTCTCTTGTCACCCTTAGAAGTCACTCAGCCCAGTTTTGTTGCACAGAAGCAGAAGGAGGAGGTAATCTCTGTGTCACTCTCCCTAACACACCTGGATTATGGACGTATTAACACATCCATAACCCAGATCAGTCCTTTCTCCGATATAAATCAGCCTGGACACTCACCACCAGAGCATTCATTTCCCAGTTTTGCAGTGGTCTTTCTCTTTCTGATGAGCAAGATCCTGTTCAGGTCCAGAAAGGGTAAGGTACCTCTTGGATAGTGCCAGTGACTTAGGATAAGCTCTTTCCCTACCCTGCATGCTTTGGTTCCTTTTCAGAGAGCACTGCTGCAGCACTGGCTCAGCGATCGAAGGCGGGGAGAGCGTCTGGCATGGGCAGGGGAATGTTTCATTGCTCAGTGCAGACTTGGCTATTTTGCTAGCATAATATACATCCTTCAGCCAATCCAGTGGATTAGAAAAGCCCTCTGTTTAAAGGTTAAATAGTTGATACTGCATCAACACGTATGGGAGGTGGCACACAAATCCAGAGTGATCGGCGGCGGTTGGCTCGGTCTCCAGCCAGCTCGGTGCTGTAGCCAAGGGTAAAAGCAAGAGCACAGATTTCTAAAGGGGGTTTACCCACTGCTTACTGCTCAGCTTGGGCACTCAGTGGTGCATTTACTCACTTTTTTGTGTGTGGTAAAGCAGCACTGATACAGCTCACAGCATCCTCAAGCAGTTGTATAGAGGGTCAGGGAAGAGGCTTAATAGACTGAAGGTGCCTGAATGCAGTGTTACAGTAAGTAACAGACTCTCATAAAAAGAGAGACTGGTAAAAGAAAAAGCCCAGGGAACAAACACTGGATCTGTTGTGCTGTTACCATTTAACCTGCATTCACTGCCAATTGAAATGCACTTTACATTACTTCAGTCAGATACTTCAAAGGAAATCCTGGAGATGGGAGCACTTAAGCAAGAGCACTTCTGGTGGTAATGTGTGTATTTGAAAGCCTGGCAATTGGGAAGGTTGTGAATGCCGCAGCGTATCCAAATATAGCTTGTTATATGTAAACGGCAAGACTCATTCTGATATTCCTGCTCCTATCCTGCCCTTCCTTGCACAAAACAGTGTGATTCCTCCATCTGTCAGCATCTCCAGTATTTGTGTTTGCATGTAACAACGGTGGCCTGGGCACATTATTCCGCACAGCGGCTCGGTGAGAAGAGTTGATGTAGTACCAGGTTATAAAAAGCCCAAAGGAGACATTTGAGGGAAGTATTGCTACTTCTGCAGTGCTGCCTCCTCCTTACAGGCCTGCAGGGGAAGGCAGCAGGGGCAGGCAAAGCCATGCACACAGCTGAGGGCAGGCAGAGAGGGTGCAGGGTTGGTGCCAACTTTGGGCTTGTTGGGTTAAGTATAACCAAGATTATTGGGAAAAGCTGTAAAGCCTAAGCAGGTGAAACCCTTGAAGCTCCTCAGCTCACTGTAGTTAAGTCTCCCTGAATGAGAGCATCCACATGGAAGTGCAGTGTGTTTTGTGGGGGCTGGGTGTTGAGTCCATGCAGCTCCACCACATTCTGCAATGTGATGTGTGAGGTGTTTCACCCTCAGACCTCGTGCCCTGACACTTGCACCGGGACTGGAGAGCAGCAGTATCTGCACCTGCAGCGAAGAGGCTCTTGCACAGTTTGCTGGGACACAACTCTCCCAGTTCCCACCACACTCTGGTGCCAGCTGGGACTGGAGCAGGTGTGAGGTGTGAAGGGAAAGGCACAAGATGGTAACTTTTCTGATTAGCTTTCCTGGAGAACTGGTGTTTCTTCGTTGCCTTCTGCATCTGGGTGCAGTCTAGTCTCTGCCTTCATTGTGGTGGCGGATGAGTTTAAAAGACAAGTTCCTTTTCAGTACTTGGCAAGAAACATCTTTTTATGGAGTGGGTTCATAAAAAAGTAGCTGAGAATACCTGGCTGTAGAATAAGGGAGTGTGATATCCTGGATCTGGGGAGAAGAGCCACAGCTGCTCTCTTTCCCTCAACACAAATGGCAAGACTGTGAGAACACACTGACCTTTATTCAGCACAATCAAATGCCATGCAAATAAATAGCTAATTCTGTTTAACAGCATTGCTGCTTTTATCTCCCTGTGGCCAAAGCCAGGTAAAGTTCCCCTTTGCTGACCTGACTGCGTGTTGACACATTTAGGGCTGTGGCATGCAAAGGAAAGGTTCTGTTTGCTCCATCCCTTCTCTATCCCTGAGAAAGGATGTTTTTTCCTTCCTCCACACTCATACATTGGACAGGCAGCTGAAGGGCTGGCACTGGTGCCTTTCCAAAAGGCAAGGAGCAGGAAAGGTGGGAGGAAAGGTTATATGCCACCACAGTGGCTGGGAAGGTTCCCTCTTTGCAGCAGGAAAATCAGAGGAGTGACTGTCCTGACAACACACACAACAAACCTCATCCAAGTCAGGGATGTAATCGGGGAGCAGCATCACTTAAAATTTGCTGCAAGCAGTCTGGCAGCTCCAGCTCCTATGAATCTTGCTTGACTTGCAAAGACAGTTGGAAAGACTCTGGTCCAGTATCTAGCAACACTGTCAGTGGGGTTTGAAAGTATAATGACATCTATTTTGTGCCATTCACATGCTCATCCATAGGGCTGAAATCTTCCTCTTCTGGGAAAAGCCGGCCCCATCCCGCATTTCATGCTGATGTCCCAGGCTGGAGTCTGATCAGCCTGTGGGTATGGCACAGCTCCAAGCTGCTCAGGTGGTTCTCTAGAGATTTTAGCTGCTAAAAATAAAATTAAAAGAGACTCTTCTGAGCATGTGCAAATAGTAATTTCACAAATGCGTTTAGCACGGCCAAATTTGAACAGATTTTTATGGGAACTTCAAAAGGCATATTCCCAGCATAAAATCCTTCCACATCCCCCTGTAATAGTCAAAAATTCAACAGAGCAGATTGCTGTTCATTCTTTCTTCTTTTTTTCCCCCTCATAAACCTCTAATCTCTATTACTTGATTTTTTTTTTCAAAATTCCCTATCAGTAAATATCGGTCCAAACCATAAAGTCCCAATCAAAACAGCTATAAAGGCAGGTCTAGTTTTAAGACAGTTGTATCCGAAGACCTGGATAATGTCCCCATTTCTACCCCCCCTCACAGAGTTCCTACACGAGGTTCTGACATTTTTGGAGCCATCAATAGATGCCAGCTGCTCACTTTTGGGGTGATACCCTGGTCTTAGAGGGGTGCTGAGCTCCAGACAGTGTAACAGAACAAGCACTCCAGGGCATGAGATACCCAGCTCTGCATCATCGCAAATCGGGCACTGCAATGAGGGCATTTTAGTGAACTTTCTGTTTGTGACTCAACACTTTCCTCTGTAAAGTGGCAATAATGTCACCCTCCTCCTAAATTAATGCTAAATTGATGAATTCAACAGGCAAGCCTGAGAGGAAGTTAGTCATTGCATCCAGAGCAGTGTTTGAGCAGCTTCCTGGAGTTAAAATAGCAAATAATTCCTCTTTAAAGGAGCTTTGTACTTTGTGCATGTGGACATTTTGGAAATATATTTCAGAGCCCTACGATGAGATGTACAGTTCTTGTCAAGTCCTTTCATGTCCCAAGAAGTCTGGGATCCCAGTCTTCAAGATCTGTACTGCTGAGCCCTTCCTGGCATCACCTAAACCCGTGTTTATCCTCTCTGCAATGGAAACCTGGCTGTTTCCTGCTATCTGGGGTGGCATCCCACAGTCAGTCTGGTTTTCCCCCACTCCCACTTGCTTGTTGAGCCCTAAATACACTCTACTGATCCACCACAGCCAGCTGGATCCTAACCTGAAGTCCTACTTCTTATTTAAAGGTGAAAACAATCACATAAAACATCTTTAGGGTGATCAGGGCTATAATGCAAATTCATATTTTCAAGTTAAACTTAGGGAATAAAAATGCTGGTTCACCAGCCAAAGAGAACTCAGGAAACTAGATATTTTTGGAAATGACAATATACTGGAAAAAAGCATATTCCCTTGTAGAGATTTATTCCTACCTCACAATCAAAGTAGCTTTGTTGCCACTTTATGCATCATTTCAACAGATAAACCTATTATTTATTTATAGCATGTTCAAGAGTAAACACAGACTGCAGGGAGGAAGCCAAGGCTTTTTAAAGTTCAGCTGGTACCCAAAAATCCTGGGAGCATCATAGAAAGGGCCACAGTACAGACAGGCATTTGTGTTCATTTGGACTTTTATCACCAGTTTATAGGTAAAAGCACTTTTTCAGTCCTTAGTCTGACATTCCATGCTCAAAGTAAGAAAAGCAGCAGCATGTTTCTCCCTTGGCAGCATCATCTCCAAGTGAGTCTCTTGACTTCATTAGCCATCAGCAGGGACAAGTCTGTGGGCAAAATACCTCCTTGTTCTCATCTCCAGACCCACAAAACTCTTGAATCGATTTTGTTTCTAATTTAATAAAATAAAATTAAAGCTTCAAATAGGAAACGTCTGAGGGCAAGTTTCAGCTCAGAGTACTTTATTATGGCTGAGTTTTAATCCTCGGTGCATAAGAGGGATTATGCTGAGCACACTGACATCACCTTAAATATAGCAGCATGAATATGTCACTGTAATAAATCTTTTCAGCTTTTAATTTCAATTCAAGAAAAATGTTGGTCAAAAATATCTTTTTTCCCAGTAACCTTCCTCTGTCTCAGACATGCCCACACTCCCAGGCACCATCTGACCCAGTCTTGTCAGTCAGGAAGGTGAAGAGTTGCCATCTCCACCACAAAGCTCCAAAAAGTCTTCTGCAGACCCAGACAGAGCAGCAAAATGCTGGTTTTACCTGTCGCAATCAGCATTTCGGGTGGGGGGATAAATCCTCTTGTTAAGCTGTAACAAAAAAAGGCTGACCAGCAAAATCTGAGCTCACACCAGGAAAACTTGCCCTTTACAACTTTTTTTTTGGGAGGCAGAGTGAAAGTGGAGGTGAAGGTGGGCTCAGTGCTCTGCAGGAATTCGCTCCCAGAGCTCGGGAGAAGTGTTGGACACAGCGAAGTATCCAGGAAGGAGAAATTTGATTTATGAGTGAAGCATCAGCAGACATCTTAAAAGGTCCCCTGGGAGTTTGTAATACTCTGGAAGAGCTGAGAGTAATAAAATTGAATAAAATCGATGACAGAGCCAAGTTTCTATCCCGACCATCACACCAGCACCGCGAGCGCTGCTGCTGGTGGGCAGAAGGGACTCTGCATCAGGGTCTGAGCGCTTTCTGCCCTCAAAGACAAGAAGCTGGGGATGATCCAGCTCAAACTGAGGTCTGATGACCTTCACCAAGAGGACACGTGCTTCACTGGGTATCAGAAACATTCTCCTGACCATCCCAGTATTCCTCACCACTCTCGTGACTTCCCAGGGAATTTGTCTCTTTGTCTTTCAGATTATCGTGGGAGTGTAGATTTATTTGGGGGTTTGAATGGTGACTGCAGTAAAAATAATATCTGGTTTTCTTGCAGGAATATCAGATGTTGAGAAATTGAACTGTAAGTAACACAATTTTGTGCTCAAGGAGTATTTGCTGGTTGTGTTTTATGAATTGGCGTTATAGTTGTCATCAAAGGAGTGCTAGAGAGCCAGTTACTACAGCACAGAGAAATCACCAGTTTGGGCCTGCAAGTGATGTGCCGGTCGTATCCTCTCTGGCAGGAGATGTGGAATGTTACAGCGCTCATTTTGCTAGGGGGGAAAAAGTCCCAGCTATGATATCATCCATCTTTTCCTGCATATGGAGTATTATCACCAGGTGTCGATGGGAGCACCTGACACTTCCAGGCTGGCCTGATAACACACCTCCCATCCAAGATGTGTGCAAGACAAACACGTGGAGCAGCACCACAGATCACTGCTCTGGCAGTCAGTGCTAATGGTACAGATCCATGGAATAGCACAATCCACAGCATTTGTGGGTGAACATATGCAAACCAGCACTTAAATCGGGCCGCTGGAGCTGCAGCAGCCACCACACACCAAAAATAAGCGTGTCTTTACACTTTTGGCCAACAGTAGCACTAGCTGGAGTAACAGCTGCTGCAGCAGCCTGTTGAGATCTGAGAATACCATTAGATTCTGTGGTTTGGAGCAGAGTGGACTGAATGCAAAACCCCCTTTGCAAATTTGTGGTCCTGCTAAGTTTTTTTGGGGTGGGTTGATCAGCATTGTGCTGTTACATGTGTTTTCTCAAAAGGGTCTACCCAGGGCTGTTACCTACACACTGAGGGAAAAATGACTTTTTGCCTTATAATTCCTAGTTTGAAATGAACATTGCAGTCATTTAAAACAGGCTTAGTTTAGAGCTGGTGAAGTCTTTGGTTCAGCCTGATCTGTCTGCTTTAAGGCTGTCAAACTGAAAGGAATTAAAATGCAGAGAAAATGATTTAGAAAAGAAAATGCAACTTTGCAATTTAACTTTGCTACAGGGGCGAAGTTTTAAGAAATGATTAGCAATTTGGGTGTCTTTCGTCTTGGGAGCCTGAGGTTGGACTCATTAAAGAGAAACAATTTTCAGAAAATATTGAACACTCACCTTTGGAAAAGCCATTTTCTGCAGGTAGCTAAATATGGGCCCTAAACTCAGCAGTTTGTTTGAAAGGCTCAGCTTAGCATTAAATTAAAAAATAATAAAAATTGTAGACACAGGGCAGCACTAAAACAGGACGTGGCAAATCTTCCTCAGTAATGAGGACAGAGACCAGGGGGTCTCCAGGATCTTGGGACTTATTGCTGCTAGTTGTGAAATAATGAAAATTGGAGGACCCCTCTTTTTATTTTTGAAGGGATCTGACTGGTTGACTTCCTTTCAAAATGATAATTTTGATGATGTTGGGACTTTGCTGCTTTAAGAAAGACAAGTTAGGGAATTTAAGGCCTTAGATGTGCATCTCATATTTTAATTTAAATTTAAATAAATAAATAGTCAGGAATAGAAACAGAGTGATCTGATGTCATTTCCAGAGCTAAATAAAATACTGAACCTAACTGAAACCCACTGATGGTGAAAAAGAAGTGAGGAGTTCAAAATTAATCCCGTTATTGTGCTCTAAAACATTAATAAGTACAGAGGTTTGGGCAAATCCTGTTATTTTAATACTATCCTTCCTCCTAAACATCCCATAGCTGATTTTTATTTCTTCTATTAAATAGTCACTTCAGAAGAAAGATAAACTCCCTATTAGTGCCATTCAGAATCACACAACCTGCAGGGTCTGGCCATGGAGAATTTTTGAAGGATCTGCAGGAATTAGCAGCCACAGCAAAGGAGTGAACAGGAATCCCTGTGTGTGAGTGGCCCTTCAGGCTGGGTCATCCCATGGCTGTGCCGCCCCAGCACAAGGCCACACGGTACTGCAGGAGGATAATATTGCATTTGCAAGATGATAATATCATGCTGATCAATTCAGAGCCCCAGCAGACCACATTCTATAATCCCCGTGCAGGCAGAATAATAACAGCACTTCGCGAGTAGTCCCATTCATTCCAGTGGGACTCTCTTGTAATCAATATATTTGTTTCCAAATTATAGTGTTATTGGTCCAACTTGATCTTTATTCCCGTGAACCAATTGCATGTGCAGAAGGCCTGGAAACGGTGCCACAGCGAGGGCTGCTCTCGTCCCACTCCCATTGTTCCAGGACTCCAGTCCTCGGAGTTATTGTTCGAGCTGCCAGTTATCTCCAAGTGCTCCCAGCAGATGTTGGGGGGAGGGGGCAGTTTATTTTTTTAATTTTTTTTTATGAAGTTTGCCTCTTTAAGGACCGGGCCCGACAAGAGATTAATTCTGTTTGCTCTCCCCTGAACTGTGTTTTGTCTCTTTAAGTCGGAAAATATTTAGAGAGAAAAAATGCGTATTCTTGCTGTTCAAAATTTGCCTGTGGAAATTCATTACCGACTTCAAAGGGAGCCCTAAATTTGCTGATAGTCAATAAGGGGCAATCCTGCTTTCACTACAGTCAGCGTAGCTGTTCTTGTGGGGTTTTATGGGTGCTGAATTTGGATGCAGAGTTGTCCACAATGAGGTGCTTCCATTCTGTGAGCATCCACCAAAGTTCAGCATTTATTTTTGTCTGTATTGGAACAAAAACAAAGAATCCGGGGCCAGTTTTTGCAGACATATGATTCTATCAAAATATAAATATATTTTTAAAAAAGAAAAAAATATGCATTTGTTTTCAAATCAAAACCTGGTTAACATAAGAAAGCTTCCTAGATTTGGGAGTGTTGGATTATCTTAAAAAAATAGAAGAGACTTTCTGGGCCATAACTTGGTCTCTGGGGTGGTTTTCCTAGTCATAAGAGAGGCAAGGTTTAAACTTCTTGTGAAGAAGGGTTTTTTATTCTACATCATGTGTTTGATGATCCACTTAACCCCAAATCAAGTGATGGGGTATGACAGCTCTCTCTTTCCTGCTCTCTGTCATGTGCACATGAGAAATAAGCCTACAGGAAAGCTGGTTGATGTGGATTTGTCTCCATGGTGCATTTTACACTTTAAATCATAGAATCATAGAATTACAGAATGGTTTGGGTTGAAAGAGACCTTAAAGATTAACCTTTTCCAATGGTCTGCCATAGGCAGAGACAGGTTCTACTACACCAGGTTGTTTAGATCCCTGTCCAACCTGGTCTTGAACACTTCCAGGGATGGGATGTCCAATAATGGTTCATCCTGTTTCGATGACATTTCATGAAGAAAACAATGTCCCAGTCAGTTGTGCTTTAGTGAAGGGGAAAGTGTAGGGAACCTCAATGAATAAAGCCAGTGGGATCCACGTGGGGAGCTCATACCCTTGGAAGTTCACATCCCACCCAAAGCTGGCTTAGCTCCCCGCCCAGCCCTAACCTTATTGCTGGATATTTTACCACCAAGAAAACAAAATGAAAAATAATCCATGGCATGCCTTGATTAGGGATTAGAAATGTTAACTGGCCAGTGCCTTTTCCTGCAGGGGCACGCAGCCCCTACACCTTTAATTAGAGTAGCCCGTGGTACTTGCCATAAAGCTGATAAGTAATAAATAGCTGCCTTTGTCACATGCAAGTTCAGCATTGTGAAACGGCACACGGACGGCTTTAAAAAGCCTTTGATTAAACCCAGCACTACAGTAAATCTACAAACACAGAGGAAAGAAAAGAAGCTATTTAGTCTGTGCCAGTTCCCGGCATTAAGTATGCAAATTTCTCGGTGTCTTCAGCTCCCGAGAACAGCAGGCGCTGAATGCAGCAGCAGCAGCAAGCGGCACGACATCATTCATTTCAATCATTAAAACAAAAGCGGGATAAATCGCTACCTAATTTGTAAAATATGCTTATCATATAGGCTCTTTGGTCTTTAAGAAAACCACCAGCTGAATGAGAATCACTGAATTATTTTGGAAAAAAAAAAATAAAAAAAAAAATCATAGAATCAATGTTGGTTTTCCCCCTTCTCCCAGTGATTGTTCTTTTATTTCTTTTTCTTTTCTTTCTCCTTTTCCTTTCTCAGTTTCAGGTGAACTCTATCTGTAGGCTTCCATCAAGCTCTCACCCTAAGCCACAGGAAAATCACGGCCTTTTTCCCTGAACATGCACAACTTGACATTCCCAGATCTGTCTTATCTCTCCCTCCTTCCAAAAAAAAACAAAAAAAGATAGGATAGCACCAACCAAAGGCCAGCCTGGATCTCTGTGCTGGGCATCACCCATCACTGCACTGCCACCTCACCAGCAGTGAGGATTACTGGAACCAAGGGAATGTCACCACTGGGTCCCCAGAAAGGTTAAATTCTACCCCATCTGAATGCCTGGTGGCCTGCAGGTAACTTGTTTTCCCAATCAGACTGTTCCTTTTACATGAACCACTTCACCAGAGTTGTCTTTGGCTCGTGGCTACTTGGGGTGCAGAGGATGCAAACAGAGGCTGCCCTATAACATGTCACTGCCTATGTGGCTCCTCTGCCTCCGCTCCATGACGTGTGTGTGATGAGAAACAGGGCCAACAACCCTGCTCTTGTATGAAAAGTGTCCTTTGATGCTTTCCCAGCTGTTCAGCCATTCAGCTGTTCCAGGATAGTGCCTCTGGCAGTACAGCTCCCCGCTGTGGCTATGCTGGGGCGTCAGCAGATGGAGCATATCGTGGTTATTGAAGCTGGATACAGTGGCTGTCAGCAGCCTTGCATTGCCTGGCATATGCAAATAGATCCCAGGCATCTGGTTGTGTCTTGGGCTGGCCACATGGAAAAATGTTAAAAGAAACCTCTTGATTTGGGAGCTCCACTGGCTGTGGATGTTACCCTGCAATAGCCAGCACGTGATTCGTGATGTGGTAGATAGGAAGGGAGGGAAGGAGGAGTTTTCAAAGGGACTGGATGTACAACTGGCTGTGCAAAATTCACTCCTGACAGGGGACCTGGGTGCTGCTGGGCCTGGGTGGGTGTGACAGCACAGCCACAGGTGGGTGCTGCAGTGTCCAGAGGCTGTCATTGGAACAGGGATTCAAATGAAATAAGACAAGAGGCAATGGGCAGAAAGTGATGCACAGGAAGTTCCACCTGAATATGAGGAAGAACTTCTTTACTGTGAGCACTGGAACAGATTGCCTGGAGAAGGTGTGGAGTCTCCCTCACTGAAGATATTGCAGATCTGTCTGGATGCATCCCAGAGCTAGGGGCGCTGGGATGACCCTGCTTGAGCAGGGAGGTTGGACCAGATGACCCACTTGGTCCCTTCTAACCTGTGATTCTGTGATTCTGTGAAATGCTTGATGTGCCTCAGATGCTTGTGTCACATTTTACTTCACTTTGGTATCATAGAACCATAGAATATCATGAGCTGGAAGGGACCCACAAGGATCAAGTCCAACTCCTGGCCCTGTGCTGGACAATCCTAAAACACCTGCTCATCACTGGCAGGACACTCAAGAAAGGGAAATTAAATGTTAGCTTATCTCCAGTGTTCTTCAGGGTGGCCATGTGTTAAACAGTCGGTCAGCAGATGAACAGCCAAGGGCATGAAAAATCCAGCCCAAAGGGGTGCAGTTTCCATCTCAGAGTAAACTCATGGAGCTCACAGTCCTGTGAGTTTCTACAACCACATTTAATGACTGTCCAGTTGAGTCTGAGAAAGGATTTTCAGCCCTATTTTTGCCTCTAGGATGGTGACTCTTACCAGTGATGTGTTGAACAGCATTAAGATGTTCTTGCATTAAACAGCATCATTGTAAACCACCTAAAAAAAAAATCCAGCTTGATGCCAAAGCATTGCACTCAGATACAGATAAGGGACCACTGAGGTTAAATGTGATGTACAGATATTGCAGGTGTCAGTGCCACAGCTTGGGAGATGCAGCCAAGTATAACCCCACTCTTTTTCCATAGGAAAAGTTGAGAAAACAATGTTTTCTTTCCTCCCCAGCAGTGGCTGGCACGACAGAACAGCCACCCAGAGAGTTTTCTTTGCTTCTCCTCTGGAGATGGAACATGTTCTCCTCTCCTCTCCTCCTGCCTGCTGTCCTTTGTCCTGACTCTGTGGGTGCTGTGAGAGGAACCTCAGCATCCCAACATACTGTGCAGCCGAGGGGTATCTCAGGCTCTGGTGTGGCACATCAGATCTCCCCTCCTCGGTCCTGCAGTCTCCTGGTTCTCTCTCTACCATGCAAATGCCTTTCCCAGCTGCTGCCTGCTCCTGTGCTTCATCCTTGGCTCCTTTTGCAACATCAGAGGAACATAAAATGGGGAAAGGGAGAGAAATAACATCCTGAATACTGTGCCTTCTAATTAGGCTGGCAGTGATCAAACAGCTTCTCGGGAGCACACAGTGTTAGGCTTTCTGGCACAGGGCTTCCCAGCCATGCTGGTTATTGCCAGAGGAAAAGCAAGTTCCATCCTTGTGGAAGCTCCTGTGGTCTCCTGGAGTCACAGAGCAGCTTTAACTGATCCAGAAAGACCTGGGGGAAGAAAGGTGAAATCCAGATTCCTTCCCTGCCTTTGGTTACAGTGTCCTCACCGTAAAGGGACTTGCAGAAACTTCAGCAGCGCAAGCTGTTCCTGCGATGTTGTATAAATATGTTTTATGTATAAATATGCATTTGAATCCGTGTTTGGACTCAAACCTGTCTGTTCATCCAGCTGTCGAGTAACCTCTGCAAACAGCAGGGTCCTTCGTGACAGATTGAAACCGAGAAAACCGCTGCCTGTTCTGCAAAACATATTTAATTTGTTAAAGAGATGGGAACTTTGTTGAATTAATAAGATGTGCTAGAGAAGGGAGCCGCTCTCCAAAGAGCTGAATCCTGGTTACAAGTGCAGTTTGCAGCTTGCTGGTAATCCTGCAATTAAAGCTACAGTACCAGCGTATCACAAAAATGGGATTTGCATAATTTGAAATTTGAGGAAAATCTCTAAATACTTTAATTTTGATAGAAACTGTTTCCACTGCTGACATGTGTCTACACCTATAATTTCAGTTGATAAATTGCTGTAATTTCTCCTCCATTTCATGTTCTTTCTAACATTAATTGTCAGTTGTAGAGTAAAACAGTAGAAAGAGAGAGAGGGAGGGAATAATGTCATTGTGCTTTTGTGGTGTGAATAGCCTTCCAAGGAATGATTATCTTCCACACAGATGCAAACAAAAAAAAAAAATAGAGAGAGAGACCTCTTGGTTTGAACAAAACTACTGTGATGGGCTTGAATGTCTTACTGTAAGATAGGGAAAAGAGGAGTTACAGCCAGGTAAATGTGCCTGGGAGTGCATGTGGCCATTTCCCAGGCTGATGGAAGGAAAGAGGGACTTTCTGTGGATGTGGAGCCACAGAAGGTGCCTGGTGATGCACAGCTGGGTAGGAGGAGGCCTGAGCTGCAGGATTCCAGGGACTGAATCTTCTGTGTCAGCAGTCTCTTGCCACAAGCAAGACCCTCTCAGAGGCATCAGCTGCGAGGGCCTAACCTGGTTGGGTTTTCCAGAAGGAGGTTGCCCAGAATGGGAGGGATAAAGGCAAGCAGTGAGTCTCTGCGGGAAGCAGCCTTACAACACCTCCTCCACCCAGGGTCTGCTCCCCATCCCACCTCCCCAAATGCCACTTTTCAAGCTACTTTTAAATAAAATACCCTTTCAAACAGAGGGCTAGTGGTACTAAATTATTCTATTAATTTATTATTCATGATGAAAAATTATTCTAATAAACGGTGAAAAATTATTCTAATAACATTCTATCCTATTAATATTCTGCAGCCGAGCAGTTAAACTCACTTCCTGTGGCTGCTCCCCTCCTTAGCACTGATCTATTTCTTACAGAGTTTATTGAAATTAAAATCTGCTTCTTTGGAAATGTGCTGCATTTAACAAAACCAGTGGGGGGAGATGAGCTGTGAACGAGGAGAGAATCAGGCACTGATTTTTCCCTTGTGCTGACAGAGCAGGGGGATGCCCGCCGTGGTGGGAGCTGGGCGAATCCGAACTGCAGAGTCAGGGATGGCCCAGCCTGGGTCATTTGGGTGCTGTCACCCCATAGACTATTAACTCTGAGCATTCAGTGTGGTTAATCCAGTGTCTCCCTACGTTTCCCGGTGCAGGGAGATGGCTCCTTGCCTGTGCCTTTCCTTTGACTGGAGCCCTGCAAGCTCCATTCCTGCACCTACCTCAGAACCCTGAGTTCATGTCTCTTCTCACCCGTTCCTCGCTGCAGAAAACCCCCAAAAGCCCAAGGAGCTGCATTGCCAGAACATGGACATCACCTCCATGGGAACAAGTGGAGCTTGTAGCCAAATTAAGGACAAGGCTGAAGACCCTGCTGTCACCCAGACCCCAGGGCTAGTCCAGGCAGCATCTTGCTGCCCCTCCTCCTGCCGCTCCCTGTGCACTGGCACCACGCGCCTGCCAGGCTTCCCGCCAGAGATATTTTCCTAATGGTTCCTCTGCCTGCTCTGCTCTCAGCCCTCAGTGCCTGCCAGCTGGCTGCTGTGGTCCTGGGCCCTTGCAGGCAGCTGGGGAGGTTTCATGGGTATGCAGGGCCCGAGAGCCCTGTGTACAGGTGGCAGAGCATCCCCAGTGCCCAGCACAATGTCCCTGGGAGCTCACTGCTCCCCAGCAGGGACCAGGTCCCACTCGGGGCAAACGGATGTGGAAGGTTGGGACAGGGGAGTTCCTGGTCCCCAGAGCTTGCAAGTCCACAGAGCTGTCAGAGATGTACTGAGGAAATGTCCCACAGAGCCATTGCAGAGAGGTGTGTCAGGGTTTCTCTTGCAGCTCGACGCAGCATTTGATTGATTCTGGAGAGCAGGCTGCAGATGAGCAGGTGCCACTGGGCACTTCTGAACCTGCCTGTCCAGCCATTCAGGAGTTTATCATCTGGCTTTGCTCCCCCAGTCATCCATACAACTTAGAGGAAAAAAATACCTAACTTTCCAAAGGAAAGTCTACGGGTCTGTTTGCAATAGGTGTTTCTTTCCCCAAATCTTCCGTGCCTTGGCTTTGTCTGCACTTACCTGCTCCATGCCTGAGCCAGATCGTCTTCTGACCTTTCCTTTGTCCCTACTTTTTTCTGATTATCTCTACAAGCCTAATAACTCCTTGCACATATATATCAGCTCCTTCTTGCACCTCCCCCCCTGGCACAGGTAGTTATGCCAATGGCAAGGCGAATTAGATGCACAGGTGTGTGTTAAATGTTCTGGTGACTCTAAGTCCTAATCAAAAAGCTAACCTCCAGGTGACATTATTGCAGCTTTAACAAGTAGAGTGCCTCAGTAAAAGGACTTCATCTCAAAGGACTTTCACTGAAGCCATCTTCTTCTTTGTGTGTTCCTCCCTCGCAGCGTGGGTAATTAAAGGACCAGACACAGCTCAGAAGATTCCTTAGCTTTTGTGTTTGAGGATATCTTTCACTCTATTTTTCCCCCTCTTCTCTGATGGCATATTAGATCAAGCCATTAAGCAACATCCTCTGTTTCTCCTGAGAATATTCATCAATAATAATGAATAGTACTTCCTCCAGGGCTGCCCCCTCCTTGCCCAGGAATATCGCTGGTACATTATACAACCCTGTTGGAATAACTCTGGCATTTGTTTTTATTTCTGAGATTCATTTAATGTGTAATTTTTTTTTCTCTCTGGGATTGTGGAGGCCCTGCTTTGTTCTGGGTTTGGAAACTGACAGCCAGCTGAAGCTGAGAGTTTATCTGATCCAGTGGGGAAAGGGGTTTACATCAAAGTAATGCACAAGTGGAAACTCCTTAATCCCGATTGACTGCGGCGCTGTACAACTGCCTCACCTTAATTACACATGGACTCAGCTCCATCGATGCATTTCTCTTTTTACCCCAGTATAATATACTTATTTTACATGTTTGCATGACCACAGAACAAAACCAAAATATTTTAAACAAAAATTCTTGATATTGGATTATCTTTCCCAACGACAGAGCAAGGCACTGTGCTGCCTGTAAAGGGGTTCTCTGAGTGCTTGTCCAGCTCCTGTTCAGCAGATGGTGGATAAAACCTCAAAATAATCACTCAGAGAGTAAAGGACTGGATTCAGGAGGTGTGGACAGTGCTCTGGAATCAGGAATAGGAGCACACATCTAGACCCTCTCTGAGCACCAGTGAAGTTTGTCCTGCTCTGACTCTGTGCACATCGATCTTCTTTGTCCTGGTTATTTCTTAGATCCAGTCAGACTCTGAGTGATGTAAATCTTGCTCTGCACCCTTCCTGCATCCTTGTTGTGTAAGGGGTTTTAAAGGAAGCAAATACATCAGTTACACAAAGCAAATTATTCCAGGCAGTACCTTAAGGTCCATTTTCCTCATACTGCTTATTTCACCTTTTTCCAAAAAGTTAATCAAGAGGTTTAATTCAGTGATGTTGGTGAAGTCATTCAGCACGTGCAGCCTCCCGGTCCTGTCTCGCTCCATCATCAGGATGGTCCACGATATTCACAGACTTGAAGGCACAAGGAGTGCAACCACTGCCTCCAACCCAGCCAAAACCTGCCTGTGCATTTAACTAATAAGCTCATGATTCCTGATCTCTGTGTTATCCCAGTCCCTGCTTGCCCACAGCATTCACAGCACGAGCTGCTGCTTTGCAGTCGCCTGTGCTTGCTGCGAACAAGCCACTCCAGCGCTCCCGGCCTCGCTGGGTGCCTGGGATCAGGCACTTTGGGCTCCCCGGCTTTTTCTCAGATTGCTGTTTTGGCAGGATCCTTTTTTCTCTGGTTTTTTTTTTTTTTTTTTTGCAAGCGTGATTTCAACTTCTGCAAGGTGAACACTTGTCCCCGAGCCGATTATCACAGCGGTGAAGGGCAGAACCCTGCTTTGTGCCAGAGACTCCCCGGCTGCTCTCGAGGGCCTCTGCGCATCCCTCCTCGCTGCAGCGCTTTCATGGTGCTCTTGATGTGGGGATGTTTATCTTCGCTCAGTTCTTACCCATTGGTGCGTCTCTCAGCTAAAGTGCTTTTACTCAGATTGTGAAACCCACTGTAGTCTTTGTTAAGAAGATAAGCTACAGCAGGAAAGCAGCAGCAGCAAGAAAAAAATTCCTCTGGTGTGTTCTATCTTTTCCTCCCAAGGAATATCACACAACTTGGACAGCTACTGTAATGCTAATAGACAAATCAAAACTCTGAGGAGCAAAATAGAAACATCCAGCTATATTAAATAAGGGGGGGTTGTGCGTGTTTGAAAGCTCACAAAAAAATCTGGATATTAAATTGGTGTCCTGGCACTTGTGCAGTGTAATGGGCAGATTCAATTAACAGAAGAAAATATGTCCAGCCTGTAGTGTGGGCTAAGCAGCAATAAAAAAGCAAATCAATTTTTCAGGAGTTTCAAAGCCTGGTGCAGATTTCCAGAAGGCAGAAGCCAAAAATATATTTATTAAAAAAGACCCCAGGGGCTCAACACTGTCATTTTAACCCAACTACTGCACCTTCAATATGATGAAGTGTCACGGTATTTTGAGAAATACTTTGTAAATAATCCATTTATATGTACAGATATAACATGTTCTATATGTATAAATAAATGCATGTGCTTCTGTTGCATATACACAAGGCCTTTGATTATTTGAAGGAGGTGTAATGGTAAAAAACACATAGATCAAGCTAAGTTATGTTCATTTGAGTTCTCAGATACCCAGTGTAACAGTAGGGTGGGGTTTTCCATATGGCATTAAATTAGGGAACTGAATATGTTTATATGCACATATATGTGAGTGTATATACGTGTCTATATGTAGATGAAAGTGTGCAAACACATACATGTAAATAAGTGTGTTGATGGTTTATTTGCAGAATATTCCAGATGTAACTCTACCAAAATTCCTGATCTGAGGTTCTTAAGCTGAAATCAGAGTTTATCCAGCCAGCCCAGTGCAGAACCAAGAATGGCAGCTCAGACTTCCACAATCCCCTCCAGTCATACACAACAACTTTTAAAAATCAAAGGGTGGGGAAGTTCCCACCCCCCCTTTATTTTTTAACCCTACACAAAACATAGTTATGACACATTGAAATCAACTGCAAAACTCCTGGATGAATAGAATAAGGGCTTCCCTTAAAAAAAAAAAAAAAAGGGATTTTAAAGGATCCATTTGAACTTTTGGTCACTCATTGGCTGGATCAAATCTAGTAATCAAGAAAAGCAAATGCTGCTGCCAACCATGGACTCAACCTGCTTCAAGGCCAGGTTGGAGCAACCTGGTCTGGTGGAAGGTGCCTGTGGTGGGAGGGCTGGAATGAGATGAGTTTCATGGTCCTTTCCAGCCCAAACCATTCCAGGATTCTATGATTCTGTTGCATCAACAGGGAGGCTCCGAAACCCAGCCAGCTTCTCACATTTGCATGAGGGATTTTTACTGTCTGTTTTCTTCCCCTCTTTATTTTTCCACCACCGTTGCTGACAAAAAACAGGTGATCATAAAATGTTTCCCTGTGTTCAGGCAGCAAACCGAGAAAAAATAATTTTCTCTTGTTACACTGAGCCACAGATTTATTTCCCCGAAGAAATCCATGTGTGACTGCAAAGATAAAATAAATATAAAAAAAAAAAAAATAAAGAAAAGAGGAGCAAGCAGCATGGTGGTGATGATTAAGGTGCCCTTCCAAAAAATAAATAAATAACCCCAAGCTCTCAGCACCTCCACATAGGTCACACCACACCCTGTGTCATTACACGGCCTCTCTGTGTAATCAGGATGGGAAAGAGCTTGGCAGAGTGAGGACCTCCCATTTCAAACCCCCAGTGCTAAAGACAATATATACCCAGCTGGCAGGATGGATGTGGTTTTTATTTAAAACACAGACAAACATGCACACAGAGGGAAAGAAACCCTGCAAAGCCAAATTTGCTTCTAAATCTATTTACATTTGGCAAGGCTTAAGATCACCTTGAACCATCTTTGCTATTTCTTTTCCTTTTTCCTTTGAAGTTGCAAGTTCTACATAAGCCCTTCAGAGGAAAAAAAATACAAAAAGAGAGAGAGAAAGAGAAAGAAAAAAAAAAGAAGTGTGTAAAGACGCCATTTGTGATATGTATTTTTTAATAATGACATTTTAAAAGGTTGAAATGTTGTGGCATCTTTTGCAAAGTTATGGCATTTAAACAAGATAACATGGCATTTTACCATTAAAGACAAGACCCTCTTTTTCACTCCTACCTTTGAACAGCTTATCATTTTGCAATAATATCCTTCAGCTATATAGCTCTGTTCTTTTTCAAATGGAGGACATCTCTTCTAATTGTGCTTATGATACCAATTAGCATTGGGGTTTTCTACTTTTATTAATAAACAGTCTTTCTAAGAGCACCATGGCTGTCCTAAATATTTTCTTCTCCTATATGGGATTCAGGAAAAAAATGTAATTATTTCTTCTTTCAGTGAAAAAGCAAAGCTATTTTTAAATTGTATGCCTGATAGAATTAACAAAGTGTTAGACAATTAACAGTCTTTCTTTTTATTTTTTTTTTTTGTTCTTTAAAATGCAGATTCAGTTTAATACTGTTTTTCCCTTCATCCTTCTCCTGTGTCCTAATTGTTAGCTAAGTAGTGTCAGGGCTGTGTGATATCGGCCAAGGCAGGTGTCAGGTTTAATATTATTAAAGATGCAATTACTCCTTTCTCAAGCACAGCTTGTCAGTTTAGCTCATCGATGTATATATCAATACAATTTTAAATTAAAAAAAAAAAAAAAATCTCTGTTTCCCCTCCATAATTATCTCCTTGGTATCTTGCCCCTTATTTTGGAAATGTCTCTCTAACCTCAGTGCATGGGAGTCCTGGGAACATAACGAGCTGTGACAGTCTGAATGAGCTGCACAGTCATATTCCTCAACTTAGAATCATAAAATCACTTAGGTTGGAAAGGACCCTTCAAATCACCCTAAAAAACAGCCAGCGAGACTCTGAGGATGCTCCCTTGGGCCACTTTGAGGAAGGGCACCCATGAAAGCTTGGGGAGCTGACTGATTCCTTGGCATTAGACCTGTGTCATGTAAGGGTGCTGGGAAAGTTGTAAGGGGAAATGTTGATTTATGGTGCCAACAGGCATAAAGGAGATGTGAATACAGGGCTGGGAGTTCATGTGCTGACAAGCAGAGCTCCAAGTGTCTGCTCTGGAAGCATCACAGGGGAAACCCTTTGAGTCATGTGGAGCCGATGCCTGAATTCCTCCTCCCCCCCACCCCCCGCCTTGGAAAGCTGGTGGGTTCAAAACTGCATCTTTTGGATTTGGGTTTTTCTTCAATCACCATTGCAGCTACCGTCCCAGAGAATGTCCTGGATGGATGGTTTAGTCACTAAAAATCGGACTCAACATTAATCAAAACTGTTCGTTAAATATGGCTTGAATTAATGAATCATTTTAACTAGCAAAGGTGGAAATAGTGAAATAGGACTTTTTGTTAGCCACTCCTTAAATTACACACCTCCAAAATTTCAAACTCGTGTTTTCTTTTAAACTCTGGATAAATCTTTTTTTTAAAGAAGCGTTTGGGAATCAGACATTTCATTTTGGACTGAACATACTCTGTTTGACCCAGAATGCAGTACAGATGCACACAGCCCTGCAATTTGGCCACCATTCAAAAAATCAATTATTCTCAAAGCTTACACTGTGCCCCTTGAGGGAAATTGTTCTCTGACCACTCCTGGGCAGATGAACCATGTCCTGAAGGGTATATAAGCCATGAGCAGGTAACAGTTTAACGGATCAAGTTATGGTATTCACACATCTTCACCCAGCATCAGCACACCAAAGTCATTTTCAATCTAACACTTTCTTATTAGTCTACACCCTACTCTTTTTCAAGATGAGTGCCCAGAATATCCACAGCCCATATTTATTACCATCCCAAATTCCATCTTGCAGATTGGTCATTTCATCATGAGGATGATGCTCATTGCCAGGTCAGCTTCCATTTACTCTGGAAATGTGCAGATATTCTTTGCTGTGGGACCTAATCTGCAGCCCAAGAACTTCTGAGCAAACACAGATGAGAGTTCTCCAGTTCAGAAAAAAATATAACATGTAATAGGCTATTTTTGTAGAATCCCAGAATGGTTTGGGTTGCAAGGGACCTTATTTCTCATCTCATTCCAACCGCCCTGTCATGGACAGGGACACCTTCCACTAGACCAAATTGCTCAAAACCCCATCCAATCTGGCCCTGAACACTTCCAGGGATGAGATATTTATGAGAAATATGTGCTCCTTCACTGTTTTGTCTGAGAATGTGAGGATCAAAAGCATTTCCAGCAATGGAAACTTGGCAAATAATCGGCCAAATATGTGGGAAAAAAAAAAAAAGCTAATGTCCCTTCCCAAGATCTTTCTGCTTCCCATTGATAAAATTCAAGGCCAAAAACCTCCCTCAGCCCAACGCTGCTTCAGCACGTTGTTCCCTCCACCCTGACATTGCCACGACGGGGGCCACGACTTCAGTGGCACGTCTGGAATTCAGCTCTTCCTCTTGGCCGTGATGCACATCAGCCGGCTGCTAGAGAAGGGCTCTGTTTTGGGATCGTGACTCCGTTATTTCCAGGCATCCTTGTTTAGTGAGGGTGTTTCCCTGCTCTGGTGGGTCACACGTGTCCTCTGCATGCCGCTCCGGGTGTGCCGGTGGCCGCACAGGGTCAGGTCTCTCCCGGAGCGGCCGCAGGATGCTCCGGCTGCCGGCTCGGCGGTGCACGGCTGGAGACTGACAACTAATGGTTAGTTTGCAAATAGCTGCATGAGAGATCAGAGAATAACGTGTGAGGGGTGGGGAAAGAAGGGAGGAAGGGAAATGACTGGTAGCGCTTAAAGCAAATTGATGCCTGTTTAATTTTTATTTAGCTTGATATTCGTTCTCAGAAATGGGGTTCTTAGCGCAGAGTTTTGCTCACGGGGTGTCAGGGTCAGGCAGGGTAATAGAGACTGTGACTGTAATTAGAAGGGCCTTATAGTCATCTCAAACTTAACTTCTCCACACTTAATTCTCTTCTCAACCCAGGACAAATCAGAAATACTTTCATTTCCATTAATACAGACGCAGAGATGCTGCAGGAAAAGCTCCTATAGGTACCACAGTCTGGCCACCTGCATCTGCAGGTGTGAAATGGGAGTTCTGGGAGAGCACAGGTGATTTTGGGAAGACAAGGCAGGAGAAACTGTGTGTGTGAGGGCTGGTAACAGACTTTGTGTCCAGGAAGGGTAACAAAGGTTAGAAAAAGGGAGACCTGCTGCCTGGAGACCCTCCAAGCTTCTGCCCTGGAGGCTGAGAATGACAGCTCTGTGAGTGCTGCAAGGAGGAACATGAAGGAGGAGGCAGCTATGAGACACCTTCTATTCTGTGGGAGCTACCTGGGAGCTACATGGCTACACCTTTTCCTCACCTCTGAGATTTGTCACCTGTGAATTTTAGCTCTGAAATTTGCTGTCAGGATGCTATCATACTTCTGCTCCACTATAGGACCCTTTGCGTTATATTGGCAATAGCATTTGATTGTTGCACTTTGATATCACTGAATAGGTAATCAGACCACTCTTTATTTTAGCCTGAGGATATGCCTTTGATTTGTAGAGGTTGGCCATTTCTTATCTGAGTTTGAAAATGGGATTATTTAAATGTGTATTGATGTTTTTCATGTGGTCTAACTGTGCAGTTCAACATGGTAATTCAACTCGTAGCTATACCAGATTGTTATCTAATCTGATAAGATATGAACAGCACAAAGCCAAGATGATGAAACAATCGGGATTGTTGACTCACTGGGGTCCTGCTAAATCCAGTCTGCTTTCATACTTAATTATCCTGTCAAGTTCCTCGAATCTTAGCTCCTCCAGCACTGCGATGGAGAACGGTGGTAGTGACACCACTTGGTGAATACATAAGTTGATCGAAATAATTTCAGCAGATACAATGGCTATTTATGCCTCAACTGTGATATGAAAAGCTACTGATTCAAATACCCTAGACTGCAAAATTGTCCCTCTTAGCATTTCTAGGTTCACTGAAGGCTGTTATTAAAGGCCTCTGGAAGTTAATATTTTTTCTAACATGAGCTGTCTCCTGACTGTCTCATACCAGAGGGGGAAAAGAGGAAGTGAAAATTAAGCCTTCCTAATTTTCTCCCTAAACTGGTCTTTACCAGCTCCCTACAGCAGGCACTGTACCTGACCCTTAAAACATTTGGACATCTACAGCCTATTCCTCCTGATGCTGTTTACATCATATTTTATTCTTATTATGACTGCAACTTTTATTGAAAGATAATAAATCTGTATTAATTAGATAGAAAAGACAAATTTTAAAGCCTACCACCACCACTTGAAAAGAACTCACATTTTCACTTATTTTCTTGATTGTCTATAGGAGTAATCATGAGAGTATGAGATGCATCACAAGAGGTAATGGCAGAGGTAATGATGTCTATAGCAGATTAAAACAGATATTTCAGGTATTCAAGGAAAGTAGCATTAAGGATCAAGCAGAAGTAGCTGAAATATTTTAATGGTCTGAACTGAAATCGTACTCCTGTAAGTTTTACAAGGGTCTTGTCCTTGCTGTTAATTTGAGGTCAGCATTTTCCTCTTAGTCAGTATTAAGCTGTAGAGTAATCTGTGTATGAAGGAGACCCACTGATGATGATGTTTTAAGTATTCAGAAAAGGAAAAAAAGGGCCCATAAGTGTTCACAGAAATCCCAAAGATCAAAATATCACTGTGTCAAGCATCTTCTGCTGATTAACTCACTGGCAGATTCACCTGCGGATGCATGTGAAGCAATCGTTAAGAGCTTTGTTATGGTGTAGAGCAGCCAGTCAAGCATCCTTGTATTTAAAATCGACTCTAAAAAATATCCAGATATTGAAAGACGCTGCTTTATCTACTCAGTGTGTTTTAAAAGGAGAGCCACTGCTTTGATTAAAACTGTTATCAACTGTAAGACTTAGTGATTTAGATCAAAGCCATTAATGTCCCCTTTGAGAGGCAGCACCAGGTAAAAATACCCAACTTTCAGATCACTGAGCACCTCGAGTGAAGGAAGGGCCATGGAAACTTCTGTCCATGAATGGTACAGGACCCTCAATCCACCAGATTTTCATGTGGGTCCTCTTGAAAATTGTAGCTATTATGTTTAAATTAATTATGCTGTTTTCTGTTGAAATTGCAAAGTGCTGTGTGGGAGAGACTTGTCCAGCCCCAGTGCACACAGGATGATGGGAGGCCCTGCCCTGGACTTTCAGAAAGGCTGTAATTAGCATGGGAAGGAAAGACCAACTGTTGTTTGAAAATGTTAGTGCTAAAGGTCTCCTTTAAGCTGGTGTCTGTAGTAGAAGACTCTTGTATAAACTGAAGGAAAAAAATTGTTACTTTTCTGTTCTGTTTTATTCCTCCCCTGCTGTGGGGATCTGGGCCTTTCAGAGGTGCTCAGAGGTGTGTTTGAACCTGCCCTCCCACTCAGCCCTGTCCCTGCCTCCATCCATACCGTTTCTCCAACTTTCCCATCCCATTTCCACGGAGCTGTGATGCCACGAGCCTTTCCCAACCCCTTCTGCTGACCATCTCTCTCCCACCTGCTCCTCAGTCCCACTTCATCCTTTCACTGAGACACTCCACCAGTGAAGGATGCAGCTTAGATCCAAACCAGCCTCAGGGGGAAATCAATGGAGATTGATCAACAACCGCTCTGTGAAAGAATAAGATGATGGGAAACCCCCGTCCCTGCCTGGGCACACACTGGATCTGTGAGCCACCCCCCTGCTTGGGACTGCCACCACTGGTGGGACACCAACTTTATGTCTGTCCATAGAGCTGTAACTGGCTTCAATACCACAGACAGACAGCAGAGCAGACTGACCCCACAGCTGCAAAGAGGATGCTTTCTCCATACTGTCTCCAGGGATTACAGCCTGAGAAACCCAGTTTATGCACATACATGACAGGATTTCAGAGCTGGGTAAGCAAAGGTGTGTGAGGGGATGGGGTTAGAGTTGTGTTTTTCTCTGCTTGTCCAGATTCTTTGCATTTCAAAACCAGGGCTTTATCTGGGCAGGGCCCATGTTCATAAATGTTTTTTGATGTAGCAGAACTCTGTAAGCTCATACCCCTGGGGCATCCATCCCTTATACCTTCCCACTGGTAGAGCAACCCTTGCTCATTTGGGACAGCATTGAGTATTTATTTACTTTTTGTAAGTATAAAACCTCTCCCCATCGGATTCATCTTCCACTCCAAGAGCTCCTTTGTGTGGCTGCCACCTCCCCAGGGCTGCTGTCACATTTTCCCCGTGCACGTGGACCTGGTG
Source organism: Lophotriccus pileatus (assembly GCA_035583135.1). Taxonomy (NCBI): domain Eukaryota; kingdom Metazoa; phylum Chordata; class Aves; order Passeriformes; family Tyrannidae; genus Lophotriccus; species Lophotriccus pileatus. Next base: position 8,541,103 of record JAWWES010000051.1, read on the forward strand.
GTGACCCTCATTCCCAGCCACACCTGGGCTTGCTGATGAGGTTCAGAATGCCTTAAAATAGGTTAATTTGTAGGAAAGTGACAGAAATAAATTGCTGGCACTTTTGTGTGCTGATAAGTTTAACCTTTTTTTTTCCCTGAGCAGCTAAATTGCCAATCATCCGGAAACACACTGGAGTTCACCCGTTACATAAAGGAAGCTGTTAGTCTCATTTAAAACAATATTGACCTTTTTCCTGTCCTTTCCATTTTGACTAAATTACAGGGTACATTTTTTGAAATGTGGCTTTTGTCTGACTGTAACCAGGTGACCCTGATTTTTCCTCCTTTTTTTTTTTTTTAATAACTTACAGCTTTCAACCTTTCCTTTCTACTTCCAACACATTTCTTAGCTTAACCACTGGTGTTTTTAAATCCAGAGACATTTAAAAAAGAGTTTGCATGATACATATATTTTCTAGTTTACCTGGAAACTAAAAAAAGATGAGCTGATGCACCCTGAAATACATGGTGTGGGAGTAGCAAGGGGCACTATGAAAATGACTGCAAAGTGTCTCTGCTCTTCCAAATTCAGATCAGTGAGTGTGTATGAGCTTTCAGGTTCACTCAAAATTAATTGCAGGTGCAACACTACCAATAGATTTTCTTCTGGGAGAGAAAACATTCCTGCTAGCAAAGAACTGTGTTTTTTCCTTGTTTCTCCCTTTAAATCAGGCTGTGAGTACATGTAGCTCCTTGTGAAAACCAGCGTAAGGGTTTCGAGGTTCTGAGAGGGTTTTTTCTTCCTGCACAGAAACATTTCTTAGCTCATTTGGGGCCCTGGGCTGAGCCTCCAATGTCAGCTTCTGAGCACATTGGAGTGAATTCTAGAATGCAAGAGTGAAGCTCGAGCTGTGTTTATTGGACCCAAGACCACTAATAGCAGTGTGGCCTTACAGATATATTCTACTATCTTTCCTTCATTAATTCCTGAAGAAATACAAAGAGACAAAGTCTCCCTGCTCTGCCTTCCTTCCTTCCTGGTCAGTGCCCAGTGGCCACTTGACATCAACAGTATTTCCCCAGACTGAGTTGAAGCCTCAGCTGGGGTAAATCCCTTCATCTCCATCAGCTGAGAATCTGAACCATCCCCCTGTACATTCATGAATGTGCTTATGGCACTTGTTTCTTGTATTAATTTTTCCTAGACAAAACCTAAAAATATTCCCGTGTACGTTCTGCTGGCTCTTGGCTCATATAGAAATGTGTCTTCTAATGCCAAACCGAAACTAATACAGGCATTACAGGCATTTGTGTAATTCAGACGTATGGTGGTTCTTTATATTATTTTTTCTGAATCACTGAAGTGTGGGGTTTTTTCCCCAGTTGGTCCTATTTTAATAGTTCCAGGGTTTTTTTTGCAGGAATTCTGAGATGTAGGAAGCTTTAGAAAGGTTTAGGACTCCCTGGCAAGGGAAGCCTTCATGCTTCCATTAAACTTAGAAAATACAGGCCTCTTGTGTGTGACCATTTATCCCACAGGATTGATGCCACAACACTGAGAGGCCAAAGAGAACATGTCTTCCAGTTTTAACCCCATCTCTTCAATATTTGATTAATCTGAATCAGTGACACTGAAAATGGCTTGAAATATTTAATCATCTAAGAGATATTCAGAGACTAGAGTGCCTTTCAAATCACACTGCCAACAGAGAAAATCATTTTTTCAACTGCTTACTGGTACAGTGTTCAACCCATCTGGGAAAATATTTGGGTTGCATTGCGGGGATTTGATTGACTCTCCTGCCAATACCAAAATTTTAATAAGCTATGGAGGGACAAATTATTCCAACCACCACCTCTATGTTTTGTGACGGGGCTTTGGGAGGGGAGGGAGATGCTTTGCACTCGACTGCAGGTGCGGCTGTGGCTGCGGCGGCTACGTGGGCTGCAGGCAAACAAGTTCCTGGGGTTAACTAGCATGTGCTCCTGCAGTGTGTCCCTGCCTCTGCCTCTTCTCCTTGCCTTCCCGGGAGATGAGCAGCCCAAACCCTCCTCTGAGGGACAGAAGCATTGCATTTTCCCTTTGGGCTGGCAGACCCGCAAAGATGCTGCCTCGCCAAAGGTTTTGGGGCTTTTATTTGATTCTAGTAATGCTGGTAGAGCAATTTCTTATCTTTCAGTTCTACTTTAGAGCATAGGATCCAAATATCCTTTTAGAAGCACTCGGTGCACTGATGTGCACGCTGGGCTTACACAGTGACAGAATAAACTCGCCCTCCCTGCTCTCTGCAGCCTTGAGACTGCCTGGTTTTACTCAGCATTCGTATGTGCCTCCGTGTAAAATTGCCCCGCACAATTATTCAATCTCATGGCAACTATTCAGTTTGCAAAGCAAAAATAATCGTGTGATTACTCTGTAATTAGCTGATAGTTACTAATCAATTACATCTGCAGAGTTTGCCTTCCATTGAGGAGGTGTGTGGTGGTGGTTTACGGGTAAAACTCGGTGCCTGCCCCGAGCAGTTTACAGACCTCCAGCCTGGGTTGGTTCTATGGCTGAGCAGGTGCTGTGGCTGGAGGAAGAAACATGGGAGTAAACTCTCTGAATTTAATGGCAGGAGTCAGACATCACAGTGTTGGAGGGGTCTGGGTAGGATGGGCCTCATCTCGTTATGGAAGGATTAATGGTGAACAGGTTGGCTGCAAAAACATGTTTGAAAGATGCCCAAGTAAAGAAAGCAAATGCATTTATTCCCAAAGCCTTTTCTGTGGTCACTTGTCTTCTCCAGGCTTAGCATAGCCAGGGCTGCTTCATTCCCTGGGGTGGTTTGATGCCCTGAAGTAAAAACAGGCACAAAGTAATGTGTGTTCTGCAGGTATTTATTTACCTTGATATTCCTGGAGGGATGAAGATTACAGTCTACAAAAAGTAAATATTCATGTGTATTGGAAGTGCAGGTTTACTTTTCTGGCATATAGCTGTGAGTGAGGCACTGGGATACCTGTCCCCTTCCTGACAGCGTCCAGGCCTGGAATATTTGCAATTGGTGAGAAAAGAGAATCAGAAAATACCTTTGAATAACCACAAAAATCTGTCTGAGTCCTTCATCTCTGGACACACCCTCAAAAAACTCTCCTAGAACATCCATGGCTGGAGCTGGAATGTTCATTCAGTGCACGGAGGAAGGGATGATATTGCAATATAGGGAGGAGTGCTGGGAAAACTGAAGGGAGAAGTGAAGCTGTCGGCAGGTTTGAAGAACAGTTTGATAAATATTTCTGCTGTGAAAGAAGGAAGTAAGACATGACAAGAATAGAGATGTGTCCATGAGAAGTTAGACAGGAACTTAAAGGGATTTGAGCTTGATACTGCATGGGAGAAGCTTATTTTTGAGAGAGAAGGAGGGAAAGAATGAAAATACCATGGAAGAGGGAGAGGGACAAACCCTGAGGTTATAAATCAGGAAGATCCATGCTCGAGGGAGCAAGAGGAGGGAGGTTTAAGGGCCTTTGGGCAGAAAAATGAGTAGTCGGGTGCAAAAACATGTCACCTGCCCAGCCAGTCGTGAAGCCTGGCAAGACTGCACCGTGGTCCCTCTGCTTAGGTCCTGGGTGGCCGCTGCCATCTCCAAGGACCACGATCCGACTGGGACAAGCCTCACCGCTGGGAAGTGGGGCTGGATGCGCGCACCCCGTCCCCTCACACCTGCACAGCGCGGGCGGGATCCGTCCTCCTCACCAGCGCCTTCCTCCCTCCCTCTCCATCAGCCCACCCTCCTATTAAGAAAGATCCCGACGACACCACCATTAAGAACGCCTTGCGTCGATTGCAAATTCATTGTTCGCTAAAAGCTAATCCGGGCGCGGGTAAACACAATGGCCCCTTTTCCCCCCAGCCTGACGTTTCATTTACACAAGAGCTGGAGCCGCCGCACCGGCGCTGCCACGCAGCCGTCAAGCATTGATTGTGTTATTCAGCGGGATGGCTCAATAATTACAGCCCCGGATCTCCAAACCCCACCAAAGAGCAGGCTTACCACCGCCAGCCTTTGTTGCTAATTGTCCTTCAGGATACTTGAGATGAATTACCGTGGCTTACATTTTCCTGGTTTTCCTTTCCTTTTCTATTGGGTTAATATAAAGAGAAATCTTTCCACTTAGCGGAGCTGGACGGATCAGACAAGTGTAGCATTGACTGTTGACAGCACTTCATAAGGAAACCCTCTGACTGCAAACTGTCTCATTGATATGTTCAACTTGACACATGGGATTGATTTTTGATTGTTTTACAAAGCTCGCCTGCGCATGTTTTCATTATCAAGGCTGGGCAGTTTTCATACCAACACTTAGAAAATGTTGGAGCTATTAATATAATTTGATATCATCTATACTGCATCTAATTGTAACAAGTAACCCAACAAATTAAGCCTCTTTCACCAAAGCTCTCCAAAATGGATTGCACTCCTGATTATTCTCTTAGTCTGTTTTGTTTGGGGATGCATGATAGAGCAGCAAAATTATTTTAGCTCAAACTTTTTAATCCTACTTGTTGTAAAGACAGAATTAGGGCTGAAAGCTTTAAATTCAAGACAGGCAAATGCAATCAGCACTGAATCCATGCTTATTCCAAACAACTTCATCAGGACCTGGATCAGCTCCCACGCAGACTGTGCTGGGCTGCAGCTCGGGAGGTGATGGCACGCCCAGGGAAAGAACATTGTCAAACATTCCCTGCACACATGAACCGGCTGGATTGATCCCTGTCTTTCATTTACTAACTCTGCAGTCCCTAACTGTCCCTGTAGTCACCCTGCAATCCAGTTCCCTCTGCCTCCAGGCCCTAATCCACCCTTCTCCTCACTCTTTCCCGTCTTTCTGTGCTACATCCTCACAATCCTCCCTGATCCTCCAGAAACCAGAGAAAGGAGCTGTGATATTCCTTGTTCTTTCCCATACAATCATTGTGCCCCTGCTGATGGGAGTCTTTGCACAGCAGTGGCCTGGAGCCAATTCGAACTTCCCCTGAAATTTAGGAAGAACTTCCCTCCCTGCTAGGACAGATTGAAGCCACGGGTTATACGGTTGAGTACCGTGACTGCTGTGGGTAGCTGGCCCACGTAGGGAATAAGCTCCTTCTGCTAGTCCTGTTTTGCAGTTACCCTCTGGAAAAAAACCTGCCTGCACTGCCTTTGCCTTTTTTTAAATGCCATATGTAAAAGGGAGGAACGAAACCATCTAAGCTGAATTTTAGAAGCAGGAGGCCCACAGTCCATATGTAAAACTGTTGGAGGTTTTGCTCCCGCGTTCGTGCTATCCATGTACGCAGCCGGCGGCATCACCCACTCGGGAGCCCAGAAGCACACGCTGACCAGGCAGCCTAGATTTCACAAGACTGTTCTTTTTTTTCTTTTCCCCTCCAAACACAGGGGAAAAAAAAAAAAAATTTCCATCACTTCCCCCCACCTCCCCCAGTTTTTTTCCCCAATAATTAATATTTCTTGGTGCCATGCATCATTTTTCTGAACCCCGAGGTACGATTGCCTCAGTCGCCATCAGCTGGGCAGGGGCTGGGAATTTCCACTCCCGAACAAATGCACATCTTTGTTTTCTTTTCATAAGAAAGCATGGCCCTAAACAGTGTGTAAACACTCTCCTGCGACTGTGCACCCTCTTCATAACCCTTCCACTCGAACAAAGTGATTCTCTGAACTGAAATCGCTTCACTGAGATGATTAAATTAGTTCCTACGTGCCAGAGATGTACAGAGGTCTTGACATTTATATTTGGGTATTAGAGTCTGACATTCAAATGTATTCCTGTTTGAAAACAGTGTAATTTAAAAAGTAGCATAAAATCCATTAGTATAATAGGGAGAGAGGGCGATGCTTTAATTTGTGGGGGGTTGTGCAAAATGATCATTTCCAGGGGCTGCAGCAAGGGCAGAGCTGCCACTGGCTGGGCTGGTGGGATGTGCAGGCAGGGGGGATGTGCTCCCCCAGTGTCCCCAGACACAGCAACACCCCAAATATCACACCCACGGAATCCAGGGTAAAACCAGCCGTGGGCTGCACACGGCTGAGATGTCTCGAAACCACGGTGGGTTTGTTTTGACAGGACACAATCCGCTATTTATTCCTGCAGCTTGAAGCACACCTGTGGCTGGGATGTCAAACCAGGGTCTCCAAAAAGGCAAAACAAACAAATGATGCCATTCTCAGGGATCCCAGCAAGTGAAAAATTGCCATACATGTGCAGGCAGCTTATCCCAAATTCACCCAGCACCCCTATAATGAGGATCTGACCCAACATTAAGTTCTGTATTATGTGATATGGATGCTATAGGCTATTCACTGACACTATTTAGGAACCAAAATTGTATGGGTTTTAAGTATCTTTGGCCCAATGCTACACTTATTTAACAGGTTTATTAGAGTCCTCTATCAGAATCCAAATCCCATTTTTTTATCATGGCTTGGATACCCAAGCAGAGTCTCTTTTGCGTGGAAATAGGATTTTTAACTTTAACACAAGAAATTTTTTCCACTTTTCAATGTTATTTAGAATGAGTGAATGCAAATGACATTATTCAGTTTGCAGAAGTGGTTTCTTTCATGAGGTGACATTAACATCTGGTACCTAAAGGAAACATTGCTCACCAACTAAAATAAAAAAAAAAAAGTCTGATTGATAAATTCCTGAGAGCAAATCCCCTGCTACACCAACAGTGAAGCAGCCCAGTAGCTTCATTCTTTGTCATCAAAACCCAACTCTCTGTTGGGATAAACATGTTTTTCCCAGGACGTCCCTCAAATGTCGGGGGAGAAAAGAATTTTAAGGTCTGGGCTGGAGCACAGGAGCGTTGCAAGGAAGAAGGAGCCTGTGATAAACGTGTTTGCCCACGTTTTGCTGGTGTGTGTCTGCACATATTTATTATTCTCATCTGCAATATTGATGACCAAGGACCGACCTCGCTGCACATGCGTCTTTTTTCCCTTTCTCCTGACTTGCGCAACTGAAAAACGCTGGGATTTTTTTATTGCTGTTTTCTCTTTGAGCAGTGATCAAAACGCCCTGGTGGCAATGCCAATTCATTTTCCCAGGTGAAAAAAAAAAAAAAAAAAAAGAAAAAAAAAGAATGAATATAATACAATAAAATAAAACCAGTAGAGGAATCAGGGCAGGCCACTGCAATCAATAGCGACCAGAGCTGGAAGACATTGTTCTGGCTGTTGGGAGCAGGTCAGGAGAGGGGGATATATCCTGAATGCTAAATATGAGGATTTTATTATGCAGGGGAACCCTCATTTTAAAGCAACGGGATAAAACCGCGTTCAGGATCAAGATGAGGCTTCAAAATAGTGAAAACTGCTCACACAGCTCGGATGGCAGGTACCTCTGCTTTGGAAAAACAACTCTTAATTAATTGGGAAAAAATTGGCACAAGAATAAGTGTGAATATACAAATGTATACACGGGTGTGAGTACATATACATAATACACTTATTTATTATGCACATGCTGGGGTGTGTGAGAGTGTGTGTACGTATGATAAGAATAATGAGCTATAACAAAAACGGGGGGACAATTATTCTGATCTTTTGTAACCCATCTAGGCTGGGCAAATTATCATTTTGAGCAGTCTGAAAACAGAAAACTAAGCATAATAGACATTAGGGAGGCATATTTAAAAAATGAATTAAGGAATAAAATGCACAGAGACGGAATGCCATGTTTTGTTATGTCATTCCCTGCCTGCCTTTCTTCAGGAGAGAGATTTCAAATTAAATTCAAAGACTGTACTCTTAAATAAACAATGAAAATTGAAAATAAGCTTCCTTGTTAAAATATATATATCTATTTCTTCTCCTTTTTTTTTTTTTTAAAGCAATGCAGTACTGTGCAACGGTACAAAAAAAAAAAAAAAAGAAAAGGAGGGCATTAGGTATTAGGATTCCAAACGAGATAGTACATCTTTAATGATACATATGATAATTAAAGAATACAATAAACACAATTAGCATATGTTTTAAACAGTTTATTAGTGAAGCTTACCATAAAATCAGAATATATAGAGCTCCAGGGTTTGTTGGGATAACAGCTTCTAATCCTTAGAGTCATAAAATCCCTGGCTTGGAAGAAATGGGCATCTTTAAAATGATTGAATCAGCAGGCCTCGAGTGAAAACACACAAATTAGCAAACTCCAGCAGTTGGGCACCGTGCGATGCTGCAGCGCACGGAGGTGAAGTCATCGCTGCCACTGCCCCAGCAGCTCTGATGGAGCTCAGCAGGGATGTGGTGCTGCGGTGGACATCGAGGAGATAATGACTTTAACTCCTTCTAGGCCAGGGATACCCAAAAAAAAAAAGAAAAATAATAACAATTATAAATATCGAAAAAAATCCGCCTTTGTTTTGCAAATAGTCATCACAGGGAGGAGAAACAAATGCCTGAATAAGCGATGGGTACAAGGGAGGTCACGGGCTTGCAAAGCACAGGGGGAGTGCTGGGTTTGGGCTGCCCTTCCTCCCTCCTTCCCAGCCCTCAGCATTCCTGCAAGGCTCTGCAGGGCGATGGAGGGGGCAGAAGGTGGGTGGCCCCCACCCAGAGTGATGCAGGAGAGCTGGGACCCAGAGGACTCACTGCAGGAATTATTAGGAGTTTTAAACTTGAGTAATCCTGTTCCCCAGTTTGAACAGGGCTCTAGCCACTCTCACACAGCAGACAAATAACCCTCTTGGCAGTGGCACTTTGTATTTCCTGCCCTTGGCTTTTTTTCTTTTTCCAGTGTCCATATTCCCCCTTCATCTCTTCTTTTCTTCCCTCTGACTTAAGTTGGCTTTTTTTTTTTTCCTGCTAATGATTAACATATAAGCTCTTTACATTCATCTCCCTACTGTAGAGATAATTTCTTCCCTCTTTTGTTATTTGTTTGTTTGGAGGGGGCGAAGATGGGTTTAATCCTGCAGCTGGGAAATTTTAGGTTTCCTTCGAGCAGCAGGGAAGGCTTCGGATGAGAATCAGTGTGGGCTGAAAGGAATGAAGCTCTGCAGAGGTTTCTTGAAGGGAAGGGGCAAATTGTCAACTTTATAATGATTCCTCATCAGCCATGATGACTTCCCAGCTCTGCAGCAAGGGAGAAGAATAGCAATCGAGCGGTGTTTGAACACATTCTTATGGGGAAATTGGAGTGTTTGGATCCTGAAATTAAGTCTGGAGACAGCCAAACCTCTCCATAAAAATGGGAGCTTCTCTTGAATGAAGGCATTTCACATTTGCTCAGCTCCTGGTCTAATCTAAAGGAATTCAGTGCAGTGTGAGCATTTGGCTTTTCCTGCTGCATGGCAGAACTGGTGGGCACGGCGCTGCTCTGCCTTGAAGTGCTGCCTGCTAATTTGGGTGGCTGGGAACAAATTCTTCTGAGCCTTAAACATGCAAGGAATACTGAAAACACGCTGTCTGTGTGCATGTGTGGAGACAGCACCTTGCTTTAGATTTATCCCATGCTTGGAATTTGTGCTGATATTATTTTCCTTAACTTCTGCCCGAGATGTCAAGCCCAGGAGGGGAAGCACTGTGTAGTAGCAACGTAAATGCACAGTGTAAGCCATGCTCTGCCCCATGGATATTTGTCTATTTTTGCCCCATATTGGTTTAGAGACAAAAGACACGAGCTGGAGGAGAAATGAAGGTCCAAAAAGATGAAGTGACTTCTCCAAGGTCAAACAGCAGGACGGTGGCAAAGGCAGGAATATAAACATGAATTATATTGTCAGTCTGCTAGAGGAAAAGGTTGAAATGCAGCTCATTTTTTTCCTGTAGTTTAGACCCAGCTTGACGTATTTGACCTCTATTCAGCTGGCCAAGGTCCAAGGAAAGAAATATGAAAAATAGGACTCTCTCTCTGCTTTGGGGAAACACATGAAGGTAAAGTGACTTGTGTCATGGGTTAGCTCCACAGCATTGGAGTTTGAGCAAGCCAAGGAGTGAGTCAGGGTCTGGTTAACTGGTTTTACTATTGCCTTCATTGGTTTTGAGTTATATTTAAAGGGATAAAGAAATTTGGCCCAGCAACCTGGGAGGATGGGAGGGGTTGTAGCAGCACCCATTTTTTTTATTGTAGAGTTTCAGCACTGACATTCCTGCACTAGTTCCTTGCTGTCCGTGCTCTCCAGACACCAGACTCAGCACAGTACAGCAAGGTCCAATCACAAGACCTGAATTTTAGCTCCATCTCCAGTTTTTAGCAGAGGAATTCAGCATCCAGTGGAGCATTCACAGCAAACTGATGGGGAGGGGCAGAGAAAAAGCCACTTGTCATTTCTCTCAGCCTGCACAACCCTCACTCAGGGCTTGCTTTCAGCTGGAGGAAGGCCCTGCAGACCTCCAGCCCTGCCTTGGCTTTACACACTCCTTTTGGGGAGGACTTTATCACCTGGGAGGTGTAACAATGGATGCAACCATCTGAATATGGACTGTAAAGCTACTCTTTTTCATCCAGGTGTAAGCATTAACCCATTTTATTTTCCTTAACCAACCAAACACGTGGCACAAGCATCTTTGCATTTTGAATTTAAGGTCAATTTAGCATATGCAGAATATTTTCCTGTTCATTTTCCATTAGCATTTTATATTTATTACTGAGAAACTCAGAAACACTGGATACTGAAAACAGCTAAAAAACAATTCTACACTCAATATTTGACTGAGACATGACTTTAAACTGTGTTAGTTATTTTTATAGGTATTCTTAAAATAATACCATGGTGTTTATTACCTAACCCATATCACACAGGATTTGACATTTGAATGTTGAGGGCTCATATGTATGTTAAAACAGTGAGAAAATATGCACAGAAAAATTTCAAGGCTGCTGTAAAATAAAAATAAAAACCCCAGAAATGCATTATGTGCCCCAAGTACATTGCAAATTGAAAAATTGACAGTGCTGGGCAGCAAATACACCAGCATTTATCAGCTTGGGTCCTCTGCACAGGCTCTTAGGATGCTCCATCACAGATTAATGTCTCTCAGCTAAGAACGTGCTATAAAAAAACAAGGGATGGAGCTGATAAAATTAATGAAACAAATCATTGTTGTAAACCATTTGGTGAGGTGTGAATTTGGAAACTAGTTTCCCAATATTTGTAAAATAAACAGAAATTAATATCCATTAATATTATCATAATTATCTTAACTGAGAATGTTGAACTGTTGCCTGTTTTGTTCTTTTCAACTGCAGCATCTCACTGCAACTGTTTTTGTGGCTGGGGAATAATCTGCTTGTGTTTGCTGTAATGACACAAGAAATAAAACGCAGTAAAAGGAGTAAAATCTGAATTCCCTTCTCAGCACAGAATATTTCCACAATCCATATATTTTTGGTAGCTTTCCTGTATAAGATGCATTATTTCCAAGACCCATTTGCACTGCCACCTTGAGCCAGGCTCACAGGAGGAAGTAATTCTGCTTAATACAAAAACTTTCCCCCCAAATCTTAAAATGGTGCTGAGTGATCCTAAATTTCCTAAAGCCTTGGGGGGTGGTGCAGCTGCTGTGGTGGCCTCCCCATGGGATGGTCCCTTCTCACGGCCTTTTCCACCTACTCCAGGCACTCCAGAGGCAAATTCCAGAGCTTCACATCTCTCTGCTTATCTGCCTTTAAGTCCATCTAAAATATGAAAAATGTGACATTTCATGTAAGAAATGGCTTATTTTTTAGTTCAGGAGATACCACAGTAGCTTGCTAGTGAAACCAGGCACTGTGTGGACTGAAGTTGAAACACCAGCACCTCACAAACTGAAACCACAGACAGAAAAAGAGGGAATTTACTCCTTCCATCAGCAAAGCAATGTGACACACACTCACATCCCATTAGTTTGTGCAGGGTTATCATTTGCCAAATGCAAACAATGTGGTGCCAGATGGTGCTGATGGGTGAAGGGACAAGAGTGTTCAGGCATCCTGGAGGCAGGACAGGCCGAATCCATCCCTTGGAGTTCAGGCATCTTGGTGCTAATACCAGGAAGCAGCAGCCTTATCACGAGGAAGCCTCAGCAGCAAGATGGGAGAGTTTTAACTTTGGCTCCTGTAAGACTTGAGCTCCAATTTGCAGTTTGTTCGGTCCCACGTTAGTGTTTGCAAGCCTGCCCACATAGGGAGGGAACATATGTTTTAGATGAGATCCTTTCTTTGAAGATGTGTTTTTGAAGCAAAAAGAAACATTAAAGATTTTCTTGGCAAATATCTCCTTTTAAAAGCCTTTCCTTGTCTATCTCCTGCAGACATGAGTTAGTGTCTGTCCACCACATCACCATTAGTGGTTGTGTAAAGTGTCCATCAGGTTTGCTCCGGAGAGACTGGAATTATGGGGATAACTGTCTTTTCAACCCATTGGCTCAGCACCTTCATTAATTCACCTTCAATAAAAATATTTCACCCAACCTGGGGGCGGGGGGGGGGAAATGTTTTACCTCAGTATTTCCTAACCACTTCTATTATTACTGTAGAGATTTCAAATGTTGTTTGGAGACAAAAAATCTCTGAAACAGATCATTTTGGAAGTGTGGAAGCGAAACTTTTTTTAGCCCCTTTTCCAGCCTGCCACGTTGCCATATTTACCACGGCGCTAACAGTTGTCAGAGATTATCTGGCTGAGTCACAGCTTTTATGGGCTCCACTCTGGTCCTAGAGACGTGGAGCAGCTCCTCTGCAGCCCAAGGTTTATGTTGGCATAAGCCAGATCAGAATTCGCCCTTCTGTTTACCATTTAGCTGAATCACCCCATCACAGACCAACTGTCATCTGTCACTCCATACTTTTAATGGTACATTGCACTGATGTTGTCTATTTTTTTTTCCCTTTCCCAGCAGCCCTGTCACTCTGGTATGTGCTAATCTCTTCTTCTAGGCTTCTGTTGGATCTCTTAATGAAGATGCCACTGCGAATTTAGGGGTTTTTTTTATTTAAAGAAAAAAAAAATATGGCAAGAGAGACTTTGTGGAGCTGAAGGCAGAATCAGATTTGCCCTATAACTCAGACTGCAGACTAAACAGATCTTGGTCTTTTCGAAGGGCATCCCTAGATGTGTTTTATCCACCCAGACCCAGGCACGGCGCTACCTGGGGAGCAGAGGAGGAACTCCCCCCTCTCCTCAGCCAGAGCTCTCCGACTAAGCGCGTTGCAGAGAATTAATTAATTTTAAAATTACATTCTGCTCTTAATGCCAGGGCCTCGCTGCAGCTCTGTGTTCCTACGGCCAGTGGACCAGAAATCTTTTCCCAGTGCTGGGCTTCCTTGCTGATTAACCCGTGCGGTGACAAAGGACGCGCGTGGCCCCAGCAGGAGCCTCCGCTCAGCGCCTGGGCCCCGCTGCCCATCCCCAGCCAGGGAGGGGCAAGAGGAACCACGTACCCTTTTTGTGCTGTAATGAGCAAAACAGGGAGAGCAATGCCTTGCAAAAGGCAGTTTGGCCGTGGGAGGAACTGCCCACCCAGGGCAGCGAAAAAAATATTTCAATATGTTAATGTTGTTTCCTGCCCTCCCAGAGGAGTATCGTGGGTGTGGAGGGGATTAAAGATGCAACAGCCTTCAGTGGGTTTTTCCTACTTGTTTGTATATGGTTAGATTGGTCATCTAATAATTTTATGCTTTTATTATTATTATTTTTGCAAAGATCTGTCAAAAAATTCCGAGGCTTGCTCATGGCCTTTCCAAAATCACCCATATGGATGCTAAACAAGCATTAACACAGAGCAGTGAATTTAGTGTGAAGTAGCACTCAGCCACTGTGGGTAGTGCCTGTGAATATGAGCCCGTTTGGGGGTCCCCACATTTTTTGTCCCTGCAAAATGCAAGTTGACAATTCACTGTTCTGATGACTCCAAGTTCAGGGTGAAAATTGTTTCACTGGTTTGATTGCTGTATATATGAGGCATAGAGTGTGCAGAACTTGTAGAGGTCCATCTGGTAAGAGAAATAATACTGTGTCATTGCATAATATGTGTCTGGGTGTGCATGTATTTCTCTGTGCTCCTTCTTTGTCATGATTCCTCAGTTTAATTTAAATATGTGTTTCACTTCTCTCCATATTTCAGGTTTATTACAGAGTATGAAAATCAGGAAGCTTTTTGTTCACTTCATACATCTCTTCCAACAAAGCCAGACATCCAAACCCGGCACAGACTCCAGAGTGATTATTGTTACACATGATCTATGGAGCAGATAAATTACAGCTTGATTTTTATAAGGTATATTGAGCCTGCAGGCTTTGGCAGAAACAAAAACAAAACAAAACACAAAACCTTGGTTTAACTAGTAATTTGAGGAAATATGACAAACCTGACATGGAAGTCACAGAGCAAATAAATATGCACATCCATCATTTTGTAAAATAACGCCTTTGCTAGAGAGACCTCTGCTTGCTGCAGTCTGCAGTGTAAAATTTCTTTGTGGTTTGCTAGTCTCAAATACTGCTACATGGAGAATCAAGTTAGTTATAGCTGAAAGAAACAATTTATGTGTAAGAAAAACAGTGTTGTACAGTAAAATAGTGCAAATATCAATCTGTGTGAGTCAAAGCTAAGCTGGTTTTAGAACATATTATAATATTCCTGGAACGTTTAGAGGTGTTTTTCTTCGTAATATGATTGCTAAAATACCAGAATCTTTGCTTTTATTGTAAAATAATCTTGTTCCTAGCAATAAAATCACCTGGTGGTTATTGCAGATAGAAAATCCAACTTCATACAAAATACAACAAAAGGCAGTTTCAGACTCATCTTCTGAGCACAATAGTTTTGTTGGTGCATGGGAAAGGAATTACGCACATAATTCTCACTTTAGGAATCAGCTTTTGGTACCTACCCTTTTTTTGTGGCTTGCCAATATTTGGAAGGTTTTGTGTGAAACTAAAAAACACTGTCAGTGCCCTTTGCATGGGATCTGCCTCTCAAACAGCCCCATCCCTGCAGAGTCAGGGAACTGCAGTTATCACTGACAGTGAGTTCACAGCACAGCAAAATGTACCTGCTCAAAGAGGAGGCTGTAGGATGGACACCAACAGGGATGTCACCTCTGACACCAGGAGGAGGGTTGTACTCAGAGCTTAAGGGTTAAATCTAACAATTCATGTCAAACTGCTTCTGGATAAAGCACAAAACAGAACCAAAATGCCCCACTCCTAAAGAAGTGTCTTCATCAAAGCCGCAACCCTTTCCGTATTCCATGCCTGACCCAGTGTGTCCTTATGTTTTATTTCGTTTCTAGGGAGGCTTCTGGAAGAAACAGGATGGAGAGAAGTCAGGTCACCACCACACATGTCCAAAATGCCAACAGCCAACAGAAGAAGGTGCTGCCCCATGCATGGAGGTGGGTCTGAGTCCTCCCAGACAGCACAAGACCTGGATCTCCAGTGCCTCGTGCTTGGTCTCCACCACCCTCAGACAAGTCCCAGCAGACAGTGTCTGGAAGAGAGTGGAAGAGCCTCTGTGAGCAATTTCCCAATGGATCAGATGTACAAACCACAAACTGAGTGGCTCAGTCTCATTAAAACTGCTGTAAATCTGAGTATATGCAGAATTACTGCTGTAGGTATCAGAGAGTTCTAACAACCAAAGCTGGAGTGCCAAAACCAAAAGGATTTCAGGTAAATGGTTAAGGAAGAAGGGCTGAAGTCCCTTTTGAGGTGTTGTCTCCTTTATTACATCTGACCCACACAGCCTGGTTGGGAGGTCTGCAGGAAACTGTCTAAGCTGGGCCGTGAATCTCATACGTTCCACTCTTAACCACAAGTTCATCCAACATACACAGCAAAGGCAGTGGTCAGAAAAATGGGTCTAAGTTTGACCCCCAGTTTTGTAGGTTTTGGTTCATAAGTATCATCTTATGATCTGATCCTGCAGTTCTTGGTGAGGCAAACCTTACTTGAGCCACGTGCAGTACAGCTCATATGAAGGGTCCATCATCTACTCCACCGAGTCTTCCCAGTTGCATCTTGCAGTTTAAAAGCCAAATGCACTTTCACTACTCTTAGCATTGCAAAGCCAAAATGACTGGTTTGTGCTTCATCCATAAAATTGCCAGCTAAATATTCATTCTGGAAGCATTACTCCAGGTGTTTGTCAAGGAAGATGTACAAAGCAGCCAGAACATGTTTAGCATTTCATATACCAGGCTGAGCTGCGGGAGTGACAGGTTGAAAAATCTTGTTTGGACTCATAGACTGAAACCATTTAATATAGAAGTCACTGGTGGACTATAAATATGGAAAGCCAGTGTGCCATATTTTTACAGAATCCTCATTCTGCATGTCTTTTGAACGTATTAAAACTTCAGAGGAGCTGTAGAAGTTAAACTCACCAATTTTTGTCTTTGAACATCTACAATTCTTCAATGGGTGAACCTTCAGAAGCCCAAATGCCTGTACAATATACAATTTATTTGAACGTGCACTTATATTAACTGACCCCACAAAAGCCAACTGTGTTCATTTAGGTTAGGAATTATTCAATTTGTTCACATAATCTCAGCAATTACATGTTCATCTTTTTGAAATATCAGACCTACAGTGTGATTTAAGTAGTATCTGATTTTTTTACTTAACCTCAAAGATATTAATCTTTATTAAAGGGGATGAGAGGCAAAGAGGGGGAAGAGATGCCGGTGACAGATACTCTGACAGCTAGGAAAAGTCATTTATAAAGTGAACATCAGTAAACATTAAGAGTGACATATTGATATCAGCAGCAAGTAAACGGATGGCCGAGCCAGGATGAGGTATTACACCTTAAATTCTGGCACCCATTTTTTTTTTTCCCCAAGGTTGATCTTTTATATTTTTTAAAGAGAAATTTACTATTATACCTCCTGCTTCCCCCATGGTAAAATGCCAGAAACTTGACTGAGATTTACTTAAAGTGACAGCAATGCCCTATTTTGTCCAAGAAAGATGATTACTAAATGTCACGTCTATCTACTCTCATGTGGATCACCTATTTGACATGCTCATGTCTAAGCTTCAGAGCAGTTTGCAACATGTTTTCTGGTGCTCTGAGGCCACTGGAAATCTTTGTGGTGAGAGCGTGAACTGGCCAAAGGCAGCTCATTAAAATAAATAGATAATGCAGTTGGGATTTGTTGCTCTCCATCCCAAGGGCGTCAGGCCAGAAGAAGGCATAAAAAGCCCTTACAAAACCAGACCAAGAGCTTATGCTTCTGGTCAGGCCATTGCTGGTGGGGTACCCTTGCCATCTCAGCTGAAGTGGAAACTCATAAAAAGAAAACACTGGTGTTTAAATAGAGAAAATGACCTCGTACAGTTTAGTTTTTTTAGAAATCTATGAAATGGCACAATGTGAACCAGGGAAGAGAGTGGGTTCTCCACTTTGCTGCAGGACCCCACTTTGCTGAGTTCCTGGAGGGGGAGATGCGAAACCCAGCAGGGTGCAAAGGAACCATCAGAGTCGTGAGCACGAGCTCCTGAGGTGGGGAGTCCATTTAAATCTCCTTTGCTGAGCCTCAGAAGTGACCCAAGGAAAGCAAAATGGAAAGCAAAGCAGAAAGGCTTTTTGCACAAAATGGAACAGTAGTCATGAATAATTAATGGAGTTTTACCTTCTTTGCCATTTTAACTCGTCTTTCTTAGTAGTTATTGCCTTCC
Organism: Lophotriccus pileatus; assembly: GCA_035583135.1. Classification (NCBI taxonomy): domain Eukaryota; kingdom Metazoa; phylum Chordata; class Aves; order Passeriformes; family Tyrannidae; genus Lophotriccus; species Lophotriccus pileatus. Next base: position 8,558,743 of record JAWWES010000051.1, read on the forward strand.
AGCCCAGAAATGTGTCTGTAGATTAATTCATGCATGTTTTGGAGACCATAATGCAGCAGCCAGAAGAGTCAAGAATTAAGATGTCTGCTGGAAAGGCAACCTCCCACCAGACTCTGCTTTCTTCAGCATTACCCACCCTCTGGAGTGAGAGAATGCTCTCACACAGAGCCAGGCTCTGGCATCCCCTTAGCAATGCCAAGAGCTCTTTTTCCCATCCTCTTTTAAAAATTTTTACCAGTCCTGTTCAAATACAAAAGCTAATAACAACAGAGAGGGAGTCAGTTCTGAATGAAAGGACATAAACACATTTAATGAGAATGATACACCTTCAGTCTGTTTCAGCAGCAGAGGTTCAGCCAACCTGTGCAGATCACCATTTATTTATGAATTTTGAGGTGAAAATACTGCAGTCATGGAATGCAGCGACTATATTGAGTCATGGCTTAATCTGTTGACTTCCCTGTGCCATCAGGGTAGTCACAACCTCAGTCAGGTTTGTGTGATCAGCCAATCTAAGGGCAGCTCTATAAAATTTCAAGTTTTTTCTTGCAGATATTCCCTTACATGCCCAGTTTCCATCTCCCACATGAGCACTCACCCCCGTCACAGTTTAACTCCCAGCAGGAGCACCAAAATCATCTCTAAACATATCCCATGTAATAAAAAAACAGGGATTTTTTTTTTTTTTAAGCCTATGGTGGAAGATTAAAGCCATTCTGAATGAAAGTGGAGTGTGTAGCTGGGTACAAGACTTCTAAATAGGTGGCACATGTCAGCAGGCATTACAAGAGTGTCTTTAGGTGAGCCTTTGATATGGGCTGCTGAATAGTTCAGTCAGATAGATGCAACCACGTGAGAGTTTCACAGCCTTGATTTGTTTTGCAGCTAAAATAAATCTGAATAGAACAGACTTAAATTACCTGTGATTTTTCTGTCTTTAAAAGGACACATAAAAGCTCAAAAATCACTGTGCTCCCTGGGAAAAAAAAGGGAAAAGGGGAGAAAAAAAAGGCAACCAGGAAAACTATGAAAGATTCATTTTAATGGAATCCAGGTTTAGCTGTTTCATATTTAATAATGTTTAATATTTCATTTACTACTGGGGACTCACCTTTTTCAGAAGAATGTGAGATTCAAGGCACTATTGTGCATTAAGATTTTATGTTTGACTGTAGCAATATTGTGAGGGTTGGCACTAGAGCTGCCTGAGCCTGATGCAGAAAGCCTGGAAGCAACAAGGTTTCCTTCTTCTTTTCCCTACAGCCAAAATAGGAGCTGAAGCCCCGGAAAGTGGTGGGGTAGAGCTGTGAATCCTAGCAACAGGCGGAGAGAGAACTGTACGTTTCTTCACGTCCTCCAAGTGTTGGTGCCTTCTGGTACATCATTTACAGGAAGCGACAGAGACCCTGGAAAGGCCCTTCTTGCTGATGCATCAAGAAAGGGCAGGTTTTTTTCCAGTGGGATGGGTGAGTTATTAGGGTTTGGGAGGGGGGGAAGCAAAGCAACAGCCCAGAGTTCATACTGTTGTTGCTGTCGCACTTTCCTTCATCACTCGGCCCTGCCCATTGCTGTGGGGTGTTTTCAATTTTCTCTGCTTTTAATCTTTTTTAAGTCCCTCTCAGCTCTAATGTGGGCTTTTCCTTTTAAGTGAATGATGAAAATTTACACTCGAATGTGTGAGCATGGGGTTCTGCCAGAAAAAATCCATAATTCTGTGGCCTGCAATGAAATCATGGGCGCTAAAAGCTATCACCCATGTTCTGCAGAAAGGGAGCTGAAACTGGAGCACATATTCCCTGGAAGAGAAGGCTCCTTTTAAATATCCAGCAGGTCTTGTCTTCCCAATACTAAACCAGCTTTTCCTCCTAGAGAGCCTGCCAATAGAGTTTGACCTCTCTCTGTGGATATTCTTCAGAGCCTGGAGCACTCATATAGTCTAATACTGTTCCCCAGCACCATCCTAGGAAGGTGGTTTCCAGACAACTGATTTCCATGGAGCCTGGGACAAAGAGCAAGATGGGTTTCCAGACTCCTTGGTCCCATCACCCTGTTCAGAAATGCACCATTTCCCAACTGATGATATTTCGTTAGTTTTTGCCACTAGCTTTCCTACTGGGAGAAGCTTACAGACTCTTAGGAGCTTTGCCTGGATGTAAATTGTGGGAAGAGGGGCATGGAGAAGAGCTGGGATGGAGGGCATTTCATTGTGTAACAGAGCCTGCTGCTTCTGTTAAAAGATTAATTTTTTGGTAGGTAGCACTAATGGGTTGTTGCCTCGGCCTGGACCAGCTGCTGCAAAACTGAAACACAGCCCCAGACAGAAAGTTGCAGCAGAAGGGAAGGATTTGGCTCCCAGTTTACAGCAAAGGGCCCTATGAGACCTTCTGTCCAGGAGGCCTGTTTAAAATGCACCCTCTTCCTGGAGCAGCCACCTTCAAGATTTTATAAAAAGATTTCTTGCTAGGAGAGGGCAAGCTTTTTTTTTCTTTCTTTCTTTCTTTTTTTCCCCTAACAATTTCAGTTTCAGATCTCATTGAAGGGCTCTGGCATTTGCATAACTTCCCACGGAAACTGAATCAATGTTTGACATCATGGAACAGAATCTCAGGCGTGATTTAGCATTAGTAAGCCACCAGTCATCAGCATACTGTCATTCCCCTATAGCTGACATCTTAATAGAGTAAGCCCCATGCACACACATGTTCACCAGCAGAAAATTCTTATGCTCTGGCCATGCACAAGATTTTTAACATGGGCTTGCACAAACGAACATCCAAAAGGCTCTGGTCCAATATGTTCAATTTTCAGGGCTCAAAATGCATTTTCCTTCTAGGTAAGAAGGGAATTTTAAGTCCTCTTAAATAATTGAAGATACTACTGATACAATCAAAAGTCAAGCTCCCCAAGATGAAAATGTCTAGATGATGAATAAGTTAATGGAACTAAAATCCCAGTCGTGGCTGATTAGGGGACCAGGAGAGTTTATCAGAGATGGGAATGTACAAGCCCAGTCACAGCCTGACCTTGTAACGAATGAGAGCTGAAAAGCAATTAATTGAGAAATTATCAGGGAAAAGCAAAGTTGTATGGTTGGTTAGGTAAAGCAATATGTCAATGGGCCAGGGATTGATTTGGCTGGAATACCTCAAGGTCTCTGTTCTGATGATTCAGGACTTGAAGGAACTGGTCCGAGCCAAGCAATAAAAATAAAACAGGGTCAGGAGAGGGAGTCATCAGTCAGCACAGTGGATCAGTGTTCATGTATTATTTAGCTGGTAGTTAAGGGAAGTTAGCAAACAAGAGCAGTCTTTAAACTCAAGTTTTTTTCCCTAGTGGAGGGAAAATGAAGGGAATGAAAAGAAACTGTTCTGTTGTGCCAGTACTCACGGTCCTCAGCTCAAAGACTGAGCTTGGGAGCCGAGTCTTGGGAGCAAGAGTTGCCAGGGCTGCGTGTTCATGGTGAGGGATGGTCAGTCAGCCTTGCCAGCGGGCATAATTTTTTGTTGAGATGTTTTCTTCCCTCCTGCTGCCAACAGGCTGCACAGGACTTCTGCTCCCATCTCCAGCAGATACCAGTACCACTCCCAGACCTTCTTCCCCCTTCCATCTTGATTATATCAACTCATCCACACATCAGCTTCCCACGTCTGACACATTTGGGAAGCTCTTGCTGAGACCAAGGCTTGAGCACGTTGATCTGAACTGCAAAACACTTCTGGAAACACAGTTCTCCTTCACAAGGTGCTTTAGGATCCGAATATGGAACAACCTAGATGAGAACGTAGTATCCTGTAGCTCAGGAGAACAGCAAAGCAAAGCAAAACAGCAAAACAGATTATATTTAAAGTCTTCTAGAAAGATCAGTGGGTTGGGTGAGAGTAGCTGTGTCTTTGCTTGTCTTGTGACAGTTCACTAAATAACACTAAACTATGTCTCTCTCTCGCTGAAGACGGGAGAAAACCCCCACAGAACCAGACAGCACATGTTTCGTGGCAGGATCAGGGCCTCAGACACCACAAACTGTTCCTTTTTGGGATCAAAATCCTGAGGTGTTGCAGAAAATTTAGGCTGGAGGTTTGTTGGAAAACTAACAGCTAGCTTTCCCACCAGGACAATGCTTTAAGTTTCTAAATATTTCAGATTTGGTGCAGTGTCTTTTTGTCATTTCCTTGACAAAACCTAAATGACAGCCGCCCATATGGCTGAAAATAGGGACATCACCAACATCACAGCTACAGTGGGGCAAGAGACACAGCTCTGGCAGATAAATATAAAATCTCCAGTGATGCAGATACAGGGTGGGTGATTTAATGTTAAGGCTGAGGAGTGTTGTACGGAGGTAATAAATTAAAGATTATAGCTCAGAGAGAAACTTGTATGACCCATCACAGCAGAGATGAGTTGTGCTGGGCTCTGCTCTTTGTGCTGTGAGGAATGGAGAGTTCCATGTGGGCTTGGTTTGGTTGTGAGTGCCTTGTGAAGGGGGACCCCAAATGAGGAGTTGAAGGAATGGAAAGAAGCTAAACTGTTCCCCAGTTTCCTTGCTGAGACAGGTCTCCAGCTTCAGGGAACAGTCAGAATCCAAGAACACCAGAGACAGGGAGTTAAAAATCCCACTAATCAAAATTAGAACAAAGTTGTGATTTTAGCTTGTTATATTTCAATACATAATAAATACAAGAAACTCCAATATTTCACTGCAAAGAGCCATTGCTGATGCAAACAGAGATTTTTAGAAGGAAATTCCAGCAGCAACTTGAAGATAAAGGAACGACTTTATCCCACTGCCTATGGACATATCTCGACACATTTCTGGGACTCACAGCATGTCACGCTCCATGTAATGCATTTTCTATTTGTCCTGACCTGAGAGCTTTGCATTCAAGGAGCAGAACCCCCAGGTGAATTCATCAGGAGGAATAATAACCAATGCACAGGCTTGGAGCTGCAGGGCCAGCAGATCCATCCTGCAGCTGTCAGTGTGCTGAATTTCAGGGTAACACAAATGCAGCCTCCTTTGCTTAAGGACCAGCAGGGCACAGCAATATTTTTCCAGCCTACTTTATTGAAATGAAAGGGAAAGGATCCCTTTTTTGAGATTGCATCATTCCTCTCCCCTGAGGCTGAGCTGCTGCACAGTCTCAGCACAGCATCCTAAACAGAGAGTTTAGGAGGTGGTGGTGGAGGTGCTGGCACGTCCCTGCACTAATCCCGTATTATCACCTTATGATAATTATCAAAGCTGATTCTGAATGAATCCTCTTTAGAGCAGGTCCTTGGCTGGCCCTCAGCTCTGCAAAGTGCACCAGGTACCACTTATGCAAACACAGCCATCCCTGGCAAAATCAGTGAAATCCAGAATGTGACCTTACATTGCATGAAACAGCTGGATATTACCACTGAGACGTAATAAAGTCATATTGTGTTGTTAGGAATCAGGAAACATTTTTTTGAAGCATCTTGCTCCACAAGAGGTGTGCTGGGCTGCACTCTGACCTAACACATGTGGGGGAAATCCATAGGTTTGGCCTCTTTCACTTCTTTATTGTTTTCAATGGCAGTAAAAGTCTTTCAGTGGAAAGGCTGGCATGAGTTAGATTGTCACGACGTGGAAGGGCAGGAAAGTGTCCAGCCTGGAGTCTGACATAGTTTCCATTACAAATTAAATAAGAAAGACCATCAAAGGGTCACACGAGTAGTAGACTGGCACGTACTTTCATGTGCATGATGTGACCCAGGGAGGGAGGGATGTTCAGGTACTACTGATCCATATTCAGGACTCAGAAGAAGTGTGATGTGTTCCCAGCTCTCCTATACATTTCTTAAATAGGTTCAGACAAGCCATTCAGCTCCTCTTTTTCCTTCAAGTCTTGTGGAACCATCACATTTTCATTCCTGGCATCTGCCAAAGCCCTGCTGAGGGGTAGAATGACAGTCCCAGACACCACTGGAGTGGGATGTCTAGGACCACTGGTGTATTTGCCCTCCACATTCACAACAGAAAATCAATTTGTATTTGTGATTCTCTGAGGAGAAGGAAATCACTTAAGCAGGTAGGCTCTAGGTGTCTAGGTTGCAAAACATTGTGTACTAGCCTCAAATAGAACTTTGTATGAGATACAGGCTTAGTTACATCTCCACATCTCCCATTTGGGCTGCTTGCTGTTGTTGCAAAGGGTTAACAGCCACTGCAAAACATTTCTAGGATGAAGTGCTAAGATTTAGTGTATTGAATTAATTCTTAAATTAGAACAGGGGATTTGCACATGATTTCTAAGGGAAATTATCTTCTGGGTAAAATTAATACAGGAGATGTTTCAACATCTGGGATGGCATTATTATGAGCAATGATTACCCAGACATTGCCAAAAGAAAGAGATCGCAGCAAACTCTTTCTTTTCCTAACCAAAATAAGCTCCTCACCCTGAAGGAAAGAGACTGTTTACAGAGCCCTGTAAACATGCAAAAGAAGGGAATTCTACATGATAAAACAGAACTACAGACGGGGAAGGTTCCCTTTCAGGTGGGCTCTGGGTGTCTGGCTGCCTCCCTGGCCTCTGAGCTCCTCATCAAAAATAGGTGCCTAATGTGGTGCTACAGCTGTCCAGGTGTTTAATGTTCGGAGGTTAAAGAGGAAACACACTGGCAGATGTGACCTGGAAAACCTCCAAGAGGGATGTTGGTCCCTCCGCCCCCCACTCAGAGACCACGAAACTCATCCAAACGCCTCGTCCTTCCTCTAGCCTTTAGAGGGATGGCTTTTCCCTGCCGAAATTTTAAATAGGTCAGGGAGCAAAGCCGAAGCAAGACCTGCGTCAAAGCAATCACACCCCAGGAGGAGCTTATAAATATTTATTTTCCTTTGGAGTATTTCATTTTGTCAGGAAAAGAGGAGGGCGCTTGAGTGGGAAAAGAAGACCAGTGGCACGCCGGCCCCTGCTCCTTTCCGCAGGGAAAAATGCCGATGTTTAATTTAAAAGGGCATAAATATAAGAGAAATGCCTCTCTACTTTCATGTTAGAAGCTGGCTATTAAATTACATCACAAGTGCTACGTGTGGGACCGGGCAAGTGCACGGTTATTTCTGTCTTCTAAACCGGAGTGCAAGTCTCAGCGTAATTACTTTGGATCCAAGTGTAATTACCAACTGATCTGCAGGAACATACACAGCAGTGACATCCATTCAAGGCAGCATTAGAGCCTGATGATAACACAGCATCATTAACACAGCTTAGCACTTCCCTTCGTGGCTACAGGCCATGGTTTTTCCTCGGGAAAGGGCTCAGGGCTTGTCGACCGAGGCTGGGGATCTCCTCGGGAGTCACCTGAGATCCTGCCCCCGGCCATCGCTGCTGCCTGTGCAGGACGTGTGAGCAAATCAGGGCAGACAACAGCAGACATGATATCCTAATCAGGGGAAATGAAGCTGGAGCAGAGTTTTTTCCAAGATGTGCCTCATTGTTTTGGTATCTCTGCAACCTGTCCCTTCCCCCGCGCCCCCCCCCCCCCAAAGTACTGAAAGCCATGAGAAGGAAAGTGTTGAGTCCCTCTGTCACTGCCGAGGTCACTATTTTTTGTTTAGCTTTCTCTGTTTTACTCTGCTTTACTGTGACAGCATCCTGCTCAGATTTTGGAATATTTTCTCTTGAGTTCACACCTCATCTGTCTCCTTTCAGAAGACAGTGGGTATAGGGATTTTCTTTTCTTTATTCTTTTATCTTTTTTTTTTTTCAAGGCTGCGAGCATCACAGTAAACAACCCATTTATTCTGATGGTCTTGAAAGCTTTTCTCTACACCTCCAAGAAGGTCAGAGAAATGCTTCAGAAAGAGAAAAGGAGGAAAAAAAAAAATCCTTCTTTCTTTTGAAAATTGCCTGGTTTGTTACCACACGTTCCTAGTGCTGCGGTGCTCCAAAGACAATGCAACAGACCAGTGCAGAAATGAAGATGCATTGAAGAAAAATAAAGTGGATTTATCTTGAAAGTTGGTGTTTTCAGGTACCTTCCTCATAAATACAAACAAATTAAAAGATGACAAAACACAACTTGATTTAATTTCTCCTAAGAAGTAAAGCACCTAAAATTATACAAATAAGCAAGAAAAATATCTCCCAGCTCCTGCAAGTAACAATATATTCGCTCACAGCTCAGGGTCAGTGATGGTGAAGTGAGATTGACAGGGTAACTAACCCCTGGAGGAGTTTTTCCATTTTGGGCAGTCCTGCTAAGCCATGCTTGCTGCTTTGAATGAGCTCAGTTGCACAGAGATATCTTGAGTTTTTTTCCCCTGATTTTGCTTATGTGCTGGTTTTATCCGAGCAGCTCCGCAGATGTCAGCGAGACACATTTTGTTTTCAGTTCCATCAGTGTAAATCACAACTGATCCAGTGAACTCAGAGACACCCGCTTTGCAGGGAGATCTGTGACACTTTGAGTTTGGTTCCACGGTATTGTGACAGCTTAAAGCCCCACCATGAAGAAACAAAGTCAGGCTCAGCACTGTCCTGAAACACATTACAAAGCATGTTTGTTATTGCACAGAAGACAGCATTTGCCTTGGCTGTGAAAAAGAAACCCAGATCTGTAACAGCAAAGATTTCATCTCTACCATTTATCCAATGAGCTTCCCAATCCTCTTGCACAGATACCCTGCTGCTAACATAGCAGTCAAGATCAGAGCACTTAATCAATCATTCACTGAGGACAAATATGCGTAATCTAAATTAGAACAAACCGAGGCATATTTTATATGACAGCTGTGCAGATTTTTAAGAAAAAGCATTGGCAAGAAAATTGCCTGAAAACAAAATTGTCTTGTGTTTATGCTTAAAGTTGTAGATTTCCTAAAAGCTTCTGTGGCACTGGGTAGCATTAAATATATAGGGGCAAATTCTGCTCTCACTACTCCCACTTCCACATTTTCGTCAATGAGCCGGGGATTCTTTGGCCCCTCTGGCTCTAAAACAGAAAGCCTGCTGCAGACCTCAATATGATGTAGAGTCCTTCTTAAAAACCTTTCATATTTTATGATCACTGTCGATTCTCTTATGATCAGTGTTGGTTCAGGCTCTCATGAATCAAAAATCAGCTCGTAGCACGCATCTTAGAGCAACCAATTTGTCTGCAGGTAGCAAAGGGAAGTGGTACTTTGAAGAATAAACCCCTCTGCCTTCAGAACAAAGCACAGGCTGCATGGGAGGCTGGAGCAACTTAGACCTTCTATTCAGGCTCCACTCTGGGCATGCTGGGTGACCTCGTGTTCTCCCATTTTCCCCTGGGTGAGATATTATTTATCCACGATAATAAAATACAGGATTCTTCTACTACATCTCATGGTTTAATCTATTGTGTCAACTTTTCCCTTGGAAAAAAAAAAATCAGAGGCAATAAAAGGAGTAAAACTGAAGCATCTTTAACTGAAGCCATGCAACTTTCACCCTAGGTCAGACCCATGTTGCCCTGACTCTGCAGGTGGGATCTCCAGAAAGGAGCATCCTAGAGATGGCCTTTGAGAGTAGACAACAGCTCCTGCATAGTCCACACTGCCCATCAGGCTTGGAGACCCTTCAGCTTTGGGTACAAACCCAACAGGCAGCAGGAAGGCTTGAGCCCAGCCAAGCCACTCACAGGGCAGGCAGCCCTGACTCCTGAAAGGAGGAATTCTGAGAAAACACTGGAAGTATCTGTGCAAACATCCCTTTCCTACATCCCTCTGCACATCGGGCTCTAAAGAGTTGCTCTCTTCTAGTTCTGCTTCTCCAGAATGAGAAAATTCTCCCACAGAAGTTCACACATCACCAAACCCCCCATGGGGACTGGATTTCAGTTTGTTGACACATCACAGGACTTTTAAACATGCATTTCAGCCACTGCATGAAAACAGCTCTGATCCAGAATGCAGCAGGGCTCATTTGCTCTCCTCTGGCTTGGTTTTGGAAGGACTTGTGAGGTTTTCCAGGGACAACTGTCAGGAATTTAATTTCTTCTCCTAGGCAGCTTGCTGAGGTGAGGTATCGCCATCAGGGCTGCTGGCATGGGCAGGTTTGATCAAAGTCTTTAGGGAGAAGTTGGTAGAATCAATGACCTTATATTGCCAGTAAAGGCAACAGTGAATACCCAGTGAAATGTCTGCAAAAAGCAAAGTCAGGGCAATAGCAAGGACTTTGGAAAACTTTATCTTGGATGTCCAAGCAGGAATTTGTATGCCTACTTACTTATTTTTGAAGCCAGAGGTCATATATGGATTTTACTAGGATCTCTAAGTAGGAGGAATTAGTCTCAGCCTCAAAGATCAGAGCTGAATGTGAAGCTTCTTTATGGACAAGACAGAGCCTTCATTTTGGACTAAGTCCATCTCTACTGAGACAAGGCCTTGCTTCTCAGAAAAGGACAGTTAACCCCAAAGTGCAGACACCTTCCTGTTAGCACAGCCACGCTCTGTGAAGTGCCAAAATCCTGTCTCAGATTGTCTCCAGTAAATGAAAGAACCTCTGCCCCTTCCCATCCAAACCCAGATATGTTTTCAAGGGCTGACTTCTTCATTGTTTGCATCAGTTTCGGGCTGCCAGCTCCTGACAGCTCCAATCAAACATCTGCCCAAACCTGGAAGGCCCAAGCAACTGCCACGGTTGAGTCACGATTTGGAGCAGTTGGAGTGATATGGTTGACATCACTTCTTGGATTCACCAGCCGTATTATTTGGAAGAATTATTAGGTACCACTAGTACCACGAGGCCAAACTGACACCATCTCCTTGGAAAAAGAAATCCCCACACCCTTGTCGGCGTTGGAGCTTTTGCCTTTTTTATCTCCCTCCATTTCGTGGAGCATTTTTGCAGGTTGGACATAATTACCCAAAGCAGAGTGGAAAAAAAGGCTCTGCAGGTACCAGCAACCTGGGAGCAGGGCACCCACTTTTTATCACCTATGCAGTTTCCAAGAAATACTTTGAATTACAATCGAAATGTAGATGTTTAGTTAATTCCCCCACAAATCCCTGTTAAAGTGCATCAATGCATGGCCTGGCTAATTTCTTTAACTTGGCTTTTTTGGTTTTAACTTCTTATGTTTTGATTCAGTCACTTGACTGGGAGGTTGCTGTGTGAAGGTGCATGAGGGTGGACTGGAGCATCTAAATGGAGACCCCCAAACATGAGCATTTTCCCCTTAACCTTCCAGCACCACTGGGAATAATAATTCCTCGCAGGGCTGTTGCACAGCTTGATTCATTAAGGCTTATGAAGTGCTTTTAGCTCCAGCACTGGAAGGCTCTGTGCAAGTTATTTTGGACTGCTCAGGTGTTAGGAGAAGAGGCACTGCAGAAAGAATACAAATAAATCAAGAGAAACTGCCCCTTCCCTCCATCCAGCCCCTGCCTCCCACTGTTCTCCATCACTGTTGGTGTCAAACAGTTAATTTACAAGCCCAGCACTTTACAAAGCCCCTGGAGCACCAATTGTCCCTTTCTCATGCAACATCAGCTTCTCCAAACAGCCAGCTGAGTCTCCGGGGGTCAGCCTGCTCCTGCCTTTCCCAAGGCAACTTCAGCCCCTGTCCAAAACTCCCTGAGTACTTACTTTGGAACCAGTCAGATCCAGCATCACCCCCTTGCAGCTGGATGCACTGGAATAAGCCCAGGGTTCCGAAATGTGCCGTGTGCCTGGCCCGGGAGGCAACATTCAATTGGGGAAGGTGACCCAGATAATCCACCCAACCCACCACCACCCATGAGGGCAGCCTCCCCACATGCAGGAGCAGGGAGAGCTCAACCTGGCAGGACAAACCAGGAAAGCAATAGGTAAAGGAGCAGGCTCACGGCTGGGGAAGGTAAAAGGCAGTGGATCTTTCACATGGCTTTTTTTTTTTCCCCTCCCTCGCTCCATCTCCCTCCCCTCCTCCAGTCTGTTGCACGGGAGCTGTCGGCCATGCTGTTCCAGTTCAGGGGCTCCTGCAACAGAAAAGATCAGCTGTTGGAGAACCCATGGAAAGCCCTGGGGGAGAGCCATGGCCGCAAGGTAATCAGCAGGCAAAGTTATTACCATTATGCTGCTAATTAATTCCCAGCTCATTACGTTTCCTGTGGCTAATTTGTACTCGCCGCTGATTTGATTAAACTCATCTCTATGCTAATAAATGTGTTTTCCATTTGTTTTAGCGACTGTAGGAAGAGAGCCCGGTATTTACATATTTTGACGTTTATCAAATAAAACGCGGCGCCTGAATTAATTCTGCTCTGATTTATAAGTGGAGGGGGGGAGGAAGGGGAGAAAGGGGATGCTGAGGGTCAGGCGCGCGTCGCGTGTGCGTGGCGGTGTTTGGTGGTGGGGGCTCCTGGGCATTCCATCCTCACCTGCCCCATCCTGCCCAGGGACGGCTCCTGCGACGTGGCTGCCACCTCCTTGGCTGCTCCCCTTCCATTTATTTCCCCTTCCCAACTCAGTTTTGAGGCACGGGGCTTTGATTTGCAGGTACATCGCGCGGTTCGCCGGCACCTCGTCAGGTGGGTTTTTCTTTGTCTCTCAGAAATTGCTCTAAATGAAGATTAGATTTACACTGCAGCACCTCATTAGAAGCAGTGACTGTGTTTCCCAGTTCCGTTTGTCAGGATTCGCTACAGTGATATCAGAGGGCTGGAATTTCTAATGAGACAAGGAAGAAAAGACACCTTGCCATGCACACAGATATGTTTTAGGGGCATAGAGGTAAGGTAGGTTAGAGAGGTAAATTTTATCTCTCTACCCCTGGTAAATGGCAGGGCAGAAAGCTCGGTCTGGCCTTCGAGCATCTGCTTTTTAAACCCAAGACTAACTCCTCAGGGCAGATCTTCAGCAAGTGAAACTCCATTCAAAACAGTCCTGTTTTTCTGCAATTACCTGCTGCAGTATCAGTCTCCTCTTCATTTGGGGAAATCCTAACGGAAAAAAACTCTGAAAGTGTAAGTCAGTGGGTTTTGTGCTTTTCATCATTAAGGGCTTGTGAAATCCAGCCTTTCCTTTTTCCTAAGATAACTGGTAATTGTCACCAAGCACATCACCTAACTCTTCATGTGTGTTCACGGGTGCCATATTCAGTTGGTTCACACAGGCCAGACCCTTGCATGGCTTGGGAAGGGCTGGGATGGGGGCAAGGCAGGGAAATGCTCCTCTTCTGGGGCTGGAAAAGGCACACCGGCTCAGCAGGGTTGCCTGGGAGCCCAGGACATGTCTAACACCTCCCAGTGCTGCTTCCTGGTTTTATCTGGAAGTTTGGCTCAAGCAAAGAGGATTTGTTTTCTCCCTGCATGCTCATTTTGGGCTGGATTTTCTGGTTTCTCTCCCAGGTGCTTCATGCTCGCAGTCACACCAGTGGCCCCGGGGCAGCCCGCAGTTTTCATTCACACTCCCAGTTAAGTTTCTCAGAAAAGAGGGTCCCCAACTATGCCACTTCTCACTCTGGCAGTGAAACACCTTCCACTGCTGCTGCCTCACCCCAGGCAATCTGAAACAGCTTCGTTGCTTAAGTAACAATTAACAGTGCAGTCTTTTGGGACTGCTTCTTGTGTGCGGCTCATCCGCTGCTCCGGAGCCTGCGTGTTCCTGCCGTGTTACCCAAACCATGAGCGTCCCCAGGCTCCTGCCCACCCCTCATGCTTCTGTGTGGAAGGGTCGTGGTGGGCTGCACCCCAGGCTCGGCCACAGCCATGCTGATGTTTTCTCTCCTCTTGCCCTCGCTCCGAGGCCGCACAGCCACACCTGGATGCAGGGGCTGAAAGTGTCCCGCTGGCAATGCGGCACAGGTCCCCCAGCAGGGCTGGTCCAGCTGTGCTGCCAGAGCAGGGCAGGAATTCCCTCGGCTGTTTTTAAAATCAGGTCCTCAGAGAGGAGCTGGAGAAGCCCTGTCTGGCCTGATGCTCTGCTCAGGCCCAGGTGATGGGGCAACACCTGACCCTGAGCACCACCTTGGCTGCACACCCAGGGTCCTAGTCCTGCAGCATTGCTTCAGTACCACTACAACAACCAGCTGAGCCGTGCAGTGGTGGATTGCTGGACTTTTCTCTTCCTATAAAACCTTTTAAGCCTTTGCAAAAGCTGGAAGTATTACTGACAAAAAACCCGCCTTGTTTCGCATTAGCAGCCTTTGCTTTCTCAGGCGAAGGTGGGACAATGGCCACACTCTGCATGGTATCAGTGTCACAAAGAACAGAACCAAAAGGCTTCAGCTCAGGACAAATAAAAGTAACATCAATTCCTTTTTATTTTTCCTCTTTTTTTTTTTTTTTTTCCAGCTGGTATCAATACATTAAACAACCACGCTGGAAAAGTGAAATTGATTCAAGGCCTTCAGTGCTCCCTGCCAAAAAAGCCTCCTGCAAGGATCTATTCTGTATTGAATTACAGTCTGGAAAAGTTCAATAGGTTATTGTACAAACAGAGAGCAAAAGCCCGTCAACAATGGAGCCAAAGTGATTGTGCAGCTCCTTTGTGCTTGCCAGCCCCGTGCCCCTCGCAAGCTCGGATGTTAAATCAGTTTAATTAAAATGGTGGGCTTCAAATGCCTCGTATTTTTTAATGCATCTCCCTGTGTAAAGACATGTAGGCTGAGGTTTAAAGCCGCCTGCCTGCACTGACAGCCCCTCCATCCCTTTCTTGGGTCCTAAATCACAGTGGATTTTTACAGCTGCTGAGCACTTTGGGCAGATGCTGGGTCTGAGCAGCACCAGCAATCTCAGCCCATCCAGAGCAGCTCCACGCTCCCTGCAGCCTGTCCCGCCAGCAGAGGCAGCCCTTTAGCATGTCCCTTTAGCAGAAGGTGGTGGTGGTGGTACCTCTGGAGCTGGAGACACACGTTGGGTGAGCCCCTGGAGCTACCCTTCGGCCAGCCCCTGTCCTTGCAGGCTGGAGCTGTGCTTTGTGCTCTACAAATGTACAGGACTTGGCTGTGGGACCCTCCAGATCCAGTGTCCTCCCTGGAGGGACTGGGTGCCCCCCAGGAAGCAGCAAGGTGAGGTCCCCGATGCTGCAGTAGGTTTGTCACGGATCTCACTGCAGGGTCTCCTCCAAGCAGGAGGGAGACACTCCTGAGCTACATCAGGGTTTCTAAATCCCCCTCTCCATCTCTAATTAAGATTCAAATTGAGTATAGAAATCATGTGTAAGTAAGATGCTAATTATTAAAGTCATTGATCTCCCCGACAATAAAGGACTCTCGCGTTTCTGGCCTGCCCATGTTTTGAGGCAGCTCTGAGTCCTCACAGTCATAAATGTCTGGGATATCCGGAATCCACACTGGAGAGGTGTGTAAATGATTGATTCTGTGGAGAAGGAAAGCCTCCATCTTCCTCTGAACAAAACCTCTAACCCAGCCCCAGCCAATCCCAGCCACATATCTGGCTCTCTGTCTTGATAGCTCTGCTCCCGGTAATGACACACATCAAATTTTAGTCCCCCACCTCACTGGACACCTGGTGATGCCCTTGTCCATGCTGCAACAGTGCATTTATTTTCTCATTGGAATAAGCAGGATTTACTACTCAGTAGCAAAGCATTTACTGGCTTCTTGTGCTTTTTTCTGTGCTCCAGCTTGGGGCCATCCAGGAGGAGGGGGACAGTGTTTCCCAGGGGTGCAAGGCATTTGGGGTATGTGGCTCCAGGAGCACCTATAGACAATAAGTTGCACAGCTGTGCATGCACACACTGAGCACAGCTGTTTATGGGGTCACACAGCTGTCCCTGAGCGCACAGAGCCCATGCCTGGCACCCCAACACCCACAAGGGGCTGCCAGCCCCCATGGCTGGGTGCAGTTCCATGCACTGCAGACATGGTTATCCTGGGCTGACAGGCAGATGGCAGCCAGCTCAGAGCTCCTGCTCTGACTGGACATCCCACAGTCCTTCTCCTCTAGCCATAAATATAGTCCCAGGAGCAGAGACTGTGTTTGAAGAAGACCAGGGCTCAACTGGTGACCTTGCCATGATGTCCATCTATCCTCTCCACTCCATGGCTGTCCCCTCTGTCACAGTGAAGGAAGGCAGCAGAGCTGGCCAGCTGCAGCAGAAGGGTTGAGCAGGTTTGTTCATGAGCCACACAGCAAACCCACTGGGCAGGATGCATCAAATATCCTTCCCTCGTCCCCAAAGTGGACAACCTTCACAACTGAATATCCTACCTAGGAGTCATGAGGCTTGGGGAAAAGGTGCTCTTAGTTTGCAAAAATATATGAAAGAATGGCTGGAAAATTACAAGGAGAGAAAATTACATGGAAAGCAGGGAGGAAAACCAGTGTGGGGCCGGGCTGGAAGGTGGGGGCAGAGCCTCACCATGGGAGGATGAAGGTGGCTGGTGCTTTAGTGGCTGCAGCAAGGGCAGACTCACGGGAAAGAAAAGGCTTGGGCTGCAGAAGAGAGGGATGCTAGCCTGGAAACACAGAGTGCAGTACCACACTGCACCAAAACGCTGGAATTAACATCAAAGCAATCCTGGAGCAAATGAGATTACGGCATGCATGTTAATGAGGCAGCAGCACTAATCAGCCAGGATACCTCTCTGGGAGGGCTGCGGTGCCAACTTGTGATTTTTGTTGTCAGGCTGGACCCAGTTTCCATTTGGAGTGAAGATTTTGTTTGGTTTGAAAAGCATCAGAATTTTTGTGGGGTTTCGGGCAGTCTCAGATTTGATTTGATTTCTTCAAGTAGATGTCTGGCCCTCCAGGGTACACAGAAGAACTTGGAAATGGGATTGAAGTGGTCCCCAGGGCCAAACTGAGAACCACTCCAAAGCCAAGGAGCAGATGAAAGTTGCCCAAAATATATTTTACTCTGTTTTAAAACGTCATTATTTTTGAGCCAATCTCACCAGTTTGCAGAGCTGAGTGCACGGCTTTGCACACAAAAGGCAGTGTATTTGTGTGCCAAGGTTTCCTAAGGAATATGAAGCCACTCAAGATGTGAGAGGTTCAGCTCTGCTCACACTTGCAGCAGGTTTTTTTCCCAGTGCCACAATGCTGGTGTCACAGTTATACTTCTCCACTGAGCTCCAAAACGGGAGCTTTCTAAAGTCAAGGGCCCTCAAAAGAGCACTTGGTTGGGAGATGTGCAGCTTCAGGCAAAAAGCTGTAAAAGGGGCAGCCCCTCCCCAGGGAGGTTTAGCTGGGCTGAGGAAAAGGATGGCAGGAAGGTAAGGGTAAGAAAGGAATCATGAAGAAGGAAGGAATTGAGATAAGGAAAGGCAGATAAGCTGCTCATAAGAATTAAAAGGGCAGGACCCACAGCAGAGGACAGGCTGTGGTGAGCCCTATCTCTGCCTGAAACCTGGGGTGCTCCCAGAGGCCAGGGAACAGATTCATCTTGGTCAGGGAAGCTTTCAAGCAGGGTCAGGAAAAATGGAAACCTTTCTGGGGCTTTTCATCTGTCTCTGTAGCAAAATGACCCCTTGGGAGGCAGAGGAAGGTGGAGAAACAGCCACACCAGGGTATGGGAATGATGCAGCATGTGCTGTGAGGGTTCAAACCACTCCAGGGATCAGCCCAAGTCTTTTCAAGGTCCCTCTTGAGCCCTTTTTATGGAAAATGCCTTTCTGATCAACTCCTTCTGCAAGGAAACTAGACTTGTTTTGATCTGTTTTTCAAACAGCCTTTCTTCTTGATTGGAGAAATTGGCTTAAATGAGTCTCTCTCCTTTTTCCTAAGCAAGGCTGCAATTCATTTCTGCTTCCTTCTCCTTTCACCAATAATCTCATTTGCTGAAATTGTGAATAAAACAGAATTTGAGACATTTGAGTGTTTACAGAGCAGAACAACATGTTTTATGTTTGGGTTTGCCAGGCAAACATGTCTCTTCTGCAGGTGGCTCTGCCAGGAGAGCTGATACTCAGTTTCCAGCTCTTGTCCAGCCCTGAAAAAACATCTTCTCTCTTTTTGCTTCACAAGGAGCAATGATGGGGCTCAGGCCATGGAAACCTTTCCTGCCTTGCTGCAGAGGAGCTGCAGATAGCAAGTGCATGGATCTGAGCAGAGCAGTGGAGCAGTGGAGGAACGGGTGAGTAACCAGACAGGCCTGAGAAGGTGCAGATGTACCTCCCTTCTGCCACAGATTTCCGTGGCTGGGAAAAGAAGCTGTTCAGCAGTGCTTTCCATGCCAGGGAAATCATTAACAAATTAATCATTTACTAATTAAACGGCATGATACCCGTGTAAAGGGAGTGTGATTATCCTCTTTTATAAGTCAGGAGACTAAACGGCGTTCCTGATTTCAGACCAAATTTGCCTTTCTTACAACCCCACAGTTTTGCTCTGAGGCCAAAGGAGGTTCTTCAGAGCACCCACCTCTGCTCACCAGTGAGAGAAACCACCCCGATGTGCACCATGTCAGGCACCACTGCTGCCTGATGGCTGTTCCCAGGCTCCTGCTGGAAACTGATGGAGGCTTGGCTGGGGATTTTTTGCATGACCTTTCTGTATATAGTGGATGCTGGAGGGTTGGAAGACCCAGGCAAGGAAGTGTGGCTGCATCCTTGCTGGGCATCCCAAAGGCTTCCCGGGTGCACTCACACCCTGCACCAACCTTCCAGACGAGCCTCGGTCTGCAAAAACTATCCAGAGTCAGGAGAAGTGAGCAAAATGAGACCCAAAGCCTGATCTTCTTTTCACTCTTCTGATTTTCTTTGGATCACGTATGTGAAATTAAACCCCTGCTTTATCCCAAATGACAGCCTCTGGCAACAGGCTTCATGTGAAGCATATGAGAATACATTTATTTAAACAGTGAGAAAGAGTGAAATTGGGAAGGCAGAGCAGTGGCAGCACTGTTCATGAAGTCCATGGAATCACCTTAATCACTGCAGGTTGGAATCACTTCTCTGGGATGCAGCGAAAGAAAATTTATAGTTAAAACGCCAAATTATTGCATTGCAGGAATGTTTGTCCTTGCTAAGACCTCTCGTACCATCCCTACTAAAGGGCTTTCCACTGAAGTGCTCAGATACAGCAGAAATTCCCCAGAAATAAAGCCAAAATTTTCCTCCTTCCTTCATGATCCCGAGGAGTCCAGCTCACAGTGCTGACACAGCGCCGCAGCCCGAGCCCTGCGCACCTCCATGGGGTTGTCACAGGTATTTACTTTTGCTAAGTGCAGCTCATTATTATTGCCTCCTCTGGAGCTGTGGAGCAATGAAAACTAATTCCCCACGGCCTTGCCCAATAACTTTTGGAACAATATATTTTCCAGTTTTCTTTACTTTGTGTTCTGGTTTCATACACTCAATCAATCGCGGGTGTCACACGGTGAAGTGGCCCTGCCTGCCGCAGAGAGAAAAGCCTGCTGGACTTTGCTGGGCGGTTGTTTGCTTTGTGTTGTATACACAGAACAAAAATTAATTCAGGAACAGGCAGGAAAAAAAAACCCATTGAGATTAGGAGCACAGAGATATAATGGTCTGGAAACCAAAGCCTTGCTGACTCCAGGAAAGTAAGCAACATCTAAGACGGCTCGTTTCCCCATCATAACTCAGTACAAATAAAGGGAAGAAGGTGGATGGAAATGGAGTAAATTATTTTGCTGCCTAAAGCGACAGATGAGCAAAAACAACTGGGCTGGCTTCTCCAGGCTTTCAACATTTTTGCATGCCTTAAAAGATACCACATTCAGCCACCTGCTATTGAACTTGGTGGTGGCTGTCCATCCAAAGGTTACAACAACCAGGCAGCCCAGTATGGTTTCCCAGCTTGATTTCCTCAGCAGGATTTTGTAGGGACAAGGTGGCACACAGGGTGATGTCAAAAAGCCTTCTCACCCTTCTCACACTGCTCCTGGGAAAATAAGGAAGCTTTTATCCCTTGGGCACAGCAGCAGAACACAGTTTGAGTTGCTCATTAGGGATCAGATTTGGCTGTTGCTCCTTTCGGAAGCTGCTGCCTGCTGCCCAGTCCCTGTGCACACCCAAGACAAGCCCCATTTTTCTGAGTCATGGCACATCTCTAATTCAAACACAAAGTGAAAGGATGCTGGAAAGCCACTGGTCTTTATGGTTTGTTAAGCATCTTGTGCAGGCATAATTTTAGACATTGGATTTTTTTAGGCTTGACCATTTCACCCTTATGTTGCATCTCACAAAGCCCACCAAGCCACTACCTCTCCTGCAAAGAGATGAAAGAATTATGTGGGAAATCCCACCACCATTACTGAAAGATTCAGTGATTCCATTTTTTTAAAAAAGAAGAATAACAGTCATATTTATAAACAGCTCTTTATTAAACCGTCCAAACATATCATCTGCGCTGGAGGATGTAAGGGCTGACACCAGACAAAACCATCATATTGCTCTGAGAAAATGCACTGGCTTGTCTTGACAATTTAGGACTCTGTGGAATACCCTGTTCATATTTGCTGTTGATTTTAAGACTGAAATTTGCAGTATGAAAACAGACATGTCCAAGAAAGCATTGCTCAGCTTAAACTTAAAAGGACAGAGATGCAAGATTACAGCAGAGAGATGCAGCTCCTGGCTCCCAGCCCTTTCTTAGGAACCAGCTTTCACTTTGCCTTGGGCTTTTGGTCTATCAGCATCTAATGAAAGATGACAGTGCAGGCTCCCTTAGGGGCTAACGTGGGCAATTTCAGTTCTGGCATTTTAATTTATCTGTAACCAGCAGTTTTCAAAAGGGTAGAGCTAAAAAAGAACTTGGCTTGGTCACACACACACACACAGACAAAAAGGGGGGAGTTGTGACATAAAATGCATGAGGAGGTTTGCTCGGGTTTAACTCCTTGGGCTCCTGCGACGCGACACTGGAGCCTGGAGCGATGGCTGTGCCTCTTGGCATGATGGCTGGACACTGTTAACCCTATGCAGCTGGTTTCTCTTTAGGTGAAGTGGATTCCTCCATGGTTTATGGCTGTTGGTTTTAATGCCGGGCACATCTACAATATTCCTGACAGTTAAGGTCTCGACTTTTCCCATTTATTAATCCCCAAAGTTGCATTCAGACACTGTAATGGCAGGAGGTTAGCTTAGGATCAGTGGCAGCCATAAATCCAGAATTAAAGGCTGTGGGTTCGTCTCCAAGTCGCCCCGTGGTGCCTGGGTGCTGTGGGGGGTCAGAGCCTGCTGCGGGCAGACATGAGCACTCACACACTCGCCACACGTGTGCAGCCGCCCCTGCGGCACTCTGGGCAGCCACGGATGCCCTGCCTGGGCCCCAGGGAGAGAGGAGCAGCTCAGTCCTCACTCCGGACTTCCCATGGCATTTTTCTAGCTGTGGTTCCTGAGATCCCACGTGCCTGGGTGTGCGGAATGAGGGTTATCGTGGCAAGCTCGGTGCTGACGCAGCCGGGGCTGCAGAGCCGCTGCTGAGCACGCCTGGCACCGGCTCACATCCGAACCTCATCAGGAGCTTTTGACTCTATTTATTTGTTCCCTGGCTTGTTCCATCACATCCTCCAGGCACCTGGTGAACCTCCGGGCACCCAGTACCACCAGTGAGGGATGGATCCAACCCTGCTCCTGCCTGACCTGTGCTGGGGCTTCAAAAAAAAGCTTCATTCAGAATCAAATGGGTTAAATCCTTTAACAATTATTTATTTAATTATTTCTTTTACTTCTTTCCAGGGAAGAATTTCACTTCGCTTTTTTTTTTTTTTCCCCCCCTGCTGCATCCAGAGGACCAGGCAATTCCAGGCACAACTCTAGCAGATGGTTTTGGTGATGGAAAGCACAAGGGGATCACTCCCAGGAGCTGCTCAGGCAGTTAAGTCAAAAATGAAGTGATGCATGTAGCAAGCCACAGCCCTGGCCCAGCCAACTCCAGACACTTCTCTCTGTACAGGCAGCCTGTGCTGCCCCCCTTTATACACCAGCTTTCTCTGCCTCTAATCAGAAAATCTTATGGAAGGGGAATTGGCCCTTTTCTGAGGTCCCTGAGCCAGTTTGTGTCCGAGAAAACAGAATGTGAAACCCAGTTCAGCCATACCTCTGCTGATCCTGCCCACCACAGCATCGCCCTGACACCCCACACCGATGTAAACCTGATTGTGCTGGAGACCAGGAGATTATTTTTTCTAATGTTTACACATTGTAATGTAAAACCTTCACCTTTTGCCCATGGCAAATATTGCCAAAGTTGTGAAGTAAGAAAAGCAAATCCATATTTTGTCAATATTAGCCCGATAAACAAAATTTGAGAATTAAATGCATTCTGTGCTTAGCAAATGAAAATTAATTTCTGATATGTGAGAACTGACTTTCTTAACAACATTTCCCATGCTTTAGCGAAATAATCGAGAGGTATATTAGGAAATACAAACATTTTTCAGGAGAACTATACATAATTTATAGACAAGCAGATCTGAATTAGCTATAACATTGCCCTGAGCTTTCCTACAGTCCATAGGTCTGGATCTCAGCTGTGCACATGGATCTGCTCTCTCTCTCTAATGAAAACCTCTCCCAGAAACAGTTAAACACAAGAAACCAGAAATGATCCATAAATTAGGCCTGGCTATAGGTTCAAAATCATAAGTTATGGCCTATTGACCTCATACTCTGAGGGGAAATCAGAAGCATTTTTCTAAAGAGCCACCACTGGAGGAAGGGAGGTTTAATATATGGCACAGCAGAGCCCTGCTGCAAATAAATACGGCGCTGCATAATTGCAGGGAAAATCAATAAATAGCATGGTGGTTAAAATAAAGATATGCACATTGAGGGTTTGGGTTTATACGTGGGAATGGTTCCTTCCCCAGAAGCGGAGGAAGATTTTTTCCTGCTTTAAAGCCGCTAAATACGGCAGAGGCAACGGCTCCTCCACTGCCCCTTTTGCAGGGAGCAAATTTCAGCTATTGTCTTCCTCGGAGCAGCTATCTGGAGTGGTCATTATTAGCATAATTAATAAGTGCAGTTTGCTCATTTGAAAAATCCCGGCGACATTTGCCGCTCGGGCGTCGTGTCAGCGCAAGACACAAAAAATTGCTGTGACAACTGTTTTGCAAGTTCAGGTTTTACTGACGAGCACCACAAAGAGATGAAGCCCAGAGCAAGTCCCTTTTCACTTTAATATTTAAACCTCTTTTAAGAGGACGTCAATATTAACTCCCGTAATTGATGCTGACAGGTCACTGTCTGACCATAAAAAAGACAAGAGATAGAATTTAAAAAAAAAATTTAATAATAACAACCCTGACGATCTGGTCAGTGCAGTGAAGGACAGTGGGATGAGGGATCGAGGTCTCCTGCATCCCTGATCTGTTGAAGTGGACCTGGTGCTGCACCCAGGAATGGATGGGACCCTTTGGCCTCAGCTGATTTCCTTCCCCCAGGTAAATCCCTGATTCTCCTGGATGAGAAACCCATCCTTGCTCAGCCTCAAGACCAGCCAATGCTTTTAATAAATAAATACCCATTGTAGCTAGTTAACCTCAGGATTTCCAGCATTAAAGAGATTTCCCACAGGATCTGGGAGCACTAGAGGAATGGATAAATGCAAAGTTCATGGGAAAGAGCACACGGCCCCTTGCAATTCCCAGCGTGAGGGGGAAATGCCCTGACTGTGAGACAGACTCCAAATATAGTGATTTATTGGACAGAGCTTTTTGATTTTCATTGATCCTGTTCTGAGAAATGGCTGCATTGTTTCTGGTAAAATCTGGGCTAAAAGTACTCAAAATTTGGAACAATTGAAACCAAGTTTTAATGTAAAGCGTTGCATGACCTGAGTATGGTTATTATTGTTGCTCCATCTATAATCCAACCAGAAATATGCAGATCCTCTCCATTTATTTAAATGGAGATATATAGTTTTGCTGCATTTGAGTTCTATGCAGAATATGTCATAAAACCAAAACCAGAGCGATAATAATGTGGTTATTAAAGCTGATAAAAGTATTTTGAATTGTGACTTCTTTTTTTCTAACTTTTTGAAATTGAAGGCAGGCAAACAGCTAAAATATCTTGTACACATTAAAAAACAGAACAGTGTTCACTACAGGGGAAAATATTTCATGAATAGAAAATTGGGATATCTAAAAGATGAGGTTTAATGGAAAAATTATCGGTGACAATACTTCACTTTTTCTCCCAATCAGTTGAATGGCTGCATAGATAGAAATTTTTCTGAATAAACCCAAGGTATTCCAGTTAAGCCATTTTAGGTACTTCCACTCTTGCATTCATCCTTAAACGAAAACCAGCAAAATTCCGTTTCAGCACCCCTCTCCCAGCAAACAGCTCCTGCTCCGTAGGTTTTTAACAAGGATGTCCCATCCAGTACTTTTATTTATATCCTTTGTGTTTTTCCCTCTGTGCTCTGGGATTCTCCAGGCAGTTTTTCCTCCTTGCAGAGGAAGATGCACAACAGAAGAATTGGGATTAAGGAGACAATAAAATGTCCTAACCGCTGCCATGCGGCGGGGAGCAGGATACAGATTTAGTGCTAACAACAGAAAACAGGAGAGCTTTGTAGCAATTAAAGCTGAGCGAAACCCACCAAATGCTGCAGAAAATAAAGGGGGAGGGGGAATCACTGTGGTATTATGAGTCTTAAAAAAAAAATAAATCAATATTCTCATTGTTTCCCTGCAACAGTCTCACAAGGAGGGAAGAATTGCGCCCAAGACTCCGAGTGGCTGCAAAATAAAAGATTAGCAGTTAGATCCTTATCAAAAATAGCACTGGGAAGCCTTTGTTTAAAAGGCCTACTTGAACCAAAGCTATCTTGACTGATTACCGCTGTTAGGATTTGAAACTGCTAGTATTTACATGTATATATATATATATGTGTGTGTGTGTGTGTGTGTGTGTATAGTTAGTATTTAAAAGCAAGATGACCACTTGCCACGAGCTCACTGGCAGCAAACAAGTGTGCTCTAAATAATCATATTACTTTCTACAACAAATAATAGTGTGCACATGTATGTGTGTGTGTGTGTGCACACACATGTGCACAGGTTCCACACAAAAGAAAAAGGTGAAAATTTGGTGATGAATGCATCAGCTTCCCCTTAGAGTTTTTCTTTCCCACCCTGGTATCACAAATAAAATATCTTGTGTACTCTACACTGCTGCTCTGTACAGTAATGCCTTTGTTACCACTATGGCTCTTACTTAAGCATCTGACTACAGTAATTGTTTTATACATTAACTATACTCCCTGATGGTTGGTCTATTATCTTCTTTTCCAAAATGGTGCTTGCAGATATTAGCAGCTTGATTACTCGTTTTATTAACAATTTCAACACTGTGTCAGGGTTGATTTGGGAAGCTGGGTGGTACTGTGGGTGATGTGGATGTGATGGTGGGCTTGAGTTTCTGTGATGCTTTGGTACTTCAGAGCAGCTCTAAAGCCTCGAGGAGACTCAGTTTTGATCCGAGTTGCAGGTTGACAATCCGTATGATGGAGACACTTGGCTGCAGAAAAGCATTTGCATTCAGCTGCCATCAGGTCCAAAGCTGGGCAAAAGTGATTTGTGAAAAACAGGCATGGAAATGATAGATTAGCAAGGGCAGAAGGATGCACCAAATGTCTGCAAGGCAACGACACGGCTCTTGTATGCACTGTGTGTGTGTGTGTGTGTATGTGCATCTCTGGGAGGGAGCTGAGGAGGGCAGGACCAAATCTTACGTGTCTGTGCACTAATGCCTTTTAGACATGAGCCATTTCCAGAGGGAAGTGGAAGGGATCAGGCCCTGGAAGGAGCAGGCGAGGTTTCTGCAGCGCAAAGCGTTCCCTTGCCTTTGCTCATATGTCACTTCTGTCACCGAAGGAAAACCAGAGGCTGATGCCAGTTATTAAATATCTTCATTATAAGGGCATTCCTTCCAGCTGACTTTCAATTTTGTTGTATCTAGAGGCCCTGTGTTAATAACTGCGTGCTAAGGACAAGTGTTCTTAAAAAACACTGACTATTGAAATCCTTATAAATAATATGCAGCTTCCTGCTCCTGATTGATAGATATATTGTACAGCCAAGCCACCATAAAGGCAATAAATACATGTACTGTTATGGGTCATGAGTCTCAAAATTAAATCGAATGCAGAAATTGAGTCTTGACAGAATCTGAAGGGATAATGTCTTAGCTTCTCCAATTACGCAGTTCAACATTTGGATAAATCATATGAAAGTAAGTATTTAGCCCCATTTTTCATAATCACTATTAATGAGAACAAAATGGGAGCTGAGGGCAGAGGGAGAGAGTTCTGACAAGATAAATAGCATATGGGGTGTGTTGTCAGCCACAGAAAATCGAGGCTGTTTAAACCCCCTAAACAACAGGAAGGAAAAATACAGTAAAAAAAAAATATATATAGGAAGAATAGTGGTCATGTGTTATTATCAGCAACAGTCTCTGTGTCAGGGCTTTTGAGATCTGCCTCCCAAACAACACTTAGGGCACAGAAGTATCACCTGGAGCTCCCGAAGATGGTATGAATGACTGATACCCAGAGCACACAATCCAAATATTACTTGTTTGCACTCTGTAAGCAGCACTTAAAACATTGCTAAAAAAACCCTTTCATTTAGAAAACCACAGATTTCCCCCCTCAGACTGGTCCCTGTGGGTCCAGGACAGGTGGCTGTGTACACCCTCAGTAGCCACCTATTTGTGTCAGGGCAATAAAACCAGAAGGAATAGCTTGGCTTGCACAGGGTTTTCTCCAGCTTTCATGCCAGGACACGCGCGGGATGTTCAGGGCTTAAAGCAAGGAGGGGAAGGTATGAATTCCGTAGTCATTTTCTATCATCTTCTCTGTCTTTCCTGCTTTTCAAGTTGAAATCACTCTAAGCATCTGCGGCAGAATTATTCTTAGAGAGTCTCTCATGAAATTAGATGTCTCTGAATTGAATTCATTTCCACTTCATTTTGTCAGGCGCTAAGGCAGAGAGAGCCAGATCCTGCTTGAATTGGCTTTGAGACCTGGTCCCTGTTTCTTGGGGGGTGGGGGGAGGTTGAGGCTTCACACTTGTGCCGAGTTTTTCCCCCATCCTGAGTTCCTGCCCTAGGCATTTTGGATTCTTCAGGAGCATCCGTTGCTCTTGCTCGGATGCAGCCAGCGGCTGAACCCTGATGTTAGAAATCCTAATGACTCACTGGGAACCAAATTATATCAGGACATTCCTATGATATAAAGTACACGGTCACCTTTTGGCACTGAATTCGAGCTCCAATATCCCCACCAAAGTCCACAGCAGTCTGTGCTGTGAGCCACACGTATGTACTCTCTGCTGCTCCGAAAATGAGCGTTGTGCTGTAAACCTCTGCATTAAGCCATAAATATCCCAGCAATCCAGGGGCAAAGGGACCATTCTGATATCTCATGCAACATTAGCAGCTCGCAGATTAAGCACGTGGGGCCTGGGAGATTATCTCCTTGAATCAATATAAAGCAGGGAAGCAAACAAACAGCTGGCCGGGTTCCCCAAAATAAAAGCGTTTGATTGTGGCGAGCTTCAAAGCAACTGGTTGACACGAAATAGGTTGGGTGCCCTCCCCTGCTGTGCCTGAGGAGCCGAGGGTAGCAGGGAAATAAATAAACATATAAAAATTACCGCTTACTCCTCCCCCCGCCGACAAACCACCTCCCAGAGAAAAGCAGAGAAGCAAGGAAAACCGCCCCAGAACATATGGCGGAATCAAGCACAGGATCCCCCGTAGGTTTGGGTTGTACAAGTAAATATTAATCTGGGGGGGATACTGGGGGCTGAGATCAAAAGAGCTGCTCCCGTTTCTATAGGGAGAAGGAGCGCTTTGATGTCACAGCGTCTTCCCTGCGCCACCTAATGAACTGAAATTGTGACACAGTGACATCCTGCAAGGTTTGAAAGCACTTAGCACAATGACACATCTTTGGGGCTCGTTTGCTCTCTTTTTCCAGCAGCCTCCTTTGCCAGGGGGAAGGGTTCTGCTGGCAAGGGTGGAATAGCGGTGGAGGAGGCACAGGGGGCTTTGGGGAGCCAGAGGTGAGAGCTTCTCCCTCGGTTACACACAGGGAGAGCTAAAGGGGACTCACTTCATCTCCTGCATGACCAGGAAGGACCAGGTAGGGGTGCAAACAGAGCATCCCTACAGGGAAGCAGCTTGGCAGGGTGTGCACCAGGCAGGGGGTAAGAGAACCCATGGCCCCCCACTATCCAAGGCTGGCAGGACCAGAGTCATCCTTGTGCTGCACTTTATGCCCTCCATCCTACAGCACCCAGCTGGAGTCACAGCATCCTCGAGGGATAATGGAGTTTCAGGAAGATACAGAGCTAGGGGCAGAATGAGCTTCTTGCCCAGGTCCCACAGAGCCAGAACCTCTTCTTGTTCACTTCAGGCCAAGGGAATACCCAGCAGGTAGAAAAAAAACACCTCACACAGGCTTTCAACCTGGTCTTGGCCAAAATAAGTGCCTGCAGATTTCACCCAGGCTCCCAAGAGAAAACCACTGAATCAAAACCCTGTGCCTCCACCCCAGGGACAGCAGGGAAGAGCAGGGAATACTCTTGCACAGCTGCCCAAGCCCTCATCCTGGATGGCACGGGCTCTGGGGAAGAAATCAGAGGGAATGAAAATAAAATAAAATAAACCCTAAGAAACTGTGCGGTAAAACTCTCAGGGCAGCCAAGCAGGGGAGAAAGAGGTGAAAGTGGGAAGAAGAGATGGTTTTCTTAAGAAGGTGACTTAATGGATGGAGTTGGTCTTTGTCTTTCAGGTTGCCCTGCTCTTGCCTAGAGGGTGTGGGATGGTTTATTGGTCTTTACTGGGAGTATCTCTTTACCCAGCCCACGGCTCCTGGCAAGGGAAAAAGAGCCCAGTAGATCCCAGGCAACACCACCAGTCAGGGCTGCACACAGCGCTCTGCCAGCACAGGGTTAAACCCAGTTAATCCCAGGGATTTAGTCTGGATTAACCCAGGGAATTGAGAGCAGAGTTTGGCCCCATGTAAAAGGGTCGGGTCAGGATTTCAATGGCAGAGGAAACCCAACAGCATCACCCACCCGGGGGTTCACAGAGCTGGGTAAGAGAGTTGCTGAGGCAAGTTAGGAAATGTAATAGAGAAAGAGAGAGCTGCTGAACCAGGCAGGGAAACAAAACTTTATTCAGTTATCTGCTTTACTTATTTCACAGTGTGGAAATCCATCTATTCCTTGGACTTGTTTGTGCTGTGAAAGCTCTGTGTTGTCACGAGGCAAAGAAACTCTTAGAGAGAATAAAAAGCATGAGGCTGAGCTTCAACCTGCCTTAAAATGCTGCTCCTGAGCAGGGAGAACAAAACTAGGAATTAGGGAAAAGGCCCTCATGGCTTTTCCAAGGAAAAAGTGTGGTCTGATGGCTCCTCACCAAGACACTGGGATTAGAAAGGCATTAATGGGAATGACAACTTGACGGGTTTTAGCAAAGCATCATGACACTGTGACATCCCCTCTCCAAAAAATACCACATTTGGGTGTGTGCACAGGGAAATAAATGTATGTAGGCACAGCGGGACAGCCTGTAAGGACTCACAGTGTCATTGGAAAAGCATGAAGGTGGGACTGAGCTGTCCTGGGGGGAGTGACAGAAATGAACCTGCATGACTTCATCAACCCCAAGGTGCAAGGAGAAGTTTGCAATAGGGCTCAGGCATCCAAAGACCCCTCTGCCCCCTGAATCAGGGGAGAAAGGCAGGATGGTTCTCAGCACATATCCACCCCTATGGGGCCCAGCTCCTGCAGCAAGGGAAGGGACCAGTCACACCACTTCTTTTACAGGAAAAGCTGCGCAGAACAGACCAGGCCTGGATGCAGCTTTCAGATGCTGCGTGTAGAAATATCCAATAATAATATTGATGATAATAATAAAAACAATAATAATAATGCAGTGGGAAAAGGCTCTTCTTGAGCAGCTCATGGAGGCAAATTAATGCAACTTTGGTGTAGCCCTGGGGTGGGTGACTCCATGCAAGGTCCCACTGTGGTGCTGTGGTGGCCAGGACAGGGTGTCAGCACCTGTGGGCAGCCCCAAGGACCACCTATGCACCCCTGTGGGGGGAAAGCACTGAGATGAGAAGTGATAAATAACCTGTGTCTCCTGGAGGGATGTTTCTGGGTGTGAATTAAAGGTCTCACCAGCCTCCAGCGAGACGCCCCTGCCACAGCACTGTGGCTCCGATCTAGGGCAGGATTCAGAGATGCCATTCCCCAAATCCCACTCAGACTCAGCTGAGCTGCATTTCATTATTTTTTCCCCCAAATCAGCCTTATGCAGATTCCACCCTCTCTGCTGCTTAACCCCTGCACTGCCAGCACCCCCCAAATGTCTTTAAGGGCTTCGGGAGGCTTTTGGTTGTGGAAATCCTAAAACTTTGAGACCTGACACAGCTCTTTAGTGAGACTGTCGGGAAATTTGCTTCAAAAACCTGGCACAGAGGTCTGCGTGCTTTATCAGCCATTTTCCCCATCTTTTTCTTCTCACAAAGCCTATGTGGGTTGCATTAAAAAAGTGTTGCTTGTAGAGCATTAAGGTTGTTGTACCAGTCTGCATTAAGAATGCAGATGTTTACTGCAATTTTCAGTTCATTGCTATATCTCACTAATAAAATGTGAATTAACCCACATCAGGTTTATCCAGGAACACCTTTAAGTAACTCAGTTATTTCATGTTTCATTTGGGCTGGCAGCAGATGTGTCTGTTCTGGGTTGGGCAGAGGGACGAAGCAGGGGGACACCTATCTTTCTGTGGGCTTCCCTGGCTGTTTCATGATGAATACCCCCCTGCCTAAATTAAGACAGGGATGGTTGAACTAAAAGTTCAAAATCAGCATGGAACAAGAAGTTCAGAACTGCTGAAAAGCAAGTTGCATTATCAGATCCTGCCAAGCCAGTGACGCAGGGTTGTTTCAGAAATCCTGAATATGATTGAGGCTTCCTCCTGGGGATAGGAGTCCTGAATGGGAATCCTGTCCAGAACCCCTCCTTTGCTGCATGGATAACACTGGGAAATGCAGTCAGCCAGCCCTGAATGACAGTCCTTCCACTGCTCCGACCGTGACATGCAGACACTCAGGGTTGATCCTGGTGTGGGGCAGAACAACCCTCTGCTTCTGGGTTGCATGAGTGGGATGTGAGTGCAAATGCAACCCTGTGCAGCTCCAGGGCCTGGCATGATCCACTGTGCAGGGCAGCCAGGAAGGGATGCTGGGTGCTGGCAGTGAACTCCGCTCTGGCACTGGAAAAGGGTGTGCTGCACCCTGACTGCACCCTGCCTGTACCCATCCTACACCAATCCTGCACCCATCCTGCACCCTGCCCTCATCCCTCCTTGTCCATCCTGGATCCTTCCTGCACCCTGACTGCACCGATCTCACACTCATCTCATACCCATCCTGCATCCATTCTGTATCCATCCTATACGCTGCCCGCACCCACCTCACACCCTGCCCTCACCCCCCCTCACCCATCCTGCATCCATCCTGCACCCTGCCCGCACCCGTCCCGTCTCCATCCCACACTAATCCCGTGTCGACCCCATCCCATCCCATCCCATCCCATCCCATCCCATCCCATCCCGTCCCTCCCGTGCGGGTGCTGCCCCCTGCCGGCGCCGCCCTCCCCTGCACCCGTCCTGCCGCGGTTGCCGCGGTAACGGCGGGGGGAGGGACAGAGGGGACCGATCCTGTATCCAGCGGGAACATCCCGCTGCCGGGACCCCTCTGGAGCTGCAGCGGCCGCCGGGGGTCCCGGGGCAGCTCCAAAGCGAGCAGAGCCGGGACGGCGAGAGGCGCAGCCCTTCCCGCCGCCCGCTCTGCTTAGCGCGTTATTCGGGAAGCCGATTCCAGGTTTCCATTCTGTACTGGGTATTACCTTAACAACGTGCCGGGACAGCGGCAGTACCGGCAGGCATGGAAATATCCCCTCTTCCAAACCTCCCCGCTTCCAAACATCCCCGCTTCCAAATACCATCACCGCTCCCACGTGCTCTACCCGCAGCTGCTGCTCCCCCCGTGCGGTTTTTCCAAGCTCCCCTCCTCCCGCCCCCCCAAATGACCAGCCTGGGATTTCCCCTCCTGGCTCCTCCGCAGTGTCCTGCTTCCCGGTGGGAAGTGGCCCGTGTGCTCCAGCGAGCGCTGGCCCGTCCCCTCGCCCAAAGCGGGGGTACCTGCCCCCAGCATCCCCCCTTCCCGCTGTCTGATTAGGATTCTCCTCGCATCCCGGAGGAGGAGGGTTGGGCATCCCGGCATGCACCCGCCCAAAATTGCAGCCCATGGTTGTGCTGCAGCGGCCATCTGGTTGGGAAACAACAGGCCAAGCGGTTCCAGCATCACGTCCGCCAGCAGAGAAGGGGGATGCAGAAATGCCGGGAAGAAGGAACGTGGCTGGCGTGGTCGGATGAGCGGGATGGGAGCGGTGGTTCCAGTGAGGCCACAGCCCTGCCCCGCGGCTCCCGACCCTCCCCGACGGCAGGTTTCTGCCGGGAGAAGGTTCCCTGCTCCCATCTCTCACTGCACAGAAGCATTACGGTTTGCAAGGATTTCCCCCTCATAAATTAGTATCTTCCAGCTGTTTCCTTCCACATAAAATCTCTTCTATTTCTTCTCTTATTGCTTTATATAAACAAACATGAGAGCGGCTCCTTCTAAATAAAGTTATTTGTCTACGTAAATTAATATATCATATTCTCTCCTGAAATATAGAGAGCTATTTGTCTCCAGAGAAATCATGTTGAGTGACATAGTATAACCCTATTCATTTGCATATGCAGATATGTCTAATTATTCAACTTGCAATTAAAGGCTTGTGTGTCAGCAAATGAGACTAATTAGAATCATAGAATCATGGAATCGTTTAGGTTGGAAAAGCCCTCCAAGATCATCAAGTCCAACTGTTCCCCCAGCACTGCCAAGCCCACCACTAAACCATATCCCCCAGCGTCACATCTTTTAAAACCCCCAGAGATAGTGATTCCACCACTGCCCTGGGCAGCCTGTGCCAGGGCTGGATACCCCTTTCAGTGAAGTAATTTTCCCTAATATCCGATCTAAACCTTCCCTGGTGAATTTGAGGCCATTTCCTCTTGTCCTGTTGCTTGTTACCTGGGAGAAGAGACTGCCCACCACTCAGCTACAACCTCCTTCGAGGTGGTTTTAGAGAGCAGTAAGGTCTGACATTATAAGCAAGAGGATGAGTAACATGAGAGAGATGCTTAAATGATGATCCCCGACATTTTTAATAGCCCTTTTTCCCAGTTACCTGAAGGAAGGCAGCGAGACTCCTTCCATGAGCATCAGACCCACTTTCACACTGTAAAAGTTGAAAAAGAGGAGTTCAAGCTCTGCTCTCACTGCTGACGTCCTCAAAAGCCTCCTCATGTGCCACATCTCCACGGTGTGACACGTGGCCATCACCACACCAGCCCTGGTGCCTGCAGGGTCTGTTTTCCTCCCTCCTGTAGCTGCCCCAGGTTACTCATCCAGCTCAAAATCAGAAGTAAACCCTGGAATTGATTGAATTAGATGCAGAACTATTTGGATTTGGGAACTGCTAAAACAATACTTTTGGGGTTTTTCTTCAAGAATTCTGGCAATCCTCAGGTTGTTCATTGGATTGTTATTCACAGAGTGATATGAATAACATTTATCATGGTCACTCAGGACAATGTTTTCACAGTATGACTGCAAATCAAAATAAATGCATTTTCAGGTAACAAGTTTATTTTCAAAACTGTATCAGTTCTGGTGGAGCCACAGACAATTTTTCACTGGTATAAGGTAGAGTTAAAAGCGGGAGTTATATTTAAGAAAAGTCAAAGTTATCTCATTTTTTTAATTTTCAAAACAACACCTCAGGTAGGTACTTCAGCCACAACCCAGGAGCACAAACTGCTTCCCATTTCTGATGACTACCTTGCAATGAGAGAAATTATTCTCTGAACATGCCTTGATTAAATTTGAAAATAAAATGGGATTTAAAATTAAAGAAAGGGAAATGAAACAGCATCATCAGTACAAAACAGTGGCTTGTTCTGTTGTTTTTCTTTCCGTGAAAGGAAAATAAGGAGAAAGAAAATTAATTTCTAATTAATCCAAATACGTGGGAAATTTTTTTTTATTTATCTGTTGGATGGAGAGAGAAACACTGAGGGTAAAAAAACATCTCTCTCCAGAAGCAGCTTTCTGAAAACATGTTTTATAATCATCATTCTTTGTTTTCTATCTGTTCTGTTATGTCAAGGGTGAAAAAGCACCAGTACAAAATCATAGGAGCACTTTATAGGTCCACAAACCTGGGTGCAAGAATTCAGGATCTGCAGCTTTTCAAGAGACTTGAGATCCCTCTTAGGAGCCCAAACAAGAGCTACATTTTCCCAGGAACTCCAACTCATTTGCTCTAACCATGATGCTTAAAGGCATCTTTCAAAGTCCAGCAGCTCTGGGCACTCGGGGGCTTGAAATGTCCTTTTTGTTCTGTTTCTTTATTATCCAGTTTAGTGGGATCTCATCCATCACTCGGGCTCTTAATGCTTTTACAGTAATAGCTGGCCTTTTCCCTCTTTAGCACATCTGCTGTAAATTGAAATGATCAGGCCACAAACAGGGCTGTTGGTCCTGGCCTGGCTCCTGTTGCCTCCTGCATCAGGCATCTGGCTGAAACACACAGGGGTTAAATCATTTTTAGCATCTAGGGATCACTGACAGGAGTAAATAAGTATTATATAACCTTCCCCAAAAAGCATAACAAAATAATAAAGGGAAAATGAGGTTAAGTGAAACCATTTCAATAATGTTATGGGCCTGCTTTCAATCAATGAACCCTGGGAAATTCAATGTCTTCAGAGGCTGTGATTTCATTTGAGCTCCCTCCGCTGCTGAACTTCTCTTCACAAAGCAATGAGTTAAAGACTTAGCAGCATATTCCTAATACATCTAAAATGTACTTTTTGTGTTTAATATTCGCTGGAATGGTTGACTTTGCTGGGTTTGGTTATCGAGAGGAATAATAGTTTTCAGTTTCATTGAAGCATAAGATATAATTCCATTATCTTTTTTTTTTTTTTTTGATAAAATAATCTGGAAGAAGTGGAGCAAAATGGGACAAGAAATGATTCTATAGACCCTGTTAATTATGTATCCATCATATAAAATAGCAATAATAGCATAATAATTTTTCATTAAATAGGGCACGGGAGTATTTGCAATCTCATACTGTCAAGTAAGAAATGGCTTTGAAAAAACCCACTTACTCTATTTCCATAATGCTAACTAATTTTGGAGCAATTAACACTAAATTTAGGTGCCTACTAAGTAGGAATTTGACAATTTTGCAGTTCTGAATAAATCTGTGCGTTGTTCTATACACAATAAGCCCAAATTCAGCCCTTGTAAGTTGAGGGACTTAAAAGTTAAGACACCTGCTCTAAATTAGGCACCTGAACTAGCAATATAGTTCAGGGACAGGGACCTCACACTTGTACTTTGCCACCAAGCTGCTCTGTTTTCCAGCCCATATCTGGCTGCAGAACAATTGCATCACCATACTTTAAATTAATTTAATTGAAAGAGGTGCCATCCTATTCCGCCTGCAGGGAACAGCCTTTGAGCATTGATCTTAATTTCAGGTGGGTCGGGGTGGAAATGAACTAACTCCAGGAAATTACCAATATTTCATCTGAAATGCAAAGCTCCTGATGCCCAGGAAAGTATTCAGAGAGCAGGTTCAGAGAGCAGCAGGACTCTACAGTGAGGTAGAGCTTTTTCTCTCAGCCTGCTTTCCTGTGAAATACACCACTTCTGAAGATGGTCTCAATTATCACCATGTACGGGGTAACTCAGAGATACCTCAGCTTTTTCCTGTGTGAGTTTATCCCACGTGTCTGTCAAGGAATGCCCTGCCTCATGTAATGGGAAAATCCCCTTGCAGACACAGACAGTTGTTTTCTCATTCAGACAAAACCCAACAGTGTGTTGGGTTTCAGCAAAGCAGACCCGTCCTGCAAAATGCAGAACAAGAAGGTTTGATCCTTGCAGAGGTCCAGCATTAGGAAGGGAAAGGGTTGCATGAGAAAACACAGACCATTTGATAAAGAGCACGAGAAGAAGGAAAGAAGCTGCTGCTGCTGCTGCTGCTGCAGCTTTAAATTAAAATGCTGCATCAGCCAGTCCCTCAGGACGTGATAGAAATCTAATTAGTCAGACAATCTGGCACCAAATGTCCTAATTTCCCCAATCCATGTGGGATTTGTGTATTCTCTTATTCACTGCAGTTCTAAATTTCAACCTGAGCCTTTCTAACCCCTCTCTTTTTTCAGTGCAGACATGGGACTCCAGAGAAGGTGATCCCTATCAAAACCTAATTGTTTTTCATAAACCTTTAATTAATTAGACTCAGGCTCATGAAAGACACTTAAAATATTAACAATTTGTTTAGAGACAAGTGCTGGGTGAGGACTGCTGCAGCGTGGTGTTTTCGTAAGGAACCCAAATGTAATTAATGAGGGTGGGCGTGGGCTCGGTGTGGGGGCCG
Organism: Lophotriccus pileatus; assembly: GCA_035583135.1. Classification (NCBI taxonomy): domain Eukaryota; kingdom Metazoa; phylum Chordata; class Aves; order Passeriformes; family Tyrannidae; genus Lophotriccus; species Lophotriccus pileatus. Next base: position 8,595,183 of record JAWWES010000051.1, read on the forward strand.
GAGGGGCTGAACTGGGAGCCCTCCCCCAAAGGCACTGGGAGCAGCACAAGGAGCAGGACTGGGCTGGGCCGTGGCCACAAGGATGGATGCAGTGTGGGGCCCTCTGCTTCCAAGGGTGAAGGGCAGGAGCAGCCTCGGAGTGGTGGGTTTTAAGAAAAGCTCCCAAAAGGCACCAGAGTCCCCCCAGGGTGGCTCTAGAGGGCACACTGAGGACAGCAGACTTGTGAGGCAATTAACCCTGTCCTAGGGGACCACGAGCTCCTGGAGCAAGGTGCTGGATTCCCCTGGCACCCCTTGGAGAGTGAGGATGCTGGCTCACACAGGATTAAGCCATTCGGGAGTAACAGATTTGAATTTTTTCTTTTTTTTTTTTTTCCAGAGCAGCTATGACCTGTCATGTCAAAGCTTTTTATTAAAGTCTCTTAATCCCCAGATTATCACCACAATAGTTCCACAGGCCCATTCCAGATAAGGCAGGGCCCATTGTGGAGATGCACATTGGAGGAGTTTTAATCTGCAAATTATTGGCATGCAGGACCACGAGGGGCTGCTTTGCCGTGTTGCCCGTTGCGTCAAGGGGAATTGAATATTTATAAAGATGACTTCAAATGGGCCATGCACTGTATTCCTCCCACATATGTGCAATCCCCATGTGGCAGAGGGGCCCTGCTGAAAGAAGAAAAACCTGCCGTGCCACCATGACACACACGTGGAAGCCACACAGCCTGCATGGAGAGGAGGTGAGCGGGGATAGGGAAAGGGGCTGTCCCCTCCTCCAAACACCCCTTTCAGCCACACAGAATACAGGATTTGATTTTTTTAAGAGAGAAATGATGAAAGTGGAAAGGCAGAGTTGATGATGGAAACTCTATTTCTTTCTTGAATACCAGGGGAGAACAGCAAACAGATAAAGTCCCTGATAGGGATCCTTCGCTGACACAAAATATGCCATGTGGAGTGAAGGCTTATGCTGTATACAAAACTAATTAGCAGTTACCTTCTAGATTCAAGAACAACTCAAGCATCTGTTTCCCTGAAGCGTTTTTAAAAAAAACACGTGGCCCTCTTTAAAATAGCCTGACAGATTTTAAAGTGTCACCTCTGGGGTCTGGGGGCTCCCAAAAGAGGTGCTGGCCAGCCCAGGAGAGACCGTCCCCTCTGCAAGGTGTTCCCAGGCTCCCAGTGAGCTGCAGGGTGAAGCAAGTGGTCCCCCTTGTTTCCCCGGAGGTGTTTGTACAAATACCTTGTTGCATCTCACGGCAAAAGGCATCAAACAAAAATTAACATGGAAATGCTGCATAAACAGGCATCGTTTGGGAGCATCGCAAGTCTGAGCAGGTTGGGCTCAGCAACAGGGGGAGCAAAGCCCACAACACTGAGCTGAAGCTCTCCAGCTGCAGGAGGGAGGCAGGGTGTGTATATGTGTACATAAAAATGTATACACACACATATATATGTATATATTCTGCAGATGACCAGCTCCTTCAGGTCTCCCAGCACAGATGCTGCTGCACAAGCACTCAAAGAGTGCCATGACCGCTCATAAAGATCCCCCTCCTGAGGTCCCAGCTCTGGGTCAGGCTGCAGCATCTGTCAGGGCAGATCAGTCTCAGCCCTCAGCAGCAACCTGAGACCTTCTCTGTCAGCAGATAAGGCCGAGGATAGCCCGGGACATGGCTTGGCTCTCAGCGTGTTATCTCTCGATGCTCGCCAGGCAAGGATGTTGCTTAGTCGCTGGGGATCTGGCTCAGGATCTGCAGATTTGGACTCAGCTCCAGCTCTGCCACAGCCTTCCCACACGACCTTGGGCCAGCTGCTTAGGTTTCCTCCATACCTGTTTCCCATCTGTTAGAAAATGACCGGGTGTATTAAAGGGTTCCTGTGAAGATAAGTAAACTGTGAGGCCATTATTAGCTATTACACTGATAGGGCCCAAATGTTCCTATTTTCTGTAACAGCTCAAGAACTTAAGCAGGCACTAAAAGGCTTCGGGAAAATAAAGCTTCGGCTTTCTAGGGCCCTCTCTCAAAGGAGGTCGGTGTGGCTTCCTCTAGAGCCAGCTCTTCATGCATTTTATGAAATTGCAATGCCCTTATTTTCCCTAACAGCCTCCGTTCCAGCCTGTGAAATGGCCCCCAATAGCCTTTGGCTCATGGAAACCTTCCAACGTGCTTAATACTACCTGCAATGCCTGTATTAATCATAATGCACAGGTGCCAGAGCCTCTGGAGGGAAGGAGAAGGGAAAGGGGCCGGGTAATTTATTGCTATACAGCCCCAGCATGAGCGGTTGCATTAGTCCAAAAATTACTTTGCTTTCTGGTTCCCAGAGTTCTTGGGCGTATAAAACAGGATGGAGGGTTATCTGTGAATCATCTGTCATCTCTAAAGCTTTTGGCTACAACCTTTTGGTGACTTGTGGAAAAAAAACTATAAATACAGTGTGGGGGCGGGGGAAGTGACTAATTGAGTGCAATAATTAAACATAGCTCCCAAAAAAGCTGAGCATGTTTCTTCAGCACCCTGATTGAGGGGTGGGAATGTCACCAGGATTTGCCAGGGCTCAGTTACTGCAGAGAAACAGTGTAAGGGGCATCAGTACCCGGCAGGATGAAACAGAGCATTTTCACGTGATGCATTCAATGCACAGGCAAAATGCTGGGCCTGGGTATGTTCAGGCCTGGGCAGTGGAGCTGACACAGTCTCTTGTTGTTGCCCTGTTTGGAGGAAGCCAAAATAAAGGAGGGTTTAGTGTTGTGAGGAAATGTAAGGCAAGGACTAACACCAGCAGGCAAAGTCAGGACATCAAGTGTTCACCTGGGCCACCAGATTTGCAGGCAAAGCTTCCCCCAGACATGCAAGTGCACTAAATAAAACTGGTACCCAGCCTGGAAAACTTCTGCTCCAGCCAATAATATTTGCAGGATAAAATACCCACACCAATATATCCCGTGTGCCAAACAGAACTGTTTGTCTCCACTTCTTCCCCCTCTGGTTCCATTAATAAAGGCAGCCCAAGGTACGCTGAGCGCATTTCCCTCCAGAAATCTCCCCAAACTTGGTGACATTTGGAATCACAGAAGGCAGCTGCACCGTGAGATAAAGTTAAATGATGTATTCGGGAACGGCTCAGTTCGGAAGGTTGCATCTTTCACAGGAGCCCGGCGCCGAAATCCGCGTTGTGTTCCTTAAACGTGGAATAACTCTTCCTCCAGGATTACATGTATTGATGAATACACTTGAAAGAAGGCTGGATTTCTGTATAGCACACTGCTTTCTTTTCCTGACACATGGATCCATCTGCCAACATCACGGACCTAATTAGTACTCTCTTATTTCCATTCACCGGCAAGCAAGCATGTGGCATCTTTCCACAAGCCCATAAATCCTCACTCGATGCAGACATGCACCATATTGTGATGGGTGGGATAGAACCCTGGTGAAACTGGCAATTGCAGTTGCCTTTCCATTGAGGATTAGTGTCATGATAGCCAAAACAAGAGAGGCCATCACCCAAAACACAGCCTGGCACAACAAGGCTGGGGATGCAGTTCCGAGTTTCCCAGCCCTCAGATAGCATGTCCCCATCCCCTAAGGGACACACACACTGCTCCTGGGTCAATACAGTTGTTTGCAGGGCCATTTTGAGACTGGATTTTTGTAATGGTTAAGAAAGTCCAGAATAGAGACTTAGTCATAATGACAGATGTGATTTGTGCAGTTTAATATAATACAGCAAATGCAAGAGCCGTGAGAAAGAAATGGCAGGGACAGGATGAACCCTGAAGACCCAGCTCTGAGAATTGAGAATTAGGAAGACCCTTAAGTAAAACAGAAAAGAGCAGAGGCCCATCTGCCTTCAGTTCTCCTCCAAAGAGAACAACACATCCCCTCCCAAACCTGGCCAGTCCTGCAGGTCAGAAAGATTGTGTGAATATGCACTTGAGGTTATTGTTCTTCCCATGCTGGGGAGAGTTATTTGGAGTCTCCTGCTGGTGTTAAATTAAATTACCCATATAAATAGCACCGGAGGTGACGGACAATAGATCCCACTGCTTTGCAAGCAGGCTGCTACAATGGGCTGAAAGGTAGAGCTAATGTAACATGCCCTAAAAGGCACCTATTTAAGTTACATCTCATCAGACTTCCTCCTGGTGTAAGTTACTTTTGAGTCCTTCCTGATATCCAACTTCTGCTGAGTAAGAGCCAAACCTACCAAACACGTAATGACTTAGTAGCAAAGGGCTTTAATTATTCTTACAGTATTGTTTTTGGGTTTCCACCACTTTTTCTAAAAATCCATTTGAGTGTCTCTATATTCAAATTCCTAACATTTTCAAATATTGCTTCTTATACATAGAAAAAAATGCCTCCTCAACAATTACTTACTCTTTTTCTTCTTCTTAAACATCCATCTTACTTTGCAAGGTTACTCCCCACTGCTCCTTCTTAACATTAAAACAAGAAGTTAAAACAAGTGAGAGAATGAATTTTCCCTCAGGGAAGCTAACAAAATTCACATCCCAGCAAGCAGCATCTCAGGGACCAGTGATGCCAGACACGTACATATGATGTAAAATGCTTGAAATTAGGGATATATATAGTGTTCAAAAAATAGCAACAGCAAAAGGCTTGGCAGTTTTGTGTTTAACAGGGGTATGGGTGTCATTACTGGATTAGTACCA
>JAWWES010000051.1:8603412-8624265 GCA_035583135.1 Lophotriccus pileatus
GAAGCGAAGAAGGGACCAGGTCTCTAATCTCCCACTTATTTATACACTGGTTTACGTAAAAATCGTAGGGAATACTGTGTACAGTGGTCACTTCCCTGGATACCTGGTTACAGGTTGGTGACCAGGAAGGCCTAAACCAAAACCATTACACAAAGCCAGACATACATGTCTAATAATTACAAATTACACCAATTCCTTTTTTCCAGATTAGTTTCTGTCTGAAAGGAAACATTGTATATTCCCTTTTCTCCCTCAGAAAGCACAGGGTCTGCTTGCCTTTCTTATGGGACAAGTCACAGTCTCCACCATCCTACAAATTCATGCCCACAGCAGAAATGCTCCCTGCACCCATCCGATTTCCAGACCCGCATCTATCCACGTGCACTTTGCTCTCCAGCCACGTCTGGGGTAGCTACATCAGTGTTTTTTTATGGTAGACCTGTTTCTTTATCCCACCTGAAAATGCCATTCTATTATAGCTTTATCTAAAAGCTGTAGATTTTCATTAGTGTTCGCATCACAGCCAGGTTTGAGCTTCCCAATGTGCTGCTTTCTTAGGGACAAGCTGAGACGCCAAACAAACTTTGCAGGGTTTCACAACAGCGAGGGAGAGATGCACGTGGGCAGCAGAGGGGCACATCCAGCTGATCACAGCTGCTAAATTCCAGACTGCCCCAGCTGCCTGTGGCTTCTCATCCACACATAAATGAGGCATTTTTGCAAGACCAGAGCAAACTGTATTCTTCAAATTAAAAGAAATAATTTACTTAGGGTTTTTTTTTTCCCCCTCACCAAATAACAGAATTCAAATATATTATTTGAAAAATTACATTTTCGTTTTCCACCTCACTGCGTTCAATGATTGTGGTGTGATTATTAAACACTTCATAAATAATAATGTGACATTTTTAGATTGTGTGTCTGATTAAGCAGCCATTCTTCTCTCCCTGACTGTGGCCGTGGACAGATGAGATTGCTGCAGACACAGCAATCTTTGTGGCTCCTTCCCTGGGGATCAGGGATCAGAAGTCACCCCGTAACCCAATTAAATCCAAGCGGATATGAGCTGATCACTTCTTTGCCAGCCCCAAAATTCACATCCACGGATGAGGCATCTTGGCATGAACTTCTCCAAACGGCAGCTCTGACCCATGAGCAGAGCTCAGTGCATTTTCTAGGGAGGATATTTAATATAATGAGTCACTTTCTCTGCAGTGGGTAATGATTTTACTCAATTATGGTTCGGTATTAAGAAGCCTGCTCTAAGAGCAAGCAAGCAGTTCCAAATGAAGACAGAACTAAATCTAGGGAACTGAAACATAAGAGAAGACAGGTTTCATCTGAAAGCAAATAAGTGAACCTGAGAGATAAATACTCTCTCGCTGAGGGATCAGAGTCCTTTGAGGATCAGAGCATTGCGGAGACCCTCCTCAAAAAGTTTACTATGCCTTTTTCACAGGGAAAAAAAATTTAGTAAAGACATTTATTAAATAAAAAGCCAAAATCCAATGTCTTTTATCCCTTGGTTATTCCAGTGCCTGAGATGCAGCTGTGGCTCTCAGAGCAGTCATACAGAGCAGCACAGATGTCAGTGAAAGGGACCATCTCCTAACCCAAATTTTCTCTTTCCTAGTACAGAATTCGGGCAAGTTAATCCCAGTCAGAAAACCCAAATGCTTTTCTTTTTCTTTTTCTTTTTTTTTTTTTTCCTTTTTCCTGAGCACAATTGCCATTTCAGGAAAAAATGACCAAAGAAAGCAGCCCCTCTCCGTAAACCCTCCCAACCATCTGTCTGGATATTACTGACCTTTAATATTATGCAGGCGGGAGGTGGAAAGGACGGGATAAGGAGTTTGGGGGGAGGGGGAAAGAGGTGTGGAAAAATGTCATCACTGTAACAATGACTTATTGCATTTGGATAATGTCTCTTCTTGTCCCGCTGCTAACATGGTAATCTCTCTCCACCTACTGCATGTCAATAATGCAATAACCTGCTCCCCGCCTGCATCAATAACACAACAGCCGCTCTCCGCTTTCAGCGGCACTGATGAATTCTAGAATTGCAACAGCTCAGATGGTCCGTGCTAGCTCGTCCCTGCCTCCCACCCTCATTACATTTTAATTTCACTTTAAAGACAGTTGCTATCAGCATTGTTTGGCTACAGCTTCTGTAAAATAAGCTCGGGCTGTGTTTGAACTCAGGAGGCTCCTCGGCTCAGCGCAGGTGTCGTTGTGTTTACTATCGGTGTGTTTGTATATTCTCAATTGAAAAATTAAGGCGAGATTTGCCAAAGATTTAACTGGCCAACAGCTCAATGTATTCTCCAAAGAAGCTGCCCTGAGCTCAGCACTTCTGCAAAACTGTTACTTGTGCTTCAGAGTATGGATGGCAGGTCAGATGCTCAGCTCACTGTCCCCATTGCGGCCTTCAGATCTGTGCCAATCCATCAGTTATTGATTAATCAGTGTTGGTTTAAAGCATAAACACGCACCAGTGCCCTCCACAGCCATGTTAAGTAAGTTATGTTTAGAAAAAAATTGATATAATAACAACAGCTAAAAAATAGTTAAAGCTAATGTGACAGGATGGAAAAAAATAACTGAAAGCATAATCAAGTATGGTTAATATCAGAGAGCATATGGCAAAAAGATCTTGTAAGAGAATCCTTAGTACTGCAATAGGCCTCACACACTGATTAATATCACCTCCTCTGTATAGTCTAGCATGGATGGATTCAAGAAGCAGCTGATAATTTTCAGAAATGCTGCTCCTCATAATGATAGAAGATGAGGTTTTGTGAGTTATGTTGAGAATTATTGGCAAAGGTTAGGTGATTTCCCACTGGTGCTGGAGGGAAAACATTGCTTGCAAATTACCAGCATTTGTCAGTACTAATATCACATCCCCCAGCAACCTCAACTGTCAACATTAATAGGTGTCTTTACAGCAAAAAGGGGCGACAATAGTCAGGCTTGATCAGACCTTGAAATGAGAAGAGGAGCATGATACAGAGAATAAAGACATGGAAATGTGCTTGCAGTGGCTCTTGCCTTAGCTCCCAACATCCCACCCGTAGCTGTGTGGGTGGCACTACTTACCACGCTCTGCCAATTATCACATTTGCTCCCCTGTTCACTCTCTTCCCATCTCTCTCATTCTCTGGGTAGGTTTTGTTAAGCCTCTTCCATCCTCGCTCTTTCCAGTGACTGCTCTGCTTTCACCTCTGTACCATTAGCCCGGTGTTTCTTTTTCCTAGAAGCAAATGCAAGATGCTTTTCCAAGAAATAGATGCAAGATGCAAGGCAGGAAAGGTCTTCTGGTGCCTTTGTACTGTCAGGTCTTGGTCATTCTCCTGCCAGTCTCTTGTACAGCCCTTGGGCTGGGAGAGTCCTGGATCCCATGAGCTCCCACTGCTCCCCAGGAGGGGAGGTTAGTGATATGGGCCCTAGCCAGTCTTCTAGCAGCTTCTCTCCCACCTGGGCACAGCAGCAACTCTATCTATCCCTTGCAGTATCTCACCCTCTATTTAAACCTTGAAAGCTTTCAGTATTCCCTAAATGGCAGGGTTTGGATGGCTCTGGGAGGCAGCCCAACACACAGCCATGCTCAACTGGTCTGGGAGTGCAGAGCCTCAACAGCCTCCTCAGACAAAACCAACACAGACAGAGGTCTATGCTCCTGGCAGGACAGGAATCATCACTGGTGCTCAGCAATTAATTAGTGTTTTATTGAAGAGTTGCTGAGGTATTTTCCCTCCTTGCTTTCCCGCTGTACATGTCAGGGGAAAAAACCTGATAGCACTTGGAATTCATCTCTGGTGACCTGTCTGTGTTTCAAGCAGGCAAAATAAACCATGACTTCACACCCTACATCTTCATCTTCCAGGCTGCACAGCCCATGCAACTGGGGCCACGGATCAGCTTTGTCCCTGAGTTAATGCACTGGCTGATGTGTGGTTTGGTACCCCAACCCGGGAGAGCATGTAAAACACAGACATCTGCTCTCCTGAGCCTTTCAGCACCAGAGGAAGCGTTAATTTAGGTCGGCCACAACCAGAGATAGAAATCATTTCCATTCGACTCCTCCCTCTGTCAAACTGAATACAATGCAGTTCACTTCTTCACCTCGCCTGGCCCCCGGGTGATTAACGTCAGCAAATGCAATCAGCCCCTGGCCACTGCTGCTCCCCATTAAGGCAAAACTGGGGGAGGGCCTTGTGTGCTATCAGCACAAAAAGAGAGCCTCACCTTTCAATATGGTGATTCCTCACAGCTGCTGGTGATAAAGGACAGCCCAGCCTAGGCAGAGATAGGAGATTTCTGCTGATTTCTCAGGGAAAGAGAAAGAAAAGCACTCAGTAAGCACTGCACTCACCCTCAGCAGTGACCACTCCTGGAGTAACGAGGCTCTGGCAGGGTCACAGACTTTCCCATCCTAACTCCACTCTGTGTGTGTTACTGCAATCTCTCCTGCTGCCACCCCCTCCCCACTGCAACACGGCTGCTCCCTCTGGAGCACGGGCTGAGTTTCCCAAGCAGGTCCCACTGCAGATCCTGCTGAGGAGTACAGACCTTGGAAAAGGCAGAGAAAAGGGTCGCTGCTGGCACATGGTGCCCAGGAACTCTGCTAAATTTTGCAGTCTGGCTCATTTGAACATCCTGCTTTTCCTGGAGGCAGGGTCATTACTACCTCAGGCATATTTTGAAGCAGGTTTTCCCACTATTGCAGATGGCTAATACACCATGAAATGCAGAATCAAAGGCCCAGACCAATTTCCCCCCCTTCTCACCAGCAGTTGAATGCCAGGCTGACCATGTGGCATTCCTTGTCACATAGAATCATGGAATGACCTGGGTTGGAAGGGACCTTAAAGCTCATCGAGTTCCAAACCCCCTGCCATGGGCAGGGACACTTCCACAAGACAGTTGCTCAGAACTGCATCCAATCTGGCCTTGAACCTTTCCAGGGATGGGGCAGCCACAACTTCTCTGGGCAAGCTGTGCCAGTCTCTGCTCAGACAACTTTGAATGCAGATGCAAATGCTGATTCTGCCACAACCCTGCGTCTGAAGGCCCAAACCACCACCAACAACAAAAAGCTTCTATCTGAGGAGTGTTTGCTTCTTGGATTGTGATGTTGTCACTGAGCTATGAAAATTAGAAAAAGTGCCAGGTTTAATGCTAGATATCTCAATCTAACCCTTTTTGTGATACTACAGTTCTGTGACACACACCACCCACACAAGCACACATCCAGATAATCTAAGAACTAATGATCGTGTCTTTAACAACCTCATTCACCCTCCATAAAATGGGATACAAGTTTGGTTGCCCTTGGGACTGGACTGTGGGTATCTCCATGCAGCAGTGTGGCTTGAAAAACTGTGCATATTTTGAAGACTTTTTTTGCCTTTAAACTATTTTCTGTGATCCAAAGAGCTGTTGTTTTAAGGCAGATGAATTCATTATTCTCCTCAGATAACGTTAAATGCTCAAATACATTTTTTTTTCCTTCTCCTTTCTTTCCCTACACCCTCCTCTTTGGCAAATAGGACTCCCAAGTCCCTTCTGATCACTAATAACATGGGCTTTCATACCCTCTCGGAACAAGTGAAATTTCTTTGACGTCTTAACTTTGCACAAATAGATTTTAATGAGGGAATATCACCTTGCCTTGAGCTAACTCTCTTCCTTTGCTCTTCCAAGGCTTTTGTAGTCACTTCCTTACAACTTACAGAACATTAAAGTTCAGCAAAGTGTTTGAACACTGCACACCATTTCCCCAGGAACTTTGTTTATTCACTGCAGACTGTCACAGGAGGGACAGACTTTCAAAGATATGATGCAAATCAGGCAAAGGAAAAACATCTGCAACCCTCCATTCTCCTGACCTGGTCTCTCCTGTCCTCCTGGGGGGCTGCAAGCAAAAGCACCTCCCACTGGGTGACAAACAGGGGGATGCTACCAATATAAATAAGGCTCTGATGTTGTGGTGCTCATGAGGGCTGTGAAAAGCCTCAAGTGTAACTTGTGTAGCATGCACTTGTCAAAGGTATTGGGAGAGCACAACCAAAGTGGAAGAGAATATCTAGGTACTTGCCAGAGGGTGTATCAGTTCATGTTCAAACTTCACAGACTAAATGAAGACCACAACCAGAGAGGACATCACAGCCCCTAAGTCCTGAAATTAGAAGAGTACGTTAATCTGGAGTTAGGAAATACTGATCCCATTGTCAAATTCCTCTCCATGCTCCTCCCAAAGCAGAGACAACACTCTGAGAAGCCAGACATTTCCCATGCTGTCACTTCAAGAAATGTTCCCAGCCCAGAGAGACACCGAGGGATGGACTTTTCCCAGAACAGTCGCCCTCTGGGGTGGAGCAAAGTGTCACTGTGAAATGTGGCACAGCACTGAGATCCTGGGCAGACGTTCACTGAACCCATGAGTGGGATTCAGCTGTGCCCCTACAAACTCTTCCCTTTGCTGGTAATTTACTGTAATTAAACCATATGTAAGACTCTTTCACTCTGTCAGAAGCAGAGACCTTCTGCTGCCCATATGCCAGAAAGACAAATGAAGGTCAAAGCTCCCATGAAGAAGGCAAACTTTAGCTTCTTGATTAAAGAACAGTAAAGACACCCATAAATGTGTCTGCTGATGCTCAGATGTTTTGATACACAAGCAAGATCCACAGTGAGGCACAAGGAGTCCCTAAGAACAGTGAAGAAACAGCAGGTGACCACAGGCTCTACATTTCCAGCTCCCCTACAGTAGGAATGGGGTGTTATCAGCATCAGGCTTTATCCCTGGCACAGGTTAGTTTGCTCAGAAGGGTTGTGAGGACAAGGTGGCCCAAGGAGGGCTGGACTAGGTGATCTCCAAAAGTCTCTGGCACCTCAACCGTTCTGTGAGTCTGGGAGGTGAATTCATGGTGCTACAGAGTATGAAGGAAGGAGCCTGAATTCTGAGCAATTCAAACTGTCAAAACTGAGATTATTCCAATTTCTTAAAATACCAAAGAAAGGGGAGTTCTCATTTTACAGGCAATTTTTTTCTGCAGACTTGCCAGACAGGAGAGACGAATGTCTGCTGTTGTTGATCTAACTGCACGTCAACAAGTGCAACAACAAAAATCTAAATAAGCTCAAACCTTTCATGGAAGCTATGGTAAATTGTTAGTTGATGTGTTTTTTAAAATTGTAAATATATAAATAAGGGCAAGAATCTAGAGTTTAGTGCAATAGAAAAAGAAAGCTGATTCAGCAGAACAAGGCACAGTCATAAAAGATTTATTACGCTTTATCAGCAATATCCACAGTCTTTCTGTGATTAGAGTTGCATTGTGTGTAATTATCTTATAGAAATTCTGCTCTTTGATGTGCTTTATCCACCATGCTGAAACACACTTCAATTCTAGTGGGTTGTCATGGTTGACTGAAATTTACATTAATTCCTTTGGGTCTGCGGGGCCAGCCTGGTCTGTCACTAGCAAACTCTTCATAAATATTCATTATATATATATATATATATATATATAATTTTGTAACATGACAGTCCCAGGCACTCTGGCCCCCCAAAAAATAGGGGAAAACAAAGAGTCTGACTCCCCAAAAGTGATCCTGAATTGATATTTCATAGTCTGGCCTTTCCTCCCTTTTACCACAAATTCCAGAATGACTGAAATGTTTACAGCAATTTGCAAGCAGAGGTTCCACTCTACTTTTTAATTTAAAATGTCCAAGCAAATTGAGGAAATGATTTCATCTCAGTTCATTAAACCTGATTTTTCTCAATCAGAAAAAACGTTCTCTTTTTGTTTTGCTTTTTAAAGTTCACTGATTTCTTCCTCGCCCCCTCTGCCCATCAGTGGCTGCTATCAGCCAGAAGAACTACAGGTGTTTGCAGGCCAACCTGTGCAAGATGCAAATGCTTAAAACTACCTTGGTTGTGTACCTGATTGTGCTTTTGTGGATTTCAGCATGGGGGAAGCAATCACCTTCAATGGGAGCAGAATCAATTTTCCTAATAATGCTCAGCACCACGCAGGAAGGGAAAAAAAAACTGGAGAGCAATGGGGGACAGAAGTTTAGAGGGTTTGTGGTTTTTTATAAGCAGAGCTTATTTTTCTCCAATGTTTAATAACTAAATGGAGGCTCCTCTCATTAGTTATGTCCAAATAATGCTCAGAATTGTAGATCTGTGCCATTTCAAGCAGAAAATACAGTTAACATGGATGTAGAAGATATAATTGTGTCTGTTTTGCATGAATCTCACCTCTGTCAGCTCTCTACGGGTGTTGTTCTATGGATACAATGTGCTTTGCAATTTAGTATCTGATATTAGAAGAGATGGATCTTTAAAACTTTTCTTTTAAATCCAGAGGTAGAAAAGGGCAGAATCCATCATTACAAACCGAAAGGCCAGGCCACCAGTGGGTCTGGTCACTTCCCAGACCTAGAGAAGTCATAAGAAACCAGCAAGCATTGTCCATGGAAACCAAACTGTGCCATCAAAGGCCATTCCTTGTTTCTGCAGGAGCCTCACTCATCCCCTTCAGCAGGACCAGAGGTGGATGCCTATTTACACCATTTGGCCAAGCTTCTTGTCCTGGTGTGTGATTCTCTATCACCAGGGGAGCTCCAGCACCTTCCAGTTATGCAGCTTTGGAGCTTATTCCACAGTCAAACCTCACCATCAGGAACATTTGCCCGACGTTTTCCTCTTAACTGCAGGGAACACTTCATCATCTACCCATTGATTTCTAAGGTGTACATTGAATTAGATTGGATTTCAGTCAGTTCAAGGAGGGAATAACATTCTCCATTACCAGCCTGACCTGATCCTCACCTCTTTCCAACCAGCCCTTCTGGGTTCATTATGTTCTTCTTTTCAGCTCTTCCTTTGACAGGATGTCCTGAACAACACAAAATCATCAGCACCCAGTTAATTAGTTGGTGGTGATGGTGGTGTTGCTCACAAGATCTTGACTTGCTTGTGGGAGGGAGGAATTATAAATCCCATTTCCTAACTGTGCATCCCTGCTGTTTGTCAAGAGATGAAAGCTGAGGGATGGAAGAAACATGAATGGAATTGGGTTTGAGGAGGGTGGACATAACTATTCAGGCAGGTTTAGGGAGAGCAAACTCCTGCAAAAGCCTCTGTGCCATGAGAGGAGAGATGAAATCAATCCATTTGAGTAAGAATTGAGACAAGTTAAGAGCTGTATGCTTATTAGCTCCTCACAGCCAAATAATCTGCCACTGAAAGCAGACAGGGAAGAATATCAGAATAACTGTAAATAAACACAGATTGGTTTAATAGTATCAGAAACTCTTTTGAAGGCAGCTGTGTAGCTTAGAGCAGGTGGGTACAACTCAACAGGGAGGCCTATCTCTAGGTAGGGACTTTGTTAAAGAGAAAAAAAGGCGGGGGGGGGAGGGAGAAATTGAAATTCTGTTGTCAAGTAACATCACGCTTTAATTTCATGCCACATTATGACAATCTGGTCTGTGAGGCACTCCCAGTGTGTGGCTGCAGAGCTGCTGTGTTACAGCTTCAGCTTGCAAAGCTGATAGGCCTGGGAGACCTGCAGCCCTCAGCTAATTGTAAACCCGATTAAACAGCAGTGTGAAGAAGTTTGATTAATTCAATCTATCTCCATGCATCAAGACCAGAACCAGACGTGGCACGAGCCCCAGATCTTTGGAGTATCAAGGTCTTTGTTCTTCATGTTTAAAATAAAAATAATTTTTTAAAAATATTAAAATGAAGTATAAGAAAGTAATGAAATTATAACATTATGACACGATGGAACATAAGTGACAATTCTATTTTTCTTCATAGAAAATCTCCAACCTTTCTGCCTTTAAAAAATAATGCATAAAAAACATTTCAATTAGCATCTTTATGTGCTTACCCAGATAAATTACCATACTAATAAACTTCTGATAGACTTTCAGGGGCTGCTTAACCAAGGGCTTCTGATCCTGCTGAATTCATGGTCTCTTGGACAGGATGGATTTGGACTTGATTAATTTTAGTTTTTTTCAGTTGCAAAGAAACTGGAAATTGCTCTCTCTCTCACTTCTGGGTGCATATGAGACAGGGAAAGAGGATGAAAGATGGACCATTCCTGCTAACTTGGCTGTCCTGGCTGAGCTTTGGGACACAACAACACTGCACTCTGCACAGAGCAGTGCAATTTTGTGCCATTCCCCAGCAATACATTTCAATTCAATTCTTGTACATGGCTGATAAATGCTTATGATACTGCCTTCCACTTCCTGAAATACTGGGAGACTGGTGAACAGTATATCCAACTTATGAAATCATGTGTTTGAAGAGCAATTTTGACCAAGAGAAGTGTGCATATTCTTAAGGGACATTTTTTACTTTGCGTGTTTCCATTTGGAGACAACTGCAGCTGCACAGGTTGGAATTATTTGGGCCTTTTTCCCCACCAGGCAGGGTCTTCAGGCTTCATATGTTTCCAAGGAACTGAGGGATTTTTCCAGGCTCAATTTGCAGAGAAAAAACATATAGCTAGTCAAGTTGCTCTTAGCTGTTTCTTTTAGTGTCTTGCTACGTACAGAAGCTAATGGAGGAAATTGTTTAGGAGAGAATGAGACTCATTTCTGTGTCTCATAAGGGATCTGCACATGTGCCCAAAGCTGCCTTTCCCTCTGTTACAGCCCACTGCATGTGCATTCACTCAGTCCCCACTGCATTGTGTGTTAATGGTGTGACTTGTAATGACACCAGTGACAGAGCCACACAAAGAGTAATATTAGATTATTTCTGTTATTCATCAGTATCACGGTTGGACAGAATCCTCTTAAATCTACCTAAAGTGGCTCCCCATGGATGATAGTGCTACCACCAAAAAATAATATATTATGCATACATGTACAGCTTCTCTGCTACCCACCAGCTGCTCTTTGTGTACCATTATAAAATACCTGCATGACCCTGCTAAGCTGAATGCTATTTGATGGCAGAAGCTGAGCAACTGCAGTACTCAGAAGCCTAAAATATTTCAGAAGCTTTCTCCCTCCTCTTCCTTTTCTCCCCCACCAGCAACCGTGGAAGACTTCCCAGGCCCCACCACACTCCTGGAATTCATTCTCTCAAAAAAAACCCACTGAACCTCAAATTATTATTCCGTGGTGAGAAAAGCAGGGAACAGTGGAAAATGACAGTTTACCCAAATGGAGGTGAAAATGCACTTTCTGCTGTACTTAAAAGAAATAACAGCTTTCAGCAAAGATCTAAATCCTAGCAACAAGCACTACATAAATGTAAAAAGGTCATCTCTTTGTTAGAGAAAGGTTACTTTGCTGAACACATGCCTTAAAAAAGTAATCTACTAAAGGAAGTTAAGCTTGGTAACATTTCTGTTGTATTTGCACATGGAGAGAACAGATCTGTGCACTTCTTTTCAGGGCAAGAATGTGAAGGACGGTTGGTTATAATGAACAATTTTCTTCTTTGAGAGATTCAAGGAAGAGAATCTAAGACGTGTTTCAAACAAATGGCTATTTAAAAACAGAATTTGGGCTCTGCTGAGCAAAGCCCTTGATGTCAAATGTGAATTCACCTGGATAGAATAGAGAGGGACCATACCTGCCCTGCTAGGAATGATCAGAATGATAAGTAAGTGCTCCTGCCCCCTAATGCAATCATGCAACTTGTTGCTTTTCCCTTCTTCTACTCAGCTATAAAAACGCTTGGGGTAAAACTCTGGTTCCTGTAAAGAACACAGCAAAGCCCTCTTTGCCTTCAAAAGAGAGAGGGGATCCCAAAGTTTAGGAGATGGAAGGCTCCAAGAACTTCCTGTTTGAACAGACAATCAGGCAAGGGGTATGGAGAGAAACAAAGGCACAGAGGGCTGATCTGCAGAAATCCTTATTAAGCAGGAAAGTACATAAGAATGTGTTTAATTTTACTCCTAGTCAATAAAATAAGAGGCTCTGCAAGCCAGATTGGATAAGCTGCTGTTCAGGAAGAATCATCACAAGAAACAGAGAGGAATAAGATGATGAAGCCAAATATTGAGGGGAAAAAGGAGGGAATACATAGCAGAAAGTCTGTCAGAAATGCCTAGAAAGTCTCAGTCCTGCAAAGGGCACAAACAAGAATACAAGAAGTTATGGGCTGCTTGAAACAAGGATTCCAAAACACTTGAGTCTGATGCAGAAGGAGGCTGGTGGGGAAAAAATGTCCACAAGGTTTATTATCCTGGTCTAGATCCATTAATTCTTATGTGATTCAGTACAACACCATCTTCCCTTGACCAAGGTCCACCTCCAAGAGAGCAAGTGTTTAGAAATTACCAGGTCTAAACAGACACATACAACCACGGCCTGGGCTTTTTCTCTAGGTCTCCTCTTGCCTTTGGGTGAAACTGTCCTACTGAAATCCTGTTGACTTTCCTAGGAGCAAGGATTAGATTGTCTTCTGTGGAAATACAAAGAGTTACCTTCGGAGCCATTAAAAGAAGGAGGAGAGAAATCTCTGGTCAATAAGAAGCTAAGCCTAGAAAAATAAAAATGCAATTCTCTGTCACCTTGGAAAGATCAACATCATTTGTCATGTGGTGTTTATTCAGCAGAACAACAACTGCATTTGTGCTTTTAAAGGGAAATGAAAGGGGAAAGTAGCAGGAGGGGGGTGTGAGGGAGATCTGAGCACAGGAATGTACTGCCACTCCAGCCTGCTATCATTAAACCACATCAGAACTTCATAATCATGGTGTTTAATTAAACAACAGAGGCATGGGTTTATGCATTAATAATGAGGCCTAGCACTTTGGCATGTCAGGCTAAATACAGTTTTAAATTAATAATGTAGCACCGCAGCATTAGTGAGAAAATGAAATCTTATTAACAACTTAATAAAGTCCCTTATTTGCTAAAGTTCCAGCTCTCAGGGAACAGCATTACAGCAAAGCATTTGCGTCCCTTAAGGGGGCAGATGGGAGGAGGTGCTGCTTTCTCACACCCTCCATAATTCCATTATATATAGATCACATAGTCACTAAACACTGCCTGGTGTCTGCCAAATGATGCCGTATGTTGCTTCTAAACCTGGGTGTGACACACTGGGTAATCTGCACACACTTTTTTTATACACCATGGGAGGACATGGACTCCCTTTTTTACAGTCCCATCTTACCAGGCAGCACTGGAGAGCAAGCATGGGATAAAGCACTACCCACCCCATCAGAGCTTTGCAGTCCTGTGTGTACGATCCTCTCGTGGCCCAGGACTGCAAACACTGCTGCTTTGAAGACGAGGAACTGAAGCAGAGGCAGCAGCTGAGAGCATGAGGAATAGCAGAAAGCAATTGATTTACTGTGGCTCCCAGGGTTACCAGCCATCAGCTGATCCCTTATAACTGTCTCTATAACATTCCTGGACCACTCTTCAATTCAGGGTGTTTTATTTTCGGAACAGACTGAGAGTGCACATGATGAGGTACTCCAGCTCTGCTGACAGGAGCCACTTGTTAAGCCACAGAAGATCTAGCAGTTTAAAAACAGGGTTTCACAAGCTTTTAGCTTCTCAATTCCCACTGATTTCATGGACCTGGACCACCTTAAGCACGCAGCGAATCAGTAAAAGATTAAAGTCTGGAGCCTCATCTGCTCAGGCCTACAGCAAAACCTGAAGGTCAGGGCCAGGTTTCCTCTCATCCACGTGTTTGACACAAATTTATCTACCAAATTCCCTTAAACCCAGAGAAACTGTTCTCTTCCCCCTCCTCTACTGGAGGTCAGCACCTCTGCCACCCAAGTGAGGGGTCTGTCTCCACAGGCTTGAAAGTTCCATCTGAGCTCATTTGCAGAGGAAACAAAGAACAGGCTGCAGGACCATAATGAGATGAGTAATGTGGGGACAAGATCCAAAGTCAATGAGCTGACTTGAAATAGCTGAGCACCAAGGCCATGGAGAACTGACAGCAGCAAAGCCACAACCAGCCACGGCCGTGAAATTTGAGAGATCATTAAAAAAGATGAATAGAGACAGGAACAGACAACAGCAGTTGGACCTGAGATTCTCATTGTGCCCTTTTTAAACTCAGTGTCCCCCTCTCTGGAATGAGGAGGCAGGTGGGGCAGAATGATCATTGTAGCTCCCACAGGAGAGCTCAAAGTGGGGAGCAGGTCTCCTCGCAAAGCCTGTGTGCATCGGGAGCCCTGATCTGCATGCAAAGCTTGCCTGTCCATTCACCTCCTCCTTCAGAGGCCCAGGGATGTGGGTTTCACTTGGAAACCACAGAGTTCATGGAAAGTAGCAGCTTGTGCACTCTTTGTGCAAATGAAAAGTCTAGGACATAAAAATCACCTTGGTGTGCCTTGTCTTCCATCTCCTCTGTTAAATAATAAATAGAAACCTAATGGAACTGAGTATGACTGCAGGATGCAGTGTAAGTGAAGCCAGAGTAGACCTGCATGTTCCCCCTTACTTCATCATCAGTGAGTAAATGGGTCACTGGTGAATGAGACCTGAGTAAATCTCCATCCTTTTTATTCTGTCTTTATACTCAACCTACTGCAAGGGGAGGTGGCTCAAACTCACACACCCCTGCTACAAAACACTAAACAGAAATATTACAAATGATCTTATCAAAACCCCTTATGTTTCCACTCTGAGCCTCAAGAAAACTTCAGGAAACGAAGTTTTTCATTCTAGAAATCCTTCATTTGGTTTTTAATTGTGCAGTGGGTTGTCTTGGGATCTGGTCTTTTTCTCCCCCTTTTTTTTTTTAATTTTCTATTTATTAATATTTAATCTCTGCACAGTGCAGAAGAAAATCATTTCTGCAATAACATCAGAATGGGAGGGTTAGAAATCAATAGCCAAGCTCTCACAAGACACATTCAATCCCTTATTAATCCATTTTCGACTGCTCCCTTGCCTTATTAGAACAGCCAAGTTTTCCCTCACTTGGGATGGGATATTCACATTGCAGGAGGGAACTGAAAGCTCCCAGAGAATCAGAAACCTCCTGAAAAACAGGAAAGAGAACAAAGCCTTTGTGTTTGGGGTAGAAACCTAGACATCATTCTGTACGCAGATCCTTATTCTAAAAACCTTCTGACAGAAAGCCTGGCCCCATTTCTGTGACTGATGACACATCCTGCATCCACTGGCAGACCTGACCCACTGGAACGTCTTTCCCTTTTAGTTTTTCTTCAAGGCCAGCTGTCAAATTCAGATCTCTCAAGCATCACCTTCTCTTCTCATGGGTCAGTTCTGCAGAGGTGTAAGAGCCAAACAGACCACTAGATGGGAGAAGCCACTGGCTGAGAAAGTCAATGAGCAGAAGAATCCCCTGCACCTCTTTGATTTCCCTAAGCCTTAAGGATATGACAACATGGACTAGTTATTATGCTTGAGCACAGAAACCAAAGCCAGCCTGACCATGCACATCCCACCTGCCACGATAAGACTATACAGACCTTCAGCTCTGAACAGTCAGTCTCTTCTTCTGCATCCTACAGCTTCCATCAACACTTTCTTCTTGGCAAACCAGGCAGCTACGTGTTGGTGTCGTGCAGCCCCCATGCCAGGAGAGGACCACAGCCCAGCTGTCTCCTTTGCTTTGGCTGGGAAAGGGATCCACTGCAGAGAGTTACCACAATGAACATTGATTTTATAGGAGAGTTAGGAAGAACATTCAACCTTTTTTCTGGGTTACAAAAGGACTGTGTCTGGCACTTGATTTTGTTTCATTAAAGGAAGGCAACATCTTTTTACTCTAAGGGAGAAGTTGTGGTACCTGTTGCTGTCTTCTCTTCAGTAGTTGCATGTGCTGGGATATAGCTCCATATAAGAGTGTCCAAACTCTCCCTAAAAATGCCTGCCTGCTTTCTCCTCTCTGTGCAGGGCTTGGTGTCTGTGCACCCTTTCCCTCAGAAGAAGGTGAGGGCTGTTTGTGTAGCAGAGGGTGCAATCAAAGCTAAGGGGCCTCCACACATTTCTGGCTGCCATAAAGAACTTTGTCCTAGAGCCAAAGGGCTGGCAGTCTCAGGGGACTGGGGAGGAAGAATAGGAGAAGGAGACTGGGATTTGAGAGAAGCAAGAACTCTACGTCCAATTTCAGCATCCAGTATCCCATCTGCAAGCTTGAGGTGGAGCTAGATGGGAAAGAGAGGATGATGTCCCCTTGTTCTTGTAAGGGGCAGGGGTTCCTGCGGCCCGGTGCCCAGACAGCACATCCGAGGCTACTGGAGGTACACTCCTCCCCACACCGAGAGCTGTGCGAACCCCTTCCCTGTACCTGCGGGCCGGGGCTGCTTCCCCGGCTCCACCCGAGCTACCGCCCGTCTCCGAGCCCGGCTGATGCAAGAAGAGACTTTGCCAGCAGAGGGAACTGCAGACCAGACAATCGCTCCTTCCCTGCTGAAACACTCGCCGAATCCCGCAGCTACGCTGAGTCTCTTCTCTCCTCCCTGGAATAGAGATGTTTCAGGCACCTCTGCCAGTGCTTTCCACCACCTTGCTGCTGGTTGATTTGGTTATTGAGGGCTGTGCGTGTATGGGGACTGCTGAAAAAATCAACTCAAGCAAGAAACCAATTGAAAACTCTCTGTTTACTGGATTAAAAAAGAAAAAAAATCTGCAATTTCCTATACCTGTCTTCTTGCTGCCATCTAGTGAAGGGGGAAAAGTATGACTGAGTGACATCAGCAGAGAAAAACCTATCCTAGGGGCTTGTACTTTTTTAACGAACTCTTACTTCGAATAAGCTGCTTCAAAATAACCTTCAAAGTTGCAAGAAGGTCTTTTCCTTCCCTTTGGAAGTCTCCTTCATAAAGTGTGGTCCTAGGTCTGAGAGTGGCCAGCTGCTGGTGCATGCTTTTCTTCATCATCACTTGTCTAAAGAGCAACCCAATATTGACCATTCTGTTGTACTGAAACTCTTTAGGCTGCTCTTAAAAGCTGTAGGAACTGTGGCAGAATCAGACAGCTACAGAAGCCTTTTATATTACCATAAATACATAATTAGTATAGGAGGATCATAAGCATAGACTCTACACACCCACCTAACATCTCAGGCAGGTTTTGTAATCAGAATCCAACTCCTTGTTAGGACCTGAGTGAGCTTCAGGTAGGACTGAGGACAGAAGTCTGATATCCAGAGCCCTGTGCCTTAGCCCTAAGACAAAATAAAAACGATGTGTTCCTGCATCACTGAGGGATTTTTGGGGGGAAAGTCTCAGCTGTGTGATAGACAAGTGATGGACAAGAAGTCAGCAGTTCGTCACTAACACTTCAGCAGCTGCAGTTCTTCTTACACTCCTGTCATGCTCCCAGGTGACAGCCACGACCTCAGGACATCCAGACCTGGGTGTTTGGCCACACACCTGCCAGACTGAGCTCTGCCTGCTTTCCCTGCCTCGAGTTTCTTCTTCTACCTACCAACCATTTCCAAACAGCCAGAACCAGCACAGCACTGCCACAGCTTGTGGGTTTTTTTCTACCTGTTTTTTCTTGCTGATTTACTACTATTACACCTGAGGGAAGAAGTATTCACTCATCACTTTCAGCAGTTCCAGTGAACTTCCAGTAGAGTAACTCTGCTCATCCCACCATCCTTTTTACTCAGCGGAACATGATCCATTCACACATTTCGATACGTTAGCACCTCTCCACTTTCCACTCTCCTTGTGTTTGCCTGAATAAAAGATCCAAAGCCCGCCGAGCTTGCAGCAGTGAGAGCTGCCAGCGGAGCAGGGCTGTATTTACGGGGCAGGCATCCAAAGCAGGGGTGTGGAATTGCAGCCTGAGACCCGTAAGCGCTCACGGGTCTTACTGCGCCCGTCGCCATGGTGGGTTACTTCTGAATTCGTAGCGCTCTGCCCACCTCTGCCTCGATGCCGAGGAGGCGGGTGGGTGCCGGGGGGCGGTGGGTGCCCGCTCCCCTCCGTTGGTCGCTAGATGTCAGCACGGGACCGCCAGCCCGGCCCCGGGGAGGACACGGACCCGGTCCGAACAAACCCGCACCTACCCCTGGCCTCTCTTAAGCCCCCTTCCTCCTGTTTTATTCAAGAGATTTTGTTTGATTCTGCTTTTAATATCCAAATGTGGCTGGTAGGGATGGAGACGTGTTTCTCTCCGTTGCCCCCTCCTCTTTTCTGATGGAATCGAGTTGGTCCCTCAGTCAAAAATGCTGTTATCCAGCAAACTAACTGAAGTTTTTAAACGAATCTGACAGTCTTTGCAACTATTTTTCTTACACATTTCAAGAATCCGTCCACCCCAAACCCTGAGGTCGTTAACTACATCTGATCTATAACACGTAGATCTGAGAAAGGTTTTGGCTTTGTAACTTCATCCCATCTCATTCCAGCCCTCCAGACATTCAGGCAGTGAGCACTGATATTGAGAGATTTCTGGTTTGGTTCAGGTGCATGGCTTTAGAACTACAGCTGAAATTGAAGAAAATACATCATTATTTCAATTATTTTCTCCCTCTCTTCGAATCAAAACCGAAATAAATTGTAGTCAAGCTCTTGCTGCAGTAACAGGTGCTAAACCTCCAAATTTACTTTTTTGTAGTGATGACAGTCTGCTATTAATTGTTAAATGCTCACAACAAGTTTTGAATATGTAAAACACTGGAAGAAATAAATCCCACTTTAAAGCTGGCAGATACTCTACAACATGGGATAAATTTATTTCCCACTGCATATGTCCATTTTTTCCCCAAAGCACTTGGAAGAGATTTTATATTCTGCCATGTTCTTCTACATGAGTCACTCCCTTCTGCTATTTTTTTCTTCCTGTTTTTTTTGTTCTAGTCCAGTACATCAAAATCTAAATTCCTGTTTCTCAGTTTTGAGTGAGAAACCAGGTTGAATATTTTCAAAGATGCCTATTCACAGCTGAAATGAAAGGACAAAGCCCAAAGCAAATTTTTCCATGTGCATTTTTTGGTAGCACATTAAACCTGACTTAAGATTCATTCAGGCTCCAAATGATTTCTCTCAGCTGTGCATTTTGGAATTACATATAAAGCAGCAAATCCTTCTGCTCTGTTCTCCTGTAGCTGATATACCTCCCAAGCTGCCCTTCAGTGTTGAAATAATCATTGAGGAACTCATCTATTTAATAAACCACAAGAGAGCCTGTGTGAAAAGTGTTTACTTCTAATTTTCAGCCCACTTAACACGCACATGACATCCTCAAAAAGCTGGCAATACTTGCAGCATGTGATTATAACAACCAGGATTCCTGAAAGTTTGTAACACCACTAGTCCTTCTCATTGCGAGATCTTAGCACATTGCAAAAGGAGTAAATCATTTCTAGCAGGAGACAATCCTGCTTTTAACAGTTCCTCTGTGTCTTTCTCATAGGAATGATTTATGCCAGTGATAATATTCTGGTACTTCCCTCCATTTGTCTGTTATTACTTGGAGTGTGGGACTGACTCCAGAGATGAGCAGAAGTCATGCTCTGCTCACCTGTATTTGAAAGTCACAAGGAATATCTAGAGTGTCACCATGAATATATAGAGTGATCTGTCCCAGGAGTAGTTAAGTGCTTCAATTGTCATAAAACAATTAAGTGACTAAAACCAGTAATTGGTCTTCATGGTTGGATAAGCCTGATAAGGGGAGCAAAAGGGAGACATGACCATATTGTAATATTCAAACACTAGAGGTGAGATAACAGCAGAGCATTGAAAAGGATGATGGACAAGTGTTGTGCACACTCTGATGCCAGGCTCGGACAGAGCTACAGGAACACAACCTTCCAGATGTACATTCACAGAGCAGGGGAACAGCCTCATTGCAGGCAGCAGCTCTGCAAACACAGAGGGTGAATGTGTCACTGCACATCTCGGAGCTCTTGGCTCTGATGTGAAGAAGGAAGAGAGACAAGCTCGTCATTTCACGTTAGTGCACGGCACAGAGGGAGGTGATGGGAAGAGGACAAGATAACCACGCTCATAGAGGGCCCCAGAAAAACAGAACACATTCTGGAAAAAGCCTCCTGTCACCTTAACACCCAAGTTATTCAGCACAGCAAATATCCTACCAGGTGCATCTCCATCAACTGGTTGCATCTGCCTGTAGGCAATATCCACCTTCTTGCATCCGTGTGTCACTACACGGGATTCATCCCATCCTTTCTGAACAGACGGTTGAGGGGCTTGGACCAGGCACATGTCATGCTTGTGGAAAGCCTGGAATGCCCTCGTACTACCTGTAAAACATATCTCAGTAACATGAAGCAGTCTGTAAAGTATATGGGGGGAAAAAGCAACTGGGACATCTTTTTGTTGCAATTAAAGATTAGGCCCTTGTTGTCATCTCAGTCCAGGAATATGGCACAAAGCATCCTGATTATCCTTCTCCATGCAGCTCTCACCTTTGCCAGTTGCTGCTTCAGAAGCTCCTTGAGGTTCCTCTGTTGACCAGACACCACCAGTCACACTGATGATTCCTCACACCCTGCAGGCCCTGGTGTGGTTTCCTATCCAAGTGTCTCACTCAGTTACCGGTACCCAGAGCTGGGCAGAGAGTCCCTCCAGAGCTGGGCTGGACCATCACAGATCAAACCTTTTCCTGGCACATGGAAGGGAGGAACAGTGTGAACCTCTGAAGAAAATGGGAATAGACAGGGCCTTTTCTTTGGAAATCTCCCTGCATAACAGGTGCCTCCTCTGTCATCCCACCTAAACCACGATGACCAGATCACAAGTTCACAAGTTGTGCCCACAGCTGCCAACACCGTGCGTGCCCCTGGTGCTTCCACCATCCAGGAGAAAAGGAAGGGGAAGGGGAAGAGGAAGGGGAAGGGGAAGGGGAAGGGAAGGGAAGGGAAGGGAAGGGAAGGGA
>JAWWES010000051.1:8624382-8695734 GCA_035583135.1 Lophotriccus pileatus
AAGGGAAGGGAAGGGAAGGGAAGGGAAGGGAAGGGAAGGGAAGGGAAGGGAAGGGAAGGGAAGGGAAGGGAAGAACACGCTGCCCTCCGATTGGCGGCGGGGTGTCCCCGCGGTCCCTCTCGCCGATATAAGTGCGGCGGGGCCGTTCTGCGCTCACTGCCCGCCCCCAGCCCGGGCGCAGCGCCGAGCGGAGCGGCGGGGCCGCCTCCTCCTCTTCCTCCTCCTCCTCCTCCTCCTGCTCAGCGCCCAGGCAGCGGAGCGCGGTTCCCCGGCGATGGCCGAGCTCAAGTCGTTGGGCAGCGAGGCGTACCTGGCGCTGGCCCCGGGCTACGGCCCCTCGGCGTTTGCCTACGGGGCGGTGCGCGGCGGCGCCGAGGGCCCGCGGGGCGCGTACCCGGGGGGCGGCGGAGCGGACTTCCATCCCGGGGCGCTGGGCAAGTCGGCGGAGAGCAGCGGCGAGCAGAGCGGCGACGAGGAGGACGGCTTCGAGCCGGGGGTGAAGGGCGGCGCGGGCTTCGAGCGAGAGGGGAAGCTGAAGGGGGGAGCGCTGGGCAAGAAGCCCAAAGAGCAGCGCTCGCTGCGGCTCAGCATCAACGCGCGGGAGCGGCGGAGGATGCACGACCTGAACGACGCCCTGGACGGGCTGCGCTCCGTCATCCCCTACGCGCACAGCCCCTCGGTGCGGAAACTCTCCAAAATCGCCACGCTGCTCCTGGCCAAGAACTACATCCTCATGCAGGCGCAGGCCCTGGAGGAGATGCGGCGGCTGGTGGCCTACCTGAACCAGGGCCAGGCGCTGAGCGCCCCGCTGCCCGCCACCCTCAACCCCTTCGGACAGTCGCCCGTCTACCCCTTCGGCGGCGCGGCCGTGCCCGGCTGCCCCGAGAAATGCACTGCCTTCACAGGAGCCGCCTCCGCCCTCTGCAAACATTGTAACGACAAGCCTTGACTTCTGCCTTCTTCGGGCTTTTCCTTTATTTTTTTTTTTTTTAATTTTTTTTTTTTTTTTTTAGTTCTGTGCACTTTTCTTTCCACTGCCATCATCCTTGGCTTCCTTCCATCAGTTAAGTCTGGGTTTTCTTTTTGTTTGATTCTCTTAAATACCCCTTCTCCCGTTTGGAAATATTTGGCAGTTCAAGTGGACTCCCAAAACACCCACTTTCTACTTTGTTTAGTTACCCCCCACATGCAACTCTTCATCTGTAGAGTTATTTCCTTCCCAGCCTGTCAGTGGACTGTGAGTGTAATGTTGCTTTTCCACTTGCTCTGAGCTACAAACTTTCTGAGCAGTTTTGAAAAAAAACTATAGAAAAATAGAGAGGGAGAGGGATCTGAAAATGGAAATCTCAGTGAGTCTGTTTTGGCATGATCAACCTGTCTTAAAAATACATCGAAAGGAGGGCAGGGAAGCAAAATCCAGGTGCAAACTATGCAATGTCTCAGATTCCTGAGCGGGTGGGGGTCCTGTGTAGCCAGCTGGGGTTGGACTGCACCTGCAAATCCAACTGAAAATCATTTGGTCAGCGCATGGGAGGGGGGAAGTTCAGTGCTCTTGATAAAACTATTGATGCTTCGAAGTAAGATGCTTTAATTTTTTTTTTTCTTTTGCACTTGAAAAATTAACCCATTCTTGGACTGAGAGGAACCTGTGATTGTATGCTAATGCTTGCTGTCTGCCTGTTTCTCAGCTTGGTTAAGTTTTCCAGATGATTTTCCAAAGTCTTTGCTCATCATGATAAGCAAAGCAAAAGGTCACCTAACATATTTATATGTATTTATAATAAATAAAAGACATGAATAACCACTTTCTCTGTCCGACATATCTCTAAAACCAGCTGTCAGTCAAAGCAAAACTCCTGCTGAAATCAGGTACAGCGCAGATGGATGCAGCAGGAGCATGTGTGTGAAGTTAGGGGAATGAGAGGAATACTTGGAAAAAGCTTGTGGATATTCAGCTCTTTATCGGCAGGGGTTTGGGTTTTTTCCTCAGTTTCTCATGAACTGTGAGCACACAAAAAAATGTTGCTGATGTCTGACATACAGAGTTAAGCAGGTAGAGATTTTGCTTGTGTATTTTGACGCTTGCTGGGGGATGCTGAAAGTGGTGATTAACCGGGGTTATCGTGGCAGCAGCTCGGAGGACACCATGGAAAACATGGCAGGGAAGGAAATCACTTAAAGACTCCTCTTATCCCTTTGGCTTGGTTTTCTGTTAAATCTACAGCTTGACCCTAAACTTACTTGTGGGGTTTGGGCCACTTCATATCATAACTAAACTAATAATCTCTTGCCAATATTGACTGTGTTCGTACAAGTTACACTTTGCTGGCTGAGTTTTTGGTGTTGCTTATGTTGGCTTTACTTTGGTTTTCTGGTTGATGGTGTTCAATGCTTTGGTGCCTTGTATGCTTCACTAGTCATTATATTATAATAATAATAATAATTGAGGTGCATTCAGTGCTTTCTGTTCGGGTGGGAATACCCACCCAGTGTCAGAGCAACCACGTAAACTGGTACAGTCGCAGCCTCAGGGGCTCGAGCTGTCCGTGGCCATTTGTGTTAGGAGTGGGGTGTAACTATTTAGGGTTATTAAACCAATTTCCATGCCTGTCGCTAGTGTTATGCTAATTTGAAAAGGACTGCCATCCCTCTAAAGCCGCTTGTCCATGGCACTTAATTTTAATTAATACATTTCCAAAAGACTTTTTGTGTTTGGAGAACGAAGTGTGTGATTAAGCCTCATTCATAAAGACATATGTTTAAAACTGGTTCCTGCTCGTTTCCATTTTTATGTCTTTACTTCTTCCTCTTTTTTTTTCTTTAATTACAGAATAGTTTTACAGAACAGTTTATCTCTTGTACCTTTTTCCATAAAACAAAATCTTGAATGTACTCTTAAAAGGGGTTTGATGAAGTGAAAACTGACCAAAACCACTACTGAAGCAAAAATGACTGGAAAATGCAGATCAGCAAAGGTCATCTGAAATTTTGCAGACTGTGTTATTGCTAGATAACATTTGAGGGGGGAGGGGGGGGGGGGGGAACAACCAACCAACCAACCAAAAAAAAAGCCAACACTGTTACCTAAATAGAGAATCATGATTTTTAAGTAGATTTTTAAAGTATGTTGCTTCTGATTCAAATTAGAGAAGATTGAGCAGTTGAGAATATTTAAATGGAGATTAATTAAAGTGTTCATTTTTCACCAAAACTAAAGTAGTTGGAGAATAAAGTATTTAACAGCTTAATATTTAATCTGAGTTTGGTTTGGTTAAAGATTTAACACTGATAATAATGGAATTTATAATTGCTCCTTTCTCAAATAATTATTGCCCCAAAAAAAGCAGCTCACTAATTTCAGAGCCTAAAAATATCTTTATAGTCTTAGAGATGAGCTATTTTTGGAATGATGGGGTTTAGTACAGTGATTGTTTTAAATCTCTTCCTTTAATTTATATCAGTAAAATCTTCCTCATTCTACCCTACCTACTCAGAATACTAAAATATCCACCTTCTGAGAGTCCTTGAAATATTCAGAAGGTTCTTCAAGAACCCACTTGGAATCAAACAATCTCAGGAGACTAAATATGGAATTTCAAATAGAGAAGATAAAACCTGCATTTAAAAAAAAAAAATCACAGGAAAAATAGCAAGCTTGAGTATCTAAGTGCTGTTAAAAAGCCAGGTATTAAAAAAAAAAGTGTAGAATTTGTCAAAGCAATACTAGAGGAACTTGTAAATCATTATTAAAATCGACCTTAAAGTACAGTGGTTTTAATCCAAAAGGGAAAAGACCAATCACAACTTTTCCTGCAGCATGCAATATTAAGGTAATACGAAGTTGACTACTCAGTTAATCTGAGAGTTCAGTCCTGTGAGTTGCTTCTCTCCACCATGGACTTGCAGGGTTTGAACTCACACAGGGGTGAAGCCCAGACCGAGCCCTTCGCATTTCCTGTGACAGGAAGGCATCTATTCCGAGGTGATTTACACTGAGCTGCTGCTAAAACTGCTTCCAAGTGAATGCCTAATACCACTGAAAAGATGATTTTGTTGGGAGGGGATAAACCAGCTATTGCATTTGTGTGTGATCGGTGCTAACCTTGCAAATGTGCGTGGTTATCCTGAGCGTGAGGTCCTGTAACTTGTCATCTGTTTTTCCCCTTCTCCGGCATGCGAGAAACAAATCAACTTATTTTGTGTACCATGTCGAGTTTTGAGTGTCTGCTTCCATTTGGTGTTTCAGAGAATATAAAGGGAGGACTTCAAAAAAGCTGAAGACCTTTTTTTTTTCCTCCTTCTTCCTGCTCAGATGTTCTTGTTATGATGCCTGCTTCTTTTTTCCCAAGAAGGATTTGTTGTGTATGCTCAGATGGAACTGAAATACAGATCGTGTGTTCTAATTATCCTGATATGTTATCATGCTTATTATCCTGATATGTTCATAATTTGAAGAAAACATAATGCCAACTTTTAATTAAATGCAATATATTGTTTTCTAACCTCACTTAGTTTTTCTTTGAACTTCAAGACTGATCAGCAAGAGGTGTCACAAAAAGGAAATGCTGTCTGTTGTTTTTTTAAGTTGTGTCATTCTGGTCACTAACCAAAGCAGAGGTTTTTCTAAACCAATATGTATAACCTTATTAATAGGGAATTTTGGAAAGTGCTGTCAGCTTGCACTGCATCAGTCAAGATTTAACATTAGCAGTCTTGAGCCTGCAAGGTAAAACATTGTTTAACCACATATAGGGGAGCAACAGGTTTGAAGAGGGAGGGCCCAGAAGGCAGGTGTCTACTTCAGATACCAGCAAAAAGTTAAATCAGTTGGGGATCCTGGAAGGAAGCCGTGAGAATCATGCAGCTTTCCTTGTCCTTTGATCTGTTTTGCTGATTTTCTGACGTACTGTCACAATATCAGAATATTGCTGCATGCTGAGCTTGTTTCTGAGACTTTAGGAAGTGATTTCTCATTGTTCTCAGATCACTTTTTTGGGTATTGTTCTTTACATACTCATTTCTGCAATTTCCATTTCAAAAGAGCAGTTGACACTTTACAAGAGTGAGGATAGGGTCCAATCCTGCTGCTGTTTTACTAATTGGTAGCTGCTTCTGGTGATGTTGGCTACAGCGAGGTGGGGCCTGATGCTGCGGAGCACGGTGGTGGTTTCTAAACCCAACATAATGCTGCCTTTAAGAGGTTCCCAAGGCCCAGAAAAATGTGTAGAAGCTTTATCCCTTTACTGTATTACCCTTGTAGCACGTGTAAAGCACTGGGCACCGTGGATAAAAACCTTTCATGGTCCTTCAGCCCAAACCTGCTCCTTTCCAGCTCAGCAGCGAGAGTCGCGGCGCAAGGTTGAGTCCTTGCACACGGCAGGTTTCCAGCTCAGTTTGCAACAGCTCACAGTTATTTAGCTCACAGTTTAGGTGAGCAAAAGCAAGCATTCCACATTGCATTCTATAGTGTGTGTTCTAGTGCGTTACTTGGATGGATCCTTGAAAAGAAGGGGTCGGACTCGGCAGCGTTACTGAGGTTTATTTTACCCGCACTCGTTGCCTGCCGTGTGAATTGTCAGCAGAGAAATCGTTGCTCTGATCTGAACAGGTGAAAATGCTTCTGAAGAATATTAGAACACGCCATCCAATATTTTCAATTTTCAAAACTGCTTCTATTTTGTTATCTGTCATTTGGTAGAATTTTGATTAGTATTGCACAGTGGAAAAGTTGGTTTGTGTTTTTTTTTGTTGTTTTCACTAATCCTGATTAAGGCTAGAAAAGACTCTTGATTACAGTAATTTTAATAATGTAAATTTGTTTGTGATATGTCTTTAGTCTTTAATCCCCTCTGGCATTCCATTCAAAAGGAGATGAAAAATTCAGGGATTTGTAACATTTAAATCAGTCATTCCATGACTGTTTCCCAGATGGTTTTTATTCTACCTGAAATAAAAAATACCTAATGGGTATGTAACATATTTTGTGATCAAATTTGAAATACATCTGCATCGGGTTTTTTTGGAAAACTATTTTTTTTTGTGGAAAAATAGCTTAATATCAATCATTTTCCCTTTACAATGAAGTATATGTGCTTAAGAGAAAATGGCACCAATTATCAAAACAAAAAATATGTTTGAAGTCTTTGCCATTCATTCACATGTTGTGAAGTCTGATTTTTATCATGGACTTTGTATAATCTTTCCATAGTCAAAATTCACATTAAATCTTTTAGCCATGGCCTGAAATTTTTATTTCTATTTGTCTTTATAAATATAGACAGATTTAAAATGATCCAGTTAATTTTTTGAAATAGCCTTACCTTCACTTAACAATAGTAAAATTTAAGTCAGTGTTTATTCCTGAAATATTGAACAGCTTTGACTGTCACCCTCATACTTCTTTAAGGCCAAATAGATTAATCTTAAGTAATAGCATTAAAATAAACTAATTTATAGACATATCTAGCCAAGCTGTTTCAGGGGAGAATAAAGGGGATCTTTTTTTACTGTATTTAAGGAGTGAAATTTGTAGAATAAAGACTTGCAGAAGACAGACCACTTAAGGTCTTACATGAGGGAGAAGGAGAGCAGGCTGGTTTTCAAACTCCTTGCCCTAGTGAAACAGTTAATATATATATATATAATTATTTAACAGCTTATTTTAATTTTTAAGTCTTTCATGTCATCAGTGATTCATGTTCATTAAAATCTGCCTTGTCAATGCCATGTTTATTTGTTTAATTTCTCTTTCCCCACACTAACCCTAATGTTGTTTCTGTTTATGCGAATCAATACGGAATTGTACTATGAATATAACCCAACCTTCCTCAGCCACCAATGGCGGGGGGGTTGAAAAAAACCACAAACCACTATCTGCTCTTTTGCCTTAAGTATTTCAAAGGGAAAAACATGGCTGAGCAAAAAAAAAAAAAAAATATCACCCCAGTTTTTCCTCCAAGCCCACTTTTGTCTAAAGTAATGAGGCCATAGTCAGTTGGCTCCGAAGAGCGTCGTGATTTAGTGTGACGTACAGTGAATCATTGCAGATCCATTCGGACTGCATTCGTTATTTTAATGAGACGGAGGCAAATCTGTTTTTTGGCCGCAAACCTTAAGATGCAAGCATAATGTGAAATGGTTGTTGATTGCCACAAGGCAACTGACATTATGGATTTTTATCGCCATCATTATGCGCTTTAAAACTCGCCACATCCCAAGATGTTTAGCCCCTTCCTTCTCCTCCTGCAAATGACAGGGAAGCTACAACGCTGACATTTAAAAGCGAAGAGCTCATCTGTTTAATTCCTGTGCTTGTTAAAACCTTACGTTGCATCCTCTGGTCTGCACATTTTTTTTTGTTTGTTTGTTTTTAATTCACGCTTTCCCAGAGGAGGAGGAAAATCCCCCACTGCAGCACGGTCACCCAAAAAAGGTCACATTCAGTTGGGCGACAGCAGCACTAGGTCCCCACCAGCCTTTGCTTGATGCAGTACAAGAAATGACAATGAGGCGGGCAAATCTGTGCCCAAACAGTAATCACAGTAATGGTGTTCATCAGAATTTACTAGTGCTGAACTTTTCCGTGGTCTGGAGTAATGTTTCCTCTTCCGTGCTACCAGTAAGGGATTTATTGTGCTTGTGTTTGCCTTCAAGCAAAGGGCACCCAGTTGATTACTGAAGGGAAAAAAAAAAGGCTTTCAAAATTGGGTTATACTGGTAAATGTGGTTCTGTGTGTGGGCATGTTTATCGGTGTAAACTGCACATCCACTTGCATATGTTGATGCATATGTATAGTGTCTTCGCATATATTGCACCTATGCCTATGAATCAATGGGTGATTCTATAGTTTATTTACCCTATGTGTCTTTTTTCCATCATTTTTTGGTGGCTTTACCGGCCTGGTTTTGTCATGTTTTCGCAAAACTTTGTACGACATCATTCAACTATAACACAGAAAGTGTCACTGCGTGAAAACCACCAGCCTCCTGAAAAACCGCGTTGACCTGTTCGAGCCAACAAACCCATGAATAATATTTTTCATCCTTTTATTTCACCCTTAATAAACAGAAGTGATGTTTTGGGACAGGGCAAGGTGTTGGTTTCCCGTTCTGCCATCGGCAGCTTCGCGGTAAGGATGACGGAGGACCGGCACGTCTTTGCTCTTCCCGGTTTCCAGGTGCATCCTCACGATTTTTATTGATCAGCTAAAAGTAAATCTCGTGTCTTGTGCTCTTCACACAGATGTCACGGAGAAATCCTTACGCCTTCCCTTTGAGAATTACATTAAGTATTTTTTTTTATCTCCTGGCAGCTTCAGTGTAAAGCAAACTCTGCAGCTGACAGCCATAGTGGGTGCACTCAGTGTTTACAGCAGAACTGAGGCTGTAGGGGAAAAAGATGAAAATCTCTTGCAAAATGTTAAAATGGCTGCTGACTTGGAGGCCTCTGGCTCAGTTTTACATTCTTTCCGATGTCCAAGAAAATACAATTTTATTTCTAACAAGTTTTCTCCCCTTGGCTTTTTCCCTCTTGTGCCTCAGTCAGTTTCCTGGAAGATTTGAGGACAGAAAACACTTTAGTTTAGGAGCTCTGTTACTCCTAACGGTCCTTCTTGCAATTGGATGTGGCACTGTATAGAATAATCTTGATACTGGGAGATGGCACAACATAGATGAGCTTGTTCTTCTCTGACTTGACTCCTCTTTCCAGTGTTTGCTTGTAGTAGTTCACAAATACCCTTTCTTGGGGGATAAGCAATGCACAAAGAGCACCTCTTCTCAAATGTTCCTCTTTCTTTGGGAACCATCTTTTATTTTATTTCATCAAAAGCAAAACCAAAATCCCTTGTCAGGTGAGGGCTTTTCCTTTTCTTTTTGCTTTCAACTGCTTGTTGATGTTCTCATCCTTGCAAATTTTTTCCCCTCTAAATGCTTCTGCCCTCGGTGGGACCCTGATACAGCCTGCAAACAGGCTAGTCCCTATATAAATACCTAAGAAATTAATTCTTGACCATGTTGACTCTGCATGTCTGAAGATATTTACTTTGTTGTAGTTTTAGAGTTAAATTAAATTTGGAAGCGGCATCTGATCATTTCAGTGAAATTCTGTTGCTTTTGACTTCCTTCTCCAGTTGCCTTGCCCTGAGGCACAGAGAAGATCAAGGCAGTTGCCCATGGACACACACTGACTGGAGTGGCTCACTGGATTTGAATTCAGATGATCTTAGTTTCCTGCTTTCTTAAATAAGATGCACATTACTCTGCCTCCCCTACAGCATCTGCACTGACATTTTCTCTCTCTCTCCTCATGCTTGGGGTCCCTGGAAAGATCGAGCCTCTATTGTGGCAGTGGTGTCACCCAAGTCACCTCCTGGTTCCTTCTGGAGCAGTGACAGCCAATGGGAAAGGAGGTGTAGCTGCATCTTGGCTATTTTCTAAGTCTCCTGCTGCTACAATAGCCCGAGGCTACTTGAACCTACCCTGGGGACCAGCCAGTCCCCAGCTGCTCCGGAGTGGAGGAGCATAAAGGTGGCTTCAAGCCATCTTTGTTCTCCAATCCTCATCTTGTGCTGAGCGCGGTCAAGTCACAGGGGAGAATCTGGGCCAGAGTTTATGAAATGCTTTGCTACAGCAACATGCCCTCGCTGCCAAACGCAGCTTTCTGGTTCTCTGAGCTCCTGTCTCCTGCCCTTCGCTTCTGCCCTGCAACGGGGGAGGCGGCAGAGGCTCCAGCCAGGATCGTGGCTCTGTGAAAGCACCGTTCTGTAACATGAAGTGTCATCGCAGGGCTGTCCTTTGCTGCTTGCTCTGTGTCCCTGTCACCGTTTGAGCCACAGGCTCCTGCCTCAGAGTCCTGCACAAAGCTCGTAACCCCAGGAAGGAAGTGGGACTGATATGCAGTGGGAGGAGGAGGTGCTATCGCTGGCTGAACAACTCCTGTTCTTCTTTTTGTAAGGAAAACGGGCACTTCTATGGGGATTTTTTTATCTGTATAGTCACATCCCTACTTGGCCTCAGGTTTTGAACCAGCCCCAGTGTGCTCTCACTCAGCCTGAGGTGGTTATATTTACACACCTGTAATTCCCCTCCCAGTCTGACACAGAGCTCTCGGTTTTCATGCCATGGAGTTAATTTTCTGACACTAATTTCACACCAGTATCACTTTCCTAACTTCAGAAACTATTCTCATTTTTGAATGAAACAAATGCCAGCCACATGAAATTCACTTTTTGTGATCAGCATTATTTGGGCAGTTAAATTCTGGCACTTCATTTCTATTCCCTGTCTCTTCCCATGATTTCCTGTGTAACACCCAACACACACACGTATTTCTGCTCGCTGAAACACTCTTAATGGCTGGTTTTAGTTGTCTGGAATGAAAGAAGTATTTTTACCTGTCCAGTGGCATTAGTGGAACCGACATGAGTGCTCTGGTTAAAAGGGCACAACCCAAGTGACCAG
This sequence comes from Lophotriccus pileatus, assembly GCA_035583135.1. Classification (NCBI taxonomy): domain Eukaryota; kingdom Metazoa; phylum Chordata; class Aves; order Passeriformes; family Tyrannidae; genus Lophotriccus; species Lophotriccus pileatus. The sequence goes on from JAWWES010000051.1 coordinate 8,634,844, forward strand.
GTTAAGGCATTAAAAAGATATTTTATTCAACCCAGATGAAAAGCTGTGTCTCTGCTCATCTGCACAGCAGTGTAATTCCCATCAGGTCCTGCAATAGGAGTAACACTTCTATTGTTCACTTTAATATAACCTAAAACCTTCTAGAAGCTCCTCCAAGGGTCTGCAGGTTGGGGGTTTTGTTGGGACTTGGCCAGCACAAAGTGGCTCATCCTGGTAGTGATGTGAGGAGTATCTGCTCAGACAGGAGTGCCCCAGAACCACTCCCATCGTGGCCAAGGCTGATATTTTTTCGTCACAAATCTTCTGATGACTCTCTAATGACTTTCAGTTGGTTTGCTACACTAACCTATGATTCATTCACCACATTATTCCAGCTGCTGGCCTGAAATGTTCTCTTTAAGTCAGAAGTAAAGTTTATTCTGATCTCAATTTCCATTCAAATGTGGTTTTACAGAGAGTTTGGGGTTTTTTTGGTCCAGCTGTTAAAATTCAGGATACCCCAGATTTGGAGATGTGGGATGGTGGAGTTTAACCAAAACCCAATGTGGCCATTAATTTTGAAATAAAAACATTAGTAACTTGGGGGTGGACTGGAGAAGCTCAGTTCACATAAACTTGGTCATCACAATTCAGCAATTTTGATTTCTAGTATCTGCCTAAATAGCCATGGATGGAGCAGACAGAGTGTCTTAATTCATTCACCAGTTGAGAAGTGGAAATTACATGTCTTTCCTCTTCATTTTCTCTGTGAAAATCTTTTAACTAATTTATGGAGTAGTTAATCTGGTCTCGCACGTGTGTGGGTAAATGAGCATGTCATGTGTCTTCGTGTGCAGGAGAAAAAATTATTTCCTGATGGCAAGATAATGGAAACATATTGGGGGTGAGAGAAGGGTTTCATTAGAAAAGCACAGCTTCACGACTACGATCCTTGCATACGAATCATGACTCTGCTCCAGAGTGAAAAAAAAGAAAATCACTGGGAGTCAGATTATTGTACCTAACTCAACATCTAAAAGTCAGACAACTAATTAAGCCTGGGCTGTCTCCATCCTGAGGAATAATAGATAACAGCTTCCCAAGGGTAATTCATGTCACTGTAGAATAGGTGGACAAGTCGCCTTCTGGGGATGCTTATCTCTTGACATTGACTGCAGAAGCTACACAGATAGCTCAGAATAGATGCCTGGTTTGCAGGCACAGGAACACAGCAAAAGAAACCCCTGCCTTACAGTCCAGTGCTAGAATTAGGGCTTAAAATGAGAGCATAAAAGGTTGCTGTTTCCTAGCTGATAGAATAACCTGGTCCAAATAAGAAGCAGCCCTTCAGCAGCCAGAATAACCCAAGGCAATGTGAAATTAAAAGCAGCTTTCATTAAAACTGTCAAGGGAAAGTGTTTATAACTGCGGGAAGCATGTCTGGTCACTAAATAATATGGGATGAGAACAATGAAAGAGAGAAATGAAAAGGGGCACATGGAGTAAATTATGCTGACAAATCTCAGAGTGAGGGTCTGAAAGCTGGAGGTTGTGGACAGTGTCTGCTTTCAGGACATGTAATGTTACTCCAGGTCAGAGCCTCTCTCTGAGCTCATTGGAAAGACCTATTGAGTCATGGAGTCCTAGAAGAGTTTAGGTTGGAAAAGCCCTCCAAGATCATCAAGTCCAGCTGTTAACCCAGCATGGCAACCCCACCACTAAACCATGTCCCCAAGTGCCACATCCACGTGTCTTTTAAATCCCTCCAAGAATGGGAACTCTACCACTGCCCTGAGCAGCCTGTTCCAGCACTGGACAACCCTTTCAGTGAGGAAATTTTTTCCAATATCCAATATAAACCTCTCCTGGCACAACTTGAGGCTCACCCCCAGGCACACTGAATTTATCAGAAGATCCTTGAATGAGGTAAAATTTGTACTTCTCTGTTGCCCAGGAGTTGTGAGTTGAACATGGTGATGTCACTTGCTGTAAGAAGATGGTGCTCAGACACACTGCAAAAATCAGCCAGGATGAACCTATTGAAAAGTCCCAATTCCTCAGTTATAAACTGGAAAAAAAGCACTGCACATGCAAGGTGGCAGTTTGCACCTGGGAACACAGTAAATAGTAATGCATTTCTGAAATGCATAGTATGGCACTGCATTGTACCCTTCCATCCAATAAATGCCATGTGAAAGTGGCCTGATGTGGCGTGTTATTTGTCCTGATATATTCTGGAGCGTCTGTGGATAAATATTATGGAGGCTGTGAAGTTGTCACGCTTTGTAAAGGCTACTCAAAGGTTATAGATTTAATAGCTACAACTCTAAATTGCAATAGCGCTTTTAAAGCTTTTTTTTCCCCTGGGTGGAGCCTTCACAGACACCCAGAAGGTTTTTTAATTGATGTCCATAACTCTTCCGTGGTTAAAGTAGGGCAGCAGGGAGGGCACCAGACCACAGTTGCGCCGTGATTTATTACCGTGGTTTGACAACAGTGTTCCATACATATCTACTGGAAAATACACTTAATTTGCCCTCAAACACAGCAGGTCTGCCATCCAGGATATCCACAAATTCTGAAATTCCGTGATGGAGCAAGGGTGGGGAGAGTCATCACGTTTAACCCGTGACTGCCACATTTTTCATGCCTACAAGGACATGAGATGCAATAAAATGAGTCCTGGTGGAAGTGTGTGTCTCCCTGAAGTGGGCAAACGACAGGTTAAGAGAAAGCAAATGAAAGGTAAGATTAATAGCATTTATCATGGCAGATAGACTAGCAGTTTGCTAATTAAAGATGTTAGAACATAGAAGCAGCCAAGGATCAGTGGCTTTTAATGAGGATGTTGTAGGGTGATTTAGGTCTAATTTTCTGCTTAATAAGGCTGGTTTAAAAAGTAATTTTGTTGGGATGTGACTCTCCTAAACCTGTTCATTATCAGTGATGGGACTTCACTTCAACACTCCAGGAAATGTTGTGTTTAATTAATATTGTGTCGGCAAGTGGATATGCTGACAGATGAGAAAAAAATTGATGAAGAACTTTCAAGGACATTGACTTCATTACACAGCTTCATTATAGCCTGAATAACTGGCTAAATATGTCGTCGGAAAGATAATGTGCCACTTTTAACTCTTTTCTGTGTGTTGCTCATGCAAGTAAGCAGAGTATTTTTTCAAAATAGCCACTATTGGGAAAAAAGCAACATCAAGGTATCAGTTCTACAACATTTTCTTATTGATCCATTCCCTTCATGATATTTCTAACTGATGGTGGTCTGTGTAAAGCAAAATACTGTAGAGTATTTACGTTAACTCATCAATGTTTTTACTCGGGCAGAATACAACATTCTTCACCACTGGGTAATTTTGCACAGAGCTCCTGAGACAAGAGCAGAAATTAATTTGAAAGATTTTTATTCCTCTGAACAAAACAACATCCTGAAGTACAGTGGTGGATTGATCCGTGCCTCAAGGTGTTATAGATATAGATATAGATGTAGATATATAGATACCTAGGTATCTTGTATACACACATACACTTAACTTTGTGCATTTGTGTTTACTGAAGCAAAAGTTAATGCCCCCAGAAGTCCTAAATATTGTGATTCTACACAGAGAGGGATCAATTTTAGCAGAATTAATCACAAGTGGGTTGCATATAGGCAGGGATGACTTCCATGCCCTGCTATGAGAGCTGAGGAGGAAGGTCCTTACTGGGACATGAACCAGGAATGTTTTTGGTATCCACCATGCAAAAAAATGGGTATCTGGGAGAGATCTCAAACTTATCTTTTCCTCTTAGCTAAGAAGAGTTACACAGCAATACTAGTTCCCCATCAACACCAGTTTTAGATCTGACTTAGTGGGTAGTGTATTTGGATCCTGAACTGGCAGCTGCTGCTTTTGCAGCATCCTTTAACTCTGTGATGATTTTCTCTGCAAACAGACTCACTTTTCCCCGGCTAAGGTTAAGCCATGAGAAAATCACCGTTATTATTATACTCTACTAATTCAATTAATTTTTAGCCACTGTAGTAGTTCTTAGTTGTTTGCAGACCACCCTCTGCCACCTCACCGAAACCAGAAAACTGGAAAACTAAGCAAAGATAATCTGCTTCAGACTAGGTGATGTGACTCAAATGTGACCTCAGAGACTTTGAGTTGGGGTCCTCTGATCTGTCTTATAAGACTTTTTGCAGCAAGAAAAAAAAAACCTTTAAGTCTTATCTTTTAAACAGGAGTTGGGAGAGAAAAAAAGCAAAGTACTGAGCACAGGCTCTGGAGCACTGTTTAACTGGGGGAGACAGAAAAACATCCAAAAGGTCTCTTATAAGCTGATAGAAAAGAAACAGGTTGAGCAGCAAACCATTGGCTTTCCCTGGGTTTCAGTTGCCTTTTCTTTGAGAAATATGGCTGTTTAAAGAATAAAAGGAAGAAAAACACAGATCAACCTGCGAGGCTGGAAGCGGAAGAGGAAAAAAATGTTTTCAGTCTTAATCATTAGGGCTATTAGCCAAGAGAAGAGGCCCAAGCAGGGGAAAGAGAAGAGGCGCTGACTGGAGGCGACAGCTGGAGTTTATCTGATGCGTCAGTTCTCTTTAACACCTCCATTCTGTGGCTGCTGTCACCTTCAGATGAGGGTTTTACAGGATGGGATTCAGGAGAGCATTCTGCCGTATCAGCCCCGTTACACACCAGAGAGCTTTGTCCCCATCGCAGGATTTTCATTTACATTCCCCTTTTCCACAGCTACAGGGAGACCCACACCCAGAGCGTGTCCATGTGGCTGAGGGCACCTGTGGAACTGGACACTCCCCCAACACCTCTGAGCTTTGCCCATGTGCCAGCACCCATTAATAATGACTCATTATCTTTTTTAACCCTTGGTAACATTAAGGTAACACTCAGCCCAACTGTTCAACGAAAGAGGAGCAGACAGCGTCCTGTCATCACCACAAAGCTGAACCCACTCCAGCACCTTATGCCTACAGAAACTCCGTGAGACATCCTGGGCTTGGAAAAGAGGAAGGGACTAACCAAAGCTGTCAATCTCTCCCCAGGTTGGCTGTGTTGGCACAATCTCCCTAATGGGTAATTGCAGGATTAGAACCTCAGAGTTCAAATCTCACAGGGGGACATCTGTCAGTGGAGCAAACCACCCCCTGGCAGTGGAACGATGCTCTGAGACACCCGTACGGATCAGATCTCTCTGTGGGAGAGAAGGTGCCTGGGGCTGGGTGAGCCTGTTAAACATGCAGATCCCAAGAAAGTGACTGTAGCTGTCCACTTACAGACTCAGCTGGCCCATCTTGTATGTGAGTGGGGGGGAGATGGTGTGCAGAGCCCACGCGTGTTGTGTGCGTATCACCCGTGTCATGTGTGCCTTGGGGAAAGCAGGCACCTTGCTCCTCAGTGGCAGCAGGGGACAGCTGGGAAGTGGCATTTCAGGGTGGCATTAAATGTGCTACTTGGTGTGCCATCATCTGTCAGTGATCTCTGATGGAATCTCATCTACTGTGGAGGGCATATCCATCTACTGCTGGAGTCATATCCAACTTGCCTCCTTTGGACACCCACCTTGAACACCACTCCTGAGTCAGGGCACAGTCAGGGTCATGCATCTTTGGTAGCACAGATCTTCTGAATTGCTCATCTTTCAGCATTTTAGGTGACATGACAAGGGTTATGTGTCCAGTGTGGAGTGCCAGCCTTTTCCCAGGTGTAACCTTCACCTGCACAGTGTGCAGCTTTCTTCTACCTCCCACTTCACTGCTGGTGATAAGTCTGCTTCCTTCCACTTCTGGCTGCCTGATGCCTGTTGCAGTCAAAGAAGAGCCCAGATTTGCTTGGAAACAAATAATTTATGGCAGGGAATGTTATTCCTGGGCCAGATAAGAACTAAATGCAAAAGTTTTTTAGATCCTGTTACGCTCAGCATGGGTTGAGATCTACTGGAAACTTTAGCTTTCTCCATGTGAGCATGTATGAGGATAAAATTGTTTAAAATTGGGATAAATGTGATGTGGACAACTGATCCAAAGTTTTGCTTGGGACAGGAAGACCCAACTGTCTGGATGCCCCACCATGGGCACCACACTCCAGCTTGGATGTGAGATTCTTGTGCTGGGGACTGTTGTCCTCTGTCTGACAGGCAGAAAACTCAGGGGTTTATTCTTTGACTTTTCTTATTCCTGAGCTCGGTGCCTAATTGTTCCCTGGCAAAGGGGCTAATTAATTCCTATGCAGGGCAATTAAAACACATGGGATGTGATCAGTTTTGCAGCACTGACAATGAGGTGCTACAGAAAGCAGCCTGGACAGGGAAAAAGCACATTTCCACTTGTCTTCTGATCTTGCTGCAAATGGAGCTGAATCCCCAGGGTGTGGGGCATGTTCAAACTGAGCTCAGGCAACTCTGAGGAGGAGGCAGTCACGGTCTTGGAGATGAGTTGCTCGATTCATCCTCTCTCCTGCCGTGGGACTGACAAGGGAAGCTTAATTTAGTTACTGAAATTAAGATCTTGTCTGTGGGGCCAGAGAGTGAGAGACCCAACCTCTCTGCTGGGTACTTACCATTCCACTGACAGTGTCTTGGGTCATCCCTGACACCCTGGTACATTGGTGCCATCCCACAAGGAGGAGCTGACACGCCCAGGGACAGGGAGGAGTTCAGTGACAGGGTAAGGCATCATCTCCCTGCTGGGTGGATCACATAGGGATGAAAATTTGGAAGAAAAGGGTGGTAACAACCCATATGTGTCAGCAGCACATGTATGTTGGCAGCACATAGTTCACAAGAAGAGCCTGTTGCTCACTCCTGTGGTTTCTGGATTATCTCAACTGAGCATTCACCTTCAGGGCTGAAGCAGAGAGTCCCTCAGCACGCCCTTTATAAATATTCAGGTGAAATTTTGAAACAAAAATGCCATTAGAAATTTGGCTCTTTGTAGGCTGTTGTATAATCCATTACAATGCACAATTATGTAATTGTCACATATCCAAGAGTTTAGTCTTTTGCAACATGCCAAAATAAAAAATTGTGCTCTTATTAACATCTCAAATGTACTAAGTGTTTGGTAAATACTGGAAGATACATTTCTTGCCCCAGAGAACATGCAGTCTGAAAAATTAATATTGATTCTAGACAAATCAATGTTTGCTTACTAAAATCATGTGCTGAATACTTTATAAGCAACCACCCAGCTGCAGGGATGTTGCAGGCTCTGTCTTCCTGCAATGCCATGAAACACAGTGTGAGTCTGTATGCAAGGCTTCACCTTCCCCTGCAGCTTTGAAATTGTGGCAATGATGTTATTTAACAACATCTCCCGTCAGAAGGAGTGAAGGTAAAGAAAAATCAGACTTTTTTCCTGCGGATCCCCAATGGGTTTCTCTTAGGCCAGGCCCATGTACATTAATACAAATCATATTTTATGTTACTCACAGGACATAGAGATAATCAGAAAGCTATCTTCATAAACAGAGGGTTATTCATAATCCCTCACATGGCATTTCAATTATCAGTCTGATGACGATGTGACATTATGGATGAGGTTGTGATTAAATTTTCTTGTGTAATGACCCTAAGTAAATCTTTGCAATTTTCATTTTGCAGAGATTTAATATAGATTGGTGGCCTGTTGTTTGGCCCCTGTTTAATCCAAAATCGCTCATTAAATTGGGACCAGTAAACATCTGATGATTGCATTTCATGGACTGAGCTATGAATTTAACATATTAAATCTACATTCCAGATGGATATAAGCATCTGTTCTCATTATGGTTATTGGTGTTAATCTGAAACCCTGACCTGTTTCTCCTAACATTACTCATATTAAATTCCATCCCAAATTCTAACATATATTGGCATGAGGGCAGAAGATAGCTAAAATACCTTCACGTGCACATAATCTGGTGGAAGATTAACAGCAGAAATTAGGGGGGAAATGACATGAACTTCTTGTTCTCAGAAGGTGGCTTTCATTGCTGCAGCGTGTAAAACAACTGCTTTTGTTTTCAAGCATTGAAAAAAAACCCTTGAAGAACCCCAGTAGTCAATTCTATTTGACCACATACTTGCTAATCACCAGGCTTGAGCTGTATCCTTTACAGGGCAGCACAGCCCTAATTTGTAAATCTGATTTGTCACTAAATCTCGTCAGAGTTTGACCCAGCATCTTACAAGCACTTGCCTGGCAGCAGCCGGGCTCCTCTGCTCCAGAAACACTCCGCTCAAAGTCAAATTAATCGGTGACTTCCAAAGACCATTAGGAAGAAGATATGTGTTCCAGGGCTGCTGAGAGCTTCTCCACACTGAATGATTCATGTTTATTGCAGCCAGGGCATTTATTTATTAGATTGCTCAGTGTAATGGGAAATTTAAAATGACACACATTGTATTACAGGGAGCCTTAGCAAAATATTATCTCCCTGTTATTGTAAATCAAACAATTCTCAATGTCAGCTCAGATCACCTTTGCTCAGCAGAAGTTTTTTCCAGAGGGTTTGTATAGTTCCTTAGGTACATGTTTTGCTTTACTTTCAGCAAGCATGCCCTCTTCCCAGGCTGATGTCTGAGACAGCAGAGCTCGGTGCTGCAGACTGAGCTGGGATCCTGACTGCAGTCCTGAGCTTACCTGGGTCTTCACACCCAGGTCCTGTCCATAAAGGATCAGACAATTCAGCCTCATGGTAAATAAGGGATGAGCCACAAGGGTGGGTATAGGTATTGCCTTGAAAAGGAGGAAAACAGTCAACATTTTAAAGGAGAGAATGAAATCTGTTCTATGCATTTTGTACTAAAAGGCACAAACCCTTCTCAACACTTCTTTAGAGGAGGCTTCACAGTTTTCCTGACTTTCTAGCAGGAGGGCAGTAAGGATCCAACCTCTGGAGTGGTGAGAGAGGGAAAAACAGCCAGGAACACTGTAAATAAAGGAAAAGCCTGGGTGAATACTAGTAAAGCTGGGCTGAAGTAAAAAATGTGAGCTAAGCCCACCAATGGGGTTTGCCCTCCTGTAACACCTTCCCTTGGTCAAGGCTCTCTGCATGCAGACCATGAGTGGCTGTAGAAGGAAAAACTTTGTGGAGGGTCTAAGCATCAGATAAACGCAGCCCCTGTAGCATAAAATGCTGGAAAATGCACCAGAGGTCTGGTTATTGGTTGAGAAGTGAGACACAGCGTTTCCTGATGGCTGTGCTGGGCAGTCACTCACCTGTCAAATTTCCCTGTGATTTTAACAGGCTGAAAATTGCAGAAACACAAATGTATTATTTCTAATATGAATGGAAGTTTGTGCATGAAGTAAGGGAAAAGGAGACTTAAACATGTACTAGATATTACAGTGCATCATCTACACACAGAAAACTCTGGTGCAGCCTCCCATACACATTTTGTAATGGGAAAAAATTCTGATCTCTGAAATGCCATCTCAAAAACCACGGAAAGGAAGTGGAGGGAAAGAACTGCAGGGTCCAGTGGGGGAAAATGCCCACTAAGGTGTGTATTCACCCCCACCAGCGGATGTAACAGAAGGACAAAAAAAACCCTCCATCCCTGTCATTGGTAATTAAGGCTGTATCACTCAGGGCAGAGCGCTCTGTGTGTGTGTGCAATGAGGCTAATTAGCACCAAAGCACTGTCTGATTGAAAGAGTTTGGTGCAGAAGAGCGCACAGAGGGGCTCACCAGCGAGGTTGGATGCTCTCCAGCCCAAGCAGTTTGACTTGGGCTCCTGGTTCAGAGGTGGATGAAGGGGTCGGTACCGCTCAGCAGCAGCGGCTGGTGTTGGGAAGACGGCAGCGGGTGCACAAGCGCAGCGTGAGGAGGTGCTGGCTGAAATGATCAACCCAAATTCATTTTTTTTTTCTCCAGAATGTTTATTTTTATATCCAGGTGTCATTGCACCAGTTTTATTTGTGAGGTTGGTCCCAGGATGAGTTGGCAGCAGCAGTTTGGGTGTGTGGGCATCAAGAGTCACCAGTTCAGCAGCTTGGGGGAGTGGGAAGCAGCCAGGGAGAGGAGTCCTGGAGGAGCTTTTCTGGCAGAGGGGATCACAGTGAGAGTGTGTGCACAGACTGCCTGGACTCAGCCATGAGATGAGGTGATGCTTGTTTGGGTCATTCTAGTGGAAAGTATTTCTGCCCATGGCAGGGAGTTGGAACTAGATGAGCTTTGAGGTCCCTTCTGACCTAAACCATCCCGTGATTCTTACAATTCCATGATACAATTCTATCTATCGGTGCCCCCACTGGCTGCAGCCCATGGCCACAGCACTGTGTGCATGCAGGAGCAGATACACAGTGCTAGATCTCTCTCATCACCAAGAGACTTCCACAGCCCAACTGTGGAATGAGTGGACACAGAGATCTAGTGGACCCAGAGAAAATCAGAATTAAAAATACCCTCCCCAAGAAGAGATTCACATCATTTTAAGTAGAGGAAGAAACTCTCTGTGACAAGGAGAGCAATTTGTTTCAGCCTCCAAAATAAGGATTTTTTAAGAGCAGATAATGCCGAATGCTGATTCCAGGGGAACTATCCTGTAGCTTCCAGCACAATGGCCCAAAGATTTTAATTGCTTGTTAACTACCATTGTTGCACAGAAGTTAGCCAAGCTGAAGCCGTCTGACATAAATCACATGTATCAGCCCAATAAATCTCCTCTCCAAGTGACAGCTTTGCAGACAGCAGTGAATTAGAGCGGCCGATGCACAGACCTGTACGTACAACTGCCGCCTGCAAACCGGTGACAGATCTGTTGAGACCAAAACACTTGGCATTCTGCTAATGTCTGTCATTATCATGATTGATACAGCCCCTCTATCACACTCTGCAGTTGTCTACATTTGCAAAGCTTTATTAAATTACCGCGTCTCCCAACTGTTATCCGGCATCAGCACAAGGAAATGACCAAGAGCAGCCAGGGACAACTCGAGGTTTTTCAGCTCTGAAGACCCAGAGAGGTGAAAGGGATGAGAGCTGAGAGTTTGCTGACTCTTCTCTAGTGAAAAAACTGAGGACAGGGTTATCTTTGTGTTTGAGGACGGGAGCTGACACCGTCCCCACGCTGAGTAGTGGCGGGGTTGCTCCTGATAAAAGAAACGGGTTATTCTACCACTCAGTGCTTGGCAGGACCAGGGGACTTTCTGCTTCCCTAAATGTATAACAATTATCAAGGTTGAAGGATTTATTTTGTGAGCCCCGGTGCTCTCGGGGCCGGGGTTATCTTAATGACTCTCCTGCAAGTGTTCCCCTTGACCTACCTTCAGTGCCAGCCCCAGGAACAGGTGCCATTACAATATATTCCACCCCACTGAAAGTCCTGCCTTCGTGGAGACTTTAGGAGGAAGAATATACAGATATATTGTTTCTATAAATCCCCTGATATTATCTTTTATCGGTAGTAATAAATGTCCATATTAATTAACTTAATGGTTTTAACTGCAGTAATGACTTTGTATTAAACGAGTGCGCTTTCATGTCCCACATAAAAGCTGCAATAATAAAACTCATCTAACAGGTTTTTTTTCAACTTCTATTATGCTGAAACAAAGCAAACCCTTTGCTGGAATATTCCAGCCACCAAAGCCAGCAGATGAATCAACCTTGATGTAAATCATATCCATTTTAAAATGGGAGTATATTCAAATTTTGAAAGTTTTGAGCTTTTAGAATAAAAACCAAATGAGGCAATCATGTTGGTTTTTTTCCTGTATTTTGCTAATAAACAAGTGAATCCAGTTTTCAGTCTTTCATCTGTTGCTGAGAACGTTCTGGGTGTTCCCATAAATATTTGAGAAAAATTCATGGCTTTTTGCAATCATTTTAAAATACATGTCAGTGCCAGAGGAGGTGTTGGCTACCAGGAAGGGAGTAGGGAATACTGTGTACTTGTGAGAGCAGCAAGAGAATATCAAAGACATACCTTCAAATTTTCATTTGCATTCTCCAGGCTGAAGTTTCTTTACATTATATGTGAACTACTATAACTAGAAGGGTGGAAAATGGTGATTATCAGTAGCCAGGGCAGTGATGGAGGGGAAAAAAAGCTTATCTCCATAAATTGACATCTGTGAATAGTTGTTCTTGGTTCTACCAGAGCTATGTCTGAGCCAATTTAGTCATTGGTGTTGCTGTGGATTTAAACCAGCATGACTGTCTTCACCATCTGTGTGAACTGGCCCCATTTTATAACTGTCTGTTACCAGTGCTTTTACCAGTTCTGAAACACATGGGCAGATGTGTTTGTTTAAGGCTCCTAAACCCTCCTGAGAAAGCCCTTGACCTCTCCTGACATCCCAACACTGCCAACATGATTCCATTCAAGCAACCCTTTTCCTGCTTCTGAAATTGCGGATTACCCTCTAAATTAGAGCATCTTAACACATTGAAAGTGCTGCTTTCCAGAGATAGTTTATCTCTTCTCTGGAAGATAAAAGGGGGTGCATCACGGGGAGAGATCCACAAATGGAACCCAACATCCATCCACAAGGATTTCCTTCACATCTGAGCTGCACTGGAGGATGACTGAGGCTGTGTGCAGGATTGAATTTGCACCATAACAGCAATGGATATTTGCAAATTATTTTTCCCCCTATGCTGCTTCACCCTTTCTAACAAAAGCCCATTGCTGGCACAAGCTGGTTAAAACAGAAGTGGAAGCCAAGCTCTCAGCCAGGGCACGGTGAAAGCTTTCTAGTCTGGTCCATAATCCCAAGTTTTCAAAAGTGCAAATTAATCCCTGAAGTCTTTTCCAAATTGCTAGATTGAATTTGCCCTTACAAGTGACAAAGTGAACTGAGAGGCAGCTGCCAGCCCTTTGCACGGCCACCAAAAATCAGATCCCGTCCTCCTGCTCTCCCCAGTGAGCCAAGCTGCTCTCCATGTCATGGTTTTCCTCCTGGAATTTCAGCTTAGAAAGCCCTAATTACTGTTGGTGGGGAGGATACTTGCCAATGTTTATGGTGCAGAAAGTAGTAAAGGAATTCTTGTCTGGTTAAGGCAGTTCTGAGGTTTTCTGGGCAGCTTCAAGCAAATTCATACTGACTCTGGAGCATCTTCCTGAGAAAAAGGTCAGGAAACATTCAGGCTCTTGATAACTTCTTCAGGTCTTTACACTTTTTGACCCCAAGGCTGCAGCTGTTTGCAGATCTATGCCATGTCTGGGCTCTGCAGGGGGGAGCAGTGGAGCTGTGCTGGGACATCCCCCCAGAGCCAGCCCCACAGCCAGGCTGTGCTGGCATGCCAGAGCCTTGCACAGTGGCTCCCTCTGGGAGTGCTGGTTATCCTGCAAGCTTTATGTAAATATTTTTAAGTGGCACATCTGTCTGAATTACCGCCGTGCCCTCCTGGATTGCTAATTGTAGGTTTTAATTCAGCTCTCATGACCAGTTTACATAAATTAGGGAGCTGGCAGTAAGCAAGCTTTGAGGAGATGGGATATAGACTTAGTGAGGGCTGATTTTTTCTCTCTGAAATGCTTCTCCCAAGCTAGTGCCTCTTCCCTTAGTTTGAATCATTCTGTGGGGAAAACAGAGAGTAATTCAGCTCTGCTTGTGGAAGAGACACAGCACTGTTCTGTCTTCACCACAGTGCTGGTGCGCCCAGATCACACCATTAATCTAATTGACTTTAATTGGCTATATAAAAAGAAAAAGATTTGGCATTTAATTTCTGTGCCATGCCCATTTGGCAGGAGTCAGGGACAGGGCAGCTTGGCATGGCTCTGCTGGCTCACCAAGAGGAGGCTCTTGCTGACATAAGTATGCTGTGCATGTTCCCCAGGCAATCCATGCTGGATCTGGGATGTGCCAACCAACAGGTCATTAAATAATCAGTAAAAGTCTTTCAGCCCTTTTTCAGCTGCACAGGCTGAAGGGCTGGTGTGCCCAAGCCAGCTTTGGCAGTCAATACTCTGGTCCAATACATAGCCCCATCCCCTCTGCCAAAGGCACTGGGACTGTCCACAAAGGCTTTAAAGTCACCATTTGTTTTCCTGGCTCTTGCCTGTGCTGGCAGCATTAACACTCCCTCATGCATGTCCTTGATGTGGCAAACCTGAAACTCAAAAATGTTTGCCCCCATTTCCAGCAGCCACCAAGCCAGACCTGAGGAAATTCATTTGCTTAATGTGAGGAGGAACTGCTGCCTGCTTGGGAGCAGAAGTTTGATAGAGGGGTTTGAGAGGGATGTGGAAGTGTCACTCCCTGCAGCCCAAGTCTCAAATTCTTGGGAATCAAACTTCACCAGGGAAGATTTGGATGCTGTGGGGTACCACACCCCTGGGATGGATGCAAAGTGTGCTTCATCATGGCCTGGTTCTCAAGGAAAGTATCTAAGCCCTTTTATAAGATGACAGCTGAGCTCTTATACGTAAGGGGGGGAATGGCTTTTTAATACAAAGTAGTGCCCAAAATACAAGCAAAGATTGGAATACCAGGTTCAGGACAAGCCTTCTGATCACGTGCCTTACTACCTGCAACAGAGCACACAGAAAGCTCGTGAGCTGCAATAGAACACTGAGTTCCCAGTTTGCATCTGTTACAGTTTAAACTTCAAGCACAGATTAATCAAGCAGGTCAGCCTTCACTTTCTCCAAACTCTGGCCTTAGGACTGGAATGTCTTCAGCCGATATGCTTATCCATGTAATCCCCTGTCTTCTGTCTGAAATTAATCTGGTCAAGAGCCATTTTCCCTCTGTCACATCTTCCTGTTCACCCAAGCAATCATGCATATAACACCACACAACCACTGACACAACTAATGAAGCCCCTTAACCATCAAAACATGCAGGATTTGTCCCAGAGCCTATCAAATGTCCCTTGCTTGGATAGAAATTGTCCTACAACTGTAGACAGGAAAGCCAGTTTCCTTTGGCAGCATGTGCTTGCAAAGTATTGCTGCCTTTCAGCAGCAGTAAATTCATATTGTCTGCTGGGGGAACAAAATCAGTGCCTTTCCAATAAATATGTGTATTCTGCAATGAATAAGAGAGAGTTTTTTATTATTGTCTTCCTCTTGCTTTCTTGAATCTCTCCTTTCCTGAGATGTTTAGCAGCTTAAACACAAGACTTACAGAAATAACCCCAAAATGTGCTGGTAGAGATTGCTCTGTGTCAGCCAAGATGGATGTGCAGTCACCCAACCATAAACTGTGCAAGACCACCGTGCTGCACCTATGAAAAAATCCACCTGCCACCTGGCATCTCCCACCATCAACACTGCAATAGTTACTGACCCATTAGAACCAGCTTTGCAAGAAAAACAGAGGAATAAATGGTTAAACCCCAACTATTTTATGTGTGTCTCTTTAGAAACGTTTGTGGTCAGGCAGGAAGGGCTCAGAAATGGATTCAGATTGAAAGCAGGAAAAAATACAAGAAGAACAGGCTGGAAATCTGTTGAGATAGTCAATCTGTTGAGATACACACATGCTTAAACTGAAATTATCTAATTAACTAAAATAGTTGCTGCAAGTGTATTTTGTGCTGTGACTTTGTTTTGTCCCAATTAGACACTTCAGATCTTCTAGATGGTTGAAGAATAGGAGGAATATGGCACCTCCTTAAAAAATATCCACCCAGAGAAGCAAAGCTAAATAAAAATGTGGAATTTGGAGTGTCATTCCCCCTGTCCTGTCTGAGATGAGACTGCAGCTCCTCAGGGCACCAAGCGGTGCCTGTGTGCTTGCTTTTCCCATCTGTAAAATGCCTCCCACGTGTTGGACCTTCTGGTTTAGTGAGAACATCCCGATCCCTATCCTTGCTGCCTGAGCTGTGTTTTCTCACAACTCAGACTGAGCCTTAAAACCCACTATTGCCTTAAATCCCAGGAGCCAAACCCAGCTCTGATATGATGGAACCGAACAGGACCGCATGAATTTCATCCATTTTGGTGACAATTGAGCCACATCCATCCTAGTCCAGAGCTCATTAAAGCTGGAAGGAGTCTTTCCATCACTACAACAGATGCTGGAGCCACCCTCCTGCCATGTATATTGCAAGTGGGTGCCACTGATGCTGAAGCACGACTGCGGTACATCACTGTATCCAGACTTTCCAGAACAAAAGCTTTAGGATTTTTTTTCCTCTGGCTGGCTGATACTTTTTATGGAATCACCCAAGGGCCAGGTTGTAGTTCTGTAATTGTACAGGGCTGTCATCCTCATAAATATTAAACACCGCTTCCAAGTGAAACTGCAGCTCCCTTTATTGCACAAAGCGATGGATATCCCAGCTGAAACCATTCTGCTTCCTTGCTGGTGCCTGCTGAAAAGTGACTGTGGTTCAAAATATTTATCAATGCTTTGTTGTATTGGGAGAATGCTCAGTGACAGATGGACACTCTCTTTAAAACCTCAACGTATGCAAATCTCCATACAAAAGAGCCCAGGATGTTTTTAATATCGCACACTTTGCCTCAGGACATGTTTTTAAATCCCCACTTACCAAGGGGCCTGGCTTTTTATCAGTCAAACGCCTTAAGCACTATGTCAATGTGGACATCTGGCCGCGTGTTTAAAAAATTTTTTTATTTGCTAAAATATTTAGTGATGTGACAGGGGTTTTAACTGGGGACATCAGGTCTAATGGCATATGTTTCAACCCAACTGCTCAGAGAGGAAAAATTAACAAGGTAGTTGTTTGGGGCAGTTTGGCATTTGGTGTGTAGTGAGCCAAAAAAAAAAGGGAAGGTAAAAGACCAAAACCAGGCATTATTCTTGGCTAATTCAGGGGTGTAAGGAATTGGCATTAAGTACACTGAAATAGCTCACTGGGATTATTCTGATTCCTCTCCATCACTTCCATGTGCAAGAGAAATTCTCCTAGGGATGTGTGTGGGTTTTAAGAGCTTCTTCCTCCTTTTCAGGTGGAGGTTGGCCAAGGAGATTGGCTTGAACTGTTCCCATGTGGCAGCCCGAGCAGCAGTGACAAGGGGTTTGGAACTGGTGGGAATGCGTGGGAGATGATTACCAAGGAGTAAATAAATGAAAAATAACAGACAGAGAGGTGTCGTGAGTCTTTCAGGTTTCTTACAAACCTTTTGCACTTAACACTGAGCCACTCGGCAGCGACAATTCCCACCCAACACCATCTGGAGAGCGAGTCTTCTCGCAGGTTTTGGTGCTCCATCAGCACCCAGCAGTACCAGCCATCGACCTTGCTTTCATCCCAGCTATTCCTGGCAAGTGTTTCTTGAGGGACATTGTCAAGCAGGAAATGGAACAGAAGGTGTTGAACAGAACCAGCTCCGTGCGGTCGGCGATGCCAGGGCTGTCCGCTGGAACTCCCCCGGAGCAGGGCGTGCCAACACAACACCCCAGTCTGGTGCCAGAAGCCCCTTTGCTTCCAGAGCAGCCATCTCTCAGCTTTAAAAATTAGATATGCAAAAGTGATTCCCAGCCTACTGTGCACGGATGTGCCATGGTACGTTTTTTGAAAGCAGGAGCCTCAGCTAATTGTTACTCTCCCGCTCGAGCTGTTCTGCTCTCAATTAACACCCCTATCATTAGAAAGTTACCACATGTGAATTGAAACATGAGGCATGTTTGCCTTCTGCATGGGCAACCAGGCAGCCTGAATTGCTTAGAGAAACCCAGGCTTCTTCACCCCAGTGCTGATGCTAAGTCCAAGGATAGTCACTTAATGCTGCCCTTAACCATTTTGTTGCCGTCACCTCAGAAGGAGTTGGTGTGCCACTGCTGCTCGTGAAGGAGGAAAGCACTGTGGGTCATGTCACTGCTGTCATGTTTTGTGGTGGGAATCACTTCATCAGAGGGCAAAAGTTTCCTTCATTCAAGGAGAAAAATTAACCAGAAGAACCAACCCAGTGTCTGACCCTTGGTCTTGCATATCTGTGGTACCCGTATTTTATGTCACTGCAATATTCCTGTTTACATTTGATTAACAAAGACCCCCTGGGGTTTAATGGTGTAGCTGCAGGTGTGTCAGTGTGTGCAGAGTTCCAGGTCAGTATGTTCAAATAAACGAGGCCACTTTCTCTTGAAACAGAACGTGGCTTTTTTGCTGGCTGGTGAATGTTATATCACTCCTTTTTCTCTGGGAAAATGAATGAAGAAATAAATTTGGCGGAAGAACCAGGGATTACAAGGCAGTGTGATGATGTAGGGCTAATGAACAGTGAAATCCGTGAATTTCAGCTCATTTGTGCAGAAAAGGTCAAACTGTGCCGAAGTCAAGCTCCACCCATGTGGGTGTCTTGTCTCCAGCAGTGACCAGAACTCTACCCAAGGTCCCACAACCCCCAAAATGCTGATGTGATAAAGTCAGGTAGTAGAAAACGTCCATGCAGCCTGAACACAGCACCACTAGAAATAGGTTTGAATCCCGAAGCACAAGGTTCTTTTCTCTTCCAAAGTGCTCCTTATTGTGATCACTGAGGGGGAAAAGCTGACTTAAATTGACTTTATTAAAACTGCTTGTACCTGGGAGATGCACAGATGTTACAGTAAAGCCTAAAAGGTCTGACAGGAGATACCTGGACCCTTCCCTGACACTTGTGAGGGTAGGAAAGGGAGGGTTTCTGCAGGGATGAACCAGCAGATGACAATTGTCTGGAGATCTGGCCCTGCTTTATGTGGCCCCTGTGGTTCTCCAGTCACCTCCTGGCTTTCGTGTCTACCACTGAGGACTTCCCAATTCTGCACCTGCTCTTCTCTTGGAGGAAGAGATTTTGACTTCACCCCTTTTCACTTCTGGAAAGAGACAAAATGTCACGGCAAGATCCAAGGCATATCAAAGGAGTGAGACACTGGGGTAGGCACCAAGATTTGCAGCTTATTTTCCAAATGAGAAGGTGATATAGTTCTCCTAGAGGTAAAGCTTTTCAGCAAACCCCTAAATTACTTCCTTTTTTTTTGGATAAAAAGTTCTTTTTCTCCAGCATACATTACTTTCTTTGTGTCATGTGCTTGTCTTTGCTGCATTCCTCCTGAGAGCAGTTGGTCACTCCAGTTCTATGAAGTATTAATACCCCACCAGTGATATTTATGTACCCAGATCTTTTTTTTTCTTTTTTTTTTTCTTTTTACCTTTAGATGTTCAACAGCATGAATATTCTTATTTTTTATTTAAAACTAATTTGGAGTTCTCGCTCTCTAAGGGGTTTCTAATCACCAAAAAGTGCCCGAGGCTAAAACTGATTGACAGGAAAACGTTGTGGCTTCTGAAAAGTAAATTGGCTATTGACAGAGCAGTATACAAAGGAAAATGCTAAATGCTTATTATTTATGAGCTATTAGGGAAAATGTTATTAGCATCTGTTTCCCACATGGGCAAAAACACCTGTCAGACATCAGGAAACTATAAAACGATGCACAGTTAATAGTTACTTTGTTTAAAAAGTCATTAAAATTGAATGTCAGCTAAAACTTAGGAAAACATTATTCTTCAAAAGACTTTTAATCTCGCTGTTCAAAAACAAAACAAAACAAAAAAAAACCAGAAAAGACCTTGCCACATTTTAATTTCTGGGAGCAGAAAGGAAGAAGGCGTTTGATTTGAAAGTGATGAGGCGATTTGTGGTACACAACAAACAAGGCATGAAAAAGAAAGAGAAGGCAGAGGAAGAAAGGCCCAGGTTGGGTCCCTCCTGGAGCTGTGAGGCAGAGGGAGGGCAGAGCAAGGTCAGGCATTTACAGGGAGGTTCAGGATGTTGAGGGGCTGTTTGAATTTCACTTAAACCTGTAAATAGGGGAGGTCTGTCTTTCTTAGAACCAGAGAATCACAGAACTAGACCAGGTTGCTCCAAGAATTTCACAGTAATGGAGAGTAGGTTTAGATTAGCTATTAGGAAGAAATTCTTGCCTGTGAGGGTGGGGAGGCCCTGGCACAGGTTTGCCCAGAGAAGCTGTGGCTGCCCCATCCCTGGAAGTGTTCAAGGCCAGGTTGGACGGGGCTTGGAGCAACCTGGGCTAGTGGAAGGTGTCCCTGCCCACAGCAGGGGGTGGAATTGGAGGAGCTTTAAGGTCTTTTCCAACCCAAACCATCCTATGATTTCTCTGATCATCAGCCCCAAATCCCCCTTGCCTTGAGTCAGACCCAAACTCTGCACAGGGTGTGTCACATCCACGTTGGACTTCCTTGCTGTGTCTGCAAATAAAAAGGAAAATTGTGGCCCAGACCCCTTTACCCCATCTGCATGCAACCTAAACAGGGATCTGACTATATTTTGATGAACTTTCCAGGGCAGAGTTGCAAAGAGTTGCAATTTGTTTACATATGGAGCCATTTTCCCTCTAAAAATTCATACATGACTTTTCAAGCAGCCGTGTTCAGGAGGCAAATCTGTTCTCCACATTTACACAGAGCTGAGCACAGCACCAGCATTTTAGCAGCAATCCTGGTAAAAAACAAAGGCTTTTTTAACACAGTGTGATAGCACCTTCCCTTCCAGATTGGTCAGAACTTTAGCATAGGTTGTGAAACCAAACCCAGGGGGTCTTGATTGGATGTAGGGCCTAAACATGAAAACAGCTAAAATGTGCTGTTCTAAGTGTCTGAGCAGGTCTAATAGCAAAATGTACCCACAGAAGATTTAGTGGTGGGCAGAAACATGGTCCATCTTCCCAGCATTGCACAAATACCCTGCTGTTTCCAAGGAAATAAATAATTTCGGTCTGTACAATCTACATTCACTTCTAGACAGGAATTTCATAGCTAGAATTTTACTTTGGTAAATAGCAGAAAAAAATAGATGATCTTTGCAATAACCCCTCACCCCAAAATCACCCTTGTTTTTCCTCACAGTGAATGAAATTTTACTAACCCAGGACACAAGGACAAACCCAGTATGACACCAGTAAAAGTGCCAAAGAAATATAATATAAAATATTGCTTGTCCATTTAAATTATTTAATGTTATTAACATTAATTACCATACTTGGATACCCTGAGCGATTCACACGTTTTCCCTCCCCCAACTTCTCCTCCAAAGCTGAACTCTGATTTTCGACATCCGCTTGTTTTCTCCATGGATTTCCTTAGAGCAGCAGAAGGGATTTGGCAGATGGTATCTCACCATCCCAGTCCACTCTGCTCCAAACAGTGTTTCCCTCTGCATCTCCTTCTTTTTGCTCCACAGACACCAAGGCTCAGTTTGGTGCCTCTGTGTGTGTGTGTGTCCCAGTTTCCAGCTATCACATCCATGGTGGGGCTGGAAGGGTTTGGTCCATGCCAAGACCCAGGGTGAGCTCAGTTACTGCTGCTGGGTATCAGGGGCTCACAGATCTCTGCATCCACCCTGATGAGGCTAAAGAGGTGCTGGGGGACTTCAGTGCTGTGGCACATGAAGAGGGTCATATTTTAGTATGAACAGCAGTATAAATTATCTTCACCTGGTGACACTATTGGCTTTTATGACTCAGTTTTATCGCAATTTCTTCTGCAGCCCATAAATTGAGACAACGTTTGGTCTTCCCACGGGAAGCAGCATCGGCACCACGTGACGGACGGAGGGATCAGCTCCTGGTGGGGTTGGCCACCCCCAGGACAGGCTGGGAATGTAACAAGGCAAAGGATCCCTCACTCAAGACCTTCTGGAAATGACCGGCTGGGGAGGCAGAAGATGATCTTAGTTCAACTATTAAATTAATTTCTGATGTAGGTAAAAGTCATTATTGCTCTGTTGACATTTCAGCAGCTCAGGGCAAAGCAGGGACTTTCCAACCAGCATCATTAGCCAGGAGAGGCAGATGTGCTTCCCAAGAACCGTGTTGGCCTGATCCAGACCCCAGGTGCCTTCATGAAAATGTGGAGCTGTCTCTTGCCCTTCCCACCTTCTCTTCAAGCACTCCCAGCAGCAGAGACCACCTCCACCTTGCCCAATCCCCCAGGAAAGAGCCCTCCTGGGTGGGGACTTCAATATCAGGCTGGAGCTGCCTTTGATGTGCCATTTTCTCTTTGAAATGTAATGTCTCACTCATCTAATCCTCATCACATTTGGGAAGCTTCTCTTCAGTCTTTCAGATCAGGATGTCAGGGGAGTAGAGTTTGTTTTTGAAAGGGGCCAGTTTGAAGTTTCTTGTTTTTAATACATGAGCGCTTTTTAGATCAAAATGTAAAATAACCCTTTTGGTGGGTGATTCTGGTTTTATTGTTTTGTGGGGTTTGAATTTTTTTTCGCTTGGGACTGTAAATAGCTCTCAGGCACCTTGGATTTGTTTTTCCTACTTTCCCCTGATGCTCACTGTGTAGCCCACATATTTCAAACCTCCCAATTACTTTTCCCAGCATATGCACGGGATCATTCCAAAAAGAGCTGTGCTTAGAGCCAACAGAAACCAACACTGTGCCCATCGAGTCCCAGGGAGGAAATCCTAGTCAGTGGAACACATAAAAACCAGAATCTAATATAATTTATTCCATTTGGTTCATGGAAATGATGCTCTCCAGCTCCTGTGCATGTCTCAGGAGTAACAGGGACTTTCTTCCTGAGGATGGGAGCTGTGCTTGAGCTGCTCCAAAATCCCTCGCACCTGCATTTTCCCTCAGTCAGACACAAATGCAGCTGCTGGATCAAGCACTGTGTAGGGCAGCTTCCAGTGATGGCCTGGGTGCCAAAATGGGGTTTTCTCGGACTCAGCTTTACACACAGATCCTGCAAACCCGGTGGCTGCTCCTCACCCATCCTTGATCCAGGACCCATGCTCCAGGCAGGGCAGTGCCAGGAATTTAACTTTGAAATGACTTGCACTCAGCCTGGTTTTCCCCACACTAACCTCTCCTCCTCCCAGTCTTGAAAGTTAGAAACATCTTTTGTATTCCAGAGGCCAAAGGGCCAAACTTGCCTTTAATTAAAATGCATATTCTTTAATTAAAAGCCCCATAACACATGAAGGGCATTCATTGAAATACGATGTGTGACATAGTCATTACCCTGCTGTTAATTACTAATTAATGAAGCTATTTCAATTAATAGCTTCCCCACTGTCACTCTGGCTTTGACAGGGCTCCGTGCTGAGAAGCCGTAGTGGAATCACAGGCGATCGTAACTCCTGGAACGGCACCAAAAGGCATCAGCTGAATATTCATGTCGGAGGACGTTAACACTTTTCAATTAAGCATAATAAAGTAAAAGCTCCGTCAAAAGTGTATATCAAACATGCATCAGCCTTTCCCTCTCCCCCTCTTCTCTTCCAGCTTGTCAAAAATAACTGCGGAGAAATAGAAGGAAAAAAAAAAAGTGGGGTTTTTTTCTCTTTTCTTTTGACACTTCAGGCTGGAGCATCGTTTATCAAGCAAGTGCTGCTGCTGTGCAGGAGGAGGATTTACAACAAGCCCAGGTGAGCACTTGTGCTCACAGGCATCTCTTTTCTCTCCTAGGGCTGAGTATGGCATTGCTCTCCTGTTTTCTCTCCCTTTCCTACACTAGAACTGCAGCGGGGAGTGGAGAGAGGACCCCCGGGTGCTTTTCAGCCCCGTACAAATATCTGGGAGCTGAGGAGCAACGTGTTTCACTTCCATGGTTAAAGGAACCGCTTCCCAAGTGCAGGTTTTAATCACAGAGCTGTGTCTCCAAGGAGGCTGCTGGCAGGGGCTGGTGGAAAGGAGCAGCGTGGAAAAAAGCTATTTTGCAGTTGAGAAGTTATATCAGACCCAAAAAACACGGAGCTGTGCTGTGCTCTCTCGGGCGCCATCTGGTTGAAGTTTTTCCACTCAAAACACTTGGAAAACAAATCCAAGAGAAATTCCCGTGGAGTATATCCATATTGAACCTCAAGCGCTTTGTTTTAAGAGCTGTTCTTTTGAGGCAGAACTTGGGGAGGGGGAGGAATCATTTCTAGAGAAAACGTTATTTATAGAAAGGTAGAAATTGGGAGAAAAGGAAGATGTTGTCCAACTCTCCCTATTGTTTAGGTACTCAGAGATACAGAGAAGTCTCTTATGATCTGTTACAGAAAGCAAAAAAAGACAGTGACTTGGTGTGGGGACAGGGAAGGGAGATTCTTGTAATTCCTGAAAGATAAAGGAAGAAAACAAGCCGCAAGAAGATGTTTCAATCCGTGTCTCAACTTGAAGTTTGTGTCTGAAGCCAAGTAAGATAATGCTTATTGCATTACCTATTGGCAATGCACTGCTGGGGCATGAGCTAACACTCATCATGTGATGGGACTAATAAATAAACCATGTGGTTTGTGCTTATTCTTTGTGTCAGATGATGCTTCTGCATTTCAGTGTCCCAAATAGAGCAGTGGCACATGGGGCAGTGTCCTTACTGCCCACTGCTGAGCATCAGCTGGAAAAATTATTCTACCACTTTCCTGGTGGCTCTAAGAAAACACAAATCTATTTGTGATGTTTGTGGTTTGTTTCAAATTCTTTCTCTGCTCTCTCTGCATTATCTACCAAAGATAGTGTCACCTGGAGGCCCTGAGTAGACAAACCTGCTCTGAATGCTGGTGTCCATCTCAGGCAAGTGGAGTTCCATCCTTCCTTCTCTGCTCACCCTTCAGCTGCTGCCAGCTCCTCCTGCCCCCCTGTACCAAGCCAGGCAGTGGCCCTGTTTCCTTCCCCAAGCTTAAGACATGCAGATTATTTCCTTTGACACTTCATAGTTTCCTGCTCTGGTCCTAGACTGAGACTGGGAGCAAAAATCAAACCAGCCTTTGAAACCAAGAATTTCAGACTCAGAAAAGTGTGACTATGACACCCAGTGCCTTCCTTAGTTTGGGGGGCAGTATGAAAACAAAGACCCCTTCCTTCACTGCTTTATTTTACCCTCCCTGATAACATCTGATTGTTTGTTTCCTTTCTTCTTTTCTTTTGACCACCACCAGACTGAGCCCCACTAAAGCCGAGTGCGAGGGCAGCCCAGCTGATCTGTCCGAGCACCACTGAGGACTCATCATTGTTTGTCCAGCTGGTTGACTTCTAAAGGCTGGTCTCCAAGGTCTCAATTAGGGTTCAGGGCTGACTCGCCCCCACCTCTCCTGGGAAGATGTTTTGCCTCTTCTGCTCAATTATACACAGTGTCTCCTCCAAGTGGAAGAGAGACAAGGAAGGTGGGAGCTTTAGCTCTGCTTTAGTTGTTACCTCTAAAGGATAATTCAGAGATATGCACTGCTAGAAAGGCTTCACTTTTATAATGTGATAGGCCCTTGATCTCCTGTGTTTGTGCAGGGCATGGAAGCCAAATTAATGAATTGGACAGGCCCTCATTTTGTTTGGATGCTGTGCCCCTCTCTCAGAGGGTGCTGATGCTGGCAAATGAAGCTGCACAGAGATTTGTCCCTGATTCTCCAGTGCTGGAGTGACTTCTGTGTCTGCCTGGCATGTGTCTAGTTTTATTCTTCGTTAATAGCAGAATGAAGAAAAGGCAGAATTCACACAAATCACCCTTCATATATCTATATGGGGAATGGTGGTGATACAAAAGGTATTGAAGCTCAAACACCAGTGCTGAGAACTTCTTCTCTCTGTTCCCTGGTGTTCATGAGGCTCCTTTTTGCCTGCAAAAGAAAAAAAAATGCTTCAGGGTATGTTGAGAGAAGTATTGGTTGAGATTGGAGCTGCCCTTCCCTGGAAATATTAATCCACCAAACACGGATGAATCTCCTGGAATAATCCTCTCTAATGCACGTTCAGGAAATCAATTCAGTGCTTTATTCTTTAATCCAGAAATCTCCAAGGAGGAGGAGGAGGAGGAGGAGGGAGAGGATGAACAGACACCATCAGAAGAGGATAAAAAATTGGCACTGGGTTTAAGGAAAAGAGAGAAAACTGTGTCTTCGCTGAGAGCAGTGAGACATTCTGGCAGCCCAGTGGTAAAGGTTTACCTGCAAACACCAAAGCCCTGAGCAATGCCAAAATATTTCATTTCTTACTCATGCTCTCAGTTTTGGCTCAGCAAAACCCACCAGCAATACTCCAAATTTCACTGCCTCGGTGTTACACTCACAAGCCAGATTTTTGTGTGTCTGCTGCATGTGTGCTTTAACTGCAACACACAGACACCCACAGAGACAGGTCTCAGCCACAACTACCTGGGCAAAGTTGGCATGCAATTGCCTGTGTGACAGCACATCTGCTTTTGGAACAGCAGTGAATGGTTCAGTTTCCCTCCTGAACAGCTTTAGCCGTATCATTTAAACCTGTGGGTAATAAATCTTAATGATACTATTTCATGATGCTACTTTCCCTCCTAAACCCTCTAAAATACAGCTGTTTCCAGACACATTTATCTTTTAGCTCTTGCAAGCAATTCCCATTTTTCAACCTGAGTTTAATAGGAAATATTTCCAAAACCTGCCAGGAAGAGTTTGCCCATCTCAAGGCTCTGTCTCTGGTTTTTGATTTCAGTAATTTTTACCCTGAATGAAAATTACACAGTGCATTTCTGGAAATATTGGAATGATCTGAGGGTGCTGAGAGAGAGCACTTGGTATCTAAGAGGGCTCAAAGGACAAAGAGTTGCATCCATTGCAAAAAGCTGAAGCTTTTTACTTAGCTCGTCACAGACTCATGAGCTAGGGAAAAAAATCTGATTTCGAGGTGAAACAAAATTTCCCCATAGTTTTAATCCCTCAATATGCATAATTTATGTAAGAAATTAGCTAAATTTGAATTTTGTACTCCCAGCTGTCCCCAGGCACAAAATCCCCAGAGAACAGGAACCACTCTGAAAGGGTTTATCGTTGTCCCTGGGTTCAAACCTTGTGTCCAGGTGCAGGACAGCCCATCTCCTGCCAGCACTGGCTCTCCTGGAAGGGCAGCCCAGGGCTGTGCAAACATTTCTCGGGTCACCACTTTGTTGCAGTGAGTGTCCTACTTAGAGGTTGCTGCAAAATGAGATTGCAAGGATGGAGGTTTACGCTGAGCTCTCGCTGGCCCAGGTGGCCCCTGCAGTGAGAACTGCAGCCTCCAGACCTTTGCAAAGCACAGTTGTGCCCCAGATGGGCTGAAATAAAATGAAATAAGAGATCATGATAAATTACTCATCTGAAGACCTCCACTCTGATATCTGTTTATGCTTTTGCTGATAATACTTCTTGTTCAGGGGGTTTATTTTGCTAAAGAACCAGTGAGCGTATCCTCCCTCCCATGAGCATGGGGACATGTGGGAGCCTTGCATGCTCCCCTAAACCTGCTAAATGAACTTTTGGAGAGTGTCTGGGGCAGGGTTGAAGCAGGGAATGGAGGAGCTGGAGGGAAGATGCTGGAAGAGGCAGAGCAGATCTGTGGGCACTGAGGAGCAGGTTGGTCACAGCAGCAAAACCACACCAAGGTGACCGTGACCAGGAAATTTGTGACACCAGGTTTTTATGGGCAAAGGCCATCCCTTGCCTCATGTAGGGCAAAGTTAGAGCAGAAGCCAGAAAGGCTCCTGTGACCAGCCAGGGTTCACACCAGCTCTGGGCATCTGAAGGGCCGAGGATGGGCCTCATGAAAGCATCCACCTCACCTGTAACTCACACGGGAGAGTTTGTAAATGAGTGGGTTTGTCTGAAACTTGGTAGGGGAAAAAAGAACCAACATGAAAGGAATTTAACAGCTGCAACGAGCCTCAGTGGTTGCACAGGAGAATCCCCTGTCACCCACAAACAGTTTGCCTTTAATGAGAAGGCAGGACATGCACGAGCAGGTTGCTAATTCTCTGTGTTAAGTCCTCCTGATAATTGCTACATGTGTACCTTTCCATTGTCTTCCATGGAAGTGGGATTGCAATTTTTTTCCTTTGGACCTGAAATTAATTTATTAGAGAATAATAAATGCCAAAGTTGCAGGAGATCATGCCCAGCACTGTGTTTGGAGGAACAGGAGCAGGTCACCAGTAAATTGGGAGTTGTACAGAGCAGGGGAAAGCAATTTGGGAAGGGATTCAAGGGATCAGCCGAAGCTTTTCTGGCACCTACTTCCTCAGTCAAATCATTAATTTTTATTAATCCTTTGCAAAAATCTGGTGATTTGGGAACAAAATTTTACAGTATTTCAGTCCTGCCTTAAGAGGCCAAATCCAATTACAGGATAATGGGACTTTGGCCTCCCAGGAGCAGAGACACTTAGGAAGATGGGGGTTTATATATGGGGGTTTCTTCTTATTTCATTAATGGATTAAAACCTACCCCACCCTTAATTCTGCACCAGGAGCTGTGTGAGCAGGAGCTACACCAGTCTGGAAACCAAATGGAGTGTAAAACCCCTGTCACTATCCCTGCAGCTGATGGTCATACTGTGCTTTTGGGCTATTCCTGTGACTCTGTGCCCATGGAGCTTGGCTGTCCTGGCTCACCCCAAAGCTGCTGCAGGGCCATTGGACGGGGCAGGCTGGCCCAAGGTGAAGCCTGCAGAGCTCCCTGCTCAGAGACATCCCCAAAAACTGCACTGCAGGAGCATCAGTATTTTGGAGGTGTTTTGGTAGAGGGGAAAAACCTCTTTTTTAAACCCAAGTTATACTTGTGGAAACCAAGACTGTTTTTCATGTGTTTTTCAGACTACCTGCTCTGAGGACAGTTACAAACAAACCCAGGAAAATTGTTTTGAAGAAAGAAACCAAACAGGCAAGAAGAAAGTGGAGAGCACTTAGAGCTGCTGGTGCGAGCCTGATGCCCTGGGCTGCAACTCCCTGCCATTGCCCCCCCACACACTCCCTTTTCTAATTACAAGCAGCCAAACTGTAAAGACCTTAATGGACATCTTAATTATTGCATTAAAGTTTGAAATGGAAAATTCCTCATTACATGCCACGCAGTAGGTCACGGCTGCAATAAACGCTGATATTTTGCTTGTTACAGGACTGGGTGCCCTTTGCAGAACTGGTGTCTTTGGGGCATGTCCCGGCCCTGGGGAGCTGCCAGGTGGATGTTAGATCAGGTCTCTGCTGTGAGAGCATCTGCTTGTGTTTTCCAAGCAAGACTAGCAGCGAGGAGTGCTCTTTGCTATTCCTTTTCTCCTCCAAATCGTGGTATTTTTCTCCTGTGTTTTGCTTTCCATCTGCTTGAATGTGTTTATTGATTTA
This sequence comes from Lophotriccus pileatus, assembly GCA_035583135.1. Classification (NCBI taxonomy): domain Eukaryota; kingdom Metazoa; phylum Chordata; class Aves; order Passeriformes; family Tyrannidae; genus Lophotriccus; species Lophotriccus pileatus. The sequence goes on from JAWWES010000051.1 coordinate 8,663,803, forward strand.
GTGTTATGCAAACTGCAATAAAACAGTATCCTTCTAATGATCTCCAGCCAGCTATGGAATATTTCCCAAACAATTTAAGTACAAACCCACCCCCAGCAGCAACACAATGTATCTGTCACTGACCACCCTTTAAGCCCAGTCACAGATTCCCAGATCCTTTTGCACTGTGCCTGTCCCTGCTTGCTCCGGGAAGACTGGAAAGCTCAGGTCCAACCTGTGACACAGACAATTTAAGGAAAGTGGCAGAAAAAAACCTCTAACTAACCCAAAGGACCTAAAAGGTCAAAATAGCTCAGTGTGCATGTCAGAGGTTGTTTATAAGAGGAGCAAAAGGACAGGAAAGTTTGAGGATTACTTGCACCCTTACTTAAATCATCTTCAGCATCATTTTCATACCACCAAGTTTCATGTTGGGGGTTTTTTTCTGAGCACACTGGGGAGAAAATTGACGACTCTGCAGTACTTAGAGATATTCTCTTGATTACATGACCCTACAGATGAGGTGTTAAAATTCCTTTTGGTGGCTATTTCTCATTCTAAAACGTCTCCCCACCACTACCTGTTCAATTGCCACGTGACGGGTGAACGCAAATGCTGGGACAGCAGATCCTGGGACTCCCCAGGGCAGCTCTGGTGGCGAGAGCCACCAGCCAGGGCTGCTCCTCGGCAGGGCCGGGCTTTGCCAGCTGTGCCCATCGTCCCAGCTGTGCCAGCCAAAGCATCCGCATCAGCCACACCCTCCGTGCCAGCTGTGGCAGGGCCAGGCGCGGCAGCTCTCGCCGGCCAGGGGCTGCCGCATCCCAAATCTCACAGCTCCCTCTGTTGGCATCTGTTCGAACCCAGCAGCGTGGATGTAAAAAAAAAAAAAAATACATTGGCAACGTATTGTTTGCTTTTATTTTTTTTAGCACGGTCTCCACGTGGATGCTGCTCTGCCTGCCGGGTGTGTCCCACCCAACCCAAGAATCACTCCGTTTGTGGTATTACTCTTAGGCAATATTGGATCGCGGATGCTGTACTGACCACAGCTCTGCTAAAGGCAGCTTTTCAGTCCTTTCTCCAACAGCAGTGAGAAGATGTGCTCAGGGTCTGATGTAGAGGAGAGGATGCTGTGAGAACCTGCCAGCCCAGATACCCTCCCAGCACAGCCCCCGCTAAGGAGTTAATCACATCAAATATACTTCTCTGTCCCATACTGATCACACAAATTAACACCTCTGCAGTCAAAGGAAATCCACAGCATGCAAATGATTCGCTGCCTTTATTTTTTTTTTTAGGTCCTTCTGTGACAAGAAGTCAGGCCACAAGCTTTGGCAAAGGTGGCTTAAACAAATAACAGTACAGGTCTGCAAAATGGTTTCAGCACTTCACCAATGAGGTATGAGGATAATGAAAAGTAAGCTCAAGTCAAATATTTAACCTGTTAGCCGGTTACAGAGACAAACTACCAGGACAGCCCACTGGAGTGTTAGCTGAATTTACAGAGAAGGCACAGCCAGCCACACTGACTTTCATTTGAAGATCTTAATTCCAGATTTCCCAGCTGGCAGAGCCAAGGGGTGGCCAAGCCGCCTGGTTCGGATGCCAGTGACTTAAACTCATCAAATCTTTCACAAGAAATGGTGCAATCAGCAAAGAGAACTAGGACTGACTCCTTGTGCTCCTGACCTGCAACACTGAACAACCAGGGAAGACACTAAAAAAAAAACAAACCACAAAAACCATTCTTTTTTAGTGTCACTACAGAAAAGGCCATGCAAGCAATCTGCTCAGACTGGACAGAGGACAAGCTGGCAGAGATGGCTGCACAGCCTCGGGCCTCTTTGGCAAGCCTGGCTGTGTTTGCTCTGAGTGTTACCCACTGATGTTAAGATTTCCCACCACCCTTCCTGGTCCTGGCTCTGCAGCACTGCAACAGCCCAGATACAGGGTGGTACCTATGGCACCAAACAGCCTTTTAGAGAAAAAAAAGCACAGAAGGAGAAAAAAATACTTTCCTATCTCTCTGTCCCCAATCAGGTCACATTGATTTTTTATTCTCTTGAGAAGACATCAAGCAGTTGCACCTTTATCTCTTAATATGCCCAGCAAGTGGCTCGGCTCAGTTTAGTGATACCCATTAGTGTCTCTGCAATCAAAAGGCTGTCACTATTTCACCTACAAATCCACCTATTCAGAAATTTAACCTGGCTCCAACAGGTCTTCCAAGAAGAAATCTGACCAAAACAAAAGGTGAAGAAAGAGATAATTGGGTTTTTTTTACAGACCTGAATCTACAGCTTTCCTGCACTACAAAGTCCTTGGGAAATCTGCTCCCCAGTCTGAGATGAAGTTTTCTGGTAAGCACTGGAGAAATCAAAGAGAACCTCTCAGCCTCAAGCAAGGGGCAAGAGGAACAGCAATGAATTGCTTTAATATGAAATGGCACATTTAAAATGGATCACAACAAAACCAAATACTGGAGGCTGGTAGATACTCCCTTTGAGAAACAGTGTGGGATGTGGTGGGAGTACCACTCAAAATCAGCATGCAGAATCAGGCCTCAAGTACACAAAATACAGAATTTGGTGCTTACATTTTAAAATATTTATAAATAACTTAAGACATTCAGGCTCAGAGGTGTCTACAGCCAAGTATTTCCCTCTGGCACAGGGAACCACAGGGATTCACATCCCAGTGGATCCCCAGTGCAGAAGTTTGGTTTATGCTCAACACAGGAACAAAACCTGCCCATGTGAGGCTCTTTGGAAAGTCTCCCTTGGCCCTTTGAGAGCACATGGAGGACACATCTAATCCAGCAGAACACATTTGGGGGTGTAGATCTACAGCACAGAATGCGACAGGTTCTTCCTATACATTCACAGCATTTGGCAAAACAGCTCCTGGGGGACTCCCTGGCTGTTCCTGCACCACCAGGTGAGCCCAGCTAAGCCTGACCCCAGGGCATGGCAGATCAGCTCTGCTCTCATGGTGGAGCTGCTCTGCCTGGGCTCAGGGCTGGGGTAAAGCCATCCAGGAGAGGGGGGACACCTTGAGCTCTGTCCTTGTGCAACGATAGGCTTGCCTTGGAGTGCTCTGCTCTGCAGCCTCCCACCAGGACCGACACAGCCCCTGGATCCACTGCAGACATCCAGCCAGGCATTCCCTGACAGGAATCCTGGGATTCACCTCACAATCTCCTTGTGCACCTGGCTGGTACCTGCCGAGCAGGCTGCAAAACGAAGGCACGGGAGGGGGCTTAAGGTCAGAGGTACATTCGTTGGGATGATCCCTGTCAGGCAGTTCAGAGGGACAAGTGTGGCACAGCAGCCCAGAGACGGACGGTCAGAGGACAGCAGAGCAGGGGGGGACCTGTTCCTGCACGGAGAAGCAGATCCCCCTCAGCAGGACATGGAACCACAGCAGCCTTGGGAGACAGGTCAGATAACTTCCTTTGGCCACGTGGATATTTGTCCACCAGACACAAACTGGGACAGACTGGTCCCACAGACCACATCCTCACTGGAGATGTTGAGCTGGATGGCCCTGCAAGCCACCAGCTACACCCTGAGCAAAAAATGAACTCTAAATTTCTTTACTGTCATGGGTTCCATCCAGACCCACTATGTACTTGGTTTCAGCGTATTTTTTTTCCCGTTAAAGCACCTAAAAAAAAAAAAAATTAAAATGTTCTTTGGCACTTGTGCAACATAGACATGACACTCTCCTGTCCTTTGACTGCTTGCTGGGCTCATCTCTAGAGATCCACGTACGCAGAGTCTGTGTCCACCCTCTGGGCCTCTCCAAACAGGAGGAATACACAGAGCCCAATGCTGTTAACAGCAGCCACCAGGTTGAAAACAGAAATCCAGGAGCCAGTTGTTTCAATCAGGTAACCAGCCAGGTACACACAAATGACACCTGTGACAGAAGAGAAGAGAAAGACATGCAAAGGCTCTGGGGCTGGATCCTGCCCTCTGCAGGGAGAGGGCTCTCTGGGAAAGGATGAGCTGCAGGAAGGTACTTTACCTAGGAGGGCTCCACCTGTATTTGCAACCCCTGGAAAGAAAAGAAAGAAATGGTGTGTTCAAAACCCATGGACATGAGCAGCTTCATCCCTGCTCCCACCAACCCCCACTCTGCACACCTGGCAAAATGCCTTGTTGATCTTGGAATCACAGAATGGGTTGGACTGGGAGGGACCTTAAAGCTCATCTCATTCCAAATCTTTGCCTTCCACTAGACCAGGTTGCTCCAAGCCCTGTCCAACATGGTCTTGGACACTTCCAGGGATGGGGCAGCCACAGATTCTCTGGGCAACTGACAGAGAACACTGACATGCAGCATCATCCCACCCCTGGGTGCAGGTTGAAAGGCACGTTGGTGCCATTTTATTTTACCTGCCCCCAGCACTGGCAGGTTTATGGCAGAAGGAAGCTGAAGCTGCACACATGGAGCAGACATTGCCCAGAGCCACTCTTGCTTAAACCTTGACCATGTCCCACCCACAGATGCCACCTCTCCAGCATGGAAAGCCCACAGAATCCTTACCAAACAGCAAGCCAGCACACGAGGGGGCCAGGTCCTGCACATTTACAGAAATGCCACTGGTGAGAAACAGAGAGGGGTTAAAAAACAGCTGTTTGAATGGAACACTCCTATTTCTTCATCATTTACAAAAAGAAACACAAGGAAAGGTCCTGGACAAGAGATGGCACAAGGAGTAGAAGCTGAGATTGAAGCAGTACAGGTGACTATAAGAAGGAAAACAATTCAACTCGAAGCTTTCAGAAGGGCCAAAATGCTTCATCTTTCTAATACTGGCTGGTCCAAGCCCTTTCCCACACTAGAGGTTTGCTGGATCATTTCTACCCCAGCAGGCACCAAACTCCACCAGCTTCACACACGATGCTCAGGCAAGTGCCAGTTCTTGCTCTGACAGTCGGGATGGAGGCAGCCTCCTTCAAGACCCCAAAATGCCAAGTGTGGGATGAGAGCAAAGGGCCACAGCTACTGTCCCCATCACTCTCCTTACCTGTGGTTGAAGGTCTGGAGTCCAACAGAGGCAGAGGCAAACACTATTGCTTTGCAAAAACTGGAGGTCTGGCCCAGACACAGAGCAAAAACGCTCGAGACACCAGAGCCAATGACCTGGAAAAAAGGCAAAACTAAACACCACAGCACATTTTCTGTAAGGAGGAAAGCAAATCCTGTCACGAACAAACTGTTCCCTTTTCCAGTGCAAAAGCTCATGTGCACCAGGTGCTTCTCAAGCCTTTTTTTCCCCCAGTGTCCTGCCCTTCTGTGTCAGACGTCTGTCCAGACGGATGTGACGCTGCAGAGCAAAGGATACACTGTGTTCTCACCCAGCATTTCTATTTTTGTTCACCCTTGTATTGCTACTTCCTTGGTATCCAAGGGGTCATTCATGTGACAACTGGGACAGGCTGGCCTTTGCCTGTGAAAGAAAACCCCTTCAGAGCACTCACTGTGCTCAGTGTTACCATTGGTCCATTGTTAACAGAGGTCCACGCTCTGTTTCTTAGCCAGGGTTTTCCTCTGGATTTCCTTTCCCACCCACACTGACCACCAATCAATCTCCAAAGCCAGAAAGCCTTCCCTCTTTCCACCTATAACCCCCAGCCCAGCTCCATATGAGCAGATGTAAGCAGAGCTCAGAAGGTAACTCAGGTGTCTCTCCTGTGCCTTCAGCTCCCTTACCTGCATGAACTTACGAATGGTGATGGTTCTGTACCCTGAAAGAGAAAGGGGGAGTTGAGTTAAGCACAGCTCACCAGATTCTCTGTGTTCTCCAGCCAGGAGACCATAGGGTAAGTGGATTTCAGATGCCCAGATTTCATCTCCATGTGGATATTATGACTGAGATCAAAGGGAGCCCCAAACACACGGATGGGATTTGGACACTGGAGTATTTATTCTGCTGTTGTACCAGAACCTCACATTGCCTGTTTGCTGGGTCTTCTCCCTACCAACAGGCCCATCTCCTCCCAGCCATGTCCTCTCTCCAAATCCCATAAAAGCTCATGAAAAGTCAGAAGGGCTCTTACCTTGACTGATTAAATGATCAGACAGAAATCCACTGAACAAGCTTGTTGGAATTGCAACCAGCCAGGGGACTACATTAAACACCCAACCCTGAAATGGAGCAAAAATTGAGAGGTTTGTCAGAGCTGAGTTTGTTTGCAAATATTTTATTTGATAGTCCATAGTATCTGTAGAAAGGGGGGAAAATGAAGCACTTGGGACTTGTTGCAGCATCTGTACCCCATTTGCAGAGCCAGCCCTCAGCTGCACCCTGCCCCTCTCCAGGGTCTACAAAGGGGCAGGTGCATCACAGGGCAGTAGCATTTGTAGGTTTGTTGTCTTTCCTTCTGCCCTGGTGACTCTTCATCCAGGGGGAGAGGCAGAAAGCTCTGGGAAAGAGGGATTAAACGTGGCAAAGTTTACTGCCAAGCACAATGATGTGGCAGAGAGCCAGAGAGCCTGGGAAGCTCGCTGTGGGTTTCCTGTGGGTCACCAGCAAAGCAGAATTTCCAACAGCTCCAACCTCATTAGCAGCGTTACTGTGAGGCTGAGGGAGTGTAGCTGGATTTTCTAATGGCAGGATTAGGTAACATTATGGGTAGTAACATACTTTGGCCTATTTTCAATTAAGTGAGCTTGCTACAGCTGTAATCACAGCCGATTACTGGTCAGCTGGATTACAGCTGCTCAGGGGCACTTCGGTGCCCAGATCCCACAAGGAGCTGAAATCAGTGTGGGTTGGGCTGGGCTTCACCTCAGCTCCTTTGAACCTACTCATCCATGCATCCATCCATTGTCCCCTGCATGTCCCCCTCTCCTCAGAGTCCATCACCCCGTGGAGGCATCTCCCCTTCCTGCCTGGCTTTGGAATGTGTGGGAGGGCTGAATAATCTCAGGTTTGAATAATATTATTTCAGCTGCTTCTGGAAGTCATACCAGGGGTCCATTTGCATCTTTCCAGGCCTTTGAAATTTGGGTCTTGGTCACTTTTGAGAATGCTACCCCATGGGGTGTGTGGGGCAATGCCTCTGGTGTTTGTTAACACCAGCTGGGGTTGCTCAACACGACAATCCCAATGCACCTTGTCCAATCCCTCAGCCCATCACCCTGATCCAAACCCTCCATCACCTCCACCCAGGTGGGCTGGAGGCGGCTGCCCAGACATAGGTGAGGCAGCTCACCTGCAGAAAGGGACTTTGGCCAGCAGGTGACACAGGTTTCCCACATTAGGGATTATCCTCCATCCTTTAAAATCAGGAATCCTCGAACCACGTTTTAAAATACACGAAGCGATTATCAGCTGCAGACACACTATATAGAGCATCTTACATAAGGGCACCATGATATAATGCTTAACAGATGGTAAATTACTGCTGCACAAGCACATTACTCGAGGTGCACAGATCTTGTCACAACAATATGTTTGCTGGTTTAATACACGATTTTAATATAAATATCAAGTATGCCATAAAGAGCTTTATGTGTGTAATATGAAAAGGCATTTGTAAGCAGCTCTGGAAATTGTAAAAACCTAACAGAGCCATTGTGGAAAAGACTCTGTGAGTTTCTAAGAACAAGATGAAAATACCAGCTCTCAGATCAGATAAGTATTGCCTGGCTTTCTGAAAAATGGGAACATCATTTGTGCTAAGGAGAGAGAAGCTTTTGTAGTATTTTCAAAGCACACAGTATTAATGGCAATGTTAATTTTAGCAGGCAGGTCTGAGCTGTACAATGTCAGTCCAGTTAAAGACCCTGTGAAAAATCAGGAGTGAATGGTGGTCATTTGCAACAGCAGAATGTCACGAGCTCTGTGCCATTTCAAAACCATAGTTTTATCAGAAGAAAAGAAGTCTAAAACCCAAATATAACCTGCACTTCCTTGCCTGGAAAGTGCCCCAGCTCTGCCTCCCCTCAGCATCCTTAAACAAACAACCAGAAACCAGCCTCTGCAACCTGGAGGACGCTGGCATCTCCAAATGTATGTGCAGGGGTCCCACATGGAAACCTCCCACCCCCTCCTGACTCCCAGCCTTCTCTCACCAAATCCCTCTGCCATCATCTTCCCCCCTAACCAACCCACTTTGGCAGGCACCCAGCATGACCCCCTTTCAACAGAGAGCAGCAATGCCTGTGCCCTCAGAGCCAACCTACCTTTGACTGGGGAAAAGTTTCCTTAAAGAAAGTTGGCAGCCAGGAGAGGAGAGTGAAGAACGTGCTGGCTGTGGAGAGCTGAGCGACGATGACAGCCCTGAAAACACACAGCAGAGAGGAAACAATCAGGAGCGACAGGTCACACTGGGCGGGAAACAGGCACTCAAGCAACCCAATATTTCAGTTCCTGGTTTATAAAGAAATCTCTCACAGTACTGCAATTGCTGCCTGAGATTTTTTTTCATAGATGGCAACTCCTTTTGGCTTCCTCCCGTCTGCAGCACCGCTGGTTCCCTCGCTGCCCCATCACACAGTGCCTGACGTCAGCCCAGGGCTCAGGCAAGGTTAACTGCAGTGGTAATTATGCCACTGCATTTCCCACTGGTCCCTTCCAGTGCTACTGGAGTCCTCCTGCTCCAAGAGGTGTTGTTTAGGGTTTTCTAGGGTCTTGTTATCACCTCCATTGTTATTCAAGGCAAGAACGGGCCTATTGCCCTGCGTCTTAAAACAGCCCTTGGGAACATGCTTGGAGGACCTTCAATACCCATTGTAAGATCCCAAAGGAAAAATGGCCATTAAAAAGATGTTTGCCAGCAATGAGAACACAGCCTGAGCCACACAGTGCCCCAGAGCAGCCCTTCTTAGGAGCCCATTACAATCAGCATTTTTAACAAGAAGAGAACATCAGTCTGGAGTAGCACACAACTCCATCCAGGGGGAACAGCCTGGGAAGGCGAAAGATTTGCCAGTAACATTCAAGCCTGCCAGTCCTCTGGACAGAAAATAAACCACCTTTTGCCAAGCTTACCTTTTTCGTTCTTTATTGATACAGAAGGAATTAAAAAAAAATGGTTGTTTCCCAAATATATAAAGAAGTGGACAAAAAATACAGAGGCAGAAGAAATAAGCCCAGACAGGACAAAAAGGAGGGTGCTCCCCAGCCCAGCTGATGCTCGAGGCCACTGCAGCTCCCTACCATATCGGTGCCTTCCTGAACAGCTGCTTCCAGGGAACTTTGGTCTGCTTGGGTATCGAGAGGCCTCTCGTTAAATAGTCTATGGGGATGATGAGTTCTGCAGGGAAGAAAACAGCCAAAGGAAAGCTCTGATCAGTAATTGTGCAGCTGGAGGCAGCCCTGGGACACTGCTATACAACTACCTTTAATCTCCTTGTTTTTTGGTCTTGTTTTTTGGCTATGCCACCACGTAAACACCCTGTTACACTGGCCAAAATTTTTCTGCTGTGTCCACACATTTTCCCACTCAGCCACTTTCACCCATTTGCACCCCTTGTAATAATTAAATGAAAATCCCTTGGCCAGGGACCACATTTGAATTCTGTGCAGCACCAAACACACACACAGCTCCTGATGAGCTCAGCTTCCACACACCCTGCTCACACTAATAATGCTGTAGCCAGGTGTCATGGTTTGTCCATATGCAGAATTACTCCCAGATAGTTATTTCGGAAGAGATATTGTGGATTAACTGGTTTTTAAAAGCTCTATGTGTAGATGCTCTTAGTTGTGAATAAGTATCTTGTCCTGCTTTAGCTTAATCCACTTTGAAGATGATGCTGTTTTGTGTTTTCACTGGTGCTTAAGAGTACTGAGGAGCCAGATCAGGGATGTAATCCAGCGTGGGACTTGAAACAGGAAATCAGCATTGAAAGAGCTCAAAACCTCATTTCTGGGTGGGGGGTCTTGGGTGAGACACAGCGTGAGTTACAGAAAACACTTGGGCAAAAGGTCTTTGTGCAAAACCAGGCATAATTGTGGAAACACAGAGGATTTGTGGAAAAATAACAGAGAGGAATCACTCAGATTTACCTTTCTCACTCAGAAGGTACTTGCAGGTGCAGTAAACCCAGAGCAAAGTGAGCAAACCGGAGAAGTAGAAAACGCTTTCCCAGCCATACCAGTCCAGGAGGAGGGATCCTGCCCCACCAATCACCAGTGTCCTGCAAGGGAAACCACTTGGATTTAATGGTCTGGCCAAGGGTGCCTGGACTGTGCACACTGATGGGAGATGCTCCCTGGGGTCAACGCTGAGTGTCACTGAGCCACTGAATCACAGAATGGTTTGGGATGGGAGGGACCTTAAAGATCATCTCATTGCACCTCCCTGCCATAGGCAGAGACACCTTCCAACAGACCAGGTTACTCTAAGCCCTGTCCAGTGTGGCCTTGGACACTTTCAGGGATGTGGCAGCCATAGCTTCTCTGGACAACCTGTGCCAGGGCCTCACTACCCTCACAGGGAAGAATTTCTAACTCTCTGCATGTGGAGGTGCTGCCCACCTGCCCAGTCCCCCTGTGACTCTGAAACCTGCCCTGTTCCCTGAGTGGCATCTCGGGCCAGATCCTCACTGGGCAGGAGAAACCCCGAAGGGGCCTCACCCTCACCTGCCCTACCCTGAAACGTGGACATCGAGGAAAGAAAAGGAGGTTACTGGTGTGCAGTATCTCAGAGAATGCACAAAACAGCAAAACAAATTAGCACAGTGGAAAACTAAGTGATTAAGCACAGCAATATTTCTATTTGGCTGTTAAGAAATCCTCCTATTTAGAAAGGAAATGCTGATGGAGACCAGCAGAGAAGGGGCAGTTCTATTCTCCCCACCTATCAGAGTGGACAGGTGACCAGTCTCAGGCTAACCCTTTGCTCTCCCTACTAAATCAGGCTGTTTCCCATAGTAATTAAATTTTGCAAACACTCTTCAAAGTCTGGTTTGAAAAGAAAGAGAAAACAATACATAAATCCTTGACAGGCACAACAGCAACTGCCTGAGGCTTCCTCAGCTGCAGCCGGTGTCCTTGAGGACCCCTGAATCCACATGTACTTTGGGCTGTGAGTTTTGCCTCCAACTGTTTAATGGCATTTCATCACATATGATGCCCAGAGACTGTCACTCGCTGCTCAAAGGCCTTTGAACTTACCCAAACTGTGAGCCAGTCCCCACTGTGCTGTAGGTGAAGGCTCGCTCGCTCTCCCGGACCCTCTGGGACAGCAGGCTGGCCAAGGATGGGAAATACACCCCTGAAAGCAACGGGAGCAAGGCAGGGAGCAGTCAGGATTGTCAGCAAACCAAGAGCAATTTTAAAAGATCCAGGAGGGGAACACTGAGATAAAGCAGCAACACCCTGCATTCAAAACAGGGATATAAAATAAACTAAGTGGACCCATTGCCATGAAAGGTTTGTTTGTGCCTTCTCTGTAATCCCCCGTTCCACCATCACTGCAACTGATAATGTAAATCCATCAATGTCAAGGCACCTCCTCAGTGCTGCAGCTTGACAACAGGGAAGGAAAATCATCCCAAATTATCCAAAGGTTTTGGCAAGGGCCAATTTTCCCCAAGTACTTTGAAGGAGTTTGAAAATGTGGAAAATCAAACAGCACCAGCGACGATTTCCAAAGCCAGCAGCCCCCGTCTGGCAGAGAGATTTCTACAGGGGAATGACTTGTCAGTGACTTTCTCTAGAAATGTCACTGCTTTTTCCCATGGAAGTTCTGGATGTGGAGGCAGCTCTGAGGCAGAGAATTGCTCAGACACACAGGGGAAGGGTTCATTCAGTGCAAACCACAGGGTTTGAATCTGAATGTACCTTCCGTGAATCCCTGTGCAATGAGGCCCCCGGGCACGCAGAGACACAGGGCAGGGGTCTCACCTTGCAGCAACCCCATGAGGAACCGGGAGGAGGCCATAAAAACGAGATGGGCAGAAGTGATATGGGTGAGCACCGGGGTGAGGACTGTGAGGAACCCCCAGGCTGATGCTGACAGGAGGAGGACTTTCTCACCTCCTATTCTGGAAGACAGAAAACATGTTATCAAAGGTGGGAGGGCAAAAGGGCAAAGTGCTCCAGTCAAGACTCAAGTGCCCTTCCCAGTTTAGCCAGTTTTTACAAACAACTGTTGGGTCAAACCTGTTCTTCTCTTACATGACTTTAGCCCTTGGCAAGGAGCTCTGATCTCCTCCCTTCTCACCTCCTGCCAGCACTGCCTGTCCAACTCCAGCACACAATGATCCCACAACAGCACTGACACACTCAAGTCTCTGATGGAGATGGAAGAGAAGCCCAAGTGCTGCCACTATTCTGTTTCTCTTAACCAGTGACTGTTTTATATCTGCCATTTTGCATCGTTTCTGCCTCTTAACATTCAGGTTTTTGCTTGGAAACTATTCAGGTCCATAACTAAACAGCACAGTGCACTGCACGGGTAATGTACACAGATAGACTGTGCAGATCAAATAAAAAAAAAAAGCTGTATGCATAGAATCCTAGAATCAATGGATGGTTTCAGTTGGAAGGGACCTTAAAGACTATCTCATTCCAACCCCTCTGCCACAGGCAGGTACTCCTTCCACTAAACCAGGTTGCTCCAAGCCCCATCCAACCTGACTTTAAACTCTTCCAACTGGAAAGTCTAAACTACCCATGTCCCCTCTCAGTCAGTGCTATAGACCCTGAGTGAGGCTGGCAGAGAAACCTCAACCCCTTTCAGAGCAACCTGCACTGCCCCACAAAGCTTCTCCCCGTGGACACGCTTCACTTTTCCACCCCACCACTGCCCCAGGGTGAAACTCGGCACAGCCACTGCTAAGACTGGAACTGAGGCATCAACTCCAAGCTAAGTGCCTTCAAAAAACAGAGGAAAACACGAGAATAATTTCCAGTACTGATCACTGATGTGTCCTCCGATGATCTGGGTCAAGCAGTAGCCCCAGAAGAAGCTGCTGAGCACGACGCCAGACTGCTTCTTGTCCCAGTCGAAGTAGGAGCTGAGGGCGATGGCGCAGATGGGCACGGTGACACGGGCACAGTACAGCAGGCACGTCCCCAGCAGCAGCATCACCGTCCACACACGGGACTCAGGCCTGTGAGGGTGGAGAGGAGGATGGGGAAAGGGTAGCTGGGATGCTGTGCCTGGTAGGGCCACGCACAGAGAGGACTTGCGGGTCGGGTTGGTTTGCTCACAAGTCTGTCTTGATAAAGTGAAGGTGAGTGCAACCCCCCTCCCCCCGGCACAAGGGCTCTGACACAGAGAGTATCCCACCTGCTGGCTTTTGGGAATGATGCTAACTTCAGCCCAAACGATATCTGACACCAGTAGCAAAATGTCTGTCCGTAGGCTGCAAGGTGGAAGGGCCTGCTTGGACAACACTGGCTGTGGATGGAGGGAAAGGTGAGGAGGAACCTGGTTTGTTTGCTTTCTTTCCCCAAACAAGAAACTGTTCTTTAAAAGATAAGGGTAACAAAGGAAAGGTCAGGGCCTGAGGTTGGAAGCATTTGCATGAGATACAGCACCTTGATAGCAAATATTTGTTATTTGGCATTCCTACCCAATCCCCAAGGGAGGTGGGGTGTGTGCTACCCTTCCTAAATAGGAAAGAAATGGAGGAATTCTTTAGAGAGACTACACATGATGGGGCTGAAGAGCTCAGAGAGAGGAGCAAAATAATTCAGCCTGGCCTGATAAGAAGGTTTAGGTAATATGAGCCATAATATGTTATTTGGTGCATGAGTACCCAGCCCCAAGAAAAGTTCTCCTGCAGGAGATATAGGCTGGAAATAAGTGGGAAGGCAATTTCCTTCTGCTCCAAGTCATTGATGTGCTTCTGGAGCAAAGAAACACATTTTGCTGCAAACATCAGGCCCAGGTGTAGGTGAATCCCTCTGCCTTCCCTCAGCCCAGCTCGTGTCACTCTGGGTCCCCCTTTGCCCATGAATTACGGAGTTAAAAACTTAGTAAGGACACACACCATGGGTATTATTTGTATTGGTCATTTCTATGCACAGAGGCCTGAGCACAAAGCACTGAGCAAACAGACTCTCTCTGCTCCAGAGATGGCTGAGCAATTCACTGTACCAGGGCAGTAACCCCTGGGCTTTCCACCCTACTAAACACACCCACCATCCGTGTGGGAAACAACCCAGGTCACCTTTTATAGCGAACAGAGCATTTATTCCTCTGTACTGGAATTATGATAAATGTAGGTTAATCCCACACAGCACAAACCCATTTATAAAGGTGTCAAACGGGCCGTCACGGGGGGAGACGAAGGAACAATGAAAAGCAGAGCACGGCGGGCAGGTGAACCCGCTGGAGGTGGATTTATTGCTGTTTCCTGACAAGGCAGATAAGCAGCTCAGTGCCAACCTCTGGCAGGAGGGACTGCAAGGGTTTCAGGTGGTGTTTTGAAGGTTGGAACCATCATTGCTGTGCACGCACAAAATAACACAGGAACTGGAAAACCTCACGCATTTCTGCTGGAGGAATAAGTAACCAGGGGTTGACATGCCTCTGCCACTTGAACAGGCTGATAAATGCTCTCAGACTCCCTTCTGGGCTTACCCTGAGAGGGAGATATCTTCACTCATACCTTCATTTGCTGCAAAACCAAAAGTGATCTGGTTTTTGATAACCTGCCCCAGCCAGCTTGAGGAGCAGTGGCTCCACCAACTCCTGCTTGCTGCAGAAAACCCAGCAGGATAATACAGGCAGGAGTTTTTGGGTATAAAGCCCCCATCAGAGGCAGAGGGCAGCTGTGGGATCACCAGCCATGGAAAACGTTATGGAGAGCCCTCAGGGATGAGATGTTTGCAGGTACAAGCAACAGACTTGTGCCTGCCCTGCCCAAATGGGCTGTTGCCAATGCAGGACCATAATCTCTCCTGTTATCTCCAGTGGCACAGCACTGATAAATTTGAGCTATTGAACCTGCAACAACCGAGGTGACAGAGCAAAGCACAGCTGCCAGTGATGTGTGTAGGTATTTTCTATTATTAAGGCACCAAGACAGTTTTCTAAACTGTGCTTTTCCCCTGCAGCAAAAAGAGACCTTTATGAGCTTTCACTGGAGTGGGGCTGAGCTCTGCCTCTCCAGTCACTCTGGTGTGATCAGAATAACCCCCAGTTATCCTGGCAAGCACAGCAGCATTTTAATGGGATATCAGATCGACAGTTCTTCCTTGTCCCCAAACTCTGGATGGCTGTGGAAGGTGTAAGTTTGACCTGAGCAGCTCAACTACCCTTTACTCCACTTCTGTTTATAGTATTGCCAAAGTCTGTTCCCCCCAGAGGGTGTTTGCAACTGGGAAAAGCAAAACCCACACACAGCAAAGTCAGTGTCTCAGGAAAGTGCAGGCTGGGGGAGCCCAGTTTGGTCCTAAGGGATTGAACCCCAAAAGAGATGAGCAGGGCAGCTCTGCCTTCAGGGCAGGTGGACAGGAGGGCATGCTGTGACCTCACATCTTCTGTTCTTGCCCCAGTGAGGTGAAGAGCATCACCCAAGGGGGTTTGGGGTGGTGGGGGGAGGCAGCCAGGCCAGCAGTGCTGGGGTCTGCACACAGCAAATCTGACCTGGATGAGAGCGGGGGCACAAAGTGCCACGTGGGTCTCTGCAGGACACCACTCAAAGCACAGCTCAGATACAGAAGGACTCACAGGTAGAGACGTTCTCCCAAGAAGCCTCCTCTCCAGCTGATGTTTTGACAGAACTCCAGGGAATATTTTTCTCTTGACTTTTATTTTTTCCAAAGCACTAAGTCTGTCTCTGGGTATATGACACAATCTCAATGTTCTCTTTGGCTGCTACTCCATTCTGTATTCTTTTCCTGTATGTTTAAATGCATCAGAAGAGACATGCTCAAATCAAGTGGGAACTATAGCATCTTCAGACTACCACTTCCTCCACAGGGAGCATATCCAGCTAGGAAAACCCACAGAAATAATGAGAGTGTCAAATGTAATGAGTAGCTGCCCACACCCACCTGAAAGCATGGCAGGAATGATTTCTCTGCAAGGACAATGACATGCTTGCATCAGAGGAAAGAGCTTTGTAAATACATTTTCTCCTAATTATAGTTATCACAGAGGCTGACAATGAGTCAATGCTCTGCTCAGTGCAAAACAACAGCAGCAAAGGTTACAGGAGGAACCTGGACTAGCCCAAAGGAAGGAATTAAAACTCTCCTTCAAAAACTAAGGAATAATGACAAATGAAACAAAAGTTTTCGTGGGTGACACCAGACAAATCAAATTTGATGGGTCCCCTGATGAGTGAGGGAGGGAGAAACTGTGCTGGAAACAACCACCCTGAGTCAGAGCAAAGCACATCTGAACCTATGGAATCACAGCCATTGCTGTCCTGTCTCAGCAGCCACAGGGACAGACCGAGCATCTCCTCACAGCCCTGTGCCAGTCCTGGCCAAGCCCCACAGACACCCCGTGTGAAGGGCCAGCTCTCCAGACCATCAGCAGGTGAATCACTGGAGCGTGTCTGGAGCCACCTAATTGACTTCACTGGGTGCTGAGTGACAGCAGCAGCTCCTCACTGCCCAGTCTGTGCCCCCCTGACCGGTCATCCCCTTCTGCTCACAAGAGACAGGCACTGCAGGTGCATCCCCTTCTCACCTCACCCAGACCCTCTTCACCAAGCGAAGCAGCCAGAACACACTTCCTATTTCACAAACCTCCACCCACCACCCAGACAGACTACAATTAGCTCAAGCCCCAGTGACTCTTCCTGGGGGCCCTGCCTTGGTTCTCCTCCTCCAAATGCAGCCCCAGGCGCTGAGTGGTCATGGCTTTGCTTCGAAGCATCCACTGATTTACCTGGGACCCAGCTCCCACCAACCTAATGGATCCCCCGCCCAGGGCATGGTGGTTAGGATGGATTTTCAAGGATGCCTGAGATTCCCAGAGGGACAAAACCCAGCCAAGCCATCCAGCAGTGGAAGGAGAGCCAGCAGCACAGGCTATCTTTATTTGCAGTGCGTTTTCCTGCTGGAGGAATTTCTCCAGTAGATGCCACAGAGCAAATATTTATTCAACTTTATTTCTCTTGACTCACCTCCCTGCTCTCCCCCAGTGTGCAGGGCTGTTGGCAGACACTGCAGGTCACTGTTGAGATGGACTTGCTGGAGCTCAGGCAATCAATCAGGTCACAGTTTAGCCCCCTCCAAGACACGAGTCTGGACCGCTGGGCATTTTCAGGTGGTAAGAGAGCTGTGTTAGACAGCAAGACTACGAACAGTCTGTCCCAGCAACAGCTCTTGGCCAGAAGCCATCTCCAATGTTTGTGGGCGTTTTCCATAACTGGAAGAAGAATTGGGAGCTGCAGCTCCTGATCTGCATTGGATGGGCACAGGTACTGGTAGCAGAGCATTAACACCCACCTCCCAGGGAGGACATCTCTACCTCAGCTCCCCTCTCTAAAAAGAGATAAAAATACTTCTGTGGGAGATGTGTGGCAAGTACATCACTGGAGTCACCTCCAGTGCCCCCAGCCCTCTTGCTTTTCCCAGCCACCACTCATCAGACCCTGCAAGAACCTCTGAGCAGGATGGGGATGAGCTCCCAGCCACGCCACCAGCTCCAAACCCAGGACACTCAGCAGCCCAAGCATGAGCCACCTCCAGGGGAACGTCCCCAGGACACACAGCCAGTGCCTGTGGGTTTCCCTGTGCCTGGTCACCTGTCACACCACAGTATGGGAACATTCCCCTCCTCATCAGCCATTCCCAGCTCCATGGGATCTTCACCCTTCAAAACCCTTTTCTCCAGCTTACCTTCCTGCAGCTTTAATTTACAGTGACCTCCAACACAATCAGGACTGACTGACAGGGCACAAACAGCAGCCGTGCACACTCCTGTGTGATAATACCCCGGTAGCTGTTTTTAACCCAGTTTGACAGTCCTCTCACTTCTCACTCTTTGTTTTTCTGAACAGCAACTTCTCCTTCCCTTGAAAATCTAACATGCTTGTCAGGAGAGAGGTTTTCCCCCCCGTCCTCGAGTTTATTTTGTCATGCTGCAGACTGGCTCCAAGCTAATGATTTGTCGCTGTCAAAAGTAGCTTTGGGGTTTAGAGGAGGTTTGGTTGTTGTTTTTCTTTTTTTTTTTCCCAATCCAGCTAGCAGCCAACAAGAGCAGCACAGAGGACACAGGGCTTTTTTTTCCTGGGAAAGCTGCTGGCTTCCTGTCTGCCTCCTGTGCTCAAGCTCCCTCCTCAGAGCCACAGATGGCAACAAAGTGGTGTTCAGCAAGAGAGCTCGGGGTTTATTCCCTCTCTTCGTTTCTTGCTTTCGGCAAAAGCAAAGATGAAATTAGATTTCATCAGCTCATAAGAGCTGGAAATAGTTGTTGAGTCCAGGTGGAGGTGGTGAGAAAACATAATAATAAAGCACAGGCGTGCTTTGCACACTGATCTGAGGACATACATGGATCAGCCGGGAATGAAATGCGTGTCCTGCTTACATTTTCCGCATGAAAAAAGTTCTCAGCAAAGTCAAGATTAAAACCAGGCTGAGGAACTTGTACAATAAAAATCCCAACCACCAAAAAAACCCCCAACCAGCTAAAGCTGCAACATCATGTTGACAAAAGATCAGAGCACAGAACTCAGAAAAAACAACGTGACCGTTGTCTCCGGGCAAAGAGCAGATCAGGTGACTGGAGACCAGCCTGTGGCCGATGGTAAGACTCCTTTTATCTCTGGAGCTTAAAGAAGCTGCTATAATCACCCCTTGTCTTCAGGTATAGCCAGAGGCTGGGAGATGGAGGGTGGTTTCAGGAGTCATTTGGTTCCCAGGACACAGCGACTTTTCCACGTTGTATTTCTCCCCTGGAGGCACCACTCAAAATGTGAGCCCCCACGTCCACTGCTGGATCTGCTCGTGGCTTTGTGTGCAACCTTCAGCCATTGATTTCTCTTCTCACTGCTTTGATCCTTCCCCCAGTTAAACCAGAGATGCTCAAACACATCCATTGCCTGAGTGGTCCTGCTTTGGCATGTTGAGATCAGCATTAAAAAGCACTCTCTCTAACTGTCCAGATGTGCTACATAAGTACGTGGGCTTTTTCAAGACTCAAACAGAAATCCCCAAGTGCTGTTCTTAGAAGAGGAGATGTGTGATAAAGGAGCCATCGGAAACCTGCAGAAAATTTGGGGAAAGGCAGGATAAAAGACAGGGCAAGAATAATGGAAGAGGAAGGAAAAGCCATCTGGAAAAAAGGGGAGGACAAAAGAAGCAGCAGCATGAACAAAGATGGAAAAAGAAACCTGCCAAGATAAGAGTTTATCTCTCCTTGCACTGATGGTGGGGACTGATCTTGGAAGGCTGCCTGGCATGCCTTTTGTTGGAGCATGAAAAGAGAACCTGTGTCACTTCCCCCACTTATTAACACCTTGCCTCCATGGCAATAACTCACTACTTGGAAATTATAAAAGCTATTTATTTGCACATACTGTTGCAAAACTGTCCACCAACCACCCAGTGAAGTTCTTTAGAGAACTGGAGCAACCTGCTCAAGTGATCTGGTGCATTGATCCTGTCCCACACTCCACCTGCCCAGTTTACTTAGGCAATAAAACCTCCATAAACCCCCCCTCAAATAAGGGCTGTGACCCTGTGTGTGTCTACACCAAACAATGGGGACAGGATCTCAGCTTCTGTGAATTACAGCAATATAGATAATGATCTGATGGGCTTTAGGGATGTCCTGCTGCTCCTCCCCATTCTTTTCACAGTTACCAGCAACACTTAAGATGGTCGGAATCACTTAAAATAGGTATGTCTTAATCAACAGGCTGTCTCCATCACAGTCCAATTTGTTTTGGAAAGTGTTATCGATGGTTTGCAATTTTTGGAAGAGATTTGGAGGGCTTGTTCTAGTCAAATATATTAATTTTTTTTTTTTTCTAGAGGAAAAATGTATAAACTCAAGCTTTGCTTCATGAAAATCTGGTGTGGGGTCGTCCCACCACCACTCCCACTTCACAAAGACTTAGGGAAAAATTAGCAAGGGGGAGACAGAGAGAAGGAATTTTCCTAAGTGCTTTAGTGGGAAAAAATCTTCAAATTTTAAGCACCCCAAATGCCAAAGGCCTTCTTTGAGACCCACCTCCTTACTCTTGAGATGAGCATGGGTTTGATTAGACTTCCCGCTCTCTGACTGCAGGAAAACTTTCCCTTGGGACGGTAATTTAAAACTGGCTATGGACCTGCTGCCACTGCAGGAAGCAATTGATGATAAATATCAATTTATCCAATGGCTAATTGCAGCTGGAAGGGGCAATTCTTCCCTTTGGCCACGTGTTCCCGTGCACTGGCACTGCTGTCACCTGCCCTGTGGCTGCCCCTCTGCTCTCCTGCCAAGGTGAGGTCACCACGGGTTCACACCAGCCCGGAGGGGGAGAGGGGAGCTCCAGCGGTGGCCACCGCGGTGGGAGTATTAAATTGAGCCAGATTTCAAAAGCATATGGAGTCCAGAGACTCACAGTTTGGAAAACCCTCTGACCACCACTTCCAGCTTCCCCACTGGTACTTCGGAATCATCATCTCATCCCACCTTCGATGGGAGAAGGGGCAGATCCTGAGGTCGAGGTGCTGGATGACATTTCCAGGGTGACAAGAGAGGAGCAGCTCTGTCCCAAATGTCCCAGTTTCTGCTCCAAACACTGGAGCACTCTGTGCTTGCCCGTGTCCCTGTTGTTAAAACTGGCCAGTTTGGGTTTAATCGTATTTTTAAGTATTTTAATTATTTAACTTAAGGAGCACTTCGTGCTGCCTAGCTGCTGCCAGCTACTATTCCAGACTTTATCTTAATGAATGAATATCGCCAGTACAAACATCCCCGCTGGAACACTTCGATAAGAACTTGACAGCGGTTTCGCGTTTAATTCCCTGACAACAGGCCAGAAATAAACTCAACAGACGTTTTTCCCCCGTGTTTCACAGTACTTCCCTACCTTCCCCTTTCCTTCTACCGTCTCCGTTGGAGTCCGGCGGGGTGAGACAGCGGGTGGGACCGTGTCCCCCGACCCCGTCCTGCGGCATCCCCGGGGGGCAGCGCCGGGGCCGGGGAGAGGATCTCGGCCCGACGGGGAGCACCGAAACCACCGCTCCGGGAGCGGCTCAGGCCGCCCGACCCCTTCCATCCAGGAACCGCATCTTTCCCAGGAGCTGCGGGCGGAGGGCACCGAGGATGCGGGAGGTCCCGGGGCCGGCAGAGCAGCGGCCGGCGGGATGCGGGGAGAGCCCCGCAAGCAGAAGGAGCGGCTTTCCCGGGAGCGGCTCCAGCCTTACCTGGACCAGTACGGGTCTCCATCGCGCTTCATGCCGTCGTGGGGGCCGCGCTCGGCGGTGCCCGCGGGCACATTCCTGCCGCCGCCCCCCGCGGCCATGCGGGCAGCGCCTTCCGCCTCCCCGGCTCACATCGCGGCGGCCGCCGGGCTCCCTCCCCGCCGGGCTCCCTCCCCGCCGGGCTCCCTCCCCGCCGGGCTCCCTCCCCTCCGGGCTCCCTCCCCGCCGGGCTCCCTCCCCTCCGGGCTCCCTCCCCCACCGGGCCGGCCACGTGTCAGCGCCTCCCGCCGCCCCCGCCCGCCGTTCGTTCCGGAAAGTCCCGCCAGCCCCACTCCCTATCCCGGGGCAGCCTCGGCCCCGCGGGGCTCGGCCCGGAGCAGGCGGCGTTCGCCCCCTCCAGCCCCCACGGACCGCTGCGATCTGCTCCTTTCCTCCCCCTTCGGTAATTACTGACACCCCCGTGGCGGGCAGGGACAGAGGGGACTGACCAGGGTGTGTCCTGCCCCTCCGATACCTGGGAAGGGAATCCGCTCCCTGCTCCCGCAGCTTTACCGGCAGAGAAGTCTGTGCTTTTTAAAGGGTTAGAACAGAGTATGATATTCCCATCCGGAAATTCCCAATCAAATAGGGGTAAGTATTCTTACAGTTTGATCTATCTCTGTTGGATAGAGGTGCTGCCATGCTGTAAGTGTCTGAAAGAGATAATCAGACTCCTTTATGGACATAAATAATTAAAAGGATGGTTATCTCAATTCAAAAGAAAAGGACTCGTGACTCATTTCTAGAACATGAACGAGCAGGCGGAGGAGCCTTGTTAAGACATCCTTGAGGCGATGCTGTGGCCGATAGCAGCCTGGATGCAGGCACGGCAAAACTTCAGCTCGGCAGAGGATGGAGGAGCTCCCGCACAGCCTGAGCGAGGTCGCACATGGCTCTTGGGAAAGGTACTTGAGCTTCTGGGCTGCACCAAGACGCGCAGGTTCAGGGCAGGCACCTCCTGTCTACCGCTCCTGCTGCCAGCAACCTCTAAATGCTTGTTTTTAAGCCTTTAGCAGACTAATATTTAGGTAACACACACATTCTTCTCCCAACGTTGAACCTTTGGCAGGTCCCTGATGAGCAGTCTGTTATTTAAGTCATGAGGCAGAACAGTATTATTGAGCTGAACCTTTGAGAGTGAAATAGCAAAAGGGTTTCTTACACCAGAGGCAGCTTCAGGAGAAGGAAAGATTGCAGAAAAAGCAAAAATCATTAAAAGTCATACTTTATCCTTTGCTTTGGTATTTTTTACTCAGAAGAAAGAGATCTATCCCAAAGGCCTGTGGCAGGCACGTACAGTCACACTGAACTGCTACCAAAAGAGGAAACAAATAAAACGAGCTTTTACTGAGGGGAACCACGTGTAGTAACCACAGGTTCATCTAGTGGTAGCCTTCCCTCCCTTTATTTGGGCAGGAAACGAAACTATGAAGTACTTTTATTCACTCTGCTACTGTGCCCGTTTCCAGAAGAGGGAGCCAAGGCATGGTAAATTGCAGCCAAACGTGCAAACCCTTGTTCAATATGTTGTTG
Source organism: Lophotriccus pileatus (assembly GCA_035583135.1). Taxonomy (NCBI): domain Eukaryota; kingdom Metazoa; phylum Chordata; class Aves; order Passeriformes; family Tyrannidae; genus Lophotriccus; species Lophotriccus pileatus. The sequence goes on from JAWWES010000051.1 coordinate 8,686,646, forward strand.
TTTTTTGTGTGTTTTTTAAAATGTGTGTATGTTTCGAATTCAGCTAATTCGAGGAAGGAGGGGAGATGAGCGCTGGTGTAACTGTAGGAGTGAAATGCGTGTAATAAGCTCTCAGAAAAGGACTGAAAAGGTCTTGGGCATGGTAAAATAATGACAAGTACCAAAAACTTGTTATCTCATACCCAGGTATGAGTTACACTGTGTTCAGTCTCGCAGCTGTGGAGTGCAGACAACTCCAACACTGACACTGCAACACTGAATCAAAATTTTAATTAGTGAGTAGCCAGTTTGGAAGTCAAGCACAAGTTTTCTTTCTCTGTGTACTCTTTGGTTTCTCTCCTTGTACTATTCAGTGTCACCTCTTCAGTTAGGAGATTGACTAATTTGCCTCTGTCAAAACCAGCTGCAGTTGAAAGAAGTGTTTGAGTGTAACACCCATCACATGCACATAAATAAGTTTAAAAAGTAAAAACACAGACATAATTCCTTTTACTGCTGTATGATTTGCTGCAAGCAAACCTTCCACCAAGCTGATTAAGTGGCAAATGGAATCAGCTCAGAAGACAGGTGCTGACTACAGAAAATAAAAATAATCTTACACAACAACATAATCTCCTCTCGTTTTTCCTGCGTTCAGCTTAATCTGTCAAAAGATTAAACCAAACAAAAGATTATTGGGTTAATATTTGACCTGACATTTACTATCACTGTAGTTTACCTACACAATGGCTGAATTATTTGAAGATTTTAAGAAGTTAAGCACAGATCAAGAGCAAATCCTGAAGGGGTGTGAAAGGAGCAATAGGCTCACATGTTCCATAAAGGACAATTGTTGTCTCCTGAAAGGACAGGCTGGCTGCAGCTTGACAGCTCCCTGCTAACCCAGAACAGTCTGAAGCAACTTGTCCACAGAATAAAGAAACCATATGTGGGTTTCTACTGCTAAATAATCCACCTTTGCAGAATTGCTAGACAACAATACACTGAAAAATAAGAATATTCACCCAGGGGGGCTATAAGGTAGCAGGATAGTGTCTGAATCCCCATGTAACATGAAAAGCACAACGCACAGGGCTTTCTCATCCAAGGTGCCTGAATGCATCAACACGCACCCCACCAGTAGTTTGACCACCCTTGTCCTTAATTTTACTGCATGAAGGCAGGAGGGGAGCAGAAAGGAATGAAGAGTTTGTAGCACCTCGAGGTGTCCATGGGGAAGTACAAATTATTTTGAGGGTGCTGCTCGTGAACTTTGTGTTCTGTCTGTGCTCAGCTGAGCACACAAAGCAACGAGAGGAGGAACAGGGCTGGGGACACCCCTGCTCACCACAGAGAAAAAACCCTCCCGGTCCCTTTTCATTAAGGACATTAGAGCACAAACAATTACTGACGCTGACATGGCTTCTGAGGGTAGAGAGATCTACAGTGCAGGTCAGAACCTGTAGCCTAGAGGCAGATGTAGGGCAAAATCTGACTCCATCCCCTTTGCTGCTCTGGATGTGAAGGGTGCTTTCAGCCGTGGCTGACAGCAGCAGCCCCGATATCCGCGAAGACACGACACACAGGGATCGCGCTCCAACTCCGTTTAATGAGCTTCGTAACCAACTTGGACAGAAGGAGGTTTGAAATAAGTCAAACAACACTCATCTAGTCAAGGATTTTTTTTTTTTTTAAGTAATGCCTTTAAGCTTATACTCAAGCATACAAAGCATAAATTTTACAAATTAAAAACAATAAAATCACCCTAGAATAATGTAATGGCTTCCCCTGTATGTACAAGGAGTGGAAAGGAGACAGAATTCTTTCCAGGTAATTTCACACATCTCAAATGCTACATAAATGCTCTCCACATGCTTTGCAATTTTTCTTTCAATGTGGGTGGAAGGAGCTAAAAGTGTTTCAATGAAATCATCTTAAAGAGAGAGAAAGGTACTTCACCTGCCTTCAAGGTGTATGTTTGCCTCTCCAAAAGTCTTGAGAGGAAATGCTTTACTCAAAATTCTGCTGTTAGTTTCTGTGCAGCAGCCTCTGCTTTTCCAGCTGTATAAAATTAAGCAGTTCAGTATTTCTCGAAGTACCACCAGCACTTCATCCTCAGGGAAGCCTGTGATCCCCCACCCTTCACAAACCCCTCCATTGTACAACAGAAGCGACCACAGCTCAGCTTAGATTTGACAGGCAGAAACAAAACACGGGAACAGCAAAGACGGTTATCAGGAAGGTGATGGCTTTGGGAAAAGGAGGGAGATTTGTAGCCTAATCAAAACACACTTGCTATGCAGCCTTTCTGCAGAGGCATATGACAGGATATTTTACAACCCAACTGCTTCACATACAAAGCATTAATGAAAAAAATATTATTTGCTTTCACCAAAGGCAAGACTGGGGGAGGACGAGTGAGTGCACCACCCTTAATGACCAGATCTGCCACCGTTGTGTTTGGAACAAATCTTCTTACAAAAGTGATTTTCATATTGTTCTAAATTCCGTGGAACAAAATATGTATTTTTACACTAAAGAAAACTGATCAAAGTGGCATTTAATAATATTTGTTAAAGTGGTTATCTAACAAAAATGGGTTAACAAAAGCCCATTCATTAGTAGTCACCAAATAAGACACTTCTCATGCATATGACAAAAGTTCATTCGTGTACTGAGACGTCTGTTTACTGTGTACAATATTTCCATAAATTATAATATGTTTCACAGCCCCTACCATTCAAGAATATTTCAAACAGATTATATATTATATTTGTATATGCAAACTATTTTATATACACTAATATAAAGATCCTTAGAAGTACCAATATCACTACCTTTATGCTTTCTCTAAAATGCATAGCTTTCGAGTATCTTCTTGCAGTTACCAAAAACTTTACAGATTAAAGCTGCTTATCAATGTGGCATGTTCATAAAAACAAAGTGAAATAGTTCTACACTAATTTTATATTAAACCCCCTTAAAAAACGTGTTTATTTTTTAATGGAAAAAAAACCAACAAGCTAGTAAAATTCAAGTAAATCTATGCTCAATCGCTGCCCAAATACTCTATGGAATTAACTTAGCGTTCTAGGAGTACAGTGAACTTCTCACCCAGGGCTGTAATACTGCATTTCTCATGGAGAAAAATGCTAGTCATGCCACAAAACCGCACCACTTTCCACTTCACCCGGGAGAAGCTTGACATGAGACTCAACAACACAGGTGTCAGAACAGAGGAAAAGCTGATCAGTTCTAGATGAAGAAATTAGAGCTATTCCAGTTTTGTTTCTGCAGTTTGTTATTAAACAAAGTTACATTAACCATACAGTTTCTCACAAACTAAAAGTTATACATGGTTTTCAGACATCAACTGACTCCAAAATTAAAGGAAAAAAAATAAAAATAAAAATAAAAAACCAAAACAACCAAACCTTCAACTGTTAAAAAGTTTGGTGTTAGAATAACCAGCCTGGGTGAAGGAAAGCCAGGCTGCTGCTGTAGTTGGGGGGCTACTCATAGCTTGTTTGTTTATATATAAACTTTAAGACCTCCATACCACAAATGCCTCAAAGTGGAGAACAGAACGATCAGTAAGAAATGGGAACAAACGATTTTGTTGCATCCATCATCTCGCTTAACCTTGGTGCTCTGCATCTCTCATAGCTGCTTAACAAACAACGGCTTCCCCCCCCAAAAATAGCTACACAAGTAAACAGTGTTCACAGTAATGCAATCAGTAACAGGTTTTGTTAGTTCCCTTAAGCCAGGTGTATCTGCAAAGCTTTATACAGTTTAATGCGTTAAGTATTCCAGTAAAATTAAGTGAAAACTAAGTTTCATTCTACAGGGTAATACCTACCATACAAGACTAGATTATGTACAGTATGGGACTGGTGTGACAACTGCCAGTGTCTCATGATGTTAAGCTGTTTCACTCATCAGCTCGCTCTTTGCTCAGCAAAACTTGATACACAGACCTAAAAATCTAGAGATAGATTTGGCAAGATTAGTGCTTCCTACCACCGGGTACAAACCAGGGTGCAGCGCTGCCATCAGTCGACCAGAACATCCCATACCCAGAAGATTACAATTTGCTGACTTGAAAGTCTGGACTTCACATGTAAAACATTAAAACTATAATTCTAACTGGAGTGAGGACAGTCAGTAAACGAATACAGATGAAGATGAACTGCATCTCTTCAGAAAGGTATGGAAGAAGTGAGAAAATGGAAATTTCTGGTATTAGACAGCCCTGCTCTGCTCAGCTCAAGGCATAAATACAGCCCAAGTAGCTCTAAAACTACAATTCAGCAAGCATGAAAGGCAGATCCTGCACAAGATGATGCATCAGGGGCTTCAACAAACATCTCTCCCCACCACTTGATTTCCCAACACAAGTCTTTCATCCTACAGACATCCAGTGGCCTTCAAAGCTGTTATCAGCCACCTGGAACCACTGCAGTGTCTACAACTGCAAATGTAACATGGGGGGGAAAGGCCCCTGTTAACAAAAACCCTCAAATGCCTCTGGGGCCATTTTGGTCATTCATGAAAATTAAGAAAAACAAACTTATTTCCATCATACTCCTCCTGAAAAGATGGGTCACTGATCCATTATGAACATAGCTCTCACCATATAAAGCACCAAGAAGTCAGAAACAAGGAAGAAAAAAAAAACCAAAAACCTAAAATCCTTAAATTATGATTTACAAGTTTGTACACTATTTCCTAAGCAAAAGGTTGACCTTACTGCAAAGTTTATAGATGAAAACTTGACCAGTTACTCTTAAGGGGAATGTATATCTGGCTATAACTTAAAGGTAGAAAATATTCACTGTTCTATATACACATTTCAAACAGGAGACAGTTAAACTGAACCGAACAGTTGCCAATATAACTCCATATTAACTCACTGGCCACTAAACTAGGCATCAGCAGCCAATTAGAAAGCTTGAGTTCTGTACTTCTAAAAATGCTATTTTTCCTGTCCTGTTTAATTGGGTTTTTTTAAAAATGTATTATAGTGCATAGCCTAAGTCAGACTTTCAAAGAGATACAGCGCCTTTCAATGCAGTTTTTGCAGCATTTAAAAGGGACTTTTCTCCCTTCAAATTAGATGTTCATTGAAAAATCTGAATTGAGTGCTGTACTGTAGTAAAAATATTTCAGTCACAGACTGATATAAATGTATACTGTGCAGTACTAAGATTGTTTGATGTCCACCTGCACACATTTTACTTGGGCTCTTCGATCGTCCCCTTGCTGAGGTCTGTCATTTTGGGGTATTTCACTTTCTTCTGGTCCAGCTCATTCTGAGCCCACAGTAGTAGTTTCAGTAATTTTGCCAACTTGGGTGTTGATTCACGATTTTCATAGTCTAGAACAGCTTGATTAACCTCACTCCACACCTGGAAAAGAAATACGGGAGTTCAGTGATAGTTTTCCTAAGATTAACACTGCTAAAGTCACACAGACATTGAGAAGATCACACCTAGGGTGTTAATTCCTCGGAAATGGCCAGGACAAAGCTCCAAAGACTATGAGCCTGGAGAAAACAAGGAAGAGAGCCAAGCAGTTGAATACATTTTAAATACATAACATGAGGCTTTTTCTGTCGCTCAAGAAACACTTCTTTTGCAAACTGCTATATATGCCTTCTGTAAGCATTTCAAAAATATTTGGACCTTACTTTTATAACACAGGAATAAAAGACATCAGTTCCCTTTGAGAAAGCACTACCTTCTGTCGCTGCATCATGTTAAGCAAGTCTCCAAATGGTGACTCTTCGGGATTATCAAAGGCAAGCAGGGCCAGCGTGCGCTCCATTTCTGTCAGGCATTCCCTGCTCTCCTCCCCTTGTTCCGCTAATTGGGTCTGAGCAAATTCCAGAGCTGCCTCTGTCTCACGCTGCCGAATCAGTTCAATCAAGTGCTGTTGCTACACACGGAAAGACAAGGAAGCAACATTAGCCACACAAATTAACAAATCCTCACTATTTCAAGAGTGCAAGATTGAGACATTAGTGTGTAATTTGAGACAAACACCAATCCTTAATTTGACAGTTTGAGGTCAATTCTCAATGTGTGAGACAAGGAACAGCAACTTGTCTGCAAAAATCTACTGAAAAAGGGAACCTGGTGCTTTTAAGTAACAGGATTTGAAAAGATGGGTTACTACAGGGACTAGCAGGAATTTGGGCTAACAGCGAGTGAAGTTGGTAACTCACAGGCTGCAGCTGCTGTTACATGTTTTCAAGTTAATAACTGTATATGAATGTTCCTCCACCATGCCACAAAGTTGCCTATCACTACAAAACAAGGCCAGGAACACCTGAAATTGCATCCACCTTCAGTCACACACCTCCAAACATACTCTTCAATTTAAATCTTAACTACTTTCTCTAAAACAAAGATAGGTCGCCACCTGTCCTTACCTGCAAGTGAAAGTAGAGATATCTGTTTGTGTCCAGCAGTTCTGGATGGAGGCTGTTTATCAATGCAATGGCTTCCTGGATCTGTCCTTTCAATATCATCTCACGGATCTTTATTCTTTCATCCAGAGTCTCTAAATCAACACTGGGTTCAATTCCAGACTCCATCCGGAATTTCTCTGCTGCTTCTTTAAAGCCCTCTGAAAAAGAAACAGTTTTACCCATAAAATATGCTTTATGAAACACTTGAAAAGAAAACTCACCAGCTTAGATGAAAACATTTGAGTGTTGCTTGTGCACTTTGGGGGTTTAAAGACTAATCTGAAATTCTGAAAAATTCTTTCTTTAGGAAGGCATTTATCCAACACAGACCAAAGAGTAAATGCTTAATTCATTCTGAACTCATGTGTCCTCATCCTCCAAGGATGCAACTTGTAGTTCGATACCTCTTAACTTGAGAGCCTATTTTATACTTAAATCAAGCACTGCACTTCTTGCAAAATGGGACTGTTAAAATCACATTTGGTTTTGCTTCACCCTCCAAACTCCAGATCTGTTTACAGAGATCTGGCAGTTTTCCTGAGAAGAGAACAGACAAGAAAAATGAATTTTGTTTCTCACACCCTATTTTTTTTAAACACTCTAACAGCTATTTTAAACCCCTAAATGCTTTCAGACACAAAACTGATTTACACCACCCACTATGATTCTCTTCCTTCAACCCAGAGGCTTCACCTCCACCCCAACGTAAATAGGGGTGTAGATGGATACAAACACCTCCGCCCTAGCACAGCTTCCTGGGAATTAGGCAGGCAGCCTAATTGCCAGGGACAATTCCCAAGGGGTTTGGAGTGTTCCAAGTACAAAGTTAGGCCATGTACTGAAAGGGTTAATATTCTGGTCTCAAACTATTTTAACAGTTCCCCTTTAGTGTTTATCTTTCCACACAGTTAAAACTTGCTTCTGATAGTTGTTCTGTCCAGCTTTCAGCCTGTTATTTAACAACAACAACTTTTCTTGAGCTCTGTTTTTAATGCCACAAAAAAGGACATCCCAGAGAAGCAGGTCATGTTTATTTACAGCACTGCAGATATCACTTGGTTTTCTCTTTCTTTCAGCAAAGAGTTCAGGTTCGTTAATGTCATTTCTATTCCACAGAATCTCAGTCTCTGTCAGCTTCCAGCTAAGAGAACACCAGAGCAGTTGGGCTTGGCTAAGAGAAGCCAAGAACAATCACTAATTTCTTAAAGCCCTTAATTCCCCTCCATCCAAGTGCCATATTCTAGCCCAAACTGAATGATAAAATAAGTGATAAAATAAGAGCCTCCAAGCATCACCACTCATTTTTACCTGTGACAAGGTAGTTCATGATAAGGCGGTTCATGTCTGCTCTCTGGATATGCAAGTTATTAAGTTTTTCCATCCATTCATCTTTCGTGATTTCATCAGGTTTTTCTGCATAACTCATCCTGGACTCTAACTACAAGAAAAGAAAAGCATCGCATTTAACGTGATTCAAGAAGAAATGTGTTTAATGTGTGTATGAATTGTGTTACTGCCCTTTTCAGAGCTTTCTATGAGCTCTTTTAAATTAATAATCCAAAAGGGAGTCTTTTATGTCAAACCACAGGTTTACATTTTTCTCCTCCTCGTTCCTGCCCTCTTTCACATCTATTTACCAGGCTCTAAAAGCTGCTTTCAGCAACCTCAGAATAAAAAATTCAAATACCATCTCCTTGTACTCACTCTTAAATCCACTCCATATAAATCTTGCTTAGAACTTTCACAGGACCTGCAGCATCACCGTGTTAAACAAATGAATCAGAGTTTGACAGGCAGCCAGAAAGACTGTGACAAACAACGCCTATGTAAACAGTATTTGCTTTAAATTGTCACCAAACCTGGGAAAGCTCCACACATTGTACTGCTACGAAACTGTCCAGGATACCTTATCCAATGAACAACTGAACACATAACCAGCTCTGCTTCGCTGCCCCAAAAAGTTCTCCTGTCAACGCTACTAAAATGATACCTCCCGGTGTTTTCCTCTACAATATTTTTGTTTAGATTCGCACGCAAAGCACTTCACCGGAGGCCCATTTAACGATTTCTACCTCCAACGAGTCACGACCACAGGGCAGCGACAGGGGGAGGAGAGGCGGCAACAACAACAGCAACAGGCACCGCCACCCTCTCAGACAAGATCACCCTCTCCGACGAGCGGCAGCGCGACCCCTCATCGCCTCCTCCGCCGCTTCCAAGGTTCTCCCTTCCCCAACTCCTGGAAATTGGACAGCCGGGGCAGGACTCGCCCCGGGGGGGCCGCGATCGCTGCCGGCCCCGCGCTCCGCTGCTCCCAACCACGCTGGGGGAACGGCGCTCCCGCCGCCGCTGCTGCTGCTGCTGCCGCGGCGCGACCCCCGCCCGCTGCGGACCCCGGGGCTCCCCCTCCGCTCCGGCCCGGCCCGGCCCTCCGCGAGTCCGGGCCACGGGAGCGCTGGGCCGCGCTCGCCACAGGCCCGGCGGCTCGGCAGGGTGAGGGGCAGGGCGAGGCTGAGGGCAGGGCAGGGCGAGGGGGACGGTGAGGGCAGGGCCGCGCTCCCCCCGCGCCCCGGGCCCGGCGCCCCCCCCGCCGCCATCTTACCGCGCGCGCCCGGGGCCGCTCAGACGCACGAAC
>JAWWES010000051.1:8695834-8720491 GCA_035583135.1 Lophotriccus pileatus
CAGACGCACGAACGCGGGGCCTCCGCCGCCTCCGCCGGGCCGCAGGCGCGCGCGGGCTCTCGCGAGAGCCGCCGCCGCGGCGCAGCGGCCAATCAGCGAGCGGGGAGCGCGGGGCGAGGACGCGCGACCATCGAGGCGGGCGCGGGTACCACAGAGACGGCGGCGCCGCGGGGCGGAGCGGCCGCGGCGGGAGGGGCGGCCCGGGCGGACATGGCCGGCCCTGCCCGGGACCCGCTCCAGGCGCGGCCCTGCCGCCAACCGCCGAGGCTGGTCCGGTCCGTGCTCGGCGAGGGAACTGCCGCGGGAGGCGGTGGCGGCTCCTGCACGGACGCGACGCGGAGGGGGTTCCGGTGGGCACGGCCTGCGGTACCCGTGTGCGGGCCCGCCGGGTTCCGCCAGTGTTGATAACGGTGGGCTGAGGGCTCGCATCGGAGATCTCCGTCAAACGTGTAGCGGCTGCTGAGGAGCTGATGAACCCACTGCGGGTTTGTGAGTCACTGCAGAAAACGCGCTGCTGCCAAAACGGGTTGTTTCACCGGCTGTGCAAAGGCCAATCCACACGCAGAGGCGACGTGTTTGATTTATTTACAGCTCTGCACAGAAACGGGTGCTGGGTGGCAAATCCACAAAGCCAGCACGCCAACTATCACAACTTTTTAGTATTTACATATTTTAGCAAACAAAGGAATGGGTATTCATTGGGTACAAGTTACACAATTATTAATTTTCTATCGTCTATTTGTTAATGAGTCACTTCTCATGCTAATTACTGCAATACTTATCCTTCTCACCTTTTGGGTCAGTGGGTTTCTTGGGTCGATGGTCACGATCTGCCCCTGTCGGAATTACCTTCTACCCACTTGGAGCTGGTTCAGCACAATTGCTGAGTTGGCTTTATCTTCCTTATATTGGGAATCCTGCCAGGTGTCCTTGTGACCCGTAAATTCTGCATTCTTTTTGTCCACTGTCCCTGGTACATGCTTGCCAAGCTTTGTTAACCTTCCCCCAGGTCTGAGATCACTAGAGCAGGTCATGCCCTAAAGCTTAACAGGGCAATTCTATCAACAAGTAGTTTGTCTTTCTAACACCTGGATGCCACTTGGAATTGTTGGCTGCCCTCTGTTTCATGGATTAAATCTCCTTTCTTGTTGTTCAGGCTTGAAAGTATTCAAAGATCAAACATCAAAGAACATCCTTTCTTAAGAAAACTACATAGTCCACATTTTGCAACAACACCTTGATTTGTAAAGTTAAAGGGAGAATAAACTCAAAATGCACACTTTTATGTGTGAAATGCTGCAAAGGATACCCCTCAGGAAAATGCAGTTTCACTCACATGGACTAGGAATGTGGACACAGTTGTGCATTTTTCACTCTTGTTTTTGTGACTGTGCAATAAAGCCCAGCTTCTAAAACTCACGTTTGTTACAATTGTGCTTACATTGAAACCAAGAAAACCTACAATGTAATAAAATTAATCACAGAGTATCCTGAGTTGGAAGGTACCCACAGGGATCATGGCCCTGCACAGGACAGCACAACAATCCCACCCTGTCCCTGAGAGCGTTGTCCAAACGCTCCTGGAGCTCTGGCAGCCTTGGGGTTGTGACACTGCCCTGGGGAGCCTGTTCAGTGCCCAAACACCCTCTGGGGAGAAAACCTTTTCCCAATATCCACCCTGAACCTCCCCTGACACAGCTCCAGCCATTTGATGAGGTCCTGTCTCTGGTCACAGTGAGCAAAGATCTGTGCCTGAATTACTATTTTATTATTTTGATTGTTATTTTAATTTGCTTCCCCAAACCAAGCTCCAAGTTTACAAACAATGCATAATTTTGGACAAAGAGCTTCCAGTATTCAGCAATCTATGCTGTTAGTTGCAACCATATAACAGAGAAAGCTACATCCTGGCAAGTATTCCTGTCAGCTGGAGAGAGCTCTTCCTGGGTTTTCATCTAAAAACCAATCTCAGTGAATTTGACTCTTTAGGAAACATAAACATTCAGAGTAAACATAAACAGAGTATTTTTGAAACTGCAGGCTTATAAATCTTTCTCTGGCTTAGCTGTCCTGACCTGTTCGTGTCAGCTCCTCCCTAAAAGGTGGAGTTTCTCGGGACACTTCCCCAAAGGGGGAGAGAGGAAGAGGATGTTCCTCTCTGGGAGCGTTTCCTGACTTGTTAATGGAGGGAAACGCGCCTCAAGCAGAGAGGAGGCAACAGAGGGTAATTCACACCACAGTTGCTATTTACAGGTAAAGATTAAATAGTAGGTGTAATTGCTTTCTAATAAATAGAATAACAAAATGAATAAGTAAGGTAAAAACGTGGGAGCTGCTGCTTGTGTGGAGCTGACACCTGGTTTTCAGAGGTTGAGATAGTCAACCAACTGCAAAAGAAGTTTCCCTTCACTCCTTCGTTGTCCCTGAGCTGAAGAAAAGTAAAAATAGGCTAAAAACCAGCTCCTGAGCTGTGGTTTTCCTTGCCATGAAAAAGACTTCAATGGGGTTTGGGGTTCTCTTTGTTTGTTTGTATTTTTGGTTTAGTTTGTTTTGTTTATTTGTACTTGTTTTTAAAGCATTTTTAGGAGTCGGCATTTTTTCTGACCACAAAGTTACCAAAAAGAAGTTTGTAATATTTCAGTGCAGAATATCGTGGCCAGCTGCATTTCATCATGAACTTTAGTGACAGGACAAGGGGGAAATGGCTTCAAACTGACAGAGAGCAGGATTAATGAGAGATTAGGAAGAAATTCTTGACTGTGAGGGTGGGGAGGCACTGGCAGAGGTTGCCCAGAGAAGCTGTGGCTGCCCCATCCCTGGAAGTGTCCAAGGCCAGGTTGGATGGGGCTTGGAGCAACCTGGACTAGTGGAAGGTGTCCCTGCCCACGGCTGCTTTTTGCTTTCATCTCTGCTCTTTTCATGGGCTGACTCTGCCTCTGTTTTTTCCTGGCTGCTGAAACTGGCTCACCAGAACAGTCAGTGAGGAAGAAGTGAGGGAAGGAATGAGCCATAAAATAAGTGTTTTATTTATATTTAAGGGCTTTGTACCCAATGCTGATGCCTTAGTGTCTGTCCTGAGGTTTTATGAGTCACAGGTAAAACCCCGTGTGTGAGACACTACAAGTATAAGTAAGGCCAATTTCTAGAAAACCAAAGTTTTAAAAAACATTAATTAGGGAAGCCCAATGGATAAATAAATAAAGATGTGCCAGCTGCAGAGGAAAGTCTCAGTGTATGGACTGCCCAATAGCAGGAAAGGTTTTGGAAGGCAGTGGAAAGAAGTTTTAAGCAGTTAGTGGTGAGGGATTTGTAGGTGTCTCAGCGTAAGCTCCTCCAGTGCCTAAGAAGGAGAGACAGGTAAGGTGCTTATTAGACTGTTTTAGAAGCTGATTAATAATCATTAATCCCTGCTAGGACTTCCCAGCAGAGTTTTCAGTTCAAACCATTTGCAAACTACCATCATGTTACAGGAGAGGATGCCTAAACTGAAACAAAACTCACATTATAGTGATTTCAAAAAAGCTCTCCTTCTGCTTGCTGCCAGGACAGTGTAAATTCAGACTGATAACCCAGGAGTAAATTTCCCAAAATAAAGGAAATTAGGCTTTAGCAGGAAAATTATTAGGAATTGAATGAGGCAGGGAAAGAACTGAGGTGCTGATGGTGAAGGTGACACAGGTCAGCAAAGGAAGATCCTCCAGCCTGGGCTTTGAGACAAAAGTGTAGGGGTTTTGTGGTTGAAAGTGTAAAGTGCTCAGGTGTTTGGTGGGTGTGCAAAGTGCATCAGCATTACGTTAAGAGGGTGTAAGCCTCTTACTAAATGTGTGTAAGAGGAATTTAATACCTGTTTCACTGCAGGATCCCCTATGGCAGACATCCTTTTTTCACTGCTGGTGTGCAATTCCTTTTTTTGCATGTTCCATTTCCCTTGGCATGTAATTCCTGGGTTGAAGCAGCCCCTAGATGCTAAATTTGTACATTAGCAACATGTTAGTAGCTTTTTCCAGAGCATAAGTCACAGTGCAGCTTGATCTGCCAAACCTAAAGTATTTCCCCTCCATGTGATTTCATTTATTGCAGCTCTGTAGCTGCAGAACAAAATCTGAACTTCTGCTTGCCAATAATCGTGGTGTCTTGTACTTTTGCACAGGAATCTGTTGGTTTTTTGTTTTTTTGTTTTTTTTTTTTTTTTACCTCTTGGTGTTTCTGGGTGAAGTAAATATTAGAACTTTCCCAGTTTTACAGGTTGAGAAAGAGGCTGACTATGCCAATAGCACCTTTTCCAACATCACTCTGAGCTTTTACCACCATAAGTTTTGTGAATAGAATTTAGACTCCTAAAAGATGTAATCAGATTGCTCGATAGAATCCTGTAATTCCATAGAATTATTACGAAGTATGTTTGTTTCCTTGTGTTTTCATTCCTTAACCCATCTCAGTAAACACTGCACCTGTCTGGAATCCAGCTGAAATCCATGTTACCAACCCATGAGGAAAAATGTGTAGGATTGGAGTCAAAACCTCACACCTCCAGCTGCCTAAAGGCTCTTCAGATGCCCAATTCAGGAGTGGCTTTGGGTGTCTCCTGTAGCCCTCAGAGACCACGAGGTGTGGGTGTTTTTGGGTGCCAATGTCCAAAAAGGTGACAGAAGGAAGAAAACATGTGCATGGGAGTTAACTCTGTAGCAATTCACATCATCTTGGATCCTGGAGGGTGGTTTGGGTAGTTCAACCACAGTTAACGGCCTTTCCCGGGAAGGCTCCATGCGTTGGACTGGCAGATCCAGAGAACGTTCCCCTCACGGCAATCCACAACTTGGATCCAGAGGAGAGCGTTGCAGCAGCGATTTTCCATTTGGTTTTCTAAAACGGGTGGAGTGGAATAGGAAAACCAAAGCAAACCCCGGTGGAGCGGGCACAGCTGCCGTGAGCAGGTGGGTTCTGCAGCAGCCCCGCCGCCACGTCCACCCCGTGAGGGAGTTCATTGCGAGCGGACACCGCTTGGCACCGATAAAACCCGCGTGGTTTCGCTCCGGCCCGCGCACCCTCAGGTGTGATGGCTCAGAGCTGCCGCTCCCGGGGGGTGAAATCAGGCCGCGATTTCAAGAACAGAGCCGGGAGAGGTGTGAGGAGAGCGGGGCTGTCCCGCCCGGGTCCTCCGGGAGCCTCGCGCCAGGGGCGGCGCTCTGGGCCCCGCGCCGCCATCTCGGTGTCGGTGTGGGCGGAGCGGCCCCGCCCGGCGCTGCCGCGGAGCGAGGAGGAAATGGCGGCGCGGCTCGGCTGAGACCCGCGGCCGCGGCGGTGAGACCTCCCCCCCATCCCCCTGCCCGCGGTGAGTGAGGGAGGCGGGTGGGGAAGCACCGGGACGGGAGGGGAGCGGGAGCGGGGCCGCCGCGGCGGCGGGGAGGTCGCGGGAGAGGCGGCGCGGCCGCCTTTGGGCTCGCTCTAAAATGGAGGCGGGCGGGCGGCCTGGTTGGGGGGGTGCTCTGAGGGGACGAGCGGGGCGCGGGCACGGCACGGCACGGCTCGGTCCGGCCCGGTCCGGGGGAAGCGGCGGCTCCGCGCGGGTTCGCCGGGTTCGCCCTGGGGTCCCGCCGCGGCGGGGCCGGGGCGGAGCGGGCGCTCGGCGGGCGGAGCGGGCTGAGGGCGGCTCCTCCATCTTGCGGGGAAGGAGAGCGGAGCGGAGGCCGCGTGTGCTCCGAGCCCGTCGCCGTCACGGCCAAGCCGACGCCGAGGAGCTGCTCCGGGAGGGCCCCACCGGCTGTACCCGCCGCTCCCGGGCGGTTCTCCGGTCCGGGGCAGGCCGGGGAGGGGCAGCGCCCTTGGGGACACAGAAAGCCGACCGAGCCCGACCGAAACCGATCCGGGCCGGAGGAGGGGGAGGGGAGGCTGAAACTGACCTGCCTTGGGGAGATGTTTGTTTTCTCTGGACATCTCCTTATGGGTGAGTTAAACATGAGGAGTTGAACTGCATCGTGTTCTGCTGACTCTTTTTGGGGCCGGGGGAGGGGGGGGACGGGGCGAATATTTAGACACTGGAAATTGTGAGCTCGCTTTAAATATTTAATAAGTTAATTCTCAATAACAATCCTGTGTCTCTGGCACTAATGTACTTAAATGACGCAAATGTGCTTAAGTACTGTCTCTTGGAGGTGAGGGTCGTTTGGATCTGCTTATTTGGCTTTGCAAAAGCCATTCTCTAGTGGCGACCAAATTTTGTTTCATACAGTTAAATAGTTTTTAGTTTATACCTCCAAGTGATAGCCGTATTTTAGCTATGAAAATCTTACCCTCTGAGCTTGTCATTTCATAATGTGTTATAAAATGAGTGTGTGTTACACTCTCTCTTCAGTTTTAATGTTCAGTACTTTGAAACAGTGTGTTTTTCTTGTGTGGGCTTTTCTTTCCAGGAACTTCAGGGAGACAAGAAATACTGATTCCTTTTATTTAACTCAAAAGGATGTATACAGCATTCCTACATTCCCGTGTTGTTTTTTTTTCCTGGATAATAGAGTTGAGACTTTTTTGCAGAAATAGTTCTTTTGAGTACTTAGTCATCAGAGCCTTTTTAAAGTAAATTCTTTGGCAGCTGAAACTCAACCATATTTTGCTATATTTTATGAAGGCTTTTTCACTTTTTTTGTTTTTCTGTTTTTCTCCGTTTCCTTGTAACTTGTAATTTGAATTAGTTTAGCTTCAGCTGTCTTGGTGCTGCTTCTACAAACAAAATTTGCCAGCTGTTTAAGCGGTTTAACTGCTGGGCAATGAAAAATGATGTGTAGTTACTGTACAAGGGTAGCATATACTGTGTTAATTGTAACAGATATTTTAGGTTGTGCTCCACTTTTATGTATGCCAGCTGCTTGTTATCATTCCATGACATTTGGAACTTTCTATAGGAATAAATATAGAAGGAAGCTCAAAATAACTGTTCAGTCAGGCCTGAAATTTTTTCCCTTGACAGTTCCAGAAACATGTCACACATAAAGGTGTTTTAATGCACTTTGGTGGAAGGATAAAGGCTCCTGTAGGCCTTCAGCCTCCTTTGAGACTGCAAGATCCCAGTGATTTGCAAATCAAATAATTGGTATTTTCAAGACTAGCCTGTAAATAATTTCTTTTTCAAAGTTTTTGTGTTGTTTGTTTCTTTAAGGGCTATTTTAGTTCATTTCTGTTGGTATGCAAATGAAGGCTTTGCTCTGCTGCAAATATATGTACACTTCAAGAATGTCTACAGATTTTAAAACTGTTGAAATATTAAATAACAGTATAAACTATATAAAATAATATAAAAATGTAGTATAATAATATTATATAAAATGTATATAAAATTACATATGGTATATTACCTATTATGTAAACATATCAGTATATATTAAGTATATAAAATATAGTATAATGTAGTATAATATATAAATATAATATGCAATAATAATATAAACTAATATATACTATATAACCAAGTATATATAATATATATATAATTGACCCAGTGCTTCATAGGGTGTATTTCACATAACTAAGAGATGTCTTTTGAGTTAAAAAAACAAACAGCACCAAACCCCTGAAACTCCCCAAAGAAATGCAAATAAAATCAAGTCTAGGTTAGTAAATAAAATTGAATAAATACTTTTTCAGTGTCTAGTGGGCTCAAAAGCCAGTGTTTGTTCTACTTAACCCAGGTTCACTACTAAGATTTCTCTGGCAGTCGATTACATTATTTGTTTCTGGGTTAAGATAGTCATTATCTTCATAGCTGTAACTTACAGTGATGGGATTTTATTTCTGTACAGCCTGAAACTTAGCTAGAGATATTAGTGGGAGAGGAAGGGCAAGGATTGTAGGGGTTGGGCTGAGAGTTACAAAATGGAACTGATCGAAGGAGAAGGAGGGCCTGTACTTGTCAAGAGCAAGATGGGATTGTTTCAGTTGACAGAAGTGGTGGTGTCTGTCTGCACTGTTTTTTTTCTCTGGTGCTCTTTCTCTTGTAGTGCTACAAATAGCAGGGCAGTGGTAGGAGACTTAATATAAGTGAGATTTACCCAAGAACTGGTTCCTGTTTGTGTGTGCAGTCAAGCCTGTGTCCTCACTGGGGAATCTCCAGCCAGCTGCCAGTTAACACTTGGAGGGTTGAACTGCTCTGAAGCTTTTATCTAACCCGGCTTCTGAGACAAGGGGGTACTTCACAGTTGTGATAATGGGGATGGTCTCAAGACCACTGATAGATTTTTAGGTTAAAAAGCTTAAATTTCCAGTTAGGGAGCCGAGACAGACAGGTTATATGTGCATTATGTGTGTTCTCCCAGTAAATCCTAATCAAAACTGGAAACTCAACTGTGTGTACTGCATCTTTAATAACATAATCAGAGTGCTGCAATTGCCACGTTGCACCAAATTTTGAAGAACTTGTGTTTTACTTCGCTTAATGAGGTCACTTTATGAAATAAGAATAAAAATGATAGCTGGTCTCAGAGGTTATATTTTAGTTCCCTTTTTACAAATGAAATAAGGGGGAAAAGTGTAAAACCACATGATTTTGTTTTCTTCCAGCTGCTTTATTGATAGAGTCAGAAATGATAAATTATTTCAAAGTAAACAAGCTGTGGGATAAGAAGGAGTTAAACTGTAAGGTTCTTGGATTTAGCTGTTGGGATTACAGCTGAGTGTTCCTAACAGCCCTGATAAAGAACTGCCTTGGTGGAGCAATGCCAGAGGGTGTGAATATCCTTCCCAAAGAACAGTCTTCTCTGAGCATGTGCTGAAGAGATCAAGTTCAGTAGCAGAAATTGAACATTAGGTAAATAAGTGGTATGTTTTTGCTAAATATTTTCATTCAAGGTGATGGAAAAGGAATGGTAAAGATATTTACCCAACCAGAGGTAGTTTTATTGTCTAAACTTACAACCACAGGTAGTCAGATTGGTAAGTACTGGGGCCTATAGAAGATTTCTTGTACAGAGATGGTCATGCTTGGGTTTGAAATCTAAGCTTTTGACCGTGGGAAGCCACCTTCAGCACTTTTTAATCTGTATAAAATGGAAAAAGAAACCAGCAGAGCTCTCTATGCTGCCTTGATTCCTCTCACAACTTTCCCTGATGAGCAGAATCTGTTTGTGACCTGATTTTCGCTCCTGCTCTTCAGACCCTGAGAGCAGAAGTAAACCTGACCCAAAAATTCAATTTTATTTTGGTTTGGGGTAAATTTTCATTGTTAGGGCAGGTGTGGGATTATCTTACTCAGAAGGACGTAAGTAAAGACTAAAGAAGGTATTGTAGGAGTAATAAAACAGAGAAAGTCTGTTAGCAAGTCAGTGTTAACCACCCGTGGAGCTCTGACTGGAAAATAAAAATGACATGTATATGATACTTTTCCTTCCTCTTAACATTAGCTAATGTTTTTACAAAGGCAGAATCAATATGAATTTTGCTTCTCAAACAGTTAAAGCGCCTCCTATATTGGAGGATGTGACGGTGTAAGTGCCTTGTGTTAAGGGTTGCTGAAGCCGTGTCAGTGCAGTTCTCACAGTTCTCTCCCCATTTACTGACACAGAGCTGTGCTGGCAAAACCTCTCCTGCCTACACAGATACCTTAGAATCTGTTTGCTAATATAACTTCTTCTTTCAAGGAATTTGAGTGAATTTCAAAGTCTTTTTGTCCCCCCTGAGATGAGCTGATTCCTGCTTGGAGGGGCCTGTGCCAGTGTGTGAAGGAGCTGTGGTTCTGTGTGCTGCTGCCCTGGGGTGGTGCTCACCTGCCCCACCCTGCAAACAGCACACACAGGTAAAAGTACAGTTTTGCAGGTGTAATTGCACCGATATGAGGCACTTAGGCCAGCAGAGCTCTGCTGATTAGGGATTGTAGCCCTTAACATTCCTAAGTGCCTTGAATGTTTCTATGAAAATTGCTATTTAGCTGAATTTAACCGAGAACTTCAGTCTGCTTCAAAGAAGCACTTTCTTGCTACTTACACAGAATAAAATACTGCTGTAATACCTGGTGCTGTTCTAATTCTGCTGCAGGACCTGCCCAGTGGTCCATCCCTTCGTTCCTTGATTTTTTTTCCTGACTGTTCTGGTCCTTTGTGCTGCAATCTGAAATAAGAGGGGTTTTAAAAAATATTTTGCTTGAGAAGATAATTTTGTGGCCTGAAAGACATCAAAATAAACTTCAGAGTGTGTATTTTGTTTTGCATAAACCAGGGAGCTGCTCTGTGTTTTTGCTTGGAGCATTTGTCATACTGTGGAGTGGCTCACTGTCTTTGCTCTCTGACTGCTCCTGTGCCCAGTCTGTGTGTGCTGACAATCTGATAACCTGCTGCTGGGCACACACATTAAATTCCTCACTTCCAGGAGGTCCCACATTCACTGCAAACGTGCAGGATCCCTGTCCCTGCCTGCACAGGTTTCCATCCTGAGGCACTGGCCTTCTTATGAGGCTTCCATAAGGTAAGTGAGCAGCCTGACAGAAACCATGGAAAGTGTGATGGTGTGTGTTTTAGTTTCAGACACACAGCAGAGAGAGTTTATAATAGTGTGTGACTAAAGACATATTCATTTGGAAAGGTTATTTTGTTTATTATTACAAGCACAGAGACCAAGTGAATGTGTCTGTTCTTTTTAAGGGAAGCTGTTTCTTGATATTTTTTTATTTTAAAAAGGAAGCTGACAAGTTGGTTTGCTATAAAGTCTTTTTCTTAACTTAAAGTATTGATCTTGGGAAATTTACAAATGTATTGAATTTCATTTTTCATGAGAGAAGAGTCTAGAAGAAAATTGATAATTGTTTTTGCATCTTTGGATATTTAAAGAAAGGAAGTAATTAATGTTCACATTTTGAGTCTCATCGGTTGATTGGTGTCAGCACCATGTGTTGTTACTACCTTCTGTCACGTAAATGTGCACTTACTGGGCTCTCACAGATTTCTTGAAAAAATGTCTGTGAGACTAAGCAAGGGGATTTCAACAGATGTTTAGAAACCTCTGAATTAATTTTTTTCCCCAGCCCCATCTGGAGGTCTGGTCACCTTGGTGTGCTCAGGTGTCTCTGGGGAGCTTTTCCCTTCATGATGTGGGAACATCACACCCTTTCTTTCCACCACCTTCAAAGGGTGCAGAGTCTTTGTCCTCTGGTTCAACCACTTGTATCCTGGGGCAGCCTGATCTCCCAGGCTAATTCATTTGGTTCTTTTCCATTACTTTTGGGAGGAACTTGATGGCTACTGCCCAATACTGAAAAATGAGGCTTTACAAGGACTAGAACCAGTCTCTGTAATGGGAGGGCAGAAGCAGCAGGTCTGGGTGGATGTGAAGTGTGGGACTGTACTGGGGGTGTCCGTGGTGCCATCCCTGACAAATTAATACCATGTTGTGTCTGTGCATCAGAGGATGAAATACTATTCTCATGATAAAAGCTACCTTAAAAGCAAATCATGGTGATACTTTGTCTTCACTTGGCTGTAGCACTCTTCATATTTGCCTGGAATTATTCCTGCTTCCTGCAGTTTAAGAAGGGTGCACATTTCTAAAATTAGGCTGGGTTGTTCCTGAGGAACACTGGCTGTATTACTGAGTTAGATGTTACTCAGTCTGCATCTTGCAAATTTAAAAGCTTGTTAATTTTTTTAAATGGGAATAATATATCAACTCTAGAATAGGAAGGAATGAACTGTCACTTCTGTGTTGTTAGTATTGTGGGTAGATGAGGCGATAGCTTTGTTTGTAATCTTGGAATTAATTTAGTGTGTTTAATGATAGCCAGCAAAGCACTTGCAGGAAAGTGTTACAGTTTTTGAAGTGTTATTTCTTTTTGGTTTTATTCTTCTAGGTCTAACTATAAACATAAATACTTTGATTTTATGCAACTTTAATTTTTAATATGATCTTTCAAATGTAAACTTCTGGCATAAAAGTTTTATATTTTCCAGAGATGCTTGAACTTTTGACCTTGAACTGCAGCTTGTCTACAGTAGTCAAGTAGTGAGATAGTAAATTATTTGGAGTGCAGGGGAGGAGTTTGGGATCACAACAATTTTCTTATCTCACAATATCCAGAGCTAAGTGAGAGGTCATAGTCCTAAAGCTTTTCAACTCTCCTTGCCTCTCTTGTCACAAGGTTCCCATTTCACAACCATTTGGAAGGTGTTTCCCTTCTTTGATAAGATATTTAAATGGATAAACAGTGGATACATTTTATATTAAAATAAAAGCCCACATGGCAGTTGTTCTGGAGTATCTGATTTCCTCTTGCTTTCCATGCAAGTCATCTGTTCTTGGACCTTCCACGGCCGAGCAGGCGGAGGGAGCACCCCCAGCCCTGTGTGCACGTGGCTGTCCCCAGTGCCAGGGCAGGACCTGTTCCTGCTGCTCTCGGGGTCAGTGCCTTGTGCCTTTTGTCCACGGTCTCACTGGAACTGCTTGTTCATGTACAAAGTAGGTGTTGCCCTACTGGCATCCTTTGGGCTGCTTTTGGAGTGCTTGTTGATTTAAGGGATTAATTTTGTTGCTGCTTAGCAGAAAGTGCAGGTTTCCCAGCTGTCACTTTTGACAAATAGGGATGCAAAGTAATTTTCAATGGGATCAGTCTTCTGAGTGGGAATGCATCAGCTGAGCCATGCCAGCATTTCTTTTATTTGCATCAGAAATTATGTTCTTATACGAGTTCTCAGACAATCATTTTTTATTGGTGTGATATTGCTATATTTTCTTATTAAGAATTGTTTAACTCTTAAAGGAGCCTATCATAGACCAAGCCCAGTGCCTCTTTTACAGGGAATTAAGTCAGCAGACAGTGTAAATTGTGGTTACATTAGCTGTTACATCATTCTACAAAGCATGCTTTCTCCCCTGTTCATAACATCCTGTAGTTTCCTTAAGAAACCTGTCCTGGATATTTGGGTTCTAGCCAAATACCTTGCATGTCAAATCTTCTGATTCTGAAGAAATTCACTGAAAAAGTGTAACTAAAGGCCAGCTACAAGTCATGCTGATTGAAGCTGGTATCCCAAATGCTGGCATAGACTGGATTTCTGTCAGGACATAGAATGGAACTTATGACTGACGAATGATCCATGCCTTGAATACCTGGAAGGTATAAGGTTGTTATGCTTTGAATTTCTTTGCAGATGCAAAGAGTGTTCTGTCTTCTCACTAATCTTCATGTTCAGAACTTTATATTGTCTGTTGTGCCTGTTTTTTCTGCCCTGGCCATTGAATTTCCATAATGTATCTAAATCAGTAGCTGGAGCCTTGGTATGAAAGTATTCATGAGATATTTTGAAATCAAAAACATCCTGTGGAGTTGTTACTGTGAGTAGGGAGTGGGAAAACTAACAGATATCAGATATTAATCATGTGGACTAAAGTATTCATGCAAGGGGCTGGTATAATCTCTAATGAGTTACCAGAGTTGGTGCAGATTACAGGCAATTGGCTGAGTATTGAAGAGCCTTGACATCCAAGATCAGGGGATGAGGTGCAGCCTATTTTGTTACCTGGCTGTGACAATGAGAATTGACATGGAATAAAGATCACTAGTCTTTCATACACATTCCTCAGGAAACTAAATAAAATCTGCAGTAATCTGAAACTGAAGAATTTACTCTGAATAGACAGACTTTTTTTTGTACATAAGTTCTTAGATAAAGGAGAAATTAAATTAAACATATTAAGCATTTTATTACTAAGGTGCCTTTCAAAATTGGGTTTTTTTGGAATGAAGTCTTCCCAGTTAACTGAGGCAGGGAATTCTTAATTCAGTTAAAATGGTCAGTTCTACAAAAGACAAAACCTTTATGTGTTCAGAGGACCCACTTAAGGGAAATAAGAGGAAAAAATAGAAGAGGAGATCCTGATTTGAATGTCTGTTTATAGGTGATTTATTGAATTGGCCTTTATCTAAAAGACAAACATAAAAAAGGTGGGTGTTTTTTAAAAACTTCGTTCTGTTGTGGTCAGATTAAGAATCTATATCGGGGGATCTTGAAAAGGGTTTAATGAAGTCACCATCAGCAGATCCAGGTGTCCTCCCTGCAGGTCCTGCCATTCACATCTCAGCTCTGTGTTACTGGCAGAGAATCTCTCTCCTCTTATGCCTGGGATTTGTAGAGTGTTGGGTTACAATGGAAAGCTGTAGATAATTGTGCTTTGTGTGGGGTTTTGTCTGAATGGGAGAGGGAAAATATATTTACAGAGCAGTGGAGCGAGGTTATGAGCGGTGGTTTTGTTTGTTTAATGAAGGTGTGTTGGAGGATAGGTTTTTAATATGTATTGTGAGGTGTTGCAGTAGAAGGATTTGAAATTTGGGAATATTTTTTTCTGTCTCTTGTTAAATTGGCTGCTGGCTCTGCTCTGGAATTTCTTCAGTCTGTGTATACTGAAAACCACACGTGTTTACAGTAGCTGGAGAAGCCCCAGGGATCCTGAGTGTGAGTACTGGTCTCTGTACTCTTGCAGTGTGGCAACCCTGTGTTTTCACATTTGTTACTGCTTGAGGACAGCTGACCAAATTGAAATTAAAAGCTTGTGTCAGCTCTGTGATTTCTTTTTCCCCCCCTAGGGTACAGTACTTCTGTGCTTCCATTGCTTCTGGATTGTGGGTCCAGAATGAAATCAAGTGCCTGACTTGTTCTGGGAAAACTGGAACATTTTACCTGAAAATGAATGAGGGAGAAAAAAACCTAAATAAATGTTTCCTTGGCTGAATGTCCTTTCTCCTGTGCACAGCTGATACTGTACATCAACTTTATGCTCCACTTGTAGAGAAGTGACTGTTCTGTTTCACTGAGATGCTCCTGCTACCACAGCAACTCTTGATTTGTGTTTTGAAATTCATTTATAGTTTAGATATTTTCACACTGCAGACTTTCTCCCAGAAGCCATTAACCTCAGGAGAAACCAGAGGGCCTTTGGAGAAAGCAGCACTTACTAAATATTAGTTTGCCTTTCTGTCCCATCAGTTATAGAGATTCTTGCCTCACTTTTTCCAGAGGTACAAAATATTCTTTCTAAAGGAAACGTGGCAAAAAGACAGGATGATGCTGATGGGAATTGTCTACTAGGGGAAATACAATAATTCTCATTTTCCAGCTAGAACTTCCGGTTTCAGAAACATGATTAATATTGTATTAGGAGGATGTAAGTAAAGCTATCATGGATGTTTGGTTCCTTTAAAACAAGATGACCAGTTTGCTGCTTCAGTTGACATTTCTGTCAGTATCTCAGCTGCAACTGAGTAGTGATTTAGTGAACTTGAGAACAAAATTAGTGAAAAGTCCTGCTGAATGTGGAAGAGATACAAGTGTTTGAAGACTTCCAAAGCTGCTGTATGTTGTAGTAAATATTTTTGCAGGCGGTTTGTAGACAGTTTGTTTAGAAGTGCAAAGTGTAATTGTGAGGTAAGGCTTCCATCCTTCTATGTTTTGATAATATTTGATTTTTCAGCTGCCTTTAGGCACTTAAGTTTAACCTGTATTAAGATGCAGTTCTGCAAGAGCAGGTTCATGTAAAATAAGTTTGAAACTTCCTCTGTCTTTCACGAAAAATGTGGCAGAGGAAAAACTGGAGATAATAACAATAAGAAATGACCAAGCATTTTACAACGAATTCTCAGGGCATTATATGTTTATATCTCTCAAATTTGAAATTATTTTAAAATTGCAGTTCTGTAAAAATTCTTTCCTGTAGATAATGGAGATGATACAGTTAATAGCAATGAGATAACATCCACTAAGGCAAAAAGAATTATTCATGTGTAGAATCTCTTGATTTTCAGTTCTGATTGGTGCTAATGCTGCTCCGTGCTCAGTCAGAGCTGCAGGCTGTGCACTCTGCAGCCACTGGGTGGGGAGTGACTAACACTGGAAAAAGTCCATTGTGTTCAGCCAGTCGTGTCTCCTGAGAGGTGATGCTGGTTCTGGTTTTGGAATGTTGTGGTGACACAGCTCCATGACTCAAACATAATTCCAGGAGTGTGTTGTACATGGGGCCTTGAATGCCCAGGTACAGCCCCATGAACACAGTGCCTGTTCTTTCACTTTTTATGTGCTCTAGAGGCACAGTTTGTTTCCTAGTTTAATACAGAGTTAAACAGGAAGTGATTAGCTGACTTTCCCTCTTCCTTTAGGCATATCACTTAAAAATGGCATGATGTTGGAGATTCTGAACAGGGAGAATGAAAGGTTATTGCAGGACAACACCGTGGAATAAGGCACTTTAAACTCGGTGACAGACTCCCTGGATGTAATCATGGGTTCAGACAATGGAGCAAAATACAGATTAGAGCAGGTATTCAACGCCATGAGTTATAGCACCAGGTGCTTTATCATTAGTCTGTTCTGTTGGTTTTTTTGTTATTGTTAATTTTTTTCCTCCTGAATTTGGAGTGGGAGTAGTTGGCTGAAGGAAAGAATGTACATAATGTACATCATCCCCTATAGAGAGGGTACAGGGGAAGGGAACTACTGATGTGCACCTGACTCCACACTTAATGTTGTATTTCATAATTCTGTTTTGCCACAGTCATACAAATCCTGAGATTATTGTTCACAAAATAATTAAGTGATCCAGTGATGAGAGTTGGATTTGGAGAGGAGTTTGTCTTTTCCCTTTTCCTTATTTTTGGGACAGTGACATGGCATTGGAGAACACTAGAGGTGATCACTGCCTAGGGAGTAAAAGGGGATTTTAAAGAGCAAAGATGCTTTAAAAGTTGAGGACTTGAGAGATTTGGGGGAAAAAAGTATTCCTTAAAAAACAAAAGTCAGACTATGTCTTGGCGTGGATTATCTAATCTGTTTTAAAATAGAATCTCCTGTCTTGGAGTGTTTCTAAACAGTTTTTACTCCTTTGAAAGAAATATTAATGTTTTAGTTATGTCCTACACCTGCTGTGGCAGTTCTTCTGCATCTTTAATTGCAGAATGCTGACACACAGGCTCTGTATTCAGTTTTGTTCTTTTGCCTTCACTAATTTATTTTACAGTCCAGTTCATCCTGTCCAGCTCGGCCTCCTCTTCCTCCCAGATTCTTTTCCAGTGTTCTTGTAGCCTGGTAAACTACTTAGGGTTAATGCAGGCATTTCCTACTGATGTTCAGGCTCACATGCTCAAAGCTGCAGTGTCTTCTGTGATGAAATTTTGTATAAACTGGTAACTGTGCCCTATTGTAACCCAGGCCAGGCTGATGGAGTTTAAAAACACTTCTGTATTTTCATTGAATAGTATATGCTTAGTAAATTCCACTCTCGGAATCCTTTTAAGTACTGTTCATGGAATAGAGTCTTGATTACAGTTTGTTGCTGTTCTGGAAATCTTCATGGGATCTGAACAAATTCATGGGACTGCAGTTGTATTTTGTATTTCTTTCAAAGGTCTCAGCTGTGGGTAAGTGTGGAGGTGATACTGCTTTATTTTGTTGTGTTTTTTTTTTCTTTCCAGTTGCAGTGTTTTTCTGAAAGGACAAAACTGTCAAGAAGACAAAATAATGGAAATTGCTTTATAATGTAGTAGAGGCAAAACAGTTCTTAATTTAGGTAAACAATAGTAAGGTAAGTTAATAAATATATCAGTGCCTTATTTTGTCTCTTTCTTTTTTTCCAGGAGCCAGTAGGAAAAAGGATTGATTGGATCAGCATTTGGACCTGCTGACAACTTGGAGATTCATTCAGTCTGGCACTTCTGAGTCAGGAATTTCAGCATGTGCTGGCTGGATGATGCTGAATGACTCTGATCCTGTGCTGCCCTCCTCTGGCTCAGCCCTTCAAGGAGAAACCCTTCGATCCTCTAATGCTGTGTCAGGTAAAGCATAGAGAGCACGTTGAAGAGCCTTCTTCGTTCTTTACACTGTATCTGGAATTTAAATCTCAGAATTTGGATTACCTCTGCTTGCAGCTTTTAACGTTTCCTCGTCTTCCAGGGTGTAAATGTTAACTGTTTTGACTTGTTCCCTTACTTCTGTTGCAACCTTTCTGGTGTGAATATAATTTTAGTGCTGTTTGAAAAAAAAAACCACACAAAACCCACCAAACTAAAATGATTTTTTTATGGGGGAATTTAGTGGAATTTCCTGTTGGATTGAACAGTTTCAACATTTTACCTGTGTACTGCAGGCTTAAAGTTCACTTTTTGTTCTGTCTGTAATGTTAGAAGTCATCTTTACTATTTAAATTTATGTTCTACTGCTTTTACAGTGACATTTACAGTATCTCACTGAAGTGAAACACTGAAGTTACAACTGAAGTGTTGATTATTTTTAACATCTGCATGGATGTTTGTGTCCATAGCATTGCCTGTTACAAGTTGCTGTTGTAGCAGTACTAAATGTAATACTGAAAGCAGAGGGGCTGCACTGCAGAGGGATTGTGTTAAGACACAACAGTATATGAAAGGAGGTATTTATCCCCAGCATCCACTGCAAGACTGGAGGAAACTTGCTGAATGATGCCTCTGAAAACGTGTACCTGTGATCTGTAACTGTTAGAAATACCTGATTCTTCAGTACTGTGACTTAGGAATTCTGTTAATGTTCCCTTTTGGGTTACCTGTGCAATTCCTTAGCCAGGGATCCAGGTATAGATTCATTCCTGGGGGGAGAGTTCGGGGGTGTTCTTTGTTTTGGAATAACTGTTCATATTTAGGCCATTCTCTGAGCTGTTCTTAGTACTGCACGCTGCAGTTTCATGTGAGCAGTGATTGCAGTGGCTGCAGAACTCGGTGTCTGCTGGGTTTGGGAGCAGTTCCATGGCGTGCAGCTCAAAATACTTGTTCAGACCAGGTGATTCCTCAGTTACTTAAAATGCAGATCTTACATTTGTCTCACTTTCCTTTTTCTTCACAAATAAGAGAATCTCCTCGTGTGCTGGAAAAGACTTTTGAGAAAAAAGGGACCCACAGCACAGATTTTCTTTTGCCCTGGTTCCATCTCTGACCACTGGGGGTTCTTTGCTGACTCTGTTCTTTTTTGGGAGGTCATTCTGGTAGATCACATAGGCTGAAGACTTTTTTGTAAGTAACCATGTCAAGGAACAGCCTTTCTTAAGTTTCAGTCCACACAGATTTTTGTTTTATTTTACCAGGGAGATGATTTTTATTTTGTTCTTTCCTGTATAATTTTTTTATTTTATAAACCTTGTTAGAGAAATAGTGAAGGTAAAGTGTTGCTTCAACCTGAATGCCCACCAGTGTTTCTGAAACAATCTAAAAATAGCAGCTAAACTATTTAATAGGCAAGACATTGACCTAGTTTATTTTAACAAGGAAGGCTAGGGTATTTCCATTTTATTTAAAATCCAAAAGCTCATTATTCTTTGGGAAAACCTGTATTATCTAAACAGCAGTACCTTTAAGTTTCCTAAAACTGGGTGTTGGTTCTACCTTTTTTCTGATCTGCTTTTGGTAATCATTCTATTCTACCAGAGAATGTTACTCATATCAAATACCGCCCTCACCTTTGGAAAGGGAACTGTGTCTCTACTGTCTGTTGGGATGACTTCTTGCTCCGTGCTCCTTGACACTGGGCATGCATGGTTCCTGTGTCCATGTAAGGAGTGGAACTGCCATGGAGTTTTTCTCCAGACAGACCCCAGGGAGTGGGTTCCTACTATGAAGGATTTTTATTTTTTTGGGGGGAAATATCAGAAATCCTAAGACTACTCAAGAAAGTGTCAGTGTGATACCCAAACCCACATCTTTAACTTACTATGTTGAAGGAACATCAGTGACTTGAAATACAAGTAGGGTGTTTGTTATAATAAATCATGAGGTTACATCAAAACATTTAATTATTACTTAGGCTTTTAAGCATTTTTGAATCAGAGTTTTGAACCTTATGTTTCTCTTCAGCGTTTCAGAGGGGGGACAGTGTTGCCTGTGCTATGGAACAAGCTGTAAACACAGAGCCATTAGAGTCTGAACCTAATACTGACAACATGGAAAATAGTTCTCCTGGTAAGAGCTCTTCCTTTCCAGTTGAGCAGAAAACATGCTTATTTATCCATTGTGTATGTGTGTACATGTACTTACATATATTTTTAAGTAACAAAGAGTTTGTAATAACTGTATTATGTTAGAACGGTGATCAGTGATGTATTTAATTGCTACTGCTATTGCATTACATTCACAAGAAAACATTTTATGTTTTGAGGGTCACAATGTGAAGTGGAGATAAATACATTATCACAAAGAAAATAACACGTTGAAAAAAGTTTTAAGGAAAAGCATCTTTCTTCACCACCTGTTTAGTAACTAATTCCCTTGTTTTTAGCATCAGTTTTGGATGATAAAGGTGAGCAAAGCAACGAGGAGGAACAAAAGTCTATCAAGCCCACGAGCAAAGAGTTCAGGAAAACCTGGGGCTTTCGAAGGACCACGATTGCCAAGCGAGAGGGGACTGGAGATGCTGACGTGGACTCTGAACAGCAGCCACAGCAGCAGCAGCAAGGCTTGAACCTCCGGCGGAGCGGGCGGCAGCCAAAGCGGACGGAGAGGGTGGAAGAATTCCTTACCACAGTGAGGCGCAGGGGGAGGAGGAATGTTCCGACTACTCTGGAAGATTCAAGTGAAGCAGCATCTGGTCCAGCTACAGATGCTGAAACTGCTTCTGAAGATAGTGTTGAGAGCACCCCAGATACAAAACCTGTCACTAGGAGGATCTGCACTAGGAGTTGTAAGGATCTGAAAAGACCTCAAAGCAGACGTACAAAGGAGGAAGAGGAAGAAGAAGAGGAGGAGGAAGAGGAGGAAGAGGAAGATGCTACCTCTGATAGTGACAGCGATGGGTTAACACTAAAGGAACTCCAGAATCGACTGAGAAAGAAACGTGTTGAACAGAAACCTGCACTGAAGGATGTACAGAACCACAAAAGGAATTCAGAACAAGATCCCCCCCAAACAGGTGATGTCCCAGCTGAAAATCAGGCAGAGTCTGCGCTGCCTGTCAAGCAGGAGCCTGAGACTGCAGATAGCACTGAGATCGCAAGTCAGGTGGTTGTGTCTGAGGAGGACACTGAAGATGTCCAGGATCAGAAGGAGGAAAAGCCTGCCCTTGGTGCCAAGGGGGCCACAGATGAAGAGCCTGAAGAACAGCCCAAAAGCAAACCTGAGTCTGAGATCTACGACCCAAACACTCTGTACTGTATTTGCCGTCAGCCTCACAACAACAGGTAGGCAAAGGGTTCAACTGGAGACACAGTGCAAGGAGTTGGAGTTGTTCTGTGATGAAAAAGTGAACCAAATGCTCATGCTTACTTTTTGAGTATATATAAGCAAGCTGATAGGTTTGCTGAAGTTTGGGGGGGGAGTTTATAACAAATATTTAAAAGAGGATAAAGGGATATAGAAATGACCAGTGAGACAAAAGCGTGCACTGGTGCTTTGTTGGGGTGCTTATGTTCTGCTGCTTGAAATATCTGTTGACTGTTAATTGTCTTTTCATTTCACAGTGTTTTACTGTTCCTTGGTGGTTTTTTTTTTCCCAGGTTTATGATTTGTTGTGATAGATGTGAGGAGTGGTTTCATGGTGACTGCGTGGGTATTTCTGAGGCTCGAGGGCGATTGTTGGAGAGGAATGGTGAGGACTATATCTGTCCAAACTGCACCATTCTCCAGGGACAGGATGAGCCTGTGTCAGAACTAGACCAGCAGGAAGCTAAAGCGGAGCAAGGAAATGTGGATGGCACTGAATTCACAAGCATAGGAACAATTGAACAAAAATCAGTTGAGGACCAAGGGATCAAGGGTAGGATTGAAAAAGCTGCAAATCCAAGTGGGAAGAAAAAACTAAAGATATTTCAACCTGTAAGTATTTTAATTGTTTCTTATTTTTCATGTTTCACTGAGTACATTGAGGCAATGAGTTACTTGTACAGTTATAAATCTGAACTGGTGTTTTAAAGCTCAACATGAAGCTGAACAACCCCCCAAAGTGATGTTTAGCAGAAGTTTATCCATCGTTCTATTAGTACAGGAATTACAACTGTTAGTTTCAAGTGAGGAATTTAAAAGTTCTGTGTAGGGAGAACGAAATAGTTTGTGCTATTCAGCCATTTCTAACTTCTGCTTTGGAAGTCAAATAATGAGATATTCTTTTAATAAAAATATTAGAAATCTGGACTGGGTTATACTGTCTTTGAAATAATCTGAAACAATTTTGGACATTTTCAATGATAGTGAAACTTTTTACTTAACATTGACAAGTGCCTGTTGAAGTTAATTCCAGCTGTACTTCCAATTAGTCCTTGAAGTTGTGATTTTTGTACTGATGCTGCTTTAGGTTATTAGCAAGTAGAAAATTCTTTTATACTACCTTTTTTAACTGAAATATATATATTTTGAATTATTGCAAAATCTAAAAGAAGCTTAAGTTTTGTAATAATAACTTCCATGCCCAGTGGGAGAGGCATAGAAGCTTCTTCAGCTCAATGTACATGAATTAAAAACCTTCATGCTACAGTGTCTTTGTCCTGCCTAAGCTACTGTAGTAATGCCAACATCTTGAACAATTCCCTTTTCTTCTTACTGTGCCTGGAAAAACATGTTTGGTGAATTTGCTGTTAAAATGCTACAACAATTTATATTTCTTCGCTATGAATTTGTTCTTTCATGTCTAATCTTTATTCTTTGAAATCATCCTTAGGATAAATATCAGGGCCGTCCATAGCAGCACAGTGAGAGTAATGTACAGACCAAAACAGTTTGAGTTCTATGTAGAAATAATTACTATTTTAAGGTAAATGTGTAGAAAACAGTGTTCTCAAAAATGTTTTCAAATACAGTTGTACTTCTTTGTACACACAAAAAAGTTTTTGAGAGTCGAGTGCTGTTGGCCTTGGCTCTGCTGTGAGTATCTTTGGTATTTATGTGCTGAACAGGTACTTTAATGTTGGCCATCTCTCTGTTAGTGAAAGAGAAACATAATTATCATTATCTCCTCGCCTCTTGTGGAAGAACTGTTTATATTTTGGGTAATCTTCTGGTGTTTGACAGTGGAATGGAACTGCTCTACTTGTGTTTCCCAGGTGGTACCATGTTCTGAGAGAAGTGAGCTGTCACATCTGTGTGTGTTTTAGCCCACACTGTCCCTCATACCTCAGTTAAAATCCCTCTAAAGCTTGTATCAAGCAGCATTGATCTGCAGAAATTCCCTGTCCGTTCCAAGCATAAAGATGATTGCTATTTCCTGTGAAATCACTCTGTTACAGTGACTGAACAAATCTCAGTTTATCTGTTCTCTTACATCAGATTTCTTGAGAAAGGCTCCTTTTTGTTGCTACCCATAAGCACCTATAGCTGCAGGGGAAAGTGTTTTAAAGCATAAACAATTTCTTGGGGAAAACTCTCAATTCCAGGTTTTCTCAGACTGCAGCAGATAATACTATCTTATTCACTTTGACTGGGGAAAACCACTATGCAAATATTTAACTGGAAATATTAATAAAAAACTTGCTTTTGGTAATTACAAATGGCAGTTTGTTGATGGGGAGAGGCTGTCTAGAACTACAGTAGTTCTGAGTGTTAGATTTGTTCTGTCACTTCTGTGAATAAACAAGAAGAGAAATTAAAGCATAATATCCAGAGGTGATATGTTGAAGCCTAAAGAGCTTTGAAATATTTCTGGCCTTTGGCCTGATGTACTCTGTTTTCAAGGAATGGGCTATTTTCTGAATCTTAACATTAGAAGAGGAAGTGTTTTGTATGTAACACTTCTGTATAAATGGAGAGCAATTTTCAAGTGAAGGAAAGTACAGATTGCACGTCCAGACATCTAAATGTGTAAGAAGTGGGAGGCTATGGGAAGTTATCTGAGAGAGTGTTGTTTTCATGTAAGTTGGAGACTTCTACATTTAAAATTGGTAAATCTCTAGAGCAAGAATAATATCTACACCTGAATAGCCGAGTGTTTCCTCTTGCACGTGTGCATGGCTGAAGACAGCAGCTGATGGGGATGTAGAAGTAAAATGTGCTTCAGAGACCTTGCTCAGGAGAAACCAGTTGTGAGTTACTAAGGGGATTTCTCACATGATGTAGAGGATCAGAAAAAAAGTGTTTGTGTGCTTAAGGGATTTGAAAATTTAGGAAGCCAGTCTCCTTTATTCCTTTATTCCAGTGCTAGACCAATAACTTGATAATGCAGCACATTCTTAAAATAATGTGTTAAAAGAGCAAAACTCTTACCTTTGTGTGGGTTGTTTCTGTTGTGTCCTGAGTGACAGTCGCTTTAACACTGGCAATTGTCAGGTCACTGACAGAGCTGCAGTCTGCACATACGGTGTGTAAGCATTTCTCCGTGTTCCAAAGGCACATTCCTGTGGTTTCCTCTTTGAAGGCTGAGCTCATTCCCTTTCACTCTGTAGGTGATCGAAGCTCCTGGTGCATCCAAGTGCATCGGGCCCGGCTGCTTCAACGTGGCTCTGCCCGAATCCGTGTACTGCAGCAGCGACTGCATTCTCAAACATGCTGCAGCCACCATGAAGATTCTGAGCTCTAGCAAAGATGCAAAAACAAAACCTAAAGAGAAGATCAAACCAAAATCTGAAAAACCCGGCATGCCAAAACCTCAGCAGCAGGTAAGTTTGTGTTCATGATCCAGAACACAAAAGCACGGTGGCTTTTTTGTGTGCTCTCTTTTTTGAGTCAAAATTGCCAAGTCCTGCATGGAAGAGGAGCTT
>JAWWES010000051.1:8723655-8753234 GCA_035583135.1 Lophotriccus pileatus
TTTCTTCAGTGAGAACTCTTGAAGTCTGAGCTAATCTACCAAGGAAAACACATTTATTGGACCAAACATATAATCTGGTTTAGACACATCTTAAAGTGACTGCCTGTTTAGAAATGAGTATTTCTGAACATTGGTTGTGAAGGACTTGCAGTCCAGAGGAGGCAAAGGATGGGATCCTTCCAAATGCACTGTTTCAGGTGCTGCCTGTGTTCTCCCAGAGCTTCCAGCCATGTTCAGCAAATACTCATTTGCAACTTCAGTGCACGAGGCCTTTTAGGAATTAAGGAAACTTAAGATGATTAGCAGAATTACTCTCTGTAATACTTTTTCCATTAGTCAATTTATCATTTCAGATTTACTTTATACGTTTGCTCTGTACTTGTCAGAAGGAAGATTTTGTTATTACATGAGACAGTTAAGTTACAGCTTTGTTAAGTAGTACCAAGAAGAAAATCAAGCCACTCCTAAAGAAGTACTGAGTGGTAGGGGCATGTAGTGTATTTGCATCTAAGCCCACCACCAGGCCCCCTTTCTCCTCCCAACCTTCTCTGCATTTATTTTTTCAAAAAGGAATATTTAGTGCTAGTGCTGTGCAGTTATTTAGAACGGTATTGGGTTTTTTTCTTCTGTTACTCCGTTATCTTGTTTCTTCTTAATTATTCTGTGTCTTTTTAGGGGGATGAGTTAGGGCTGTACTTGGACGTGACTTTGTACACCAAAACCTGGTGCCTGATTAATGACACTGTTCACCATCTTTATGTGCCCAGTGAAAATAATCCCTTTGATTCATCTGATAACTAGAGTGGGAAATACCCTGAACTTGCTTTGATAAGTGAATATTAAATACAAGTACTTTTAAAGTTGCAGGCAGTATTTGAACTACACATATAAGAGGGAATTAGATATGAGCCACATTTCCTTTCAGAAGAGCTACTTTTACTTTCTTTAGGAAAATTGGAATCAATTTAATAACCTTTTATATTGAATTTCAGAAGTCATCCTGGCTTCCAAATTGATATAAATGTATGTGGATTATTGAGATTTATGAACATTGTTCAGGGATCCATGTTAGGATAGAAATCCTGACTTTGTCCTGTGAGCTCATGTAAATGATCAGAATTTCGGTCATGTCATAGGAGATGAAAGCAAACCAGACTCTGATTTATCTGTGAAGATCATCGTGGTGTTTATGGGGAAGCACCACCCAGCATGATTTCTGAAATGTGAGTTTTGCTTGCAGACTGACACCTTAGAATAATAGGAGGTGTGATCTTTAATTACGTAGAGGAGGACAAACTTAAGGCAGCATAATACAAACACTTTTTTACACAAAGGAACCAGAGAAGCAGTTTGTGTCCACTGCTTGACATGAAGTTCGCCGATGCAGGTGTTTGTCAGCAGCATCAGTTGATGTATCTGATGCACCTGAACTCAGGTTTTTATTTGACAGAGCAACATTTGGAAGATTTTTTTTTCCTATATTTTTGCTGTTAATTCTCAAATAGAAATCGGCAGCAAATGTATCTGCACTTTTGAAATAGAAAATATATCCAAAAGGGGAGGGGAAGAGGGTAAACATTTGCAGTATCCCAGTTTTTAAACTAACCAATAGTAAGTACACCAGGTATTCACCAGTGCTTCAAAGCTTTGAAGTTCACCTGACTTCCTAGACTTAAAAAGAATACAGGAAATAATAATTAATTCAGGTGCTAAAACATCATAACTGCTTTTATTGAGAAAAGCAACTGAGCATGCAGGAGAATGATCAGGGTTTATTAGATTTAAAAAACGTTACATGTATTTCCTGTTAATTGTTCTTGGTGCAGAACTTCAGAGTAAAAAGCACTTGTCACACCAAACCTCTAAACTTCTGTTTACGTAACTGCAGATAGGGAGAGTGTGAATTTTTAGCGACTTATGATACTATCTTCCTTGGCACCAGTATTTCACAGAAGTTGGAAATGAGAGGGACTTGCAAGGGGAAGTGTTTCCTTCAGAGAAAACCACAATGTTTGTGATCCTGCTCCTGCTTTCCAGTGGGGAATTATGAAGAGACAACGCTGCCACCTCCTGGAAGTGGGAGCCCTGACTGGTGATAAAAATTTCCTTTTGTTATCCCCTTTCAGATTTTTTTATTTCTTCTGCAGCTGAACTTTTCTGCACTCGAGCTGTTCACGAAGTGAATGGTGTTTGCTGGTATAGTTAAAGATCTTGGACTCCTTGTTCCTGTACACCTCTGACAAAACATGGAGACTTTGTAAAGGAAATGCAGTGATACTGTGTTACCCCCCCAGCACAAAATGTGCATATTGAAATGCTAGGATTATAGCATGTATCATTTATGTATGCTTTTTCTTGTGTCTGTTTCTCTCTGTAAGGAGAGAAAGAAAACATACCACT
Organism: Lophotriccus pileatus; assembly: GCA_035583135.1. Classification (NCBI taxonomy): domain Eukaryota; kingdom Metazoa; phylum Chordata; class Aves; order Passeriformes; family Tyrannidae; genus Lophotriccus; species Lophotriccus pileatus. The sequence goes on from JAWWES010000051.1 coordinate 8,726,056, forward strand.
ATAAAGAGAATAGGGGGAAAATAGAGTGCAGTAAAGACAGGAGTTATGGCTCAGAGTGTGAAAGTGGTGTAGGGAGCTGTAAGTACTGTTGTGAAGAGAAGAAAGTAAGGCCTTGTGTGCACACAGACTGGTGCCAATTAAATGCTGCCCTTTAGGCAGGATTGTACCAGCTGAAGTTGTGACTCAGTTGAGTGCAGTGGATATGGATAGACTGCTCTTGGTTTAGCTTAACTGTTAAAATATATTTTACCTAAACTTTGCTTCTTAAGCCATATGTATGTTCGTGTGCAAGGACTGAGTGTAGTTAAACTGGATGCCTTTGGGTTTGAATGCTACCCCATGGAAGAGAACTAGGCTCTACCAGTTAACACTTGTAACTGAACTACTTCTGGCACCTGAATTAACTCCTAGAAAGCCAAGGTGTCTTTGCTTAATGCTATATTCTGCAATGTAGGTCCATACTGGAAGGCTCTAAGTATTGAATAGTACCAGGGAAATAAAATGTAATATTTCTTTTGTTACCGGATGTTTTCTGGGACATGTGGCTGCCCTGTGTGTAGGCCTGGCCTAAACCTTTGTAACTAGAGGAGTTTTCAGGAAGGATGCTGCAAGACCAAATCATGACCAGCATACCCAAGATGAGTCTGCCAGAACTTCTGAGAAATTCGTGTTGGAGAACTTCTGGCTTTGGACAGGTCACAGTGCAGGAGTGGCTGGTGTAACGCGGCAGCTCCAGTACTGAACTCCCGTCGTGACGCTGGCCGGGGGGCTGTGCTGGCCTGGGGGCTGTGCTGGCCCATGGGCTGGCTCAGGGCCTGAGCTCTGCCTGTGGAGTGAGGCAGGCCGTAGTGGCTGCTGAAGCCAACATCCCCTGGGACCCAGCCAGTAAAAAGGAGCAGTGGGATCCTTGGGGAGCCATTATCATCTGCCTGTGAACTGCTGGAGCTCCCCTTCTCTGCTCTGCAAGGTATGTTACACCTGCCCTGTGGCTCAGCCATGTGAAGATTTTTGCGCTGTCCCTTTAATTTGGGAAGGCTCGTCCCTGCTCCTGGCATGTTCCTATTTTGCCTTTGAAGCACCCAACACCCCCGAGGCACTTGGAAACAGCAGGTCAGCACTCCTGCCTTAAGGGTGCTTGGCTTCAGTGAGGAACCATTGCTGAGGGGAAGGGTTGGGGGCAGAAACCTGGTATCACTTACAGAGGCACTATGCACATGAGGGTGGTTATCTCTTGTCATCAACACTGAAAGTGATGAAAGTTTGATTAAAAACACTCGCCACCCTCTTGCTGTTTTGCTTTCTTTTACTAATTTCAGTTCTTTGAACTTGCTCACTTGACTGCATAGCCAGTGAAAAAGTTCTTTGCTAGTCCCCAAATAAAAGGGTTTTTTTGAGGTGTTCACTTGCACTTGGAGTCAAGTCTGCTGCTGATTTGCTGTGTCCGATCTGTGCTGAACTTGGAACCCGAAGATGGCCTGTCCCTGCAAGGAGTGATGATACCAATCCATGAACAGTCTGGAAAATAAGCCCTTTTTTTGCAGCAGCAGCACATAGTGCCTCTCTCTCACTTGGGGTGGGGGGTAGTATTGAAAATGCAGTTGTCTAACGTAGGTCAGATCAGTATAATCTCATGTAGATTAAAATAAAGCTTGTGTGTCAAAGCTACAGATTTGCATGAGCTTAGAGTTACAGGTTGGCTTGAATGCAGAGAAATCTCCACAGAAACGGCAGGCTCTTGTCTGTGAGTCTCCTAAATTACTTTAAAGACAGGTTCAATTTCCTTGTGTGCCTGAATGTAAAGGCTTGGCACACAGGCAGCTTAATTGCAGTGCAAATTAGAGCTGATAAAATCCTTAGGAGAACAGCAGCAGGGCAGGTGGCACACCTCAGACACAAGTATTCAATAAACTGATTTCGATCTTGAAAGGGGAAGCAGACTTGTTCTGTGGGCAGTTTCCAGGGAAAACTAACACTGAAACTGCTTTAAGAGTAGTTCGACACTTGTGAATTAGAACTAGCACGAAGCTGTGTTTGAGGGAAATGACTGAAAGTCCAGCAAAAGCAGGTGTCGGAACAGTTGAACAGCCGAGGAGCTGCAGCGGTTCCAGAGCCCCTCACCTGCACAGCCGCGGGCGCCGGTGCTCGGTGCCACCAGAGGGGGCTTCAAGGGCACCCAGCGGCTGCGACTGCGGCCCCAGCCCGGGCCTGGGCACAGCTGCTCCCGGTGGACGGCTCGGAACTGGTAAGTAGCTTCCCACTGTGGAGTGCTTTAGGACTGACAGCTAAAGCACCAGCTCACCCGTGTCTTTCGTTCAGGTTTTTAAGCTGGGTAATGCATCAAAAAGGTTTCACATTGGAAGAACTCGTGGATTAAAGTTTGGCGTCAGCCTCTGCATCAGTGTGGAGGGGTTTGGTTAAAATCTACTCTGCTCAGGTTATTTCTGTCACAAGTCACGGAGGAAGGGCCACACCTGCGTCAGACAAGTCCACTCGGGACAAGGCTGAGTGGCAGAGGGAAGCTATTGAACACCACCAGTTCTAAGGTTAAATCCTGCCCCATCCTCTGCTTCAGCAGTTTACAGAGGGGAGAAATGCAGTTCTTGGGTAACCAGTAAATAGGGGAGAGTTATTTCATCTTCTGTAGGCCAGGAGCCTTGCTGCTGTGCTGTGCTCTGTGCCAGAGCGGGCTGTCCTCACCTTCCCTCTGCTCGCACCGGACACGGCAGCGCTGGAGCGACGGCGCAGGGACGGCCACTGCAGCCACCTGTGTCTGAGCCACGGGACGAGCGGGACGTCCAGGCCGAGCCATGTGTGACACCCAGAGTGCTGGCAGGGCAGTTCCTGAGCAGGTGACTGGCTGCCTCTGCTGGGCTCTCACACCTGCCTTCCTCTCAGCTGGTTCGGCTGCTGTGAAGGCCAGAGCAGGTGCCTCTCTGCAGAGATCAGCTCTTCTCACAGTACATAATTGCTCAGCACTGTCCAGCCTTACACAGGCTGTGTAAAACTTCCTAACAGGTATTTTGGGGGTTTTAACAGCTGCAATGCTGCATTAGTGTGATTTCTAACCCCCTCCACCCCCCTTCCTTTTAAGGACATACAAGTCCTTCAAAGCGTAGTAAGTGATCCACTTTTGGACAGGTGGATCACAAACAGCTGTTTTCTGTTTCTTAGGTTTCATTATTCCTACTGTGGAATTTTATGGATTTATTATTATTGTTACAGAAAAATGTTAATTGCCAGCTTCCTTACTGTTGGTGCCTCATGAACTTGTGTACTGTGCACAAGCCTGAAAGTTTGTTGTGGGGTTTTGGTTTTGGTTTTTTCCCTAAAACTCTGTATTTTAGTGACGGAGAAGTCTGAAAAGGAACAGTAAAACCCACACATGCTTGGGCTGCCTCTGTGCTGGGCAGTGTTTCCTCAAAGGCTGGGTTCCTGACATCCTGCTCCCTTGGCCTGTGCTCCCACTGTGGATGGTCCTGTGCAAGCTGGACGCGATGCAGCCATCGGCTCCTCACACGCTGCCTGGAGGAATTTCATCCTTGGGGAAGATAAAAGTAGATTAATGTAGATGGAAGAGAACACAGGGAAATATTCAGATAGTACTAGACACCAGACAATAGTGCATCAAAACCCAGCCTTACCAGAGTCCTTGTGAAATTGGCTCTTTGGGTGTCATAGCCTGTGGTTTAACTACACAGCATTTAATAGTTTTAGCATCACCTAGAGCCAGAAGTTCTTTGAAGAACTGTGATTTGAATAATTTTAAAACTTTACAGAGAAAAGGAATAGTACATTTCTCCTGGTATTTAAAAATTGAAAATACTAAATGTCTCCAGCAAAACAGCTCATCACAACTGAGATAATTTAAATAGAAACCAGAGGTTGGGGGGGGAAGGGGGAGAGGAGGTAGTTTTTGAACTGGCCTTCAAAAGCTACCATTCCAAAGAAAGACTGAGTGTAGAGGGAAAGGGGGAAGAACCAGAATAGGCTTGAATGCTGTACAGAAATATTTTTATAAGATCAGAGGAAAAGCAAAGTTTCCTTTGGATAACATGGGTGCTGGTGGTGTAAAACACAACCTCTGGTTGTCGGTTAGGGGCTGTGATACGAGCCTGCAAATCCTTCATGCAAAGCTCAGCAGCCCTACACTGGAAGTCCTGCTGAATTGGGCTTCCCCAGCTGCATGGCACTGCTGCGACACCGTGTTGAGATGTTCACAAGTACCTGTAAACGCCCGGCTCCTCTGTACAGCAGATGATGTGGCAGTTCTGTCCTGCTGTGTGTTGTAATGTCTGTAGCTTTGCTGAATGGGGAATTTCCTCAGGGGAGGGGTTCTGTGTCTGTTGACATCTGGTGGGAGAGATTCTACTGCTGTCTGTAGTGAACGTACCACAGTAATGCTGTTTCTTAAGCCTGGGAGGAACGCGCTGGTTTCTGCCGGAGGATTCGTTGGGTTCCACCCTGAGAACAAGCTGGTTCAGCTCCATCTGGACCTCGGTCCCTTCTGCCCACCCCGCACTCCAGTCAGTAAGGATCCAGTTCTTGTCCTAACAAGTGGCCCATGGGACAAAATGGGGCAAATAGGAATTAATGTTTTGTTTTAAGTAGTTTTAACAGTTTCTAATGTCAAGCCAAGGAGTTTTCACCTGTGTGTTAAAAGTGCTGAGTAGAAGAGCCACTAATTGCCTTATTCTGGCATTAATCTTCTGCCTGTGGTGAAACTCCCTGTTATTCTCTTGGGCAGGGTAGGCTGATGTTCAGTGCTTTTCTCATCCTTCTATTTTAAATTTATTTAAGAGCATTTATTGTAGGTGCACTGGAGCTACTGACGGAAAACCCAAACCCCCACAGTATAAAATACAATGACTGGTGGGTACAGTAGCTTTGGCTGCGCCTTCTCCTCAAGCTGCTTGTGGTCTTCACGGCTGAGCACTTTGAAATCATGCTCTGAGGGAATCCCTGGTCCATGATACGTCCCATATACTTGCTGAGTAACTCTGGCATTTGCTCAGAAGTAAAATTCCCCTTGTGTTGAAATACTGCTCTCTGGAAAGTTTTTATGTTAGTGCCTCCAAACGTACACCAGCCATGTGTCCTTTCCTGCCGGGAGGTGCTGTAAGCTTTGGGCTGTGCTTGTGTTTGTGGGTTGAGCTGCCACCCGAAGAGCCAGTCCTGCTCCTCCCCCACCGTCCTCTGGGTGCTCCTGGGCGTTGGATCCAAGGCCTGTGTAAGGGCACAGTGAGTTCCTTCAGCTAATTGTGTGGCAGCACATTGATCTTGTCACTGAAAACCAAACTTGATAGGACAAAAATTCTGGTTTCTCATAGTCAAAACAAGATGAGAGGGTTTGTTGAGATGAGGTTCATCTACAGGTTATTTGCATAAGTAGGATTTAAGTAGACTGGGTTCTTTATCAAAATGTGCACATGATTGGACAGTGTCCATCAGATCTTGCTGTGTCCTGTCCATTTGAACAGGTCTGGGTAGTTCTGAAGCACTGACGGAGCCACGTGTGACAGTACATAGAGAATCTACCATGCACTTCTCGAGTCCACAAGCCCTGCTAGGGAGACACTTGTAATTGGGATTTAGTAGCTTGAAACTGGCCTGCATGACACTTAGGAACTATTTGCATTTTTTTCCATTGGCTAAAGAAGTACAGAATTACACACCTTTAGAATCCTTTCTAAATAGTCATGATGTTACCTGGCAGGCTAAAGCTAAAGGATGCCTCTGCATCTCCTTGGACCTTTCAGATTCTGCTGACCTTCAACCCTGGGAACTTCAATCTACCTTTGTACTAGTGCCTTTATTTATTTATTTGTTTGTTTGTTTTGCAAGTTCATATTCTGACTGTGATATAGCTGTTTGTAACAAAGGTGTGTGGGGTGGGTATAGTTCTCATATACAACATCTGATGGGCATAAAATATCTTCATTCTGCTATTTTTATTTTTATCAGTGTAGTTTTTGTTAAATATTTTGAACTAATCGTAAAAAGAGAGGAGATATAGGATTAAGTACAAATTTACAGTTGTACTACTGCTGTAAACCAACCAGAACTGAATGTGTTAGTGCTGAGAACTGACATTTGCTGTCATTGCTTTGAGAGCCAAGCTGTGCTGTCCTGCCTTTTTCTGATAAGTCACAGAATGTGCTGCTGTCCCACCTGCCTGAAAAGGTACTGTTCTGTGCAGAAGACAAAATAAACCAGGAAAAAGAGAATGGAAGTAGAGTAATTCCTGCAGAGTTACCAGTGTGCACGTTTTGAATGTTTACCTTCCCTCTGTTCAAGACTGGCCTCAAAATAGGTTGGCTGGTGACCTCTCAGGTTCTGGGCACCAAATCTGACCAAACAAAAACCATCAGCAGTAGTTTTCATTCCCTTCCTCCCACACGGGAGTGCCAGAGGCCTCCTGACAACTGGAATAGTGTTAGTGGGGTAGGAGGTGGGGGAGGACATATGGAGAGACACTGAGGGTCATGTGAAAGGTCTCCCTGGCTCAGACAGGAACCACAGCCAGTGTATAAAGAAAACTGAGAACAGTATGAGGGTCATAGTTGTAATCTCCTTTATGGCAAAATCATCACACCCTGTGAAATGGTTTAATGTACTGGGGCAGCAGGTTTTGTTTCACACTTCAAATAGTTAAATCTCTCCCAGAAATAATTCTTAATTGTAAAATACTTCTAGGAACAAAATCAGGATAAAGATACAGTGTTTCTGTATGTCCTGCTGCTTCTCCTTGTGTTCCAGCAGAAGTTCAGCACAGGCCCTTCTACTTCACCTTACAAAAAGTCAAGTCCAGCGTCATTTATCGGTTCGTCTCCCACCGGTGTCTGTGGGGCAGCTGCCAACAGTGAGGGCCAGTTAAAGGGCTGGGGGTGAGGAGAGTCTTTGCTGGAAGCATATACTGATCTCCAAGGGTACCTGAACTTTAGGCTGCAGGGCTGTTTCTTCCTGAAATGAGCAAGTATCACATGTCCCTTAAGCATTCCAGATCTTCCCCAGTCTGAGGGATGATTCCATTGGAAGCTTATGCTGATGTGTGGGGTGTCTTAAACTAGACCCCTCAGGAGGGCTTTGTCCCCTTCAAGTCCATCTCAGAACAGACAGATGGGATGGTTTAGACCCTTCCTAGTAATTTCTGCTCTCAGCAGATATGGAAGGTGAAGGGAGATCAGTTGGTCCTTGATAAAGTTACTGTAAGTTAAAACTCCCAGATCTTGCCCAGGAAGTATCCTGCACTTTGTACCCAGGGCTTGTGGGCTGATTGATCTAGAAACCTTCAAAAACTATTTTAGGAGTTGCTTTTTGATAGTTTCCCTCAGAGCCTGTCCTTGTTTGAACTCTCAAGATCCCTGTGCTGGTGTTTGCCCGCTGTGACTGATGTCTTGTAAATGATGTTCTGTTTGCTGGAGGGTGGGGTGTTTTCTTGGCTTTTTTTTACTTTTTTTTTACTGTGTTGAATTGTTCCTGTCAGTGCCAGAAGGTGGATGGATGAAATGTGATTGAAAGACATGTTTGCTTTTAAAGTCCTGTACAAGTATATCTTCAACATGTAGGAAAACTGGTGATTTTACTTAAGGCTTCATAAATTTTCTTGTGTATGATGTATATCAATTATTCTAGTAACAGTGGAAAAAAAATGTTTAAAAATCTGAATACTGTGAATGCAACAGTTTTAGAATGGTGGGAATTAGATGACTACAGCCTGACCAGCAGTGTTAATGTTTAAATATTCTCTAAATCTAGAATTTAGCTAGGAACTGAATAAGTTTATCAAACTTCAATAATACTAACGGTAATATCAGTGCAGTTTTAAATTCATGGACTCTGTCATCAGGTCAGCCTCTGTGATAAGCTGGTTCTGTAAGGTGCTATGAGAATTTTTCTGTGTAAATGTAGAATGTGAGTTGTATTGCCTTATATTTATTTTTATTTTTTTTTCTACATGTGAGAGTTTTTGAAGCTTAACCATGAAATCCCTCTCAGGAATCTTTGAAGGTGGTGCCTTCCCCCCCCCCCATTTTTTTTGTAAGCAAAATTCTGAACCCAAAAAAAACCCCTATGTCAACCTCAGCATATTTTTTTTTTTTAATTACTTTTAAGAGCTAGTGAGAGTACTTGAACTCCCTGCTTGCAGTTATTCTCTGGAGATGGCATTTGACAGATTTCTCTTTGTGGATTGGTACCTGGTCTTCATGAGTAGGAAATTACAAAGTTAAGCCTTTAATATTGTATTTTTTTCTTTGTTCAAACAGCTCAAAGGGAAGAGAAAAGGAATGAAGATAGAGCAGAGTCCTCACTGGCATCGAAGAAAACTGTTGTGTCTATAATGGAGAAACAGTCACCTTCTCTCCCCAAAAATCTGCCTTCCAAGAAGTCCTCATCCTACGCTAACACTACACTAACCAAACCACCACTGAAACCTGCTGGAAGTTTCAAAGGTGTCATTCCCAAGAAACCTTGGCCTTCCTCAGGCAGTGTTCCTTCCAAACAGTCACCTCTCTCTCATGGCTCTTCCGTTTCCAAGAAACCAGCTCCATCTTCCAGTCTGGGGGGAGGACTCAAAAAGCCATCACTGCCTTCCGTGTCAACTGCAGCTGGAAGTAGTCAAACAAAAGCATCAGCCAGCCCTGTCCAGTCACAGCCCAACTCTCAGATTCGACAAAATATTCGGCGATCCCTGAAAGAAATTTTATGGAAGAGGTGGGAATTCAAAGCACTTACTTTATGTAGGACGCTACAACTTGAAGTAAATGTTTAGCCTGCAGAGGGGTTTTTTTTTATGTCTTGATAAAGAATTTTGAGGGATTCAATTTATGCTACAAATTACTACAAGTACAATTGGCATTTCCAGTTTATATTTGAAATAAAAATTCCTGATATAAAGTAAATGGGTATGTGAAAAAAGCCTTTAAAAAGAGAAACCCCACTATCTCATTTATATTGAGGCAATTACAGCTGAAGAATTAAATTACAGCATAGAAGCTTTTATAATGCAGGTGCTCTTGAGTTTTAAAATCTGGTGGTGGCAGTGTTGGAGATGTGGATTTGTAGGCAACATAGTACAGCAAATATCACAGTGAAAGGTTAAAGCCTCACTGAGGGAGAGATTCCCTCTGCTCCCAACATAAAAATGAACAAGAAATTCTGGTCAGTGGGCAACTATCACTTGGAAAAAAAAACACAGAAAATGGCATATTTTCCCACAATGATTGTTAAGGGTAATGCCACCCGTTAAAACTTATCACAGAGCACTGCTCTCTGGTGTTATATCTGAAATGGAAATGCTGGTCACAGTGGAGAATTTGGGACCAAAACTAAAGTGCTTGGGTTCCCCGTGTCCCTCATGCCAGAGAAACTCCTCTCCTGACTGCGATGCCACGAGCAGGAATAAAGGCTGACTTGGTTTCCCCAAGCCATATTTTCCATGGCCATCTGTGGGCAGTAATTCAAGTTTGCCTGAGTTCAAGGTCCTGAGATGGACTTTGGCTCTCGGGTGTCATTTTAAGGAGTCTCAAGCCCTGCCTGGGTGAGGACCAGCCAAGGGCAGCTCTGAAAAGTTAGTTTTTGTGACTGTACCTGACCATCCACACCTGACATAACTGCACATACCTGCTCTTGTTTTCAACAGAGTCAACGACAGTGATGACCTGGTCATGACAGAGAGTGAAGTAGGGAAAGTGGCGCTCAATATTGAAAAGGAGATGTTTAATCTGTTCCAAGTTACGGACAACAGATACAAGAGTAAATACCGTAGCATCATGTTCAATCTCAAGGACCCCAAAAACCAGGTTTGGAACTTTCTTAAACAGTGAACTTATCCAGAAATGTACTTTTGAGTTTTAATGGTATGTCAGACTTTACCCTCAACATTCAGAGCTTCAAAATAGACACTTACGAATTAAACTATATTATAAAACCATTCAAACCTTTTTAACAATAGCTTTATCCAAGTAGGAGTTCAAAGTCTACTTTAGCTGGTCATTGGTATTTATTCAGTTTGGGCATTTGGTGTGAACACTTATTTACAGAATGGCTTTCTTAAAATAAATACAGACTTCATCTGTTTCTCCTCTTGTGATATGGTATAGTTTGCACTGGATACATGATATATGATATCTGTATTCTTTAAAAGAAGAAAACAGCTGCTGGTACAGATGAAAATATTCACTAAGCACACTTAAAACTTTTCTTTTGATTTCTGCAATAGATCTGAAACAGGAGAGTGTCTGTTCAATTTCTGACATTCCTGTTCAGTTATACTGAGAGTTATGGATGATAATGAGCAAAACTTATCTGTTTTCAGGGACTTTTTCATCGTGTCCTTCGTGAGGAAATCTCACTGTCAAAACTAGTGAGAATGAAACCAGAAGAACTTTTGTCTAAAGAATTGTCTGTGTGGAAAGAGAAACCAGCTAAGGCAGTAAGTAACATCATTTCCCCTCTGTCCTTAGATACAAATTTGCCAGCCCTTACCACCTGTACTAAGTTCATAACACTCAGTTTCAATATACTTTTCCTCTACCATGTGCCAAATGATAACACAGTACACAATAAATTAAATATATGGACTTTTTTACCATTATTGTGGTTTTGTTTCTCTCAGTTGGTGGAGTCACGAAGCAAATCTCAGGAAATCAAGAAAACGGCTGTAAAACGGGAACATGTGCCAGCTGTCAATATGGAAGATTCTCCCCCAGTGTCTGACTCTGATGTAAGTACTGGGGCTGTTACTTCAGCATGAGGACACTGAGAGGGAGAAATGGCAACCAGGGCTTCAAATTTGTCATCAAAAGTGCAGATTGTTTCACTGAACTGTAGGGATATCACAGCCTAGTAGGTGTGCTATGAGCATTTTTCTTTAGGTGTGAAGGAGTGCAACAAGCAATGATAAGCATATTTTGCAGTCATTTCAAAAATGCTGCATATCTTTCAGCCCTTGCTGTCAATTTACAGAGGAATCTTCTATTTCTGAACATCAGCTCTCTACTTCAAAACACTTTGAAATGAAATAAGGACAAATATCATTTGAGAACTCTGTCTAATATGATATGCTTTAACCAGGGCCTTTAATGTTGGTTTTTTTTAAAGAACTGAGTTAATTAATGGATTTCAGAGTAGTGTTTCTTTATTGTGGACATTAATGATGACCTGGAGTATTTTTTGGTTTATTCACTTCTAGGAACAGCAGGAGTCAACCCGAACTGCACCCAATGTGAACAGTGCTCCTTCTCTAGATGTTTTTAGCAGCATGTTGAAGGATACAACAAGTCAACATCGAGCCCATCTTTTTGACCTGAACTGCAAAATCTGTACAGGTATTTACAATGCTGACCTTGGGCAAAGTAGAAGAACTGTTACGTTAAGAGTGTCGTTTATTTGGGTTTTTTTTAAATAGTTTCTCCAAACTATTTTATCGTTATATAGTAATTAAAGCTTTCGAAATAAATTTATAGGTCAGATGTCAGCATCTGAAGATGAGGTACCAGCTAAGAAGATGAAGTCAGGGGCTTCTGCTAAAAAGGTGGAGCCAAAATCAAAGCCAGAAGTCCAGCCCAAGCATGAAAGTCCTGCAGCAGCCCCGGCAGCAGAGCCTGACAAAGAGCCCGTCGCTGAGGATGCAATGGACATCGATGTTGAACCAGCAGCAGAAACAGCTTCTCAGCCAACTGCAGAAAGAACTTACATTCCTACAAGCCAGAGCCAGAACAGCACAGACTCTGCTGTACCTGAAGAGGTCTCTGCTTTCCCTGCCACTTGTGCTGGCCCAGTTGTCACAACTGTGACGGTTTCAGGCAGAGACCCCAGGACAGCCATGAGCAGCTCCTCCGGGACCACAATGCCGGCACAGCGTTCTGGGCCTGCAGCTGACAAAGTCTCGACGGGGGAAACCAAACAGGAACCTTCCAAACCAGCTATGACTGTCCCAAAATCAATATTAACAAAACCGTCCTCCTCACCAGATCCCAGATACCTGGCGGTTCATCAGTCACCCAACAACAAGTGCGTATAATCCACAGCCAGCCAAGCTGCCACATCCCTCCTGGGGTTCTCTTCACAATCCCATGTCCCACCCCCTTTCCCCCAGTTAAAAGGCATGTTCAGGTTTAAAGTTCAGGTAGCCTGATTCACATTTTTCATTTGCCATCTCTCATTTGCCTTCTCTAGCTGGTTAAATTTTCAGAGCGTGAGTGTATTTTGACAGCAAAGATTCTGTGGTGTTTTTCAACAGGGAAATAAAACTTGAGGTATTATGCAGACTTAGAAATCTGCGTGTATATTGATACAGAGAAAGACAGTCTATGGGAGAGATGGTTTAAAGGCATTTCCAGATGTTCATACTATTCTAAAATACTGTTACATCTGTGTATGGATTAAAATTAACCACTTGATCATCTTTCCTATTCTGAGTACATCTAATAGTAAAAACAAATACTCTTGAGTATATCCTAGTGCAATTGAAGTTAAATAATTTTATTTATAGCAAACTCTTTTTATTTGAGAATCTTTCTGATGCATGTTGTAGTGGGAAGTCTGTAATTCCAATTAGTTTGTTATGCAGTTGGAGTCATAACAGTTATGACTTTTATAAAATTAAGTTACTACTATATCTTTTGGCATCTCTTTACCTGTCTGCATCTACAAGTTTGTTATCTGTTACTTGTTGCTTTTTTAATTAGTAACAAGTTAATGGAAAATATTAACAAAGCATTTAGGAAAAATGTTATTATTTGTTTAAAAGAAAGTATTGCATCAGTAGGAGGAGGGAAGAAAATTAAAATAACAAAAGGGTCCACCCTCATTTGCATTGTGTAACCTTTCTGTCTGGATTTGTTTTGCAGTGTTGCAGAGCCACGCTCGCCTCAGGACAGCGACACTTCCCTCTTTCTCTCTCGTCTCAACACCATTTGGAAAGGATTTATTAACATGCAAAGTGTGGCCAAATTTGTCACTAAAGCATATCCAGTCTCCGGGTGCTTTGATTATCTTAGTGAGGTCAGCACTGATGTGTGTGTGTGTTTGCAGTGGATCTGTGCTGCAGTTCCTGGTGCTGGAAAGGTTGGGGGCACTGTGTGTTTATGGAGTTATATTAGAACTGTAGCAGTTGTAAATGGCATCCCTTCAGTAACAGGAAAAGTAGCTCAAGAAGAAAACACAGCCTTTTAAAAATTCCTCACAAATCTGTGAAGAAGTCTAACATCTTTCAATGTGTTAGGATCTAACACAGAATAATGGCTTTATTTCAGCTTCATTGTTTTCGAGACAGTGCTTTGAAGTGGATGCCTCGTTCTGTTCTCACACTAGATGGGTCAGTGATGGCATCTGTTGCAAAATTGTGTTTGGCTGTTTATGACAAATATCTCTTTTACTAGTTTTCAAATAAAACTAGTTGGATGATACTGCTCTGGGAGGGTGTACATTCAAATAATGAGGCAATAGAGAAGTTTACACTGAAATAAGTAAGCTTTTCTTTTTCTGTTTTTTCTCTGAAGGGCATTTTATGTGCCTTTTACAAAGTTTCAAACACAAATTTGTGTTTTAGGAGTTTATTAGTAGGATTGGTGGTTCTTTTGGGTATTGCTTTTGCTGAAATGAGTCTCACTGTCCTCATGACAGGAAGCTCACTAGGATTCTAATTAAACACCTCCAAATTTATGAACAGCCTGTCTGAAATCAGAAAATTATGTTCTAAAATTTACAAAATGTAACTGTGCATTGTCCACTGGGTTACTGGGATGGGGCAACCTGCACTGCTTTTTTTTGGTTTTCATTTTTGGTTTTTCTCATATTACCATGTAATGCTTCTTGTTTAGGATTTACCAGATACAATTCATATTGGTGGGAGGATCTCACCGAAGACAGTCTGGGATTATGTTGGCAAACTCAAATCTTCACTCTCTAAGGTATTCATTTAAAATCCTTTGCAAAAGCCAGAAGAAATATGCAGCAATGTAAAATGACAACTTTTTATAATATAGAGTAACAAACAGCAAATACTGACATAGATCACACCTGGAAAAGTACTAAAACCACTTCTTTAAAATTTTTGATTTATTGAAGAAATGTGTTTATTGAGCTGCAAATCTTAATCTCTCTCTCCTGCATAATAGTCAAATTTTCATAGTGTTTATTATTTGAAATAGTGAAGATTGAAATGGAAATTTTAAAGAAAAGGTACTTATCACTTAATGTACATAATTGATTTTAATATTAAAATCACTTCAGAAGTGAAAAAGTGATGCACAGTATAGAGAGATAATCATGAAACTAAGATTTTTCCATTTCTTTTTTATTTGAGCCTCAAGATACAAAAGTAATGTGCGTTTCTGAAAATGGCACCTAATTCTGTTTTAATGTTACAAATTGAACAGCAGTAGGCTCTGAAAACCAGAGTGTTGCCCTGAAGGCATAGTTGGAGTGATAAATGTACAGTTTATTTTTACCCCTGGAATTTTCCCTTTACCATTTTATTTGCTGGTATGTTACAGGTTGAGTTTTTTTCTGCTTTGCTTTTGTATTCCAGGAATTGTGTTTGATTCGCTTCCATCCTGCCACAGAAGAAGAAGAGGTTGCCTATATCTCTCTCTACTCCTATTTTAGCAGTCGTGGTCGTTTTGGTGTTGTAGCTAATAACAACAGACATGTCAAGGATCTCTACCTGATCCCCCTGAGTTCTAAGGACCCAATTCCTTCCAAACTCTTGCCCTTTGAGGGACCAGGTAAGCACAAAACAGGGGAGGTTAAATGCTAGGTAAAATCACAAAGCAAAAGGCAATCTGAGACAAGTTGTTGAATATTTAATATAAGCATTATTTAATTTTTTTTTATATAAAACCAATTTTAAACTACATAAATAGGAGAAACTGGAAATCCAGCTCTGTTCAAGATAAAATTGTCTGAAGTTTACACAGTCTTTCCAACAAGATGCTCGTAGGCTGTTGGGAGAATTAGTTTATCTGTAAAATCAAGGATATGGAACAGCCACTACATTAAAAAAAAAAAAACCAAAACACTAAAAAATTCCCATTTCTTAGGATTAGTAGGTGGCAGACAGCAGTTGGTATAGGCAGGCTATATTATAATCTTCTGGTTTTGGATAAGATTACCTGTAGTAATGTTTGGTGAACATGGTGACAGAAGAACTGAGAATGAATTCAACCATGAAACACCCTTCTCCTACAAAATTTGAAGTTATCTTCATCCAAGGATGGAGGAGGTGCATATGCTTAATTTCCAGATAAGGATCTGAGTGATTATAGAAAATACCCGGTTGAGAAGCTGAAGAGCTGCAGGTTCTAGTGAAGGTAGATGTGGCAATGGAGGGCACTAAAGGGTGGGTATGAAACAACCAACATACAGGAGCTGATCTCTCTGGAAAGCTGAGTGTCCTCTATTCCTCAAATACAAGTGTAGCACTAAACTCAATAAAACACTCTCAGAGATTATAAGCAGGAGAAACAGCAGCTGGGACAGGTTTTCATGGCTTACAACAACAAGTGAAACATCATTAATTAAGTGTTCTCCCTTCCTCCATGGGATGGCCAAGGGCACTTGCTCTGCATCCTCAAACTAGATCTTTCTCATCTCACTCCCAATCTGTTCTATCCATCCTTCAGCAGTGCACAGTCTAGCTGATTGTTTTTAGGCAATAGCTGAAAAGGCAGGATTATTGCTCTCTAAATTATCACAATTGTCAGAATTGTCAAATCTCAGCACCTCATAGTCTGCAACTTACAGAATTCTTGAAAGGTAGGCAAAAACTGTTATTCCCATTTCATAGCCAAGAAGTAAAAACACCGAGTGCAGAACACCTTGGCATGGGGTTCTAGGTGGAGTCTTAACAGCCTGTTTTTTCCAGGCAGAACTAAAGAAACACCCTTCTTTTCTGGGCAGTTGCACAAAGGTGGGATTGGCCATTGAATCAGCTGTAAATGTCAACTGGTCTGGTAAATAATAACCTGCTTTAGGGAGACATTTTCCTAATTGTTGGCTCTTGCATTGCTGCAAAAATACCAGCTTTCCTTTTTACACTTCTTTACTTTTCCATTATAGGTTTCATTTCAAATGAAACTCTTTACCTTAGGCTGGAGGTTGGCAAATGTTGCCAAACTTTACTCTTAGTAGAGGAATTTGCAAAGTCAGCCTGGTTTTGCTGAGTTTCTTATGAGTCAGGTTTTCAAATTGACATAGGTATTTGTAGGCCAAGTTGGTAAAGACTAGCAACAGAAACAAGGTTCAAGGGCAGGCAGGACATGAGATGGAACAGTTTCACAGAAGACCCACTTAAGAGTTCTGACATCAGTTCACACTTGTTGGGAATTCCTGTGGCAGCCTTTACCTCACAGCTGGGCCAAGTTGTGGTCGTGTTTTAAAACCGGATCAAAAGAATCAGGTAAGCTGTTCTGGGTATGTGTATGTATAAAAACCACATCATGTAATCCACGCTTTTTAATGACATCTGATGGAA
The DNA here is from genome assembly GCA_035583135.1 of Lophotriccus pileatus. NCBI lineage: Eukaryota > Metazoa > Chordata > Aves > Passeriformes > Tyrannidae > Lophotriccus > Lophotriccus pileatus. The sequence goes on from JAWWES010000051.1 coordinate 8,742,533, forward strand.
TTCACTGTTTTTTCTTTCTTTGACAATCAATAAAAATATTTTGTGGAACGTGGTCATTGTCTCCTTAAATTTAATCGTGTGCCTTCCAGTAGAGTTTAGCAAGGGCTGGAAAAGCATTGCCTTTAGATGGTGTGATAAATATGAGCTGAGGGGGGAGGAGGAAGAGGACAATCAAACTCTGCCACTCTGGAAATCCTAGTTAGAAGATATTCCAGCTTTATCAACCAGTTCCAGTATGGCTTTGGAATTTCTCCTGTTTTCTAATGGACTGGATTTGGAACACAACTGAGGACTTCTGAACTGATACCTAGAAGATCAGCAGAAAACTTTGACATGGGTGGCTTAAAAACAGAGAAAAAGGGAAGGTTATACTGATTTATATTTAATTAATCTCAGATATTTATTACCAGAATTTATGTATCATGGGCTCTCCTGCACTGTCTTTTTGCAGTGTTTACTGTATGTGAATTCACTTCTCTGTTTCACATACACACTTTAGCACTTTTTATTTGTAAAAAATAATATAATCAGACTTAATTACTAATAGTGTATTATTGAGGGATTTAATGGCAGAGGGAAGGTAACTATCTTACATATTTAAAATAAAGGAATTTTACTAAAAGAGCCATATATCAGCAAAGGATTCCACAAATGCTGATACGTCTTTTGGGCAGTTTACAATAGGAACTGTGTTTTTTGATGAGGTATGAAGGCGTGAAATCTCATGCTGTTTGGAATGCTCTTAAAAATTGCGGCAAAAGGACCAAAATTTTTACTGAACTGTGAGTGGAGTTTGGTGACTTCACCTCAGCAGATCTCGTTAGGAAAAGCAGCAGCAGTAGAAGAACGTGGCGTTACAAAGCCGGTGGTCTGTGCCAGCCACTTCCACTCAGCAAAGGAACCTGAACGTGGAGCAGTGTCACAGTGCTGGGAGCGATCTGGAGCCCTGAGTTGAGGGGACACTAATTTGATGACAGTTGTCAATTGCTCCCGTGATTAGTTGGGACAAATATTTAGGTGGCATTGATAAAATACACTGGCTTTTACTGGACTCTTCAGTTTAAAACTCACCACGGGTGTGCTTAGTCCATTCCCGTGGGTCTGTCGTGGGTGGGCAGAAGGGAGGTTGTGTCTTTAACAGTGCAAGTCACTTCTTACCAGCTGCTGGTGACAGGGAAAGATGTGGCCAATATACACATAAATATGGCAAAATGGATAATATTGAAAAAAAATGCATTTAAGGCTAAGAAAACCAAATATTAATCCAGTACTAGTATTTAGTATATCCTGTTTTAATGGCTTTAGTTACAGGATGTAACTCAATAAGACCAGCATGTGGACTTCAAATGCATAATAGGATAATAACTGTTATAAATAATTTAGCACTGAAAGCTTCTAACTCTGCCAGCACAGCTTGCAGCACTTTTAGAATGTGTGTTTGTGAAAGGCAATCATTGAGCAATAGTGGCAGACTGCAGCCAACATCTTGGTGTTCCTAAAATTAGGCACTTAAGCTATTTATGGATATTGAGATAGAACAGGGCTGACCTTTGAAAGCTGCTCTGGCTGTGTGTCTCCATTCCAAGAAGCATTTAGTATTTGGTCTCTTTGAACTGAGTGAATGTAGGTGCCAGGTTAGGCAAAACTTCTAATATTTGTGTAAAATTGCCATATCAAAATGTAAAATTTTAATGCATTTATTCTATGATGACTAGATTCTAAACAGAATAATTTATAACCAGTGGTATTAACTTACTGCTGGAATTTATTGCCTTGAAAGCGTATTAAAATTTTACCCTGTTTTATTAGTGATGTGATCCCTGTTTGTTACAGGGATTCAAACCTGATTTCTTGGTAATTGCTGTTTATTAGATATCCTACCTGATGGATTTTTGGAACCTGTTTATTTTGGTTATTCGGTGTTTGAGATTCGTTGTAACTAATTGCCTAAATCACAAGTCTCTGCATGAAAGTCAATAACCAAAACATTAACAATGGCAGAACAGCAAATGCCTACTGGGAGTTTTTGGGTGAACACCAGTTTGCGAGATACTCTGCACTGGTCAACACCCACCAGTGTTGAGTGGGGAGTTGCTGTTCATTAATGTGAACATAAATTTAGCAAAACAGCTGATGCAGGTTTTTTTTAGATGGTAAGAGTCCCCATAAAACTTTGAGTTATTTCAGCAAAGTAATGTATGTGTGAGGTATTTTGCTAAAGGAACGTATCTGCTATGGCGGGGCTTGGGGCTTTGTGTTGGTATCAAATAGTTTTCAGTGCTAACAATCAGATATTTTAAAATTTTTCCATAATGGGCAGTGAGAACACGGAACATATATATAAAAACCTCTTATGGAATCTTGAATAGAAGGGTCAGTGTAGGTCAGAGCCCTCACCTGGTAATTTAACCACAGTGAATATTATGTCTTGTTTCACAGGTTATTTTGTGTTTCAATATCCACCTCCTTGCTGGATGCAAATAATTAATTACACATATGGGGGAAAGACAGTGGCCTTCAAATGAGGCTCTTTTAAAGGCTATTAAATCCAGAAGTAAAAAAGGCCTCTCTTTATACAGATTTTCTACATTTGCCACCACTTTTTGTTTAAGGATTCACTCCCTGCCCTCCGTTCTAGGCATGTTTATCTGCCACAAGGGCCAGCAGGAACTGTGCGTGTAAGAGAAAGAAATGCAGTAGCAGGAAACAAGCCTCCAGACCTTTGTGTTTTTCCTCTTTATCAGAAACTTTCCCATCATTTCTTGACATACTTCTCCAGGGCTTTGAGTCTGAAGCTCTTCACAAAGGACCAGTTCTTCTCATCATGTTTCTCACTCAGATATTAAGGCCTAATATCACGCTGTGTCCTGCAGCAGAGGCTCCAAGGCCACCTCACCCCTGCACACCAGTGCTCACCCACTCAAACACATCCCCTGTGCTTGTTTGGTAAATCAGTTTCCCTGCTTCCATCGCCTTTTAAATAAGGTCTAGCTGGAAAAAAAAAAAAACAACAAAAAACAATAAACTGGGAGTAGGTTACCAGTTTTAACTCTGTTTCCAAACACAGTTTGTTTAATGTTATTTTTTTAGCCATTACTGGTATTTGTTTAACTTGGAGACAGACAAAATATTTATAGAACTGCTGTCAATGTGGACTTGTAGCACAGATTGTAACACAAATAGCAATGTTTAACCCAGGTTTTCTCACTTATCAATATTCCTGTGTATACAGCATATTTGCAAACTGTTTAAACATAAGTATTTGATTTTTTCAGGGGGAGAGGTGGAGGTGGTTGAACAGCAGAAACAATGTAAAAGTACACAAATATAACAACTTCCTTTGGTTTGAACTTCTGCAGGGTTACTTTTACCGATACCCGATGCTACAATATTTTATTAAAGATATCAAAGAAGGAATTTAAACTTACTATATATAAACACATATATAAAGAAACATAAATGCATATGCTTATGGACTAATGAAAAATTGCTAATAGATGGAATTTAGAAAAACTGTTACTTTTATGACTTTTCTAGCTGCCACTATATAACATAGTAAGTTTTTACTGAAAGCATCATTAAAAATTGGGTTTTTACATATACAATCTTTATGTTCCCTTTCAGGTCTTGAATCATCCCGGCCAAATTTGATTCTTGGATTGGTTATCTGTCAGAAAGGGAAGCGTCCTGCCACTGGCATTGAGGCAGAAAAGATAGAGGAGAAGCGAAGCAGAACTCAAGTCCATGAGGAGCCTGAACCATCGCTGTTCTCCAAAGGTGCTGCAGCTTCACAAGAGAAGAAAGCTCCAAAATACACACTTTATGCAGGAGACTCATCTGTGAGTACAACACCACCTGGGTCTCCTCCTCCACCTCCACCCCCACCCGTTCCAGACACCTCAGCAGTGACACCCTCAGTATTAAAAATACTGTCGTCCATTAAGAGTGGGCCCACAGCGACTGTGACCCCGCCGGTTTCAACTGCTGCTCCTGCCAGTGGCACTGCCACGCACTCGGCGTCCTCCAAAACCGCCACGCCCCTCGAGCACATCCTGCAGACCCTCTTCGGGAAGAAGAAAACTTTTGAGCCTCTTGCCAAGGATTCTGGAACTGTTCCATCTTCAAGTCAGGAAGGCCAAGCCGCGGCTGATGGCGGAATGTCAGCGGTTCCGCTGTTAGATCCCATTGTGCAGCAGTTTGGGCAGATGTCAAAGGACAAAGCGATAGAAGAGGAGGAGGATGACAGGCCGTATGATCCCGAGGAAGAGTACGGCCCGGAAAAGGCCTTTGAAATGCAGACTGGGGAAGGTGAAAAGCGATACAATGTGGAAAAGCCATCTAATGCAGCAGAACTAGAGGATGAGGCCTACGATCCAGAGGATGAAACTATCTTGGAAGAAGCAAAAGTTACAGTTGATGATTTACCCAACAAAATGTACACAGACACTAAAAACAATTCTTCAGAAACACCTGCTTCGTATGTGCCTGATTTATCAGCAGCCTCGTCCTTGGTAGAACAGCAGAAAATGTTGGAAGAACTAAACAAACAAATAGAAGAACAGAAAAGACAACTAGAGGAACAAGAAGAAGCCCTCAGGCAACAAAGAGCAGCTGTTGGTGTTTCAATGGCTCATTTTTCAGTGTCTGATGCTTTAATGTCACCACCACCAGCAAAAGCTTCCCTAGTAAAGACTGAATTATTCCATCAAGACCAGCAGGCTACACAAAAAGTAGATTTACCTTCATCTTTAAATCAGCAAGCACAAGTTTTAAACCAAGGCTGTGACCCACGACAGAACAGAGATCCTCGCCAGGCTCGAAGGATGGTGACAGAGACAAATGACACTGCTGATTCTCGGATAAAGCCACAGGTGGTACAGAATGAGGTACCCACAAGAGAAATTGCTCCGGCAACTTTTCCAAATGCTTTGCAGACTCCACTTGGTAAGGAAGATAATAATTTAATTTCTGCTGCTCAGCCTGGTTTTACCGCTGACAATTGGGTTGCAAGTGAACAGGCTTCTACAGTGTCCCAGAAAGAGACATCTAACAGCAAATTTGAACACAGCATTCAGGTTACTTTGGAAAACCTGAATCAAACAGCTTCTGGAGAACCTTCTGGATCCAAACCTGTACGTAAAGTGCTGCTTCCAACACCTCCAGCTACATCTTTTCAGCCTAATTTCCCCACATCAAATGACAGCCCATCCCTGCAAGATATGCATCAAATGTCGTGGTCAAATGAGTCAAAGGAAGCAATGGGAATGGAATCCTTTTCAAATACAATGTTTCCTCCTCAGGAAAAGGCAGCTGGTCACTTTGAACCAGAGACAGGTCTGTCATCTGTGCAATATGATGAACAAAGAAATCCTCAGTCTCATCAGTTTGTAGAACAGACTGACTCCCCGCAAGTTCAGAGTGAGGGTGGACCTCCCCCACAGCACTTTGATGAAAACATAGCGTTTTCTTTGTCTGGGCAGAAAGGAGGGCCTCCACTGATGCTCAATGCACCTGGAGGGCCTCATGGACCTAATTTTAGAGAACCGGCACCACAGTTCTCTGAAGAGCACGGTTTTCCAAATAATGATGGGCAAAGAGGACCTCAGTCTGGAAGATTTGGAGGTCAAAAGGGTCCCCTTCCTTCCTTATTTTCTGCACAGCATGGACCATCATTTTTTGGTGATAATAGGGGCCCTCCCCCTTATCATGGTGGCCCAAGAGGAATGTCACCATCTCATTTTGAAGATCACAGGGAACCTCACATGGAACAAAGGGAATTCTCAGATTCCCAATATGATGAAATGATGGGGCCTCCAGGACAGTTCGAAGGACCAGATTCCCCTCCATTTATGGGAAACAGAGGACCTTCACCTTTTCCTTTTGGAGGTCAAAGACGACCCCCACCAGCTCAGTTTAAAGGACAGAGAGGAGGCCCTCAGTTTGGAGGGCCAAGAGGTCCAGCCCCAGGTCATTTTGGGGGACCAAGAGGGCCTCACCCAAATCAATTTGAAGGGCAGAGGGGTCCAGCTCCAAACCATATGCCTGGTCCAAGGGGACTTTTGCCACAGCCGTATGAAGAACGGAGAGGGAGCCCACCACCCAGATTTTCCAACCAGAGGGGTCCAGCACCACATCAGTTTGGGGGACCAAGAGGACCCCCACCTGCAATGTTTCCAGAAGAAGATGAACGTCCCCCCTCTAGATTTCATTTCCAGGGTCAGTCACCACAAGGCATGAAACCACCACCAAGACCACTCCTGGACCTTCCAAGCCATCCACCAAGCCACAGAAAAGAGATGTGGGAGGAAGCTGGACCGTCTGCACCTCTTTCCAATATGTCTGGACAAGGACCTGAGTCAGAAGGACAGTGGTCCACATCTGACTTCCGAGAAGGCAAAAACCCTGAATATAGAGGCCAGACATTTGAAGGGAGACAGAGAGAGAGATATGAGGGAGGAAATAAGGACAAGGGTTTAGATCAGCCAGAGCCTCAGCAAGCAGATAATCGCCAAGGCAGAGCCTTCGAGGACAGACGAAGGGATCGAGAACACGGCAGACCTTGGGAAAGAGACCGTGGCAGGAACTGGAACAGAGATAGGGACTGGGAAAGACACAGAGACAAGGAATGGGATAAAAACAGAGATAGGAACCAAAACAAAGATAGAGACAAGGATTCAGAGCGAGGTAAGGAGTGGGAAAGAAGCAGAGACCGAGATAGGACAAGAAACAGAGAGAGAGACTCCTACAGAAGACGTGACAGAGAGCGATCGAGAAGCAGAGACAGGGATCGCGACAGAGAGAAAGACAGGGACCGGGATCGGAGCAGGGAGAAGGAACGAGATCGAGAGAGGGATCGAGATCGCGACAGGGAAAGAGGGAAAGATCGCAAAGATAGGAGTAAGAGTAAGGAAACTGGTAAAGACACGAAGCCAGAAACACCGAAGGAAACTCAGAAACCGGTGGAAACTGAAGCTTCATCTTCCAGCAATCAGTCATAGAACTACGACTGATACTGTATTTCCCCCAAATATCCCGCTTTTGCAACACAGCAAGGACTGCACATCCTCTGTATATACTGTATATATTCTCACCTTTCCAGAAATTCTGTTGTAAAACTAGCCTTACCCAATGGACTGACAAATTAGCAATTTTTGAACAACTGTGAATGAAAATAATCAGATAGATGAGAAGCAAGAACATATTGGACTTTCACTTGCTGCATTTTGTGCATAATGTTTTTCTTAAAAAAATTCACAATGTTACCTGTACTGAAATTTTGTTTTTTCTACTTGCATCTTTATCTTAAAGTTTCCATTTACAGTACAGAAATGGGAAAAGTCTAAGAAGAGCATATTGCTTTTTAAGATTATAAAGTTATGTTTTCCAGTAACTTGAATTGTAATTTTATAAGAGAATTTAATCCACACCTGAGGAGCCATACCTTTACATCCCATTTACGTGATATTTTGGTGTCAAAATTGTTCCTACAGCACACACTTAAAAAATGTTGCTGTCGTGTTTCTTTTACAACAGAAGGGTCACGTGTATTTAGGAAAAGACTGCAGAAGAACAGTGTTAATAATTACTTGTGACTGATGGAGGATTTGAAAATGGAATGTTATAAGCTTAAAGTGCACTATCATCCTTTTATATACAGGTGTTTTGGTTTGGGAATCCATCTCTTCAGTGTACAGCAAAGAGACAAGTTGTACTCAGTTTATTTTTCATGATGTTTTAAATATCCCATTTTTACAAGCCTGTCATTAAACAAGATACAAGAGTAGCACTTTTATAACCAGCTAAACTTACAAAAGCATCTGACATTTATTTGAAAAAGGTGAAGACTACAAATTAATTGGTAAACCAAAGGAAGGAAAAAAAATTGGTTAAATATGCCACTGAATAAGATAATTCAGTTGAACTGATCTCGTGGAGCATTTTTTAGTTTTGGTTTAGCAGAATTTTGCCACAAACTTAAGAAATGTCCCAATTTGACTGAATTTTTCATTCTAAAAGTGCTCTTTCATTCTAAAAGGGCTCTTGAAAAATGAGTGTTACTGTTGTTTTGTTAGACCCTACCTAGGCTGGCAGTGTGTATAAAACTCCACACTGAAAAAGATACAGCTGCATTAAACTTTAAATTATTGGGGTACATCATGTTGTGATTGAAGAGGGACATTTTTCACAGTGAAATGCTTCTCTTCATATAATCCTCAAGTATGTAATTCTAAAGTGTGAAATAAACCCTTAATGCTAATTTATTTGACCGTGTAAATTAACAGTCGGGTAAATATTTCGGGTTTTTGATAAAATAGTTTTGGAAATGTAAAATGAGATTACTGTAAGCATTTTTTATCTTGAGGATTACATGGCAGGTAGCTTGTTTGTCACACCAGTCACATTGGTGCATCCTTGAGGTCCTTGTCCATCCAGGGTTTGCTGGCTGAGATGATCTGTGTTCTGAACCTGAGAGAAAATGGTAACATAAAAAGGAATGGTATAAATGCAAACATCAACTACGGTGTAAGGTTTTTTCCCTTAATGAGATGTTTCTAATTTAAAGACATACATGAAAGTATGCAAAAAGTAAGTGTGTTTGTTTAGGTTTCCTTGATAGAAATTTCTGTAAATTGTATTTTATATGGCAGAATATATCACTGTACATTAAATACGGGAGTTCACAGGTTTTTTGTTACTGTAAGTAGAATAAACATCTACAGAGAGCTGTTGTCCATTTCTTAAATATGTACGTGTATGTTATTTTCTACATCTTGCTACTTCTAAACAAACCATGAGAGACTGATGGCACATGGGTTTTGTTTCCTCATAGTTTAATGATAGATGTTTTGCAGGACATCACTAGCAAACAGTGTTGGATTGTGGGCCTTCTAAAAAACAGATCAAAGTCTTTGCTTAAGTTTCTTCTCTCAGATCTAAAGCATCCCTTAATTTATTTTTTTTTGTTTTAATTTGAATCTTATGATTTGAAGATTTTACATCAAGAAATCTAAAGAAAAGGAAAAAAATCAGGTCAGCTTTGAGCTTAAGAAAAACTTAATTTACATAATCTATTAATTTTTTTACTTTATATTTTTATGAAATAGATGTGTGGCTTTTCATCTTCTAGAAACTCTCCTTTGGGAATTTGTGGACTCTGTTCATGATTTAGGGACAGCAAATACATCCACTGAGAGACCTAGTGTCAAAAAAATCAACAGCATAGACAGTTATTAATGCCTGACTTAAAGCACAGCTTTATATCGTTTACAAGGAGCTGGAGTTGGATTTTGCAGCAAGATTCCTGTGTTCTCCACTGCAGCAGTCACTAAAAGCCAGGCTGAAACCAACACAACAATTTAACTCAATTTACAGAGACTAAAAATAGTTTGGAATGATTGTCCTTGTTTGTAGGAAAAACAGTTCTCTTTGTCCAAACTTTTAATTAACATGAAAGAACTCACTATTTTGAGCTTTTGTCTGTGTTTGTGCTAAGCTAAATTAACTTTCCCGAGAGTATTTTGCTAAACCTTTTTTCTGTAAAAGCCTCTGGAAGGTCTAGAACAATATGAACAGAACTATTATGTCTATAAAAGACTGTAGTATTCCAACCGTGAGCATTGTAAAGGGGAATGTACAGGAGGGTTAGAGAAGGAGGAAAGCGTGTATTGAGTTCAGTGTGCCCAAACTCTTAAAATTTCTTAAAATGTCAAAGTCATCAGTGACTTTGGCTACACTTCATGGAATATGGTACACTTGGACATGGGAATGTCTGTCTGTGCTGCCTTGACTGAACATGCAATAAACAGATTTTATTTTTTTTATCTGGAGGGGATAAAGTTTTCATAAAGTATTGAAATTGGGGGTTTATTCTGGAGTGGTGTTTTTGTGCCTTTCATGCTCTGGGTTTGTTCTAGAATGTGTCTTCTGTTTTTAATTCTGAAATGATGTGACAGGACCACTTTCTAAGTCCAGAAAAGTGAATAATTTACTCTCAAAAGACACTTTTGAAACACTAACAAATTACGTAAGCCTTTATAATTTAATAACATAATCTTGCAGGAGGAAATTGAGGTCTGTGGACTCCACTGTAGGGAAGAACCTGCTGCCCCTCAGTGCTTCACAGAAACGTTCTTCGGAACGGGGAAAAAAAACATATAGCAACGATGAAACGAATGGTTCTGACTGGTTGTCCTACATCGCAGGAGAGAGAAAAACGATTCGCTGACTTCGTCCAAACTTTTGATTAGCCTGAAAGCAGGCTGAGCAGTAAAATAGACTCTGACGAGTTTAAATTCCCCGGGGGGCGAGGCCGTGTGCGCAGGCAGCTCGAACAGCGAAGAAATACACATGTTAAAGCACGCCCCGCACGCTCGTCTTGTTTTCCTCACAGCACTGATAAAACGCTGGGTTTTACCGAGCCTGGGGGGTTTTACTTTAAGCCCCCCCCACCCTCACGCCCACACACCCCTTCCCGCCCCTTAGGGGCGGGAAGGGGGGTGTGGGCGTGAGGGTGGGGGGGGGAAAGGCGTGAGGGGGCGCGCGGGGCCGTGGCGGTTACGCGCGGCCGTTGGTGGGGGCGGCGCGCGCAGCGCTGAGGGGCCCGCGCGCCCCCGCCCGGCCCGGCCCTGCCCGCCCCGGCAAACCCCCCCCCCGCCCCGCAACGCCGGGGCCCCGCCTCAGGGGGGGGGGCCCGGCCGCCGCG
>JAWWES010000051.1:8753334-8799330 GCA_035583135.1 Lophotriccus pileatus
GGACAGGTGAAGGCCGTTTGTCGTTGAGGAGCTGTGCTGGAGGGGGAGGGAGGGTCTCACCTTTTTTTTTGTTTTTGTTTTTGTGGTTTTTTTTTGGTGGGGGGGAGGGAGACATGGTCAGGGTGTCAGGTACCCCACCAGCAGCAGCTTGGTCCCCGCCCTTTTAACCTCGCGAATCAGTGTTAAGTGCAATTTTTCGTTGGTTTGGTTTTTTTTGTTTGTTTTTATTATTATTATTATTTTAATGGATAGCACAATTCTTGAAGGTGGTGTGGTTTTCTGTTGAAGGGGACAGTGGTAACTGATTAGGTTTGCTGTAGCCATGTCAGGATCAGCCCCCGAGGAGCCTCAGACCAATCCTCAGAGCCCAGCTAGTGCTCCTGACCCCGCTCCCGTTGCTGTCGGACCTGGAGGCTCAAGTGACAGTTCCTTTGGTGAGCAAAACCTTGGCTTCGCCACCCCCGAGGCCAGCCTGGTGGAGATGATGGACATTGAGTACACCCAGCTGCAGCACATACTTTGCTCACACACGGAGGCTCAGAGTAGTGAAGGTGAAGTGGAAGCCAGGCTCAGCGCTTTCTCCTCGCCTGGTCCCTCTGCAGACCCCCCTCTGCAGCAGCCCTCCCCCAGCACCAGTCAGGACGGGGGCTCGTCCAGCAGCTCTGGGAACCAGTCGGTCTGCCCAGTTACCTGCCAGTCAGGGTTACCTTGTGACAGCTATTGGCCAAGTTCTAACCCACACTTGGGCTATGCTGACTTGCAGGAGCTCAGAATGATGTTGCTTAGCGAGTCCAACCTCCCTCTGAACCAAAGAGAGAAAGCGCCCAACAGTAGCTCTGTAGAAGTCTCAGGATGCAGTGTAGTAAAAGCTAAACAGGGTGAAAATTTCTTGGGGGACAATAAAGAAAACCTATTTGTTGAAAATTCGGCACTGGCACCAGAGCTTAGATCTAAACCTGCAGTCAGAGCTCGGTTGGAAGACAGATTCAACAGCAGCCCGACAGAAAACCCCAGATGTCAAGAACCCCAAGAATCTGGAGTAACTCTTAACAAGTGTGTTGCAATTACTTTATGTTGTTAAACTATGTATCGTATAGTTAGTTCAAAACTGATTTTCTAAGTGAAACCTAAGAACGGTACTTTTTTTTTTTAATACATGAGAAGGATGGGTTGGGCTTTGTTAAACTGTGCCATCAAACGTGGATGCAACTCTGCTGAGCTCAGCTTAGGCCCCTCTGTGTATTGCATAAATGGTACAGCATGTAGTTCCAAAATTAATTACTTTACAGCCTTAATCTTGATAGCATGTGCTGTAAATAAAGGCGAGAGAACAATGCCTAGTTTTAATATGCAGCTTGCTAAAAGCAAAGTAGATTGTTGATATAATAATAAGAGTGATTGATTAGTGTAACAATGTGGAGGCCTGACTATGGGGAAAACTTTGAGTAAAAATATTGTTTTACAGTCTAGCCCTGTAACTGTCTTAGTGTGCTGATAAATGTTTTATTGAGGTGTGAAGCGAGCTGTTATTGCACAGGATAAAATACCTTCTCAGCTGATTTTCCTTTTCTTTCTGTGGGCCCTGAAGTGGGCAATATGGCAATAACAGTGATTTCTGTTTACATTAAATGATTCTTGGTGATAGTTACTAGAAAGATGTGTAGCTGTACATTTTTCTGCACTCGATTTCAAGCAGTCAGCCTGGTATGTTTTCTGTTTTCTTTTGTTTTTAAGTTTAGTGACACTGATTCGCCAGCCCTCGGAAGTGGTGGGTGTTCCTCTTCACCAGCAAGGGAGCAGGTGTGCTGCACTTGGGAAAAATAAGGCTGCACCTGCCACACATTCCCTGCCATTCACGTACCCGTTCTTTACCATGAATGCATGTTCTGCTGCTGGAAGTGCTAATCCCTCCCAAGCACAGGTAACTCCACTCTGCCAAGTTCCAATGCTGATAATATTAACTTCTTGGGTGTCAAATAACTGTGGAGGTTTGGGGTAAAGCGTGGCTGGCCTTGAATAGGGATGATCAGGATGATCTGTAATGCAATTCCGTTATTAATCTTCTAAATAAGTCACTTGTGTGGCATTTGTAATTCCTGTAATTAGTAATTACTGGCATCCCAGTAATGAGCAATAGCCCGTTATATTTCTTTTTTTCTGGAGTTTATCCCTTTATCATCAGTTTCATCTTTGCAAGACAAGGAGGAGCCGCTTAGTAGCATTTTCTATGGTTCCTTTCTAATTTATTTTGATGATAAAAATATTTCCCCCTCCACAACTTACAGTAACCTCTGAAGCCAGAGTGATAAAATGGCACTCAGAAATGTCAAAGGTATACCCAAAATTCATCAGTCTGTCAAAATCCCATGGTTAACTGTGGAAGTATCTGGGATTTATTCTAGCTAAAGAAGTAACTTAAGAAGTTAACGTGAAGATATCAAAATAGGTGGGTTTTGTTTCTTGGTTTTGGTTGGGGGTTTTTTTTGTTTGTTTTTGTAATATATATATGTAGTCCTGTAAGTATTTCCTTTTTGATTTTCACAGACCTGTGGAACATCTTGCACTATTTTGGAAGCTGCCAAACATCAAGACCTTGGGATACCCAAGACGTTCCCTTTCCTCTATCAGGAAGTTGAATCCACAAAACAGACAGTAGGTGCTATAAATAAAGCTTTGCCTGAGGAAGTTTGGATTAAAGTTGGAGGTAAATCATTTATCTTCTTTTCACTTAGCTTTCTCTTGGCCTTCAAATCCACATTTTTTCCCTGAATTTGTGTCCTTTCTGCAATGAATATGATTTTAGTGGATGTAGGAGGGTTTTATGGCAGAGATGTGCTGTAGGCAGAAAAGTTCAACACCTGTTTGTTTAGCTATCCTTTCAAATTTGTTTAGCACTTCCAGCTTGAAGTGAGGAAACTCAAGGTTACAAAGTACCTTTGAAAATCTGGGCCTTGAGTAAGCAACTTGTTTCTTTAGAATCATGGAATCATTAAGGTTGGAAAAGACCTCCAAGATGATCAAATCCAACCTTTGACCAAATACCACCAAACCACATGGCAAAGTGGCACATTCTGTGACCCCAGAGTTGATACAGCAAATCCAGTTAGCACCAAACTAAAGGACATTTTAAGGATTGCCCCAAGCGCTCATCAGGCATGGTCTCAGTGGGCTCTGTGAGAAAATAAAACCTGTGTGGATTTTGGAATAGCAAACAGAGCCTTAGGGCTCCTGAAGGACTTGTAAGAGTCAGTCTAGGCTGGTCATAAAGCTTCCAGGATTATTCCACAGAAATAAAGCAACAAAAAAACCTTTTCCATAATCAGTATTTTCAGATTAGTAGGCAGGTTACAAATAGGTGGTTCTTTTCCTCTTTGTTTTTCCAATAAGACACCTTATGCAAGCAAGCCATAAACAGAAGTTGCAGCCGAATAAACCCGTTGGATCCAAACATGGATCGCAAACCTCTCGGTGAAATTCGAAATGCCCGTGACAACAGCCAGGGCAGTGGGGCTGCCCAGGGCCCCTGGCAGTCAGCACAGCCTGGCTCCAGCGTGCAGGTCCCAAGTGGATCACAGGATGGGAGTGCTCAGCGCAGGGAACGACACAACCGCCTGGAGAGAGACAGAAGGTAACGCTGTGAGCAAAGCCTTTTGAAACCGTAATACTGTGATTATCCAGAGTAAATATAGGCGTGGCATGTTTCCTGTTAGCTCCACGAAAAAGCAAAGCAGGTGGTGAGGGTTTGGTGCTCCTTAGAGGGGAAAATACATGTATGTTTCGTTGTGGTTGTCTTTGTGTTTTTACTCTTTAAACAAACGTAGAGATTTCAAAACATTTCACCGGTTCTATAAAGATAAGATAACTTGTGTGTAGCATGACTGATACACAAAGCTTGTAGCAAACAAAAAGAAGTCTGTGGCTGGTAGTCTTCCTTTTGCTTTTGTTTTTCCCTTCCCTCTGGCTCTGGGTGATGGCCTACAAACCTCCAATGTTTGCAGGCGCAGGATCCGGGTTTGTTGTGATGAGCTGAATCTCCTGGTTCCGTTCTGCACGATTGACACTGACAAGGCAACAACTCTGCAGTGGACAACTGCGTTCCTGAAGTACATTCAGGAAAGGCACGGCGACTCTCTGAAGCAGGTTTGAAATCTGATTTCGTTTTTGGTCTTGTGGAAAATGTGAAATGTTTTAAAGCTGTCATAACATAGTGTATAACATATATGGAAAGCTTATTCTTGATGCTGTTTGTGAAGGACCCACCATCATCTTGAGCCTTCCTTTAAATTTTTTGGGTTTTTACTGGTTAAGTTCATTAGTCAGAAATGACAGGCTGTCTTCAGACAGGGTTTTCGAATCAGATTTTGAAATCAATATTTTTTTCTTTTAGCTACCCAATTCCTGAGCATGATTCTATTTGGAAAACAGTATTAGAATTAACGTCCTCTTCAGTCATTCCTCCCCTCCTTCCTTTTCTCTATTTTTTACCACTTTCACAGTCATCTAGTTGGTTTTTATGAACTATCAGTTCAGGGATGGATTTACAGCTACATGCCCACAGTATCTCAGAGTGGCTGAGTGTAGAGGGTTACATGTCCTATAAGAAGCTCCCATGCTTCAAACCAGTAGTTGCAGCTCCAGAGTAATTCTGGCTCTGCCAAGAATTTTAAGACAGTGCATGGAGTGTGTATTGGAAAAACTGCTTGTCTAGATCCTGATATGGCCCTTCAGCACTTCCTATTGAAGGGTTTTATTTTTCCAAAACACTAATGAAACAAAAACATCCAGAAGTTAATATCTAAATATATTAAATGCAACTGTTATTTATTCTTTGCATTTTGATTTTTTTAGGAATTTGAGACTGTGTTCTGTGGTAAAACAGGCAGGAGACTAAAAATAGGAAGACCAGATTCATGTGTAATGTGTCCAGCACAGGAAAACCGCACAGCTATGGAGACCAAATAGTCAGACATGACCACCTTGAATTGTGTGACAATGGTCCAAACTGTATTTTATTCTTTTCGTTTACATGCTGAATATGAATTGTGAAATGTAACTTGTAATTATATATAAATAGAGCTTTAAAGAAAATGTTCGTTCTTGAAAATGGAAATGAAAGTTAACAACAGCAATGGAAACCAGTGCCCTGTTCAAGAGGCCAGAAGCTACAAGAAAATGTCATGACAGCCAAGTATTTTTCCCCTTTAGTTTTACAAAATTGTTTTGTCATCCTGCTTTGGGGTTTTATTTAATTGTTTGGTTTTGCTTTATTTTTTAAAGATGATCCAGTACAGTTAGGCAGAATTGTAGATCATCCATCTGTCCTGTTACTTGAATGGCTACATGCAAACATACTCTTCCACTGCAGAGAAGAACTAAAGTTACTATATTATAATGACCATTTTTCCATTAAAAATGTAAAGGTTATATTAATTATTTGAGCAAGTGCTTTATTTCTAAACTGTGCATATTATGAATTTTCCATTTGCACACATATTTAACCTACTCGGCCCCAAAGAGTACTATTTTTAATGTCTGTCACACAACTGTCCAACAAGTTCTTGTATTGTTACTTTAGAACCCAGAGTGGTATATTGTAAACAGTAGATATTTAAATGCACAAACTATTTTTATATTTAAAGAAAAATATGACACTTTGCTCATAGGCTTGGGAATATAGGACAGAAACAGAACAGTGTGTGAGCTGAGAGTGGCTTTATTAATTTTTTAAAAATAGATGATGCTAGCAAGTTCTAAAGTATAAAAAGGTCTACCAAAATTAGTACTGGTTTAAATCACGGGTAAGGACAATTTTGCAGCAATTTATATCCAAACAATCCTAGTAAAACCAGTTCTGGAAAATGAAGTACAGCTGAGCTAATTTGGTGTGTAAATGACACAACATCACAAAGAAAAAGTTAAAAAAAATCTCCTTTTATTTTTACAACAGTTCCTACAGGTGGTTTTGGCTGGACTTTAGAAGAGCATCCTTTCTTACATGGAGTTCCATCACAATTACTGTGCAAATAGCTTAAGTAGAGGTCATGAAAATGCTGTTACTTCATTTCCTTTATTATCATATGGAAACATACAGAAATTCTTCCCTCAAAATTAAAATATATACATTACACCTTTTGCAGAATTTGATTGCAAGAGGAATTGCTGTTCACTTGTCTTGGCAAATATTTGAGGTGCAATCTGAAAATTGCTAAGTGACAGCATATATGTCAGTGGTGGTCGTTACTTTGGCCAGAAGGTTAAGATACTGAAATACAGGATATTTCAATGCAGGATTTCCACTGAGAGAAGAGAAAGTTTGGTGCCTGAGTACCTTAACAACGTGTGTCTTTGTGCACAAACCTGCAGAACTGAAGTCAGTGACAGCAGCACCACCAAGGGATTCAATTGAAAAGGCTCGAACTTCTACAGCAAGAAGTCGTGATCTTTAGTACATGGGGGGGTGATGTAAAAAAGGAACAATGCTTCCTCTTGCAGGACTCTTGAGCAAAGGGAGAAAGGAAAGGTGAGGTTGTTTAGTAGTAAAAACTCTGGAAAATAATTGGGGGGAGGAAAAATACTCATAAAGCATCTTTTAATTAAAGTTTTCACCTGATGCTTTCTTTTTCATAGAACTGTGTCAAAGTCTCCACTTAATAGAACAGAAGGAGCATCTGTCCATTTAGCACTAGGAGGATTCTGTTTTCTTACAATGCACTGTTTATTTAAATATTCAGTCACTTCTTCACTTCTTGTACTGTTGGTTTATGATTTTTTGGAAGTTGATGCTGCAACAGCTCCCATGCAAGCTGACGTGTCACATATTCCTGGAGTTCCCTGAGCCCCAATAGTACCAGGAGTACCAGGATCCCCTGGCAGGCCAGGTTCACCCTGAGCCCCATCACGGCCGTTTTTAGTAATTCCAGGCACACCAGGTGGTCCTAAACAAGAAAGGGGGAAAGATTACATGTAGTATTTACATCTCTTCTTTTTTTTTTTTTTTTTTATTTTGTATTTTATTTTATTTTTAATATATGTATATATGTGTTACTTTTAGAGATCTTAATATACTTTGAGTGTACATCACACTTGTTATGGCCTGTTGAGTACAAGGTGTTTTCAATAAATTTACCCTGAATCTGGAGTATGTGCATTGCATTTTTTTATCCCTGAATATTGTGGTCAGGGGATGTCCTGGCTGTGTGAGCTCACAGCTTACTTATTGTGACAGTAGGTGTGGTCACTGCCCCTCCTTCCTTGTCACCAGCTTGTTCCACAGTGGGAGGCTGTGGCCTTCAGGAGCTTCAATTTACTGCACCTCCTCAAGTCGAGTTGTAATTAAGATTCTGAGTAACAGGAGTAGTGATGATAATCTACTGCCAGCAATACGCAGAGCTGTCCCTAAGACATGGACTCGATGATCCTTGGGGGTCCCTTCCAACTCAGGACATTCTGTGGCTCTTAAGCCTTTGCTTTAGTGATGGAGTGTTAAATTATTTGCACAGCCTTACCTTGAAGTCCTTGATCGCCATCAGGCCCGTCGATGCCTTGACCAACAGGTCCTTTATCTCCTTTTTCACCAGGGTCACCTTGAATCATAAACAGAGTTCTGACAGTGAGTCGTGCACTAGAGCCAAGGACAGGAAGGGGAGAGACCAAGAGGAGCTAAAAATCCTCAGGACATTACTAGGATCTCTGCTTACAGGGCATCCCCAAAGATGCAACCCCCCCTCTAGAACTCCATCGAGGCCTGACCTCTTTTCCCCCACTGCTGAATTTATTTTGCAATTTATTTCATTGGGCATTAAAGAGAAGCAGGTTGCTTTAGTCTGCACTTACCTCTGGGACCAGGATCTCCAAGCTCTCCTGTCGGCCCTCTGTATCCAGGGGGACCACGAGGACCAGGATGCCCAACACTTCCCGTTGCTCCAGGAGGACCTGGAGGCCCGGCTGGGCCAGGCCGACCCGTCATTCCAGGGGACAAGGGTTTCCTCAGATTAGCAGCTAATTGTGCAATTTGCTCTGAAAAACACAATTAAAAACTGCATGGCCAACATTTTTACTCTTTGCTTGAGCAGATCTTCCTGCCACTGCCACACACTGCTTCTGGCAGAAGGAAACACTGAGTCTCCTCTCAGCCACCTGTAGCTTTTCTGGGTTTTTTATACTCCACAGAGGGAGATTTTCATCATAAGTCTGCAGGTTTTTAAGCCGTTGATATTTCCTGTTTCCAAAACCACTTTAAATGACATCAAGTATTCTAACAAATGATGCTTAAATAATTAAAACAAGTTTTCTGAAGCAAACTTTTCGTGTTTAACCTCATCCCAAATGCGGAATATCACCTCCAAATGCAGAACAGTAACTCTCAAGAAAGAAGGGCACTCTGGGGGGCTCTGCTCCAAGGAGAGGGAGTGCACTGAGGACAGAGAGGAGGTGGGAGCTGAAGTTCAGAATGACACAGGTTAGGGCAGGCAGACACTCTCACAGCCTGTGCTGGCACAATACGTGTGTCAAAGCTGCTTTCAGTGCACTTTGTCTGTTGCCAAGAGAAGTTATTGAAAAATACTAACTTTAGAACAACGAAAGACATCCCAGAAACAAGGTGACCTCCTGAATAATTTCCCTGCATTAAAGGTCAGTGTATTTTTTCTTACCCAGACAGAAAACTAACAAATTTCAGGAGCCATCTTATGTTCAGGATCTACTCATTTATGGTATGCTAATATGGTAATTAAGCTAATATGGTAATTAAGTCAGTTTTTCTCAGTGATACTCACCATTTATCATCTCCCCGCAGAGTTCTCTGATATGTTGTTCACTGGCCTCTTTGCCCTGCAATTAACAGAAGGATTTGTCCTTATACAAATTGTGTTATCAATAATCATCCCTGGCAGAAGCTTCAGGGCACAAAATACATTTCCAGCAGCTCAGGAAGAAGCACAGGATCCCATATGGAGAGGAGTGGGTTCTTTCCCCTCTCCAAAAGGTGACAGCTTCAGTTCAGAACTGTCATACTAATGATAGAGATTAATTTTAATGTTAGGCCAGATATTTAATCTGAGGCTTATTTGGCCTTACTTTTGCCTGCTGAAATGCAGAACCTTATTTTCTGAACATGCATCCAAACCCCACGATCCATTTATTTACTTCACAGGCTCCCTGACTGTGCCCCAGAAGCAGAGGACACTTACAGGAGGCCCAGGTTTTCCTGTGATGCCAGGAACACCCTGCACCCCCTGATGGCCCATGGGCCCTGGATGTCCTGGGATCCCTGGTGCTCCAGCTGTCCCATTGGGTCCTTGGGCACCTTTTGGACCAAGTTCTCCTCTTTTTCCTGGCTGTAACGAGAAAAGAAAAGCAAAAACCACTGACAACTGAGGATATGGTCCATTGTTTTCTCCTTTTGTCAAGTTTCCCTGACTGACCTGGCTGATATGTACAAGTCTTACATGCTATGGGTGGTTTTACACATAAAGATTCCAGTAGTTTGAGTGCTACAATCCCCTGTCATTCTCATAGATCCTATAGCATGATTGTGAGGAAAACATGTTTCTAGGGAATGGCACCAGAACTTAGTTTATTGATATATATCATTGAAAGATGTAATAGTCATGTTTACTCCCAAAACCTTCTGGGGTATGAGCCCTCAGCATCTGACACTTACCTCTCCTTTTTGGCCAGGGGGACCAAAGGGACCCTGTTACAAAGAAAAGGGAAATTAGAAAGAGTGATCCATTCAGAAAATGCACCTCCCGAGCTGCAGGAAGCTGTACAAGGCTTGGGCTGCCTTCTCCTTTTCACAGGGTTGGAGGCTTTGGATGATTAATTCTGGCTGACCATATTGATACATGGTTTTCTAGACCCATGTGTTACCTGAGGAGTCAATCCTACTGAACCTGAGGACACCTACCAGCTCTCCTTTGTCACCTGGGAGGCCATCTGCTCCAGCAATGCCCTGAAAGGGAGAGACCAGAGTTAACACTGCACCTGCTGGTGCACAGAGATGGTGCTGCTGACAGTGGGGCTCACCCTGAGACTGCTCCAGCAAGAGCAAGTTCTCTCTTGCCAAGGCTGAACTCCACAGTAGGTGGCACAAGGACTGGGTGCCCTTTGTGACAGGCTGGGGCTTGCCTGAAAGGCTGAACTCGTACAGATGAGATCCCTGGTGGGGTGGCCATGAAAGACATCCACAGGCTGTCCTTGGACAATGAATCTAAATGTCAGCCCTGCATCTCACAGAAAACTTGGGTTTGCAGCCACAGCCAAATGTTCACTGTCCGTGTTCTTTAGGCTTCCTGAGCAGGGTCACCTGCAGAACACCTTCATCCCACCCTTAAACTGCAGTGATCATCACTTGGTGAGCATCCTCCCTGTCCCCTCTGCCTGGGGACTGTAAGGTGAGAGTGGCTAAAGCTCTGGTGACACCCCTTTTACCAGCCAGGATGAGCAGCATCAATTTGCTGATCGCCTCCATTTGGAAGCAGCAATTTGAATGTAACTGGGTGCGACACAAATCACTGCAATCTGCTGCCACACTGCCCCTGGGGAACACAGAGCTGGCTTATTACACACCAATTAGAGCAGACAATGAGCTTGTTGTGGTGACTCGATGGCTTTCCAGAGGAAGTCATTTCAAGACAAACAGAGATTAGGTTGGTCTTTCCCTTAGCAACGAAACGGAGACCACACAGACACTGACACTGGTAAACAAAACCAGCAAGGCTCGCTAGAAAAGCCTTGTTCTCTGTAGAAACACAGTCATGCACTAATGAAAGCCATAGATTTGATGAAAACAGACTCAAAAAGCTCATTGGCGAGATGAAACCATCTATGGAAGTTGAGCAGCAACAAGTAAAAGATTAAATTAGTCCATTAGTGTGCCAAGCGTTGAGGTTAGGACAAAATCCTCCTCATCAGTCACGTGGAGTTCAAGGAAAAGCTGCCCTTCTAAACTTAACTCAGGAGGAACGTGACGGGAGGAGCTCCTACACAGATGCCTTGTGGCTACAAAACACACAGCAAGGGACTAGTGTTTTTATCACAGCATTTTCACGAGTCTCCATTAGAACAGTTTACATCTGTGCCAACGGGAAGAATGGGACCAAAGAGAGTTTTGTTGGTGCCTGCTGAAGAATATTTTCATTTGAGGGAGAAAAAGCAGTTTGTACTGTCTAAGGCTGTGCCTGAGGTTTGGGTTAAATGCCTCTGCTGACAACAGCACAGAAGTTAGCACTTACCTGGTTACCTTTGGGACCAGGAACACCAATAGGACCCTGTGAATAAGGGAAAGAAGGCAAATGAGCTCAAACTGTTATTTTCCTGTGAATTCCTGGTGTAGTCAGACACTCACTCAGCAAGGGGTTGGATTTACTCACAATATAAAATGGACAAGACCATTTTTGCACCATAAGGGCAAAAAGTCCAGGATGGTTTTTCAAGGCTTCATTAGACTTCAGTTTTTGTGGGGTTTAGAATTAGGTGCTCCTGATTATGAGACTCATGGAACAACACGGCCATAGGAATAAAATACATTTAGATGATGAACTGATTATCATGCCAGGAGTAATCCAGGCAACTTGAAAAATCCGTCCAACTTTATCTACCTGGCCTTCACAGAGAGGATATGAGACATTTTCAGCCCTATTGGTGACTTTTCTGCTCCACACAGCAGAGTCAAGAAGGAATTCAGGAAAACCCCACATTTTTTTTCTCAACTGAAAAATCTACACGGGAAATTCACATCATTTTACCCTTCAAACAGGATTCCTACAGCACATCAATCCACCTGGCATCTGCAGACTGATCCTTTTTTATTAACTAGATCTGGAGATGGCTCAGCAGAGGAGGACAAACACATAGAACAAGGGCAAGTCAAGTGCTAAGTTGAAAAAGGGGGGGGGATTTCTATTAAAGAAAAATAACTCTCAGCAGAACAGACAATGGAACGTAGGAATGCAGGAGTGGCTACAGCTATTTATAACTCCCATTTCATGTTTGCTGATGGCAAAGGCTATATATTCTTTTTTGAACATTATCATCTAGATTTATACCTTGGGTTTCACAGAGTCCCAAGGCTCCATGCAAGTTTATGGCAATGAAACACAGTTCAGTCACCAAAGACCAGGAATACTCCCTTAAAGGGAAGCTTAGCCCAAAGGATTTTCATTCAAGACTGTGATTTACTGCAGTAGTAATTCCTAGGGGCAGGAGCAGGAACAAGTGACAGGAGTTTAGGACTGCCAGCTCCACGCCCTCACATGTGTGGCAGTTAAACACAACCCATGTTTTTGGCCAAGTATCACCAGATTATCTATATTATCACTGCCAGTAGAGAGCTGAGAAGGGCATTACTGATGGACAGGTTTATATTCCTGGCCACAGTCAGTCCAAGGACTGTGAAAAAGCCTGTCAGTACCTGTTAGCTTAGGCTTGAAGGGATTTTTTAATAGAAAAGCCACAGTTGATTTCAGGAGAGAGGAATGGTGTAATTGTATCGATCATGTGCTTGCAGTTCTCTTTATACACGTCAGGACCAGCAGCAAAGCAAACCCAGGGCAGATCTGCTGGGCTCTTTGTGTGTGTGGCCCAGCAGTGCCATCACCCCCAGCAGCAAAGGCCATTTTTTAGGGCTATAAAAGCACATTCTGAGGTTTTAGAGTCTTCCCAGCACAAATCTCGTGGTGACTGCTGGCACAGCCCTCGCTGCTGTCACCGACACCAGGGGGACTGGGTGGGCAGATGGGGGTTACTTTGAGCACCAGTCACATCTATGAAGGTGGAAAGTTTCCAGCATTATCCAAACCTGCTACACCCACTTTCCTGAAAGCTGCTAATGAGCTGGGGTGGCAAGAAACAATCATAGGTTGCAAAAGATCTTGATCATTACATTCAACCATCAGCCCAGCACCACCACCACGTTCACCTCAAGTGCCACATCCACACGTTGTTTGAACACTTCAAGGTATGGTGATTCCATCACTTCCCTAGGCAGCTTGTTCCAATGCTTTATAACCCTTTCTGTGAAAAAAATATTCCTGATATCCAATCTAAACCTCCCCTGGCAACAACTTGAGGCCATTTCCTCTCATTCTGAACAATCAACAGTTACATCTTAGAGTAACTACACTTGACTTTGGAGCCAGGAAAAAAAAAATCTAGATCATTTTTTATTGCTTTAAGCATAACATTTTCCCTCCCTCTGCTCAGAGCATCTCCCTGGGTGCTCCATGCAGGGGCCTCTTTCCCTCTGAACACACATATTTTCACCGCAGCGAAGCCCTGAGCGCAGTCAGAGCCCCACAGCTCCACAATAACCCTCCTGTTTCACACTTCCAGCTCACAGTCACTCCAAGAGGCTTTTTTAAACCTGCCTGGAGCCAGCACAGAAGGGCCATTGTGGAACCCCCGTGGTCCTGCTGTGATTGCTTACACAGAAACTTCACCTTAAGGCTGGAGAGGAGGGAGCTGGTGAACACAC
The DNA here is from genome assembly GCA_035583135.1 of Lophotriccus pileatus. Taxonomy (NCBI): domain Eukaryota; kingdom Metazoa; phylum Chordata; class Aves; order Passeriformes; family Tyrannidae; genus Lophotriccus; species Lophotriccus pileatus. Next base: position 8,766,809 of record JAWWES010000051.1, read on the forward strand.
GGCTCCTGTTCTCCTGCAAGCCTCCAACAAATGCTGTTCACTTTGCCCTGATGGCTTTTTTTAGGTGAGAATGAATTATTTGAAATAAAAACTCTCATTTATTCTGAGGTGGATGGCCAGGTGTGTTGCTGATCAGGAAGATCAGTCACTGAGCAAACTGTCACTTAAAAAAACCCCCACAACCCACCAGAAAGTCTAACCAAGCATCTGAGTAACAAAAATGCACAAATCAACTCTCCTGTGCTCATGGGGAGTGAGGCTTTGGTGGAATCAGCATACAGAGCAGGGGAAAATCCCAAACAATATCTATTCTGGGTAGGATGGGACCTGAAAGCCCTGTCTAAAAATAGTGGGAGTTCCTAAAGTGAAACAGAAACAAGGACAGGAACAGAAGAGACAGGATGCATGAATCCTGTTACCTGCCATAAGGTCCAACCTGGGCACACAGCAGCCTCAGAGAAGGGACTGGGACACCAAATGTACAAACCTGTTTGTGTTTGCTGGGGTGACATCAGCTACACCACGCTTTGGGCACCATTGTGCTGTAATTTCATGTCACAAACAGGAATTAGTCACAGGTGTCTTCTCCTTACCCTGTCACCTGCCTCTCCACGGATTCCAGTTGGACCAGGAAGGCCAGGTTCACCACTGGCACCTTTGGGACCCTGTTAGGGAAACGACAAAAACCAAGCTGCAGTACCAGGAAACCCTGCATGCTTCAACACCCCAAAAAGCTCACCAGTCTCCATAACATGTTCAAAAAGGTTATTTGTCCTGGATGTTCTCTCTCCCTTTTCCCCCAGGACCTTGGGACCACTTGTGTTGGTTGGTGCAGCTCACTCCAGCTTCTGTCCTGGTCCACAGGCAAGGTCAGGCACCTGCCAAGGTGCTCCAGCCTTTGGCCTGGGCCTTTCACTAATGAATCAGACCTGTGATGCCATCAAGTGATGCTCCCTGAAGGCAGCACCACGTGCCAGTGTCAGTGGGGAATGGAGCATGGAGGTCCCACTCCCTTGGAGAGAGGAGGGAGAAATATGGGAGTCCTCAGTGCAGCAGAGAGGAGGAGGAGTTCACTGAAGAAGTACAGGCTGAGAGTGGCCCAGATCAAGGAGAAACTGAGGTGTCTTTACATAGGTCGAACACTTCCAGGGATGGGGCAGCCACAGCTTCTCTGGGCAACCTGTGCCCAAGAACGGGCTCAAAACTCCAACCCTTCCTTTACAGATAAACACTAAACATAAATTGCTCTGGCAGGCAGCTTATCTGGCCTTGTGTTCTTTCTAAAGTCGTCAGGCTGGTTCTGGCAAATCGGAAGATGGTTCTTCCTACCCCTCATTGCCATCACACAATTTTCTGGCCAGAGGTTTGCAGAAAACAGTGCCCTGCCAAAACATGATGCCCCATTAAATGACCCCTGACAGCACACTGACCTGGAAACCTCGGACACCACGAGCTCCTACGGGGCCTTGGAGACCGAGTGGTCCCTGAGGAGAGAAAGATCAGCTTTGGTGAGGAGCAGATTCAGGGCCAGGTGAGTCACTTTGTGTAGTTACACTGGCAGAGAGACAGTGTGCAGGTCTGTTCTGCAGCACTTTGCCCCCTGGCATTGCTGATGAACCACTGCGATGTTTGGTGTTCACTGAGCTTTTGCAGCGTTATTATTATTATTATTATTATTAACAGAAATGCTTATTTGTATAATTAACGCTTAATAATATACCATACTCATGAGCAGTGAAGGTCAATGACAGCAAAACATGGCAGCATAAACAATATCCATTACAGGGGGTCTGCTGTCCCAATACTGTGCTTGGAATCGATTGCAAGAAATGACAGCAAAAAATGTGCTGCAGGCCCTTGGAGATGAAAACTGGCAATTGCATCCATTTGCTTGGACATACTTGGTACCAGCAAAATAGAAAAAGACAGCAGCTAATGCTGTTAGTGCAGGGGCTTTTAGGAGCTCACCAGACAGAACACGACTATTGCCATTAGGAGTCTCTATTGCTTTCTTCTGAGAAAAATCACATATCCAATAGAGATCTGGGATGGAAAAAACCAAAACTCTTAAGTAATTTAGGCACCTAAATCCCATTTTGTAAACTGTCTTCTTGAAACAGATGCTTTCAGCAAGCTTCTGTCAGGAGGTGGGACTGCAGCTTTGCCTCCTTTCACAGCCAGCCCTGAGGGGTGAAGTGTTCAGGGACACAAATACAAACTTTAAACTGGCCACTGAAATAAAGCAGCACCGTCCTCCGAAGGCTAAAGAACTGCTCAGGTATTTTTGTGGTTACTGTTTTTTACTTCTGTGATTTGCTTGTAATTTATTCAGGAACTTTAATTTCAGTTAAGGAACTTCATTTATAAATACAGAGCTCTAGGAAAATTAAGTTAAATTGCATCAGAAATGACTCTGCTGTGATGGTGCCTTTAAATGTGGTGGGACCTGACAGGCTCTGAATGGGGAGAAACCCTTGGTACACTGGGCTAAAAAAACCCAAATTGTTTTGAGCCAAACAGCCTTTACACTAGAAAAATCCTGCAACTCTCTTAGAATAGCATGGTCTTAACTAAGAAATTATTATTCTGATAACACAAATCAGAAATTAGGAGCTCAGGTTACACATGACCATGGGTTCAGCTGCTATTGCACCCCTGTCAGAACTCTGCACCAATGCAATTAGCTCAACTCCTTTTGCTTTTTGGCTATAATAATGCCTTTTGTGGGGCCAGGTACTTTGATGAAAAATTGCAGTCATAAAAGCAAACATTATTAATACAGTTTATTTCTAAGGCTGATTTCCCTCTCCTTGGAAGTTTCAGGAGGAGCTGCTCACAAATAATAAATCATACAGTTCAATTCCTTCCAAGTGGCACGTACCAGAAATCATATTAGACTTGCTGCAGGCTCCTGGATTTCAAAATGAGTTTAAGATGAGAAAAAAAAAAAAAAAAAAAAAAGAAAAAAAGCCCAACAAAACCGCTGGAATGTCAGATCCAACCCCAGCAGCAGCACTAGCTGGGAGGACAAGATAAAAAAGGTACACAAGTATTTTTAGTAGTGTGATCAAAATCAGGGTTTTACCATCCTGATATTATTGATTATCACCTCTGCTCTGTAGTTATTTTCAGTTTTGCTGTGTGCATGGCTTCACCTTTTGCAGTGAGTCCCTCTTCCCTGCTCCAAGGACAGAGACACAGGAACGGGGAGGGCTCAGTGTACTCTGAGCTTCACAGCAGCTTTGCTTTGTTAATGACTCACTTCAGCACAAGCAGAACCTTATTATTCCTGTTCAAAGAGGGGCTTGCTGACTGTCCAGTCTCTCCTCTCAGACTGTAGCAGCTCCTCAAACCTCTTGGACAACTGCAGCTTCCTCTGCCAAGGGAAATGGGAGGGATCACTCGGCATTTGCAGGGAGCTGTCAGTGGGAAGAGGATCTGACTCACTTATGGGGGACATATTCCTCTGCTGCCAAAACTCCCCAGAGAGAACGTGGCCTTTTGCTATACCCAGGGAGTAACCCCACACACAAACCTTATTTTGGTGATTTACAGGCAGTGCTGTACTTACAGTTGCTCCTCTGGGTCCTGGCAGCCCTCTCTCCCCAGGGACACCAACATCGCCCTGGCAAGAACACCAAAGTCAGACAGGATATTGAGGAGCCACAAATCTACCCTTCCCTCCCCACTGCAGAGCCAGGAGGCATTCCTGGATCCCAGGCTGTTTCAGTCCCAAATTCCCTGTCCTATTGGCCCATCTTCTAGTCCACACCTGCTGAGCTTTGCCCTTTGCTGCAGCACAGTATCTGTGCACGGAGGTGTCTGCGTGTCCAGCTCCCTGGGGAGCTCCACACCCCTGTGGACTGCCTGGAGTGCTCAATCCCATGGGATTGCACGTGTTGCAGGCAGCACAGCACCTTTTGCATTGTTATTTGTGCAGGGAAGCAGCACATGAGCTCCAGTTTCACAGTTTGGTTTAAAACTCACTCAGCAGAGCTCATGCCAAGTGCAAATGACGGGATACTTACAGGGATGCCTGGCTCTCCCGAGGGACCTGCCTCTCCCATCTCTCCAGGACTGCCCTGCAGAGGAGAAAGCAAACACTCAGTTGGGGCATCACTTCAGACAGTCATTTCTGTCCTATTTGAAGCAACAAAAGGATGAGGGAGTTAAAACCTGGGTCAGGAAATAAACACAGCTTTGCACTTTTACAGTTTTAAGACAAAACTACCAACACCAGGCAATTAAAGAAGAGCTGAGTTGCACATCCTATCCTGGCACCAGTGACCAGGGAGGGCTCTGCCAGCCCCAGGGCAGCGTCACCACCTCCCTCATGTGGCTGAAGGGGACCAGTGAGACAGGGATGCTCTTCTGGAGGTGTGCTCAGGACACCCCATCACATTCCCTCCTGCATCACCCTCATGTCAGGGAAAATGCCTTCCTGCATGCTCTCCTGCACGAGGATTAGCAGGAATAATGATGCAGGTGAGGAGGGGGAAATTCAGAAAGAAGGGGAGGAACAGAAAAAAAAGATACTTTTCAGAATGGCTTTGTCTGTCTGAGGTTTTCTTTTCTCTCACAGGTAGGTGCCAATCTAAAGCTCGATGGAAGGTTTTGTCCTGAGGAGGGGGGGTAGAATCTCTAGAAGGCAGGATGAGATAATCCTGTTCTAGCTTGCAGGTTTTGCTCTGGCTTTTGATTCCCAGGGATGAAGCCTGCTCCTGGGACTTTGACCAAAGGGTGAGGTTTACTGAACCACTGCTGACCCTCCCGTGTACCTGCTATGTCTTCACTGAATGAGCAGCAACAGCAAGGCCAGCCCACTTGTTTTACCTGATTCCTGCTGCCAGGGGGGCTCAGCCCCAGCAGAAAAGCTGACACCCTCACTTTGGGGTAAGTCCTCCCAATCCCCAAAAGCTAAAAAGCCTTGTTGTGACCAGCTTCCCCACCAAAACCCATCATTAGAGACATCTACTTACTGGTTCACCCTTTGAGCCTTTGATACCTGCTCTTCCAGGCAGTCCCTGAAAAAAAAATATATATTAAAGCAATTCCAGAAGATGTGAAGTTATTAAACTTGTTATTCTGGTCTGATTTGACACACAAGGAGGAACCTTTGCTTGAAGCAATGGAGGATTTAGATTTCTGCAGCTATCACTGTGAAAATTACGACTTCAATTTCTCTCCTGCTCACTGCCCTTGCAGCTCTACAAACACTAATCCTTGGCATTGGAGCAAAGAGGAAGAATATACAAATAGACCAACAGCAGCAACATTTTGCTCAGCAGAAATGTCTCGCCAGGGCTGTTCAAAATATTCTGTCATACAGGAAGAAAGGAATAGTTTACCTCTTTTAAATAGTTGAAAGGCTGGAGAGACTAAACATTTTGTCAATAAACAGTAGTAAGCCAAGGACAGAGCTCAGGATATTATATTCCAGATCTTACCTCCCTGCCTAAGGAATGCACATCACTGGGATGTGAAAGAGAAAATCTCTCTCAAATTTAGATTTTAAACAGAGTCAGAGAGGCCAACAGCCATGGAGTTAGTACATGGGGCTACTCCAGGTGTTCTCCATTCTGTCCTGTACTCTGCTTCCCTGTCTGTATGGTGGGAAACAGGCATTTCCTCTTGGCTTAACTGGGGCCCCTTGTGAAACAACACACCAAATGACCCTCCCCTGTCCCCAGGAGGGATCTCTGCAGGCAGACTGAGCTGCTGGAACCCCCAAAGGTGGCAGGTCCTGCTCCATACTCACAGGAAGTCCGTTTGGCCCCTTCTCTCCAGGAGCACCCATGGGAGCTGCATCACCCTGTGGACAGTGAGAGGTTAGGAGGGATCCTCCAGCACTGGGAAATGGTCTGACACAGGGAGGGGACACATTCCCAAACAGGCATTTGTACTCTTCCCCCTCCCACACCAAGAGCTGTTGTGCCTACAGGAGGTGAGCACCCACTGGACATGAGCTCCAAGGTGTTTCCCTACCCCTGCAGCTCCCAGCCTTCCCTGGCAGCACACACTCCACATTCCTGGGGGATCACTGTTCAAAAACCTGGCAATGAGTACCTGACAGGCAGTTGGAATAAACAGATGACTCTGTAACAGCTCTGAAAAGGCATCTCTGAAGGCCTCAGCCAGCAGGAACCACTAAATACAGGGACACAGCTGAGCTTACATCATATGTGCACCTTCCTCACTTAGGGAATTTCCTTGGCATCAATTAATAGAAGCAACTTCACTCTCCTTCACCACTGACGTTATCAGGGAACTTTTTAGAAGCAAAAGCTTTCCAGCCATGCCCTTCTTGACCAGTGGCTTTGCAGCACTCAGGGGACAGTCACGGGAATCTTTCCTGCAGTGTTTAAGTAGGACTTTACAAACCTTCTCACCATCGAGTCCAGGGGCTCCGTCCCGCCCATCCTTGCCAGGAATGCCCTGCAACCATGCACAGCACGTGTTAAGGTCAGGAGGGGACTCTGGGGTTTGCAAAACACAATCACATCAAAGAACCTCTGGGCACTGGGTTGTACTGGGAGAATTTTCATTGACAGCAAAACAGCTGGGGTTTAGTCCAACTGGGATTGCACCAGAGGTTACAGAGACCCTTTGGCAGCAAAGATGGCAAAAAGCAGTTTTTTCCCAATTATATTTTATCTCCTGACCCACAAAGCAAGATACCAGTGAGACCTGTACCCTATTTAATTGACTTACAGGTTCTCCTATGAGTCCACGAGCCCCTGGGTTTCCTTTTGGTCCAGGTTTACCCTAGAAATCAACAATAAATCCTGCATTAGCCAGGACACAACCCTTAAGAACCATCTGTCAACAAAGATAATGCTCAAACTCCGTAGGGATATTTCCTTCAGTTTGGGCTGGCTCCTCTCCTGCTCACACAGGTATGGAGGTGCTTTTGGGACACACCAGAAAACTGGCCCAATGCTGGCTGCAACATTTGGGAAAAATCTTGATTGGTTCAAGGAATGGGAATGTAAGATCTGATCCCTGTGCTTTGGGCTGCAGCAGCACTTCGACACCTTATTACTCAGGCATCTTTAATAAGAGTTAAACATTTCATTTTTGAGAGGGTACTTTCATCTCTTTCATCCCCCTTTCAAGCAAACCAAGGGGGCACAGGCCACAATAAACCTGTGAAACAAAGCCCTTGGAATGGCATGTCCCAGATTGGAGCAGACGGGTGTTTGACTGCACTTACAGTGTCTCCTTTGGGCCCCCGGAATCCCTGAGGTCCTTTGCCTCCTTGTTCTCCCTGTGACAGAGGAGGAAAAGCCATTGAGCATCTTCATCACACAGGGACAAGACTGAGGTTTTGAGGGTGGAAGGAGGAGGGTTCTGTGCTGTTTGTTGGTGTTAACAGAGGTGTGAGCACACACATTCCCCCAAGAGCTCAGCTGTACTTTCTCAGTTACACTCTGTAACTCCTGACACACTTTTTTGCAGCAGGGACTTTGCCAACAATCCCTCAGGGCAGAGACCTTCTTCCCCTTCACTTAACAAAGCAATTTCATTAAGCAGAAATAGAGTAGGAGAAGAACTTCAGTATTTACTGTGTAGATACTGTTTGGCATCATGAAAAGTTTGGGGAGAAAATGCCTCATTTTATTTTGTTTTGGATGAATTTCATCTGCAATTACAAGGACTAGGGAGGGGTCCCCAGAGGGTAGGACTGCCTCGGGGTCAGTGTGGTCTGTTGGAGGTACCTGCTGTGAAGCAGATGCCATATTATCATAGAATCATAGAATGGTTTGGGTTGGAAGGGACCCTAAAGCTCATCTCATTCCACCCTCCCTGCCATGGGAGGGGACACCTTCCTGGTGGGCAGGGCTCAGAACAGAAGGAATAAACTTTAGGCTGTGGTTGTGGAAGCCAGGGCCACAGAGAGCCTGGGAAGGGGATACATACAACTTTCCCTGGAGGTCCTGGGATTCCAGGTGGGCCTCTGAAACCAATGTCACCCTGCAAAGAACAGACATCGCTGTAATGCTGTGGTTGGCAGAGGATGAAGTAACAGTACCTTGTACCTCAGTCTGACAAAACACAAAGACAACCCCTATTTCCTCCTCATTTGCAGTACAGACTTGGAAAAGATCCCCCTCTGAACAACAGGTTTTAACTCTGGATCTCCCCACCTTTATCTCTCTGATACACTGATATCATTCATGGCCTTGCTATCTTGGTAACACACTTATTCCTAAATAAATGCATGACTTCACCAAATTCAAAACCATTCAGGCTGCTGGTCAAGGGACCATGACAAGAGTCCAAAGCCACAAAGAGCTGGAGATTGACCCTGTTCTCACTGAGGAGACTTCTCGTGTCCTGAAAATCTTTGTCCATCAGTGTTTCTTTGGCTTTTTCTTGTAAAGAGACAGAACAAAAAGTGAAATGAAACCTTCCTCTTTTTTTTTTTTTCTGCAAGATTCTTCAGCATTGTCAGTCTTGCAGGGACAGCACTTTGTCCTTCTGGTTGGAATATTTCAGTGTGGCTGAGTCTGGCCCTGCCAGTCCCCTGGGAATGTGGATTATTCTTGACTTTGGAAGGTTGTTCTGATGGGGGGGTGCACAGCCCACACTTTACACCTGTACAAGTTTCCCAATGGAATTCAGTGAGGATAAGTGCAAATGGCACTTTTTACATGCCAAACTGGTGCTGGAGGGGAAAAAAACAGAAGGTTTTTCTTACTCTGTCACCAGCTGGACCCATTGGACCAGGGAGGCCTCTTAGTCCCCTTGGGCCCTAATTAAGAAAGCAAATCAGTTAAAACTCAACCACTCTTCAACAGAAAATGGCAGAACAGCATGAAGTAAAAACTCACCAACACAGAAAACACTCAGAAATAGTGATGAAAAGCAGAAAGCTCAACTTTCTGATGCACAAACAGGACATTTTCCCTTTTGGTGACAACCCCTGAGCAGTGACACTGCTGACAGCCCACGTGGGACATTCAGCATCCCTGTGCTCCCCAGCCCACCTCCCAGGCTCTCAAGCCAGCCCAGAGCTCAGGTCCACCCAAAAGGTGTCCAGGGCTCTGCCAGGAACCCAGTTATCATCTAAGGTGAGGTACCAAAAGCAGGACCTAAATTAAAGCTCAGTGAAACAGCACAATTGTTTTTTTTCACGAGCATGACTTTTCACATCTGTAACTCTGCAGAGGCAAGGGCTGTTTGTGTAACCAAGGTGATTGATGGCTCCATCGAGTTCCACAGTGAAAAGGTCATGGGAATTGGTCAGAAGAGGAGGTGTTACCTGCAGGCCAACACTGCCAGGAATGCCTGGAGGCCCGGGAGGGCCAGGGTTACCCTGGGAGAGAAAAAACAATTAGACAAGAGGAGAGAGAGGCTCAACACACAGCCAGGGACCTCCCTCCCAGATTCCTCTTCAGAATCTCCTTTTATGTTATAGGCAATTTCTTCTACATGCAGGAACATTTGGATCAGTCAGGAATTTATCCAAGTGATTAATGCAGGGCTTTTCCTGGGCTGACATCCCTGCATGGGAAACGACAGGTGTTAACTCAAACTGATCTTAACATGATGATCACCGGGAAGGTGAATTTTCCTGGAGAGACAGCACATGGTGCAACAGGCAGAGCAATGGAAGTCAGTGCACTTCAGTCATAGTAACGTCTCCTTGTTCAGCCAATTGCCTCATTTCTCCCTGTCTTCCCGAAAAATCACTTATTATGGAGCTTCTAAAGAGAAAAATCCTCCCCCATCCCTTTTAAATCAAAGCTTACCTTCTCTCCTTGTTTCCCTATTTCACCAGGCTCCCCTTTGTGACCAGTGTGTCCCTAGAAATAAGAGTTATGATAATTCACATCCCAGTAGAGCCTTGTTTCAAAATTTAAATTTTGTGAGACAGCTGTAAGACCTAAATCCCCACAGCACCAAAAAGTTATGGGGAAAATAATCTATAGGTGTGCACAGAGATCACTTCTGGGAGTGGTTATCCATGTACCATTCCTGTGCTAGGTACCAGTGCCAGAATTGAGGTAGTTTCAGGAAATGCCCAGATTTGGTTTTCCAGAGGGACTTTGCAGGCTATAAGTCCCTGGATGCAATTCCCAAATACAGATCAGGGAGCAGAACTCAGTTCCCATCAACTTTGAAAATGGGGCTGAGTCGCTTCTGAAAACCCCTTTTTGCATCTTTAACCTCCTTTTAAAGTCATCTTTAATATCTGCATCATCAAGCTTGCAAAGAAATACAAGTCTAACTGAAATCTTTTATATAAAACTCAGATTCAATTTGCATCTTGGCTCCCTTCCTATCATTGTGGGAGAGACCCAGACTAATTTCAGCCATGGCAGATGTTATTCCTCACCACAAAAAAGGTCCTGTGCATCATTTGCATCATAACTGGAGAGCTCCATGAGCTGTAAATTTTGAGTAGTTATGCCCTAAATATTGTGTATTTGTAATGATATTTATGACTCAGTGCAGAGACCAAACAGGCCCAAAAAAGGTCAGCTCAAGAGGAATTGAGAGCATTTTCCAGGAGTTGTCCCACTCCTTGCCAACTTCTAAATCCTGCTAAAAGAAGCAGAGTCACTTATTATTTTGTCTCACTGCAGGAGTGTAACCCACTGCACAGACTTCATGTGAAGAGGGGACAGAGGAGATGTTTGACTGCTGAGGGGGATTTCCTGAGGGGGGAAACCTTGAATTTATGTACCAGAGCCCAACAACATAAACAGAAAGCTGCCTGGTGCTACACTGGCTATAAAAACAACAATTAAATTGTATTTAATGATATGAATTATGTTTTGCTCCAGTAAGATCTGCTCCTCTGTGAGGGCAGTTTAAGAACTGGTGAGATTTTTACAGCTTTCATGCCTGGAAAGGCAGCCCTGAGCTGCTGCCTCTGCTTGCTCCTGTCCATCAGCCGTGCCCCACAGGGCTTGCAGAGCGTTTCAATCCATGCTCACCCTATGCCAAGGGTTAAATTTCATTTGCAGGAATAAATTAGGCCAATGCATGGCTGGTTTGGGAGGTGGGGAGCCTACAGGAGACACGGGCTGTGTATACAGCAGTTTAATCCCAGGGGATCAGAGTGGTGTTTATTTTGGGAGGCAGGTCCTTGTGCAGGTGGTTAGTTCCTTACCTTGAACCCTGGCATTCCTGGGGGGCCGGGGGGACCTGGTGGGCACAGAGCTGGGCACTGCAAGGAACAGAAACATTTTGGGGTTCAGCAAACACACACAGCACATCCAGGAGGCTGCTTTCGTTACTAGGGAGAGGTGGAAAGGTCATGTGGGTTTTGGTTCTAAATCCACTAAATCTAATGGAATCATAGTATCAGCATTGACCAGCACTTCCCTATGGAAGGGGGTCCTAGTAACCCATAAAATCCCATAAACCTCATAACCCATAAACCTCAGGGCCCCAGTAACCCATAAAATAACAATTTATGAATAGACTGCTTCACTTTGAGCACAGGCTGTGAGACATTCTAAAAGTTCACAGTGTCCACAGTCAAAAATGCTGAAGAGTCTGAGTTCCCCAGTGAATCTGGATCAGTGTCTTGTAAATCATTAGGAACACATTTAATCCTCTGCATTGACTGACCCTTATTGATTTCCCTTGGCCAACTCCCTAAGTGAAGCAAGGACAAGCATTACAGTTTATTGGAAGGGGACCAATAGAAAAATAACTCCAATACCTAAAAGCTGGTATCTGCAGATGTTTAGGGGTGGGGGAGCCCCTGGTGGGAACTCTGACTGGGAACAAATCAGAACAGACATGGATATTTAATGGAGAAAAGGGCCATACTCTAAAAACTTCATAAATAGGGAATGAGATTTTCTTCCACAGCTTTTCTTTTGCTTGTTGTTTTTTTTTTTCCTTTTATTAAAATCTCAGGCAACACCTCAGTAGCAGAAATTTAATTTTCTAGTATATTCCACAAAGTAACTTAAATTAAACTTGCAGAAATAGCATCATTTTCTATTAACTTCCACGTGATGTGCCATAAGGCAGTCTGAACCAACTCTGAGCTTTTTTTGGGGCACATCAATTAGAAAACCAAAGAAGCTGTCACAACAACAGCTGTGAAATCTGCAAATGTCACTCCCATCGCTCATGGGCTCAACATTCCTTTCATTCCCCTGAAAGAAGGGAATCAGGGCTTTCTCCTAAGGAAAGGAGCTTAACCAAAGCATATGCCCACAGGAACCCAGTGCCACCATCCATGGAAATAAACAGTGCTACACACACAACCTCTGCTGTTGCAAAGCAGGATTGGAAACATGCATGAAAAGCTGTTGTCATTTACCAAATGCTAAAGCTGTAAATGAAGGATGGATGAAAAACCTGCATTTTGGAAAGCAAAGGTCAAGGGAAAAAAAATCAGCACTAGAATCATAGAATGGGTTGAGTTGGAAGGGACCTTAAAGTTCATCTCCTTCTACCCCTCCCTGCCATGGGCAGGGACACCTTTCAGTAGATCAGGTTGCTCCAAGCCCCATCCAACCTAGCCTTGAACAATTCCAGGGATGGGACAGCCACAGTTTCTTTGGGAAACCTATTCCACTGCATATCTACCTCCCTGAAAAAAAAAACACTTAAATCTTGTAAATACACACACCACTCTTGTGCATTCTGTGGTAATTTAGACCCACATCTGCAGGTCTAAATCTGTGTTAAATGGTCTGAGACTCATCCAAGTATGACAACCACAAGTCACATCAAGGGTTAAACCAAAACATACTTTCATGCTACATAAAATAAACCTACCTGAAGGTCCCCACCACCATCAGGAAGGGTTCCTGGAAGACCCTGCAATTCAGGAAAATGTGGGATTTTAAATACAACAAGACAAGCATCAGGTAGAAACACAATTCTTAGGAAATGCACTTTACAGACCCAGCTCAGCTGGATCAGCATGAGGCACATACCCAGACCTACCCACAGCCTAAAATGCACCCCCTGAACCTGGAGCATCATGAGCTGCCCCAGTCCCCAAAACCAGACACATCAGGGGTGTAACCATCCTCTGGAGATGCACAGCTGGGCTTGGTTAAGAGCCTTGAGCCTTAGGTGATGAAGGCAGCAATTAGAGAGCAGCAGCTGTACCTGACTTCCTCCTGGCCTTGGGAAAAGCTCCTTGGGAAAGACCTCCTGATCCCACTATTCAACCCCCCAGAGAGGACACAGCAAACCCAAAACAGAGATTTTCTGGCTGCAAACCTTACTTGCTGGCCCTACAAGAACAGATCATGATCCAAGCAACCACATAAACCTTCCTTGAGAGAACAGTAAGCCCACCCTGCCCTCTGTGTGGGATAAAGCCGGGGTGTCACTGGGTTCCTCCACTCACAGAGCACAGATAATGAACAGATCAAACACATCCAAGTGCAGCCAAGGAAAAGTCACTGCTTTCCTCAGGGCAGGGTGTTTATGGGCTGCTGAAGGCTCATGGCAGTGGCAGCAAATAAAAAGGGCACGTTATGGAAGCAGGGAGAAAATTTTAGACCCGCTCCCCCAGGAATTATTTTCTCACAGTTATTTGCAAAGTCTCAACTTACGGGAGGTCCAGGTGGTCCAGGAGGCCCTGGGAATCCTGGCAGACCAAAAGGTCCCTAAAAAAAAGAGACAAATGGTAAGAATTCCCCTTCAATGGAAATGTGAAGGGATGTGAATTGTGGCTACCAAACACCAGTGCGTGTTTTGAATGTGGGACAACATAATATCCCAAAAGGGGCTAAACATGCTGTGCTTCTGCAGAGTGTGGTCACCCAGACCAGTCCTGTTCTGTGCAGTGGCTTCCTTGGGGATGCTGAAAGTACACACCAGCTGGTATCTGATCCCTGTTCTGGTGACACTGGCTGCTCTTCTGTCCTTACTCCCAGCTGGTGAAGGAAGATACGGCTGCACATCCTTGTCATCGTGGTTGACTGGGGTCACCCTGTATAAGCTGGTACAAGAACAGCAGCCCACGGGTGTTTGTGGGGCTCATAGTGTCTTGTGCATCTCACTTCAGAGTGGGGTAAGAGACCAGAAGTGAACCTCACTCTTCTGTGTTGTGACACAGTCAGAAAATGAGGATTAAGTGGTAGGAGAAACTCACAGAAGGACCCCGAAATCCATGTCCACCTGGGAGCCCACTGGGTCCTGGAGGCCCCTGTTGAACAGAGAGAAGAGATTTCACACCCATGCTGACCTTGACAGCCCAAAGCCCAGGGCCAAACAAACAGCCTGGCTGTACCCAGACCATCCTGCACCCAGACCACCAGCTTACCAATGAACATCAATGGCACACACTCCTGGCACCACCGTGCATTGCCAGCCTGCAGCCCTCAGACACAGGGCAGCCCTGGAACGCCCCAGAAACCCACCAGACAAAAGCTACTCCAGCACTGGTCACTTCCACTGATTACAAGGTTGCTGTGCCTTGAATTTACCACTTTTCCCAGAGTAAGGGCAAGGATAGAAAACACACAAAGGCCAATGACCTGCAGGACTCCACATTCCTCTGCCTGGCACAGGAGAGGGACCCAAGGCCTGGGGTGGGTCTGTAACACTCAGGGTATCCAATAGAGCCAGAATAATAATTTAAAACTCTTTTTCGAAAAAATATTCCTATTACTTACTGGAGGTCCTGGTAGTCCTTTGCCCTGGAAACAACATTTAAAAGAACACTTAGAAACTGAACATACAGGAAGAAAAGAAAACCTCCGAAAATGCTGCTTAATTTTTTTTTTTTTCTCTTTTAAGTTTTTCTTAGCACTTCCCTGTCCCTAATTATTATAATTTGCAATCAGAGCAGAGCTCCTGTCTTGATGAATCCTTTTGTTGCCTCTAATAATCTGTATTCCCTCTACACTGCTGTTACCTACAAGACATCTCTAAGAAAAGCAATGTACAGTGACACAACAGTGGACACAGAGAGTTAGGAGGACAATATTCTAGTTTATCTGCTTCTCCTTTTTTTTTCCTTTTAATTTTTATTAGACATTAGGTAGTGTCTAATAATTTCAATAGCATTTGATGTGTTAATCTGTATCCCAAGCTGGTTTGCTATATAGCACCTCAGGGACTAAAAACAGGTCCTGTGGTACCAGAACAGGTCATACATACATATTTAAACACTTATAATATATTCACATAGTATAAACACAATAATATATTCACTCATTCAGGTTTTGATCCCTTTGTCTGGGATACAAAGCTTCCCATCTTCCCTTCGTGATGGTTTTGGTACAAGATTACACACTTCCATTACTTCTGCTGTTCTGGGAGGTACTTACAGCTGGTCCAGGAGGTCCAGCAGGTCCTAATGCACCCTATGGGAATAAAACAGGATACAAATTAGCAGGAATAAAAGAGGCACCTCCATATGGGTAGTCAACAACGCCTGCTCTCCTTGACAGCAATCTTTTATTGGAGACTCCAGCGGTGTCTTGCAGAAACAGCACAGAACTGGAGATGCTCAGCTGAATTCACAAATATCAGGATAGAAAGTTGTGGATAATAATGACTCTGCCATTCCTGATTAATTGCTTGATTAAAGAACATTTTAAGATAGTGGGACATCTCCTTGTCCAGGGACAAAGCAGTTACAGCACGAGGCTCCCTCAGCCTCTCGCCAGCCCAAACCTGTTTTCCAAACATCCTCAAAATGCTGCACAGAAACATCTTGAGAAGGATGCCCTGAACCAGAATTACATGGTGTCTATCCCTAGGATGAGGAGAACAAGGTGGATGGGCAGACCTGGAAAATATCCCAACACACACTGCTGCTTGCTGCAATCCCAGGGATGACATCTGCCCTCCCCTAGTGCTCTGCGTACCAAAGGAGATTAGAAATATTTTCCCTTGTTAAGCTTAAGGAGAAAGAGGACCCAAGGCCTCATTAGGAGTGGTCTTGTGAGCAGGGGACTGTAATCCAATAAAGATCAACCCAGCTGCAAATGTCAGCTCAGTCATTTCTCTTGCTGCAGGTTACTCTGCTTTTCCTCCAGCCACTTTTGTCTTTAGGCTGGAAGTTCCTACAGCTACTGATGGTTGTAAGGGACAAGCTGGGATCTCTTCCTGCAAAGAAAACGTTGAATTCGTGGCACCTCCTGACTCACACACTCATTCCTAAACCAGCTGCATCTCCCCTTTCTGCTCTGGCCAATGTGCCAAAAGGTTGGCAGAGCACTCAAAATGCTGAACGTTGGCACTTTACACTCCCTAATTTTGATATCTTGGAGGGTAGAAAGTGCAACATCCAGCAGTGAACACTCCTGGTACAATTAGAGATCATCGAGTCCCTGAGTTGATGCAACTGCATCAAGTTCAAAGGAGAGACTCTCATTTACATCTCAATTTTAATAACGTTGCCTGACTCAAATTGTTCTCCTGGTAACAATGTTCTTTCTCTTTTGATTAGAAAACAATATCACCATAATTTTTCACTTTATAATAATATACTTTGTGAGTATACAACTATGAAGCATAGAAACTACTTGATTATTATGACATTCAAAAATAAAAATTAATAATTATGTTTTCCTTATTGCTTACAGTGCAAAGCAACAAACTTCAAAATGGCCTTCAAAAACTTTCCAGTGAAGGACACCAGTATCTAGCACAGAGGTCAGAACCCAGCTCATTTCTAGCTGAAAATAAAGGATTTTTAAAATTGGAAAAACAAGGAGGCTTGATCTAATCAGTCTGTAAGCAGAACCACGAGAAAAGCTAATGGATGCTGAGAGCAACAAGAGATATTTAGGATAAAAAACATTTTGGTGGGCTGCCTGCACTGCTCTGATGTGAATCACTGCTGGACTGATGACACATGACAGAGAGAGGAAAAGAAATGTTGGGCAATGATGTGTTACTGAAAACTGGCTTCCACAAGCCCACTTCCCTAAACAGCTTCACTCTTAGACACTCCAGTCCAGAAAAATAAGCTTATTTAGAAAAAAAATCACTGTGTTAAGCATGAATTCAAGCCCCAACAGTAAGTAGACACCTTATTTCAGTGAGTCCCGTGAGACTGAAATATGTTCTAAAAGACAGGCAGAAAAAAGGAAGTTGGGATAACAACGCTGTCCATTTAGAGTGCCAAAGCTTTTAGAGCTTTCTCCTTCCTCCAGGTTTTTTATTAGACCAATTAAAACAATTTTCCAGATGGACCATTGACCCTGAAAAGCTCCCATGAATGATGGCAGGTCCCAGGTTTGCCCCATGCTGACAGACTGAGTTACAGGACATGGGAAAGAACATCAAACCAGAGCGTGGAGCGAGGGCAGCTCTGTCTGGGTGCTGCCACCAAACAGCTGAAGAGAAAGTTCTGGTGCCCAGAAATTATCTGCTCAATTACCCTGCAAGCCAGGAGCTGTGTGCTAACGTGGGCATGGGCAAACCCTGCCACCCAGCATAGAACAGGGGCACAGAACTGCTCACTGTGTGTGGGCCTGAGCCTTTCTATTTTAGAAATCAGGGATCAGTTCCCAGAAGGCCCTGGACTCCTGCCACAGACTGAGAGTGGCCAGGATTTTGCAGCTCTGGATCTCTGGGGAGAAAGATGGTCACAAGGGACAGCAAAGGAGTGGGATTTAGTGTGGTGGTGATGGATGGAGGCTTGGAGCTGTGACCAAGATATTTGGGTCCTGCCACTCAACTTTCCCTCTGGCCACGCAAACTTTGCCTTGTGCATGGGAAAGGAAGAACATTTACCAAACACACACGGCTGTGTCACTCATCCCTTTCACTGAACAAGACAGCCCAGAGATTTTTGAGCTTTGAGCAACTCCTTGGGGCAACAGAAAGATTATTGAGATATACATGTTACCAAAATCCACCTTTTTTAACCTGTGTGTGCTGGGATGTGCATCCAGCCCATCACTTCAGCCCTCAGTTCAAGAGGCCAGTAAGCCAGCTGGAGATACAAGCCTTATCTTCCCAGCTGGAAGACAGGAGAACAGCCGTGCTGGATCACAATCTGTGCTGAGTGGCTCATTAATGTTTAGTCCTTAATGTCACAGGAGGCCCAAGAGCCCTTCTGGCCCCACTGTAGATGATCTGAAGGACATCTGTACCATCCCTGGCAGTCATGTCTCTATCCCTGTGGTGCCGCTTAGCAGAACTGTAACATTCAGGAAGCACAAAAAACCTCTTATTTCTTGCTAAGCTGGCTGAGGAATGCCGTGGCCAAGCAACTAATAATGCAACCATATGGACAGCCCCAGAAATAATACAAGGAAAAAGTTTAAATAATTAATCCACAGTAACAGCAATTATAAACACAACAGAGCTGCCTACTCAGAGTGCAAATAAAGGCCAAATTAGCTTCACTTTGATAAACTTCATAATTAAGTCTGTTGACTGCTTCAAGAAACTTTTTGGATACTTGAAATATCACCAGAGCTGTTCTGCACTGGTACTCCCAACACTGAGGCAACCCAAGCCTGTTCAAGGCCACATGAAAGAAAGATGGGTCTCATGCCCTGCCTAATGAAGTCAGGGTCTTCATTTCAAGGGTCCAAGCATTCTGCAAGGGTTTACATCAGAATCAACACTTGAATGTCTCCAGTTTACAAAGGAGTGAGAAAAACATCAATACAATCAGGAAAAATGATCATTTAAAGGGACTTAGTATCTAATGTGGTACTCACACGGTCTCCTGGAGGCCCATTTGGGCCAGGTGGGCCATCAGTTCCTGTTAAACCCTGTAAAACAAAGAAGATCAAAACAGAGTCAGTTATGTGTCTCAAAATTGTTCTCACACTCCTTAATTCAATCAAGAGATGCCTTCAGCTCTTAAAATTGCTCCTGCTATGCAACACATATATGTAGATCCAGGAGCAATTTTACTTCTCCAGTAGAAACAGAAAGGTTGATGAAACACTTCAGGAAAACACTTGTGCTTATGTGAAATATTTAAAGGACCTGAGAGAAGATGATGAAATACTCACATCTACTCCAGGAAGGCCAGGCAATCCAGCTTCACCAGCTGCTCCAGGCTTCCCTGGTGCACCTTTTGGCCCCTACATCAGATAAACAGGCAATTATTTTCCACATAATAACAAGAGAAATTTGGCCTGTATTGGTACAGGCTGTGAGAGAGAAGCTCATTTGTCCATGTGTTAATCTTACACCGTGCAACAAGGAAGAATTCCATGAGAGGAGGTGAATCTTGCTATGAATCCATACCCAAATCCTAAATTCTTTTCAGTGCTTTGGCTCAGTTCCACACACTCATAAGCTGTTCTTAGCAGGGGGTAGAAAGGGATGCAGCAAGTAGCCAAAGCTGTGCCACCAGGTACAATTTTGAGCACCCCTTGGCAGACTGAGGGGCTGAAGCAGACTCAGACCAATGCCAAAAATAACCACCTGGCTTGATACCAGTGTTATTACACTGGTGCTGCACCAGATGCTTTATTTCATTAATTTGTTTAATTTTTATTTTATTTCATTGATACCCTCAGCTAGCAATGAAGTAGGAGAATGTGTCAGACCCTTGGACCAGTGCTGAGCATCCCCAGTCCTGTGCACTCCTCCTGGTAATTCTGCAGCAGATGAAGAGGAAAGTGAGGCAGGAAGTGTCAGCTCACACCCTGTGTCCCTCTCAAAAGGATGAACAAGTCAATATCTACCAGAAAATACTTACCGGTGGGCCTGGCAAACCAGGAGGGCCTGGTTCTCCCTAAATGAAAGAGAAAAGACGTCAGTGTTAGTGCAGAACCTCTCTCTGCTGGCTTTTCCCAACAATGTTCTTCCCAGCTGTCACAGAGCTCAAATTTCCCTTTGTGCCCACTCCAAGATTTACCACTCTCAGTCTTATGGAGCTGATGCTCTAAATCCTGCAACCCCCTAGGCAGGATGAGTCTGGATATCCTTTTCCACACCCACAACAGCAAATTTAGTGAAACCCACATCCTCAGCCTTGTAGAGAGAACCATAGGGCTCTGGAATGGTGGCAGCACCTCCAACTTTTTCCAGACATGGTTAGAAATTATTTGCACTTGGCATGGTCTGCAAGTGGGGCAGTGAAGAAGCTGGAGGCTATCAAGGCTTCCAAACATCTTCCTGATGAAACAGAGGGATACAGGGATAAGCACCAAGTATCCCAGGCACAGTAGGAAACTCTGGTACTGCCAGGAGCTGGGGACTACCAGAAAGTGAAGAATGAACCAACTGTCTACAATGATTTTCTTCATATGACTAAACTTGGACAGGAAAAGCAAATGAACAAAGCCCCCAACTGATTTCCACCTAATCCAATTGCACAGTCTTGATTAAATACAACTTTTGCAAAATATTTCAAAAGCACTCATTTTTTTCCCCTATTCTAATGGAAAGCTACTACTTTTAAGAACAGCATTAAAGGCATTTGGGAGATGATATGTTAAAAGTCTTTAATCACTTCTAGCTCAATCAGCTGTAACATCATTCAGACCCCAGATAATGCAATATCTGTATTTTATTGTTAGCCCCCAAAAGAAGCAAACATTTGTAAACAGCAGGAGCTTCACTGGAGCTTGGTTTCCCAGCTCATCCCACAGAAAAACCCCTTTGTGTCCCAGTCTAGATGGTCCCCTGCCCTCCTGGCTTGAGGATAAGTGCACTGAGCACTGTGAGAGGCACAGGGATTGTGGGCAGGCAGAGGGGAAGGGGCATGTTGATAACCTGGAAGAAGAAAATCTATATGGAAAATGGGTGGTTATTAACAGAGCAAGGCTGGAAATGACACCATCCCACCACGGGCCTGGTAATTAGGAGCCAGGAGGCGGGATGTGAAGCTGTGGAATTTATAGCATGTTTCTATATTTACTGTGAAGTCTGTGGGCAAATCTTTCCAGACTGGCTGCCTTGAGTTGCTCAGGCAAGGATTTATGTACTGCAGAGGAGGACTGACCAGAGGGTCCCTGAACAGAAGGATCTTTATGCTCTGTCTTGCTGAAGCAAGTCCTTCACTACCCTTTACCTACAGTTTTCCATAAATAGTTATCAGTATCATAGCTGGGCAAGGTCCTTTGGTGAGGAAATGAAAGGAGCACTTCTTTTGAAATGAAAGGGCATCTGGAAATGGCAGCAGAGCTGGTTTATTCCCTTCTCCATCACCTGAGGTTGCCAGCCCCTTGTAATTTTTTCTTGCCTGTGTGATGGCAAATCTGCCCAGCAGGGTCACAGCATCAGCAAAGGCTGTTGGGGACCATCTTAAACCCTGATCCTGCCATCATGGACCCCTGTGGGGACTCTGCAGGAGCACCAGAACTTCAGAGAGCTGAATCAAAAGCCTACTGAGTGTTTATACCCCTAATGCCAGATCACTGGGAATTAGAGGCAAGGGTTGTCAGCAGAAGGAAATGCTCTCCTGGTGCTGTGTGAGAGAGAAGGAAGTTTACTGTTTCTCAGCAAGTCTAGCCAAGGGAAAGAAAGTAGGGGAAGAAAAAAAAAACAACCTTGATTTTTGAAAAGTGACAATTGCTTATTAGCAATTTGGGGAATTACATCCCCAGAAATAATTCACAGGAACTTGCCACTAATTCCTTTGATCACAACATGCTGTTTCTAGTCTTGGGAGAGAGATATTTTTCTTGTTACTGAGTCTGAAATGTGAGGTGTGTTAAAGGCTTCAATTATGAAATATTTCAGAGGGACTTAATGCTGCAGCTCCCACACTGGAAGGCAGGAATGAAAGCAGGACCTTTGAGAAATTGTGCTGGTGGGGTTCATCCAAGGAAATACCCTGAATAATTCAGCTGCATGTTCTGTGCCTCCCAGTGCTCACAGCTGAAAACCTCGGCAGTGCTCATCCAGCTCAAAGGCATCCAGCAACACTCCCCACACTGCATTCATCCAAAGCCATCTGTGAAAGATGGCTGGAATGGCTTACAGAGTTCAGGAAAGCTGCACAGGCACAGTCCAGAAAGTTTCTGACTGCAGATTTAAACCAGTCTTAGAAAAGAAGTAATGGTTTCATTCTGCAGCGGCAGATTTGATGCCGCCACTCGGGGTCCACATGACCCTCTCCACACAACACTAGGAAAATGCAGAGCAGTGCTGGATTTTATATACCATATTTTTTTGGAGGGTACTGACAGAAAAAAGGGTAACCCTTAAATGGGGAGGCTGTGTGACTGTGCTCAACACCAGCCACAGCCCTGTATCTCCTCTCCTATGCAATTCCTGAAAGGATTCAGTGCCCTGTTGAATAAGAGGAACCATCCTGGAGTCTGTCCCTGGGAAGCCAGATCCTCTCACATGAGCAGGACACCTGACATCCTATATCCATAGGAGGGATGGAGTTCAAGTCTATTCAAATGAAAGACTACATAGCCAAAACTCCAGACTGGAGCTGGAACTGCAGAACTTTGCACCTTAAATACTTCACTCAGCTGTTTGATTTATTAGAACAACATTTCTCATATTAATTAGATATTATGTGGTTCTGTCCCACAGGGAGCCTTCCAAAGCTTTCAGTTGTGGATAAAAGGGTGTAGGTTCACATGATCAGCATTTCCCAGGGCTCCTGTTTCCAAGAGCTGTCAGAAGTGGTGCTGGTGCTGTTCCAGAGCCGAAGTGCAAAACATTCTGTAGAAAGCAGGAACTGAAAAACTACAGGTTTCTTTCCAGTTGCCTCCCTGAAAAAGTCGAAACTTGAAGTCTGGAGGGCTTCCTCCTTCCCAAGCTCTTGTTTTTCCCTCTGTGCAGAATCACAGCCAGCCTTTCCCTGCCCAGCTGCAGGGGCTCCACAGGCTCAGCTGCTGTGAAAGGGAACACGTGTCCTTTGCCCTCTTCCAGGACATCCCCTCAAGCCTTTTGTCCACAGAAAACAGTGGAAGTTGTCAAGGTACCAGCCCTGAACTTCTCATGCTACGAAACCAGAGGGAGATTCCCAGTAAAACAGCCTCTGTCAGCTGAAAGGACACTTGGAGGGACCGGTTGGAGATCAATGAGGTTCTCTCTTCAGACCAGCCTGGCTCACGGAGCCGCTGGAGAAGCTCACCACTGCAGACACAAACACTCCTTGTTCACCAGATTCCAGGGAACTCATACAGCTTTTTTTTTTTTAACCTCCTTATCCAAAAGAAAATGGCCTTCCCGGAACAAAAAGAGTTTTTTCAAGGTTGCTTAAAGGCCCAATTTTCATAAATGTACTTCAGACCAGCTTTAAAAAACCCTGAACTAATCCATAAGCAGCTCAGACAAGCACTACTCAAATTGGGAATCGAAGCAGAAACCCAGACTTTTGCATTTGATGTGGTCTTGTTGAAGGTCCATCTGATGCTCATTTCATCCACTGCCAACTACAAGGCACAATTCAGTCCTTATCCAACAGATACATGGAAACAGTATTTTTCATTTCTACGGAAACATCAGTGAAAAATAACAGAACAAGCTTTTCTCCTCCATTAAGTCCTGGAGTGCGTGGTCTTCTACCTCCACAGGAGGTACTGCAAGGACCTGCCTGCTGAAATAAAGGTTGTCCATTTCAGTTGCCTTTTGGGCCACTATAAACTCATGTCTGGCAACACATGAGCCAAATCCTGACATACCAAAATTAGGGATAATCATGCTGAAAACGTTGACATAAAAGAGCAGTGTCCAGTGCTGCATATTTGACTTCTTTGTAGCCTCTCTAGAAATGTGGATCACATAAACCTCCCTCTGAACTACTGAACGTGCAGTAACCCCAGCACAGACTGCACCCCTGCACTCAACCCTGCACTGACCCTAGACACCAAAGGAGAAATATTCTACTTTGCAAGCAGGGTCATGAACCCCTGAGCTCTCCCTTGAGAAGGGGATTTATCCTGAAAAGAACCCGAGGCCACTCAGCACCTCCACTCGCTGTTCTGGCTCTTGCAAAACAAGGTCTCTTAGGGGGAGGCTGGTTCTCCAGGTCTGCCCACCCCCGAAGGATGTCCAAAGGAGAACAAGAGCAGCTTCTCTGCTCCTTTGGCTCTGCCTCTGCCCCACCCCTCACCCTGAGCCTGCCCCTGCTGTGTGTCACTCACGTCAATGCCGTCCTTGCCAGACGGTCCAGGGGGTCCTCGTGGTCCAGGAGGGCCTTGTGGTCCTACTCTCTGAAGGGACTGGGGGAAAATGAGAGACAAGAGTTTATTTTTGCACTGGAAGAAACACATGGGCTGGATCAGAAAGCAGTAGCCCAAGTCCTACAGCTTAACCCTAAATCTGCACTGACCCTCCCTCCCTCTCTCTGGGCCCCCTGCCAGCCTGGGTGGGCTCAGGGTTGCTCTGGATCCCTGCAAGGCTTTTTGGAAAACCCCTTTTGACTGGGCATACCCTCAGGGCTCCCCAGCTCCTTTAACTGGTGGCTTATCTTGGGAATCAAAGCTGTCAGATGGGTTTGGTTGTATAGGAAACAGTTCTCACTGCCCACTGGCACGTTCTGGTTCGGGCAGGGGAGGAGATGCAAAGCCCATGGAACATAGGTGCCAAGTAATAATTAGTTTATAGTCCCAGGCTAATGAGGTGATGGAAAAGCCAGGCAGACACCAACGAAGACAGTAAGAGAAAAGGAAAGTCTCCTCTCTGAGCAGGATGCCGTTTGAAAATCTGGGATTTTGGAAAGGTCTGAAGCGGGGAAAAGGAAAAAAGGTCCAATAACTGACTTCTGTATGGAGAGGGCTCCAGAGAGTAACTTGCTGTAGCTCCAGGGAACAAAGGTTTCATTGTAGAAGGAGCTCTGCTCGCAGCAGACGAGGGCAGCTCTGAATTCCCAAGCCAGGCTACAAAAATTCCTCACTAACAATGAAAACCTCACTGAGGAGTCATTTCCCCAGACAATAATATTAACACCAGACAGGGAAGTTTGATGCAGCTCCACGTCCAAAGTGAACAGGGTTAAATATGCTGGTTTATAAGTGTAAAATTTGAAAATTGATTGAAGGAACGAATAAGAAATTCTGATTCAAACAAAGACCCATATCAGATCAGATCAGATCAGTCCCACTGACTACCTGTTATTCAGTGTAAAAGAAAACTGTTTCTCTTACAGGTCTCCCCCTCTCCCAAGGTTTTCTCTCTCATAACTGCAGTCCTGAATGGGAAGACAACACTTTCATGGAAACATAAAGCAGAGGTTTTTACACCCACCCACACAGGTACAAACCCAGACGCACACTTTTAATAAACTTCAGACTAATAACCTGCCTATTGCCACATTTCACCCCACAGGTACAACACACACAGATTTCACCCTTGTAGGTGTTTTTTCTCGAGCATAAGACACAAAGGAGGTTTCTCACCTGAGCTGATGCTGTGGCTAAAAACTGACACAGGGAGAGGAGCCCAAGAGTGGATAATCCAGCCATGGTGCCAAGGCTCTGCCTCTCTCCGTTCCTCCTGGGCAGCTAAACCGTTTCTCCTCCAGGGTCCAGCAGATCCCTCCTCCTCCTCCTGGGTCTCAGCTTACAGAGCAGACTCCTTGCCTCCAGATAAACCTGTGGCTCCAGCTGGAGGGGCAGAGCTCGGGAGCAAGGCAAGAGGGGCTGAGCCTGGAGGAGAGGAGGTTTCAGGAGGAGGTGGGAGAAGGAGGGGGAGCAGCAGGCAGCCAGAGCAGCTCTCAGTCATGCCCTGCTGGGCAGCCCCAGGCTCCAGAAAGCAGAGAGGAGCGTACAGAAGAGCTGGATTGGGAGGCATGACACAGGAGCAAATCTGAGCTGCTCCAGCTGGAGATATAAAGCTGTTCCTCGGGTCCCACCCAGGGCATTTCTCAAAGCCCATCACGACCTCTGGGCTGGACAGGTAAAAAGCAACACAGAGCGAGTTATTCAGTGCCTGAGGCCACCTAACTTCAGTAGAGACATGAATATACCTGTGATGAGTGCAAGAACACCACAGAGAAATGCACTTACTGCTTTATGAGGTGCTTGGTTAGCTCTGGAGGCTCTGGAGGTTATTCACATCTTGGTTTTTTTTAGATTGATCTGAAGAACAACAAACGATTTCTTGGGAAAGTGATGAATCCTGATCAGAAAACAGGGGATCACAGACACATACAAGGAGAAAGGTAAAAAAAGAGAAACATTCTCAAAGCTACAAAAAATAATTGAAATATTGGAAGGAAGGAAGGAACAGGAGGACCATTCCCAGATAGGTGATCCCAAATGC
The DNA here is from genome assembly GCA_035583135.1 of Lophotriccus pileatus. Classification (NCBI taxonomy): domain Eukaryota; kingdom Metazoa; phylum Chordata; class Aves; order Passeriformes; family Tyrannidae; genus Lophotriccus; species Lophotriccus pileatus. The sequence continues at coordinate 8,792,900 of JAWWES010000051.1, forward strand.
CAATATATTCATGGAGATGTATCTTCTGTAAATAACCTCATGCTTCCCTTTATCCATTAAAGGCAATTCCATCCAAAGCAGGGCTTGGAAGTGGAGAAGAACAGTGGCAAGATTGATCAGAGCTGAAATGACACAGCTCACTTGGTTAAGAAGACGAGAGCAGAAGTGGAAAAGCAAAGTTTAAGAAATAAAATATCAAGTTTCAGTTTGGCATCCCTTGCCAGGAGGTCTGTATGAGCATACAGTGTGTGTGTCTGTGTGTCTGTCCAGCTCCCCAGCAGTCAATATTCCACTAACCTTGACAGGGGGATAAAGGACTCAAACACAAAGTTCCTTACAAGATTTTGTGGAGCAGGCAGCTGGGGACAGAAAGGGACTGTGTGTGTCTGTGTCTTCTGATGGCTTCAGAGTAACTGGAATGCTTTACTGGACACCACAAACCCCAAAGAGGGAGAGCAGTGCAGTCCCACAAACTGCTTTGTGCAGGTTGTGCCTCCTCCACACGAGGCCAACCTGATGGCAGGAGAGAAGGCAAAGGAGATCCAAATTCCTCGGCCACACCTTGCTCAGAGCAAGCCTGGGCTTGCAGGGCTGCTGCACACATGGAAGTCTGCTGACCAGCTTGGGAGGAGTATTCACCTTCAAGCCCACCCCGTGGCACAAGAGGACACCCAGTTATCCTCTCATTCCACATCCCCAGACAGCTGAAGGGACTCACAGAAGTCATTACCACACAGACACCCCTGTGCTTGTGTCCTGGAAAGGCCCACTGGACTGAATCCCCCGTGGCCAGGCTGGGCAGGTGCCCCCCTGCCTGGAGCCCCAAGGGGTGACTGGAGTGAAGGCCCACAGAGCATCGTGACGCCCGTGGGAGGGTGGCAGCACAAAGGCAAGCCAGGACCTACCATAACATACTGAAACACAGGGACACCTCATCCCTGAGAGTGTCCAAGGCCAGGCTGGATGGGCTCTGAGCAGCCTGGTCAAGTGGAAGGTGTCCCTGCCAGGGGGGGTGGACTGGGATGAGCTTTTAAGGCCTCTTCCAAACCCAAACCATTCCATGATCCTACGATTTCCAAGCACATCATTAAACAAGAACCACTGCGGGGGGTTTGGGGGGATCTTTATCCCAGCCCAGGCATCACCTCCACATGGAACAAGCAGCAGATGTGTCTCATGGGGAGCCCAGCACAGCTCTGCTTGGGAATGTTGGGCAGCCTCCTGCACCCACTTCTTGGAGGGGACCAAGACACAGGAAGGGTGGGTGGTGGGGGGTAAATACAGTCACATCCTGCCCTCAAAGATGAAAAAAAATGTAAGTGGAAACTGGTATGCAATAAAGTCATGCTTTAATAAGGGAATTAACATAACAGACTCTGTGATACAACTCTGAGTGCTGGGAAACATCTTGTGAACTCACCACACACACTTACAGCCAAAACTCTAAACTGGGTATGACAGGGAAGGGTTTGGTTTGAGCACTCACTCCAGGCTGGGGCTCACAGTGAAATCCCAATAAACACAAAATCAAACCTCACCATAACAAGATACATGATCTATGCCCCAATTGAGCACATATTCACAATGAAAATTTCATTAAATAAGAAAATTACTATAAATCTGTACAAAAGCCACAATTAACAATTCTTAGGAATCTCTTAGGAAAGAATTTTCACTCAACATCTTCAAGTATTTGTATCTGTAGTTAAGTGTATTCTTACTGGCTATTTAACTCCATTTGTGAAGGAGAAGAAGGAGTAATTCAAAAACATTAAAGCCTTTTTCCAGCACATGTGTGACCACAAACATGAGATTTTGAGCTTGCAGACTTTTTATTCCCACACACATGTATGTGGCATGCTGGCTCAGGACCTAGTCTGGGAAGGCAAGTCACCCATCAAATTCCTTTGAAAAATGAAGCTTCTTAAGAACTGTAGCAGAGAGAGGAAAAACATTAACATTGCACAGGCTGCTGCATCAACCAAACAGCACCAAAGAACTCCAAAACCAAACCAAGTAATCTGAGCAAACCGCAAGTCCAGACCTTCTGATGGGAACCGTTTCCTCTGCTTCGTGAAACGGGTCACTGCTGCCAATTTTTAGGAGCTAAGCTGTTTAATGCTCTTTCAGACTCGGTGGAATATGGTGTAAGTCAGGCAGAACAGCTGCCAGGGAGGTCAGGAACACTAATGCAGGCAAAGAGCTGGCAAGGTCTGAAAGTGAATTCTTGAGGGCTGTGAATAAACGAACCAGACAAGCGTACCCCCTCCAATTAAAGCTTCAATTAACTGCCCCACAAAGCCCAGTGGTTTCCAGACGTGCTGCACCGGGACGTGCCCTCACTGTCTGACACACTGACCATTAATGGCAAACCAGTCCTGCCCCAAGTAGGAAATGGGTTGGATCTGACACGTCCAATCTCACGCAACAGGCCTGCAAAAAACAGCCCCACAGGCCATGGCAAAGTCCCAGCAAAGGCTGAAAAAAATGCAGTGGGAAAAACTTGTGCTGTTTTGGCAACTGAGAAAGGAAGGCCTTTGAACCAGTCATGGACACTAATCTGTGGAAGACAATAAAGGGTCTAAAAGCGGTGGGAAAACCTGGGGAGGAGCAGCTCTAGACAGTTTTATGCAAAATCTGAAGGTTTTCTCTTAGAAACTAGTGGGCAACTCATATTCTTAACTCTAACAGGAACTGCAAACCAACCTCTGTGGGGATAAAGGGAACAAAGTACTCAGCACTTTGCACTTCAGAACAGTATCTACATAAAGGTTCATACTGATCAGAGGTATGTTTGATTACGCATTTTATTCCAGTCTAAAGTCAAACCTACTTTCTTTATAGAGGCAGCAACACTCTGACACCATGCGAAATCCACATACTCATCTATTTTAGGGAAACAGCACTTTTTCCAGGAAAAAACTCCTGGGAAGGTACAGCCTTTCAAAATAACGAACAGAAGTTACACAGTAAGAGAAAGGCCTGGTAAACTAGGTCATGCTGTCTTACATTAAAAATCATGTATTTAATAAATATTTAACTATTTCAAACAAGGAAAGAGGTAATTTTTCCTTTTCTCTTTCAGAAGGGATATACCAGAATCAAAGCAAAGTGCAAAAATCCCCGTTGCTCCAAGATAGCCCTGAACATCAGATAAAAACCAGGAACAGGACAAGGCCTGTCCACGAAGATGACTAAACTAAAGTCTTCCTCTTTAGGGTAACCGAGAGCTGGATCTCAGTGAAACTACTACAGATGACAAAAAAGCATGACAGAGTGAAAGTGAGACAGGGGCCAGCCTGGATCATCCCAAAGTTTATTTTTCCATATACTTCTCTTGTCCAAGCTGGCTCCCTGCAGCTGGGGTGTGTCATCTCTGCTTGCTGGAGGGCTTGCTGTGCTGCTCTCACTCTGCTGCTCCCTGCTCTCCACCAGGCTCTGCTGCATGCTCAGAGCTCTCAGCTTTTTGTGTTGCAACCTCAGCACCGTCTTCTTCAGGGCAACTGGGTGTTGTGCTCTGCTCAAGACTCTCTGGAGCTTGTTTCTTGTCTGTGGGTTCTGCTTGCCTTTTTTCGTCTGCATTTTCTGCCTTTTCCTGCTGTTCTACCCCATCTACCTCACTTTTACCCCCTAGGAGTGTGCTGTTGCAATGGTGCTGATCAATCCTCACTGCGCCTTGATCTCCACTCAACTCACAGCCATCAATTCTTGGAGAGGCAGAGCCAGTCCTGGGGAGCCTGGGACCAGCCAGGGGTCTTACAGCCTCACCATCTGCATCACCACCCCCCCCCTTCTCACTTCTCACTTCCACAGTTGCGTTTTTCTCACTGACATTTTCCTTTTCAGCCTCAGACTTTGCAGCAGATGGATTTACCTTGGCACTACAGGCTGAGGGCCCCGTGTTCAGGTTTATGGCCAAGCTGACAGTTTTGGGTTTCGATGTTTTTTTATCAACTTTCCTCCGTTTCACAGCCGCATCAGTGGCCTCCGGCGCTGCTGAGTCTTTGGTGCTTGCATCTTCTTCTTTCAGTGCTTCCTGGTCCTCTTCTGCTTGTGAGGGTGGGCCTGAGGAGGGAATTTCTGCATTAATTACACATTCTCCCAGATTATGGGAAATGTTTTCAATATCAGTAGAGCTTTTCAGTGGTCCAACCTGTTCAGCGTCTGCCATATTTGCCTCCAGTTTTCTCTTCTTGCTCTCCTTTGTGCAGTCGTTCTCTGCTGTACCCTGCACTTCTTCAGCCTCACTGTTTAGATCCTTCTCCTCCAGCTGGGCAGATGAAGCTTCTTTCTCCTCTTCATCATCTCCTCCCTTCAAAGCACATTTGCTTATCTTCTCTTTTGCATCTTCATCACTGGCTTCAGGCTTCAAGTTCGCAGCATCTCCAGCTTTCTGTTCCGCCTCCGGAGGCTGGTTCTGATCCTTTCCCTCAGAATCACCACATTTTTTACCAGGAGTTTCCTGTCTATCTTCAGCCTTTTGGTGGAGCTGTGGCTTGGCAGGGCGGGGTCTGTACTTCTGGAGTTTCTCCTTTGGCCCCCACACGAAGTCTTCCTGAGGTTCAAAGTGTTGCCAAGCGTAGTGGACTAGCTCTCTCCTCCTCCGTTTGCTTCTGACGGTGAACAGGAAGTAATCCAAGGCACTTCTCTTGACATTTGGCAGTGTCCCCTCAACAAGAGTTTCTGTTAGGAAAAACTTCACCAAGTGCACTTGATAGTGTTCGTATCCCATCTCCCCCAGGCACTTCAGGATGCGAGTGATGCGCAGATTGTTGTGGCTGAACCTGGACGGAACAGATCAGCAAAGCTGTTAAGGGAAAGTCTCACAAGCCTCTGTGAACCTCTGGGGTATCTGCAAAATGTTTTGTCACTGACTGACTGTGACCTGTTAAAGACTATTTGACAACGCAAATGGCAGCACGGGTGGGCTTAATTTTAAAGCAGCTGCTGCAACAGCAGTACCTTCCTAGCCCTTCTTGGGCTGCTGGAATTCATCATCTCAGCTGCTTGGAAAGGCTTTGGCTTTCTGAATCACCCACCACACCAAGTGAGACACAGAGGTCCATGGAGCCCAACATCAGAGACCCTTCAGGGGGAGCCTGTCGTGTTAGGAATACAGGTATGCAGGGCTGCTGCCAAAAATTCACACCTTAAGCTAGACACTGCTTTTTTTTTGCCTTTATTTTAATATTTGACAATCTTCAAGTTATTTTCTCTTTTGTGAGTGTGCCCAGTCCTTCTAAGAGCCCTTCTTAATATCATCAGGGGTACAAGAATTAGAAGGAACATTATTATGTCTACATGACCTGCAATAATATAAAAACCATCACACTTGCAGAGCACTTTTCAAACAAGGACTCAAAGCGCTTTACACATACAGTGAGGCAGTTTTATAAACAATCAGGGATGGAAATATTCCTATTTTGTAGTTTAACAGAATAAAAGCTTAAAATACTCTCAAAAAAACGCCTAGGTGCAGTATCTGATCAATGGCATAAACTGAGACTGACCTGTTCAAGTTTTCGAATCTGTCAGCCCAGTTCTCTGCTCTCTTAAGTTCTCCAGTTTCCTTGTTGACCAGAATGATTCCATAAAATCTCAGCATGAGCTCATAAGCACATACAAACCTTTCCATAACTTCCTTGGACCTCTTAAAGGCCTGAAAACAAGAGAGAGCAATTAACAAAAGGTGCAATTCCCTAATTACCCGCACCAGTTTAAGTGGCACCTGAATTATAAACAAGGTTTGACTGTGTCACTAAAGCATTTCATTTGCTGGTGGAGCTACTGGCAGACACAAGGCAGACAAACGCTTCACAGTGAGCTCTGTGCACACCAAGGACCTGAGGAAGCTAAAAATCCCACAACTTCAAACATAAGGCATTTAGGGAAAATCCTAACATCCTCCAGATCTCAAAAAAACAAACAAACAAACAAAAAAAGAGACAAAAAGCTTTTGATAAATACCTGGATTTCTAGAGAGGTGAGTGGCCTGGCATGAAAGTTCATCCCGTGTTCACGTAAAGGGAACAGCCTGAAACAAAAGATGAGCAAAGATGACATCAACCACACAGGTACCTCTTGGAGAACTCATATCCTCACAGGCACAGAAGTAGTTTTACTACAAGGAATAAATCCCTCCAAAAATAGCACTATCTACATCAATAATAACAATGCATTTTGCTTATCTGGATCTCTCTCCTTGCCCTAACTTTGTTCTGCAGGTGCTCAAAGGCCAAGCACAACTAAGATCTATTGCCACAGCTGCACTGCTTCCAGAAGAATACAACTCAATAACGCTAAATGTGACAAAGTTTTCACTCCAGAGTAATTCTGGGCCTTACTTTTGTGAGGCTGTTGTAAGGAAAACAGATACACCTGACACTTAGAAGAGGCACAACTAAAGAGAGGCACTCTGTGCATGCAGACAC
>JAWWES010000051.1:8806927-8842708 GCA_035583135.1 Lophotriccus pileatus
CATCTCCAAGGGTGAAATGAGGCTCCTCCAGCAAACAGAGTGACAGAACACTTCAACTCCACAGTTATCTGCTTTTAAAAGGATTTTAGTTGTACTGAACCAACAAATTGAGACATTTGATACAAGTGCTACGTTTGCAGCAAGTGAAATGGCCAAAACATTACCCACAGATGGTCTGTGACATTCACAGATGGCAACAAAGGCAGCAAACACAATCCCAGATTTCCAGGAACCGCCTTTGCTTTGGCTGATCCGAGACCCCGTGTTCCACTGGGCACGGGGGTTCCGTGAGCTGTGCTGACACAGAGCGTGTTGCTGGTTGGGAATGCAGCCACTGGCACTGTTACATCCACTCTCCACACTCCCAGCCTTCCCCCCAGGCCCCGAGGAGGCAGCCAGGGAACGCCCCAGCCAAGGGGTCTTGCGCGTTTAAAGCCGATGTGCGGATCCTTCCAACACCTGGCTCAGGTATCTTTTCCTTCCTCAAAGAGTTTATGCAGCAACTATCCTGCGACTTGTTTTTGCTGTTCCCCCCCTCCCATCCCAGAGTTTGTCACTCCTCTCTCACAGCTCTACGTCCTGCGGCGTTTGGCGGCGCTGGGACTGGAAGGGTTACTGTTTGCATTTAACACCTTCTCAGTGACTCTGTTGCGCTTCCTCTTATCAGATCCTTCTTTGGATCCAGAATCTGATGAAGTTTTCTCTTTCTCTTTGCTGCTTGGCTTTTCAGTGGCTTTTCCTAAACTTCCAGAGGGTGCAAAAACTGAAATAGGATCAAAGTAATGATTCCAGATCAGAGTCACACACATAGGCAAACAAGAGTGATATCAAATTTCTTTATATTACATAAAACTTCTCAAAACAATCAACTCTCAGCGTATTTATCCACCATTAAATATTACTTTCACTTCTAAAGGAAAAATCTTCTCTGAGAAAGGCACATCTTGCTTTTATTATTTGCTTTAAAGACAGGCATGTATTTTCACAGGCTAAAAATCGAATTCATTAAGTGGAATTAAACAGCACTTAATATTAAAATACTTAATAGGAACACTTACAGAACAAAGGACCAACCTGTATAATAATAGGACCAATCTTTATAATCAGCAACGGTCATTACATTTGGTATCATAGGTAGATATTAAAACTGAACACCCAAAATGTGAAATTTAATATATTTATAAATACATTTTTAGATCTTTTATTACAATCTTTAAACACCACTTATTCAGTGTTATAATCAAATTATATAGTTAGCAGATGGCTTGGTCTGTTAATGTAAATAGCATGATCTCTACTGTTCACATCTGACTTGTTCTACAGCAAAGTGTTAGGAAAACAAGCCTTTTACTTAAAAGAAGCAAGATAATAAGAATAAAATAAAATAAAATAAACACTCTGCCCGCCTTCCCATTAAAGTACACAATTTTACAATCTTTTTTGATTTATACACCCTATTTCCCCCATGACTACAAAGCTCCTTTCACACAGTATTTAGGTTCAATGAAATTGGACCCAACTTTCTCTCAGAGATCCTCAGATTCCTTCAGACTCCCAGGGGTTTGTCAAATACATATTAAACCCAAAAGTCTCCAAAGTTATACAACCTGCACAGATGAATTAGGAGCAAAGAAGAAATCTTTTCAATAAGCAGCTGCTTACTCTGTGCATTCTTAAATTATTCTAATTCTTGGCATGAGCACATGCTGAGTCTGAGTACAAATCACAAAGTACACTGCATTTGGGATTTACATTTTAACATTAATTTCTCAGCGTTACAGTTGGTTTTTAATCTCGTATTACACAGTAGAGAGTTACAAAATTACCTTCTTCTGGACCTGCATGCGTTTCCAGCTCTTCTTTTAAAATTTCCTCTTTCACTTCTTCTTCCATCATTACTTTTCCTGCAGAAAGGATTGGTAGCAATGGTTAGATGGGTTTAAGGAGCCACATATTCAGTGCAACTCTCAGCAGTAATTTGGAAAAGTTCCTCTGGCAGATGCTTGAACTTGCTAACTCCTACCTTGGATAACAGCACCAACTAACACACATAGAGCTAAATTATCAAAATCCAGCTTTCACTGCCCAACCTGAGATTTCTGTCAAACTCCTGCATATTTCTATTAGATTAAACAACCCAGAGAGTTTTTTCAAACCTCTCTCACTCATGATAAACCCACACAGTTACACATCAAGAAGGTAAAAACACAAAGGGGCAATTTTCATTGCATAGGGCAATGAAACTGCTGTGAATCTATAAAAAAGCCTCTAAACATTTCATATGGATTTTGTTTTCAATCAATTTTAATGCAATTACAGGAAAAAAATAATCTCATGAAAAATCTATCACTGGACATTAAAAACCAGTAATGCTGGTAACAAAGGCTGATAACAAGGATATAAACATCACAAGCACTGGGATCCTTTCCTTGACAGTTCCTTCAGTCAGTTGATTAAAAATTTATGATATAAACTTGTATCTGTTTAACACTCCCTTTTCCCACTGCACCAAACACACCAGTCTGAAAGAATGGCCTTGGATCAACATCTTACACTCTTTCTTGGGGAGAGTTTTGTTAAACATTCTGGGATGAGATCAGAGAAACCAAGGATCAGAGACTGCGGTCACATCTTACCTTCCCTCACTTCTTGAATCATTTCATCAGGAAGAGCAAAATTCTTCTCTATATTAGGGAATGGAAGAATCTCGGATTCATGCTTAGAAAGAAAAGAAAGATCTCTGTGAATGACTGGTAAAAATTTTCACTGGAATTTTGAAATGCAATCTCCAGTTCTATTTTACATGCAATTAGTAGCTAAATAATTCTTATCAAGACAGTTCAGATGTTACAGAATCAGGAGGCTCCTGATGTCAGACTGATTACTAAGGTCAAGATACCCGAGATCATGACTTAAGACCATTTGAGATCATTTCTGGAACGGAAACATGGCAAATTCTTAAGCAAGCACACTGTAATTTCTTCATTTGATACTTATATATCTACATAAACATTTGCTGGATCAGCATTTAGGCAACTTTAATAAGTGAAGTCAGAACAACATGTAAAAAACCCAAATAAAATACCCTCACAAGCCACTGCAGGTTTTATTGTCTCCCACCTAATCTATATTTATTCAGGGAAAAACCCATCAACCCAAAGAATGACACATGATTCTCAGTATGATGAAAAAGTACAACAGATTCAGTGATTTTGGTCTATCAAAACTTCTGAACTACACAAAATAACAGCTTGGCTGCATCAACCCTTTATACTCACAAGAGCTTGCATATCATACATGGTGCTCAGATGGTCCCAAATCACCTTGGATGAAATCTGCCGTCCGATATTCTGGCTGAATTTATCCCGGATACAAATCATGTGGAAATGGCGATTCACACCTGGGGGGAAGAACTCCGTGCAATTAACACTGCTAACAGTGTTACTGATGCCATTCAGATAGATCTATGTACATAAATTTATTTATTTATTTATGACACGATTAAAAAGCGTTGTGTTGTAACAAGGAATCCACACATCACGGGGGAGACAGGCGGCATCTGGGCAGGCTGGTCCTTCACCCTAAACTGCAGGTGCTATTCCAGAGGGGGCTGAGGGTGCTCCAGTGGGTAACACTGACACACAGCCAGAGCTTTTAGAGGGGCTGTGTGAGGAGGAAAGTCTCCAGACTGCTGTGTCCAGTTGTGGGCTCCTCAGTACAGGAGAGACACGGATCTCCCGGAGCGCGTCCCGGGGAGGGGAATTAAGGGACTGCAGCACCGCTCGTAAGAGAAAAGGCAGAGGGAGGTGGGCCTGTTCGGCCTCCACAAGAAACGACTGAGAGGGGACCTCATCAGCATGTATAAATATGCAAAGAGGGGGTGCCAAGAAATGGAACCAGGCCCTGCTCGATGAAACGGGCAGAGAGGCACAGGAAGTTCCATCTGAACAGGAGGAAGAACTCCCTTTGCTGTGAGCACTGAACAGGTCCCCACGGACCGGCTGTGGAGCCTCCCTCGGTGGAGACGTCCCAGAGCACTCCGGGCGCAATCCCGTGCCCTGTGCTCCGGGACGACCCCGCTGGAGCCCACGGCCCGCCGCGGCCCCTCTCTGTGTGTCCCGCTCTGCCGTTCAGTGCAGGCGAGAGGCAGCAGGTCCCGGAGGCGGCGGGGCCGGGCCGTGCCCAGCCCAGGCAGCTCAGCGGGCCGGGAGGGCCCGCCGCTCCCTCCCTCCCTGCCTCCTTCCCCCCGCACCGCGCCCACCGCACCCCCGGGAACCCCCCGGAGCCCCCCGGCCTGCCGCTTCCCCCGCCGCTCCAGGAGGCCGCTGCCCGCGCTCACCTACGGGCTTGTGGCCCAGCATGGCGTGGAACAGGCACACCTCCACCTCCGGGCTCCACACCACCGCCGCCTCCTCGGCCGGAGCGCCGGGCTCCGGCCCGGCCGCCGCCGCCGCGGCTGCAACAGCGGCAGCGACCGCCGCGGCCGCCCCGGGCCCGGCCGCGGGCAGCGGCGGCTTCTCCACGGCGGCGGCCGGGCCGCTCTCCGCCTCGCTCATGGCCGCGCCGCGCCCGCAGCGGCTCCTGCCGGCCGGGAGGGGGCACAGAGCCGGCTGGGCCCGCGCCGGGGCGGGGGAGGTTCCCTCAGGGGGGTCCCTCGGGCTCGGGGCGGTTCCTCGGCGGGCGGTGCGCGGGGCTCGCAGCGCCGGAGCCACCGGGAGCCAGCCCTGGGGAACGGGGCCAGAGCGGCAGAGCCTCGTGGGCCTCTGGGGGAAGTGCCTTCTGGACCCCTGGGAAAAGTCGGGATCTCTGGGAATAGCCTTACGACCTCTGGGAATAAGCTTGTGGACCTCTGGGGAGTTCTTTATGGACCTCTGGGAATAGCCTTGAGGACCTGTGGGAAGAGCCTTATGGGCCCTGTCCCGTTTCAGGGTCTCCAGGGCCAGTGTGGAGGCGGCACAATGCCACCATCCCAGTGGGCTCCACAGGGATGTTCTGCTGGTTTTGAGGTCCCAGGGCTGGGGTGGCAGCACTGCGGGGTCACAGCAGGGCTGAGGGTGGACCCTGATGCTCAAGAAGCCTCGGCCACCCCAGTGTTCACCCTCCTGTCCTGGGAAGGCTTGGCCAGTCCAGCGTTTGCCCTTTGAGCTCGTCCTCCTCCAGCCCAAGGAGCTGCCACGCTGGAGGGTTGCACTGGGGAAAAGTCCCGAGCATTGCAGTTCCCCTCCACGACAGCCCCTCCTTTTCACAACAGGATCGTTCTATATGAAATATCAGCCTGACGTTAATGTTTTACAAATAACCACGCCTGGCTTGGTTACAAAATGCAGAACCCGCCAGCTTTGCCCGTTATTTAAGGTGTAAAAAAAAAATTTGTTCGGGAAGAAAGAGTATGTATCATTGCCTGGGAGATAAGGGGGTTTTGCCTTGTTAGGTATAATTAGATACACAGGCATGGAATGGGACTGCTGTTGCTTAGGTGATCAGGTTTTCTGATTGCTCACCCCTCACTTGAAGATTCAATCCATTTTGTGACATTAAAAATATTTCAATAGCAAATAGCAATGACATCATATGCAAAGAAAAATTGCTCTGAGTGAATAACAAAGCAGTGGGGGCAAACATTCACAAGCAAATGCATTAATTGAAATTATCCAAATAATAGAGAGCAGGAAAGGCAAGATGCAATTTTCTGAAATTCAACTTTGTGTACCTTTTGATACCCAAAGAGTTGACTTGTATCATTGTTTTGGGCTTGATGTAATGCTTATAGCCTGAACAGGTTAATCTAACATTAAATAAAGATTTTAAATGAGTTAAACCCAAAACCTCATGTGTAAAGCCTTCTGAAGTTTGGCAGTGTGAACCCTGGATATAAATCTTCCTTTCCAGCAGGGTTCAGACTGTCCTCTTGGAATGGAAGGCAGTCTGTGACTCCAGTCTGTCTTAGATGCTGTTGAAATTTTCCAGGAATAACTTTCTGTGAGAGCTCCAGAGTGACAGATATCTTGCTGGAATGACTTCTCTGCATCAAGACTACAAGAACCTCCAGAAATATTCCTTCTGCCTGCTGTCACCACTGCTGTACCTGTGTCCTGGTTGTGCTGAATTTGCACAGCCAGGCTTCACACTGCTTTCCTCATTTTGAGCCGAAATTACCTATCAGCAGGATTTTGCCAATCTCAGATGCAAGTCTACGTGTTTTTATAGTTAAATCCAGCCCTAAATCTCAGACCTGGTTAATCTTTATCCGATCTATGTTTCTCCCTAGTCTTCAGCTGCTAAGGAGAGAAAGGGTTACGATTTCCTATGGTGGCTGCACAGCAGGAGGAAATGAGTTCCTGAACAACTAAATTCCTGTTTTCATACACCTTTCTAGACATAGAAAAATGAAGGAAGAAAGAAAAGCAAATAAATTGCAGAGTATAAAAAATTGTTCCCCCGTTGAACAGTTTTCAAAGTTTCGCAGGAATAATATTTTATTATTTTTAAGTCTGTGTGAGATGCTGAGCTTCAGCACTCGCATCTGTCACATTATGCTCCTATTTAAAGACATCAAGAGGGAATAACTGTGTCAACTCAAGTAGCAATTTTTATGTCACTACGTTCTAATGATTAACAGTATGTGAAAAATGTGAAAAATGTGAAAAAAGCTATGGCTACCTCTGAAAGTACAAGATCATCTGAAAATAATTCAGCTCGGTAGAATAATGTTAGTTCAGCAGGAAGAGTATATGCATAAACTGGCTGCTATTTTGTTTCAATCACAGATAATTAAATTTCCCTGTGTCTAAATTCCCTTGTCACTTCAGTGCCTCTAGCAAACATATGGGAGCCTATAATAATGCCACATACAGCCTCCACCTGGATTTGGACCAGAGTTTAATTTTTCCCTCATTAAATTTTTGCTTTTTCTTTGCCTTTTTTTTTTTTTCACTTTCCAAACAGAATTTTCAGATTCAGAAAAATTTATAATCCTTTCCTTCGAGTTTAAATCTTACTCTGGGTTTAAGCAGATTCCAGCTGAGACATGCATCATTTTGTTCCTCTCTTTTTCTTCCCACTCTTTCAGCCTTAGAAACCTGGCTGGCTCTTGTATCACCTGGGGGTGCTCAGCCCTGTCCCCCCAACAAGAAAATGATATTTCATAAGACGTTGCAACAACTGAGAAATCAGCCTGGCATTTGGCATTCTCTCTAGAAGTGTTGGATTTCTGGGATAAGCAATATGGCTACAACTATTTCTGTCATTATTTTAGAACACCATGTGCTAGTGCCCTTAACAAAGCAACAATTTCAGTCCCAGTCATGGATAATTTTTGGTATGCCTCATGAATGTTTGTAAAAGAATGTCTTCTGGTTCCTTTTGCATTAAACCCAGTCACTTAACCTTTTTGCTCGGGATGGGGTTTAGTACATCTTTGATATCGGATCTAACAGGATTTTTCTTACATAGATAAGAAGTACATGCAGAATATATATCTGGGGCCCCTTCCTGCACTAATTTACTCTCAGGTCCGTAAATCCTCCTGCAAAATAGAAAATCTCAGTGCCTTGGCATATTTCAGTCTTTCCAAACATAATGTCCTTTGTGACATGAAGACCTCCTGAAAAGAGGAATTCTGATCTGATTTGTGAGCTTTAGCCATACTTTCAAAAATCCCCTTTTTTTTTTCACTGTGAAACCTGTGTGAAGTTTTGCTTTAACAAGGAATTGTCCAACAGTTGGTGCTTGATCATTCTGCATATCTTTTAATAAATCAGTTTGCTATAGAGATGGTTTTCTCCCCATTAAACCTGTCAAGGAGGAATAACTGAAAAGATAAAGCTGTTTGTTATTACAGTCTTATCACACAGCCTCTTTCAGTGCTTGACAAGGTGATACTTCCCAGCTTTCTGCCAATTACCTTTTTTCTCAGCAAAAAGGTGATTATATTAAACAAGATGACACAATTATATTAAACAAGAACATTGAATGGAGAATTCCCTCTCAAGATCTGCCTTGCATGGCTTCTTACAGGTGCAAAATATGGAATTTGAATCAAATCAAGGGTGAAGCAGCAAGGCTGAGGGCAGCAGCTGTCAGACAGGGGACCCATCCTGTTTGCTCAGACATATGTTCTCAAACTGAACTTCTCCCTTGTGATCAGTTGTGCCCACTCTCCCAGCGGAGAGAGGCTTCGTCTCAGGAGGGCATCAGATGGCAAACCTTAGAAAAATAGATTGAAACAGTGCAAATAATTATCTCTAAGCACTCACAGAGGTTTGTTACTGCTGCTGTTAGGTTTTAAAATATCCCAGTGCAGAGTGGAGGTTAGGGAAAGAAAGCCATCTTACTGAGTTTTCAGTTTAATAAATCCATCATATTCCAGGCTTACAGGGAAGCACAAAGAAGAGCCAGTGGGTTTAGAATGAACCAGTTCAAGGTGAGCACAAGAATCAATTCCTGAATCCCTGGCTGTCCCAAGCCAATATCAGAAGACCAGAGCATGGTGTACTGCAGGTGATTTTTATGGATAGTGCCTGAGTGTCTGCCAAACTAAAGTCACACCAGCCCAGCATAAATCTGGAAGGAATTCCCTTCCTTGACAGTTTTAGTGTTGTGATTGGGATTGTTCTGATCAGCCTTTTCTTCTCTGGGGCATTTTAAAAAATTTATAGTTCAGGTTAAAAATACTACTCTTTAAGATAAAAAAAGCTCCATCATGAACAGAAAGAGAAGCACCAAACCTGCCCAGCTGACGTTAGGATGACAGTTACACTCAGGCTTTCGCTGTGGCGGAGGGTGGCAGCAGATTTTCATGAAGAACATGTGCTCCTTTAAACACACAAACCCTGACAGAACCAGGCAAGTCAGAGGTTTGGGAGATCCTGCAAGGATCCTTTTATTTTTTCTATTAAAATTTTGACTACCTGTGGGTATTCACAAGTACCTTTCAGCAGCAGCATCAAGGCTGTGACATGTAGGTGATGTCTTTCCTAGGCGGGATCCTGAGCAGGGCGAAGGATGTGTTAGGGACAAACTACAGCCACAGCCAGGCAGTGCTGCTGGCACAGAAAGCTGTGAAAAGAACAGGTTAGTTTGAAGTTTGGCTTGCAGTGATGATGTCAGCTGCACCACCCAGGCCTAAGCCAAGTAACTTTGTCAAGGAATGCCTGAATTTGTCTGATTTGTAGAAATATGTCTCTAGATTCAGTTTGAAACAAGAGTCCACAAAGTGCAACTAACAGCACCTTTTTTTCCTCTAGAGTCATAGAAATCAGGCCTGTCCCGTCTCCTGTTTTGTTTTGCAAGCACTTCTGTTTTGATTCCAGAATTCCAAGCCTCCATTTGATTCACAGAGCTGTGTAATTCTGTCTTTATCCTGATGCACAAAGAATATAATTACTCACTAGTAGGGAACACTCAATAAAGCAACCTATCTGATCAAGGAGCTTTATCTGTTGAACCAAATTCCTCACTGTCCATCACACTGAGAAGAAACTGGATTCTCAGAAACCATCAGTACATTTGCAGTGGTTCTGTTCTTAGCCGGGGTCAGTTTGTCTTCAACCAGGCAGATAGTCCTGGATCAGGAGCTGGATCAACCACCTTTGGTGTTGCTTAAAGCCTCTGAGTTTTGTCCTTCACCATTTTCAATGACTCCACCACTATCTTTAATAACACTAAACCAAACTGACTGAAAAAAAAAGTTGTTTTATGCTTAAGTGTTAATCAAAGGGGAAAAAATCCGCTGATCTCAGTGAAGGTGGAATTCCATATGGACTGTATTCTTGTTTCTGTTTATTTGGTTGTATAGGAGACACCTGTAAGAGGAGAGAAGAAACAGTTGGTTAATGTATTTCAGGCCTAGGATTTACTTTTTTTTGCTGTAGTTTACAGCACATATTGCAAAGCCAGTTATTCCTTCTAAAACAACACACACACACAAAAGCCATAATAACTATATCAGTAATTTAAAGTATTTGGGTTAGATCTGAAGCGTGGAAGTGTTTCCATCTTCATAGCCAACAAAATGTCAGTTTTCACCATTTGCATGCCTAGGGCATCTCAGGAGGGGGAAAAAAAAACCCCTCAAATAAATAAACAGGTTTAAAGAAAGGCTGTAGACAACACTGTCAGGACTGACATCACTATATAAAAATATACATAAAAAAATATGTGTATGTATCAATCTGTTCCCATAAAAAAGAACAGACACAAATCACAATATCACCAAGGTAAAATGTGCAATTGTTTTTGTTATGGACTGATACACTTGGCCACTTGCTGGTCTCTTATTCAGCAGGCAGAACTTTATGTCAGTGCATTGCTACTTGTATGGCAAAACTCAGGGATTTTATAAACTGTAGTGAGATGACATAACTGGATGTAAAAGCCAATGATGCCGATGAACGATTGCTTAAGATGTTTGGCAAATTACCTATGTTATCTTCATGAGGGATTTAATTGCACAAACCTGCCCACTGGATCAGCAGTTCTCTACTGCATTCCAGAATTCTAATTACCACCTTCTGCACTGTTTCCCACTTGGAGCATCACATCATTAAACTCTGGTGTTGGAGGAATTCATAGTGGATTGATCCAGGCTGACTCAGCCAATGTGCTCTACTACTTTGCTAAGATCATTGTCCATTTTTAACTCCTGGGCCTGCTTTACCCCTTCTTTATTTTGCTCAGCAGCCTCTACCCCAAAGCTGCTCTTTCAGTGTAGCAGGAGTGAGTGTTCACCCCAAACTCCAGCTCAGATTCCTATGGAATGCATCCTTTGCCAGGTCTCTAAGCAGTGTTACATATACATCATAATTCCCACCTGAACACATATGTTCAAGTATTCTGAGGACAGCTGTGATACACAGACCTCTTATTTAAAATAGCCTCTTTTTTTCCTCTTTTCTGGAATGGAAGAAACTGAAAACTTGCACATTTAAATAGATTTTATCTCTTTGCATTTTTGCAGTAATGTCCTCCCCTTAGCATAATGGATGGCAGCCTTAACACTTCCCATTTCCTCAACTGCATCAGTTGCTTACAATAAGGATCTCATTTTCACATGAATCGTGTGGCAGGGCAACCTGATGGACCGAAATTCAATGAAAATTACATAAAATTGAAAGAGAGCAGATGCATTGTAAGTGATGGCAGGGCAGCACTATTACTATCATCTACTTTGCATAATCATGTTAGGGACAGTGCCCGGGAGCACATTTCACAGCTTTTCCCAGCAAGCTGTGAGCTTTTTCCAAAGAGACAGAGCTTCTCCTCCTATTCAGGTTTTCTCAATTGCCTCAGCCATTCCTGCTGGTTTCATGCTTCTTGAGGCAATGTCAGAGGTAAAGTATCAAATTTAAGCAATCATCTAAACGACAGGAAGGCCCCAGTTTCTTTTAAAAGCTCACAAACTTTCTCTTTATCGATTGGAAGAGGGAGGGGAGGCATGAGAGACTGGTGTTCAGGTGCACACAATGCTTTGGATCCCACCTACACATCCTGGTGTTTCTGAGTCATCCTCCAGTACCTGTAAGAGTAATCAAGTATCTCTTGCTCTTATCCCATTCATACCCTTTTCATGCCTGTTCTTTAGCAGACTGGAGGTGTTGCTGCATGGTTGAAAAATACAGTGAGGATAAAAATCCTCCTTTCTTTTTTTTTTTAAATCTTCCTTCACTCTCTCTTTTTCCCATTTCTATCAGTTTTGTTCTGGCTGGATGGGGCAGAGGCAAAGCTGACCCTTCATTCATACAAAATCAGTGCATCTGTTAACTATTAATGCTTTCCTCACTGAGGGAAGCTTTGTTAACCCGCATTTATCTATGCACCTTGTATTTTATGGACTGCATAACTTTAACTTGTATATGCCAAACTTTCTCTACCTCAGAGCTAACTCCAAGTATTTCGGAACACAGCTCTTTTTCCAGCTTTCTTTGCTGCTATGGGATACCAAAACCTTAAAAAATTAGAAAGTTCTTTTTGCAGCAACTTCACAGAGACTAAATTTAGGCCCAAGGTTCACTAGCAGAGCTGATATAGGAATTATTCAATCACATTATATTTCTGGTTTTCCAAAGTTTTTCTTTTTTTATCCACCTTTAGAAGCAGATGAAAGTTTGTTTGGAATCCAGATACATCTTGCCATATATTAGAGTTCAATGTACTTTAAGAAAATAATAAAAATTTAAAGAAAAAAAATCTCTTTTGCCTTAACAGTAGGAAATTTGGGGCTCAGGTAAACTATAATAGGTCCTATTAAAATTACACACCAGAATTCTGAATTGCTCAGGCAATGAGAATAAATATGTACAAGACTTAAAGGATGGCTTTATTCCCAGTGTTTTATTCCCCCTCACTGGAAGCTATTACCTGAAGTGCTGTCTGCTTTTGGTGATGTTAAACATAATCACCACAATTTTTCATAAATTTTTCACAAATTTTCACATCTCCACTAGAAAATATTTACAACTGGGGTAAGTTTTGAACTTGCATCTAACAACGTTTTGTTTGATGCTTTTATAGGAAGGGTTGTGTAACCTTACAAGAACAACCTGACCTTGGTCAAGGGACAAAATCCTCCAGCTCTGTTGAGTGCAAGAACCTCCCACCAAATCTACTTTATCAAAGTTGAGTTTCTCAGAAATTCCCTTTTATGCTGGCCTGTCTCATGCTGTCTTTTTTCACCAATATCTGGTTCTGCTGTCTTTCCTTTTATTTATTCATCTGAAGACCAAGTGCTCGATGGCCCAAGTGGAGAAAGACCCAAAATAAGAGGTGGAAAAAATAATGTTTGTGGCAAATTTAATGTACTGGGTCATTCACTGCCTCTGTTAAATGGTGCCTTTTAAATTAGTCTCATAATTCTAGTGTTTTGTTGGGTTTATTTTGTATTTTTTATGGGAAAGATTTTCATCAGTGAAAGTGATAGAAACCCAGATGTAGAGTTAGCCCTGGGTCTAACACGACTGCTGTCCTTGTACAGCTGCCAAATGTTCATCCTCAGAGCTGATTTTGGTGTTATTCTCATTGCAGAAGCTCTAGTCTTGCACAGAACAGCATTTCATGTGCCATTGCCTTTCTGAGTGTCCAGCTGTGATGATCTGTGGTTGATTTCATCCCTGAGCACAGCAAGGAAAGCGCCAGTTCCTCCTCATTTTGTGAATAGCTTTTTCTAAAGCTGTTTTAGAGAGTCTGGCTATTACATCCACTTGATTTCATTTAATTTCTCTCCATTGAAGGGGAGTCTGCTTGATTCCAACTGAATGATTTCCATGAGCAAAGGTGGGATTAAATGGGAATATTTCCACCCTTAGAAAACTGCTTCACATATAAGGTATTTGTGTACATGTGTGCAGAAGTGTATTTTGTCTTCAAGGCAATTTTCCTCTGATGAATTCTCTTCTACATCTACAGCATGATCTGGAAGAGGAACCCAAGACCACAATAATCTGCATTCACCACTTTGAATATTTTTTCAATTATTCCTCTTGGATCAATTTAGTCAAGTTGTTAAGAAAACTAATCTCATCTCCCACTTTACCTTTTATTGCTGCAGTTCATATCTGTATATTACCTTATTTCTGTGCCCTGATGGGATTGCTGCTAATTTGTTCAAATTCAGAACACTTGCTATCTGCTCTCACTGTGATCAAGGTGGGCTCATGCAAAACTGTGCTCTTCTAATCAGTTTTATTGGATAGGATTGCTGATTAAATGTCTTTATACTTGTCTTCCAGACCAATTTCTAAAATGAATTCTGACAATGGCTCTTTGAGGCTCTTGTTTCTAATACAGGTAATGATCAGGTTCATAATAGAAAGCTCGCTGACAAACATATTTCAAGAAAATGGAAATCACAAACTTACTGGAATATTGAATATGCCATTTGTGCTGCTCCCTTTACTCTTTAGTTATAAACAAACAGCACTTTAAACAAAGACACTTAACATGATGAAGTTTTATGGCACTGGGCTAAATCTATTAAGTTCAGTCACTGGAGCTACTCCTGATTCTTTAATGTGCCTTAATATAAGAAACTTCTTATGTCACCAAACCCTACATTTTAATTTTCAGTTTGAAACAACAATTTCTATTTACATTGCAAAAAAATGACCTTGAAGATAATGAAATTTTAAAACTTTGTGACCTATTGTAATGAGAGGGCAGCTGTGGAAAAAGCCTTTTCATTTTGGCTATTAACTGAACTGTGAGTCTAAATTTCTTCCTCAGTTTGCTGTTCAATTGAGTCTTCTCCCAAGAGATACTATACTAAAATTGTTTTTCTCTTTATCCAGTTAATGAAAGGTTATAATTAAGATAAGTGGGATCAAGCATCAGATCTCAAATCGATGTTGTTTGGTGGAAGCAGCTGCCTTTTAGCTGCTTTATGAGCTTTCTGCTGTCAACAACTGGAAACCTGAATGTTCTTCAGAATCATCATTAGATTTTTGTGCCTTTGCATTCAACTCAGAATGAGAACTCTTTGTAGTCCTCTGGGCTTGAGGTCATGGTTACACAGACTTCAGAGCTCACATAACTTGCAGAGTCAGGAATGGGGGCAACCAAAGATTAATGCAGGCTAATTACTTGGCTTCTTGGTACACCGACGGCTTCTTCCTTTTGGAATCCAGTGGAACTCTACAAACAATTAAACGTAGCTCTTGCTTCAAAATGCCAAATGGTTTTGTTTTAGAGCAGTCAAGCAGTGAAGTACAGCCCTGCTGATGGTCCTGTGTCCCCTCTGTCATCTTACTGCCCATGACAGAGCAGAGGAGTAGCACTTGCCAGCCTGATTGTTTTAGTTCTCTACTATTTTCACAGGTTGCCACTGCCCACTCTGAGGACCGTGGACTGTTAGTCCAGACTGAAGATTTTTTTTTTTAAATATGCCTTCTTACATGTCTTTTGTTTCCACCCACTTTGACTGCCTTATATTCAGCAAATATGATTGTTCACTGATTTTGAGGGATGAGACTGAACTGCAAAAGGTAATCTGGGGCACAAATCCAAATGCCTGGCTCACTGGTTTATGATCTGGAATTGTACTCTGGTTTGTGTTCTTGCTGTAATAGATTTTAGTCAGACAGTTTGGACTCAAATTTCTTTAACATCAGAAACGATCTGATATAAGTCATCATGCTTAAATCTACCTCTGGGAAAATTCCTGGCACAGAGATAACGCTTGTATAGCTGGAAGTGTTTGGAATAAAACTGTTTTAAACAACAAACAACATGTTCAAAGTGTTTGGTCTATAGAAATAAGCAGTTTCAAAAGGCAACTTGCAATAGTATCTTAATTTTTTACAGCTTTTTCTTAAACTCCTTGTAAAGCAAAAGACCACCCATATCAGAAAAGAAGCAATTTTTTTTGAGGCTTAGAAATAGCAACAGTAAATGGTGATTTTTTTGGTTTGTTTTTCCAGTTTAAGTGGCAAGGGTGAATTAGTCCAACAGCCCCATGATATGTGCAGGGTCATGTCTTGAAGCTGCAAGAGAGGTGCTAATGTCAACCTTTCTGGTACATGCTGTGCTTCCCCACTCCAGAGAAAACAAGTTTTCTCATTTTCTGTGTTTTTCTTCTCACCATAATATCCGAGACTTCTGCTCCCTGATGTATATATTTTCCTATAAAGTTAGTCCCACACATCCTTAAATGGAAGTCTGTGACTAAGTTTGTCAGAACTGTTTGCCTGAATACCTTTGTGTTTCCCTGAGCTACAGGTGCAAGGGCACACTCAAGATGAGGAGAATTAGCCAAGTTGTGCTGGAGGTGGGCTCCTGCCTGATTTCTGCAGAGGGAGAACAGACTGTTCAGAGAACCATTTAGCAGCTGTTTATTAGAGGCATAAATGTGTGATTTTGGGGGGTAGTAAAACTTGGCAGGAACTTTAATTTCAAAAGGAAAAGAAAACCAAGCAAAAAAAAAAAAAAAAAAAAAGCCAGTCACTGATCCCCTTCTGCTTCTGTAGTGAGTCTAATCTTATGTTTCATTACATATTCGTGTGGGCACTCAAATAGTTGTATGGAGCAACTGAATAAGAATCTAATCACACTGCCAATTAATTTGCAAAGAAACATATTGAAAAATGCTGCCAAGTGCAAGAAGTTTTGGAAATTTAATATAGAGGCTCGCCAGGTGCCCATTTTTTAAGTCTGAAGGACTCTAATGTAATCTGACAAATTGATTCTGGGATGGAGTTGCTGTGCTGAATTTCAAGGCAATGAGTGAAGTTTGGTTTCATTGGACCACTGGGGTAGAATTTATTTGCAAAACAGAATTAAAGAGACTAAAAAGCTCTAGTCAAATGTTTTTGCAGGAACTAGAAAATTGGGTATTAGGATCCATCTATATGTAGCTACAGCTCCATTCCCCCAGCAGCAGTGTGATAACTCACAACATCTGGCTCTGACACACAGGAGACAGGGCTTCCTGACTGGATTCAACATTCCCTCTGTCAGCTCTCCTAAAGCTTTTCTCATTGCTCTTTGTCCTGTGTCTCTATAACCATGCTCAGCTACCTCACAAACCAGGGATTCTTCTCTGGATTACCAGCAACTTTTTCCCACCTCTATATCATAAACCTGTAAATAACCTTGTTCTGACCACTGATGATGAGATTTGTCCCACCCTGAGTCCCACAATCAGCTTTAGGAAACAAGATTTCTATTTAGTAAATACATTTTAATCAAGCAATATTACATTAGGAATAAATTCTAAAATGAAAAATAAAGCTGCCATCAAAGTTTTACCCCAATGCTCAAGAAATCCCAATAATTAGCTGAAATTTATATTCCCTCTCAGTTTGTATGTGGGAAGATACTGTGCCAGTGAGGGGTGATAAAAAATGGTTGCATAATATCAGAGTGTTTAAATAAAAGGGTGCAAAAAGCCAGTACAAAGATGCATGATTGCTGAGGAAATTTAGAGCTGTAATATGTCTGGGTAATGCTGCAGAAGGATCTTGCATAAGTCCAGTCACCAGGAATGAAGACTCTCAGCAACACTTTTCTTTCTCTTCAGAAAGACACCTTCGAGCAGACCATGATCTTAAATACTGTGAGCATCCACACAGTTAATTTTTTGAAAGGAGGGAGAGAATTTAAAAAGTGCTTTAGTTTCCTTTGCTGTTCAGCTGCAGTAGTTCATCAGGATGGAGAGATGAACATTTCTGTGTTTCAGGGCAGGCAACAAGCCTTTGCCTTTGTCCCTTCTGTTCCTGAGAGAGCTGCTAAATATGTATTCAAGTAGGAAGTTGTGAGAGATTCAGTATCTGAGTGAGAAGAAGCTGATGCAACGGTTCTGAAGCTGCCATTCAATGGAAAACTCAGGAATCGTGCTTCTTGCTAAAGTGAAATAGTTACTAGAAAAGCTGTCTCACAGTCACAGAAAACACAAACATTTGTGTTAGACAGGCAGAAAACAGGATGGAAGGATAGGAACATGCAGATGATAAGGGAGATGAGGGCCTTGCCCAGGTCTCCCAGGTTTGAGGGCACTGCTAGAGGCCAGACCAAGGTGGAGGGCACCACCATGACCAACATGACTGCATGTGGTGTGTGGTGTGACTTCCAAGGCAAACCCTCACCCTTGGCAAAAGCATCCAGCTGCATCCTCTATGTCACTATCATTCCAGCTTCTGAGGCTTTAGACTGTGTCCTTCTACTTCTCCTTCTCTGCAGGAGACAGAAAAGATGTTTCTTCTGCATTTATTGCTCACTGTGCCAAGATCCTAAAGTGTCTGGTGTGCTGAAAACACTGAATAGCACCGAGCAGAACCGGCTGCTTTCCATTCTTACAATGTGCTGACAGCTCACTTCTGGAAATTTTAACTGTAGGGAGGCAGGATTTTGTCTGTAATCTCTAATTTTTAGTTCTTTTCAGCCTTAGAGGGGAATTCACAAAGTGGGCAGAGCAACACTGCAGGAAGAAGCTCCTAGGTTCCCTCCATTGTACCTGAGACACCCAAGCAAGAGCCTGTAAAGTGTCAGGATTAGCAAAACCTGTGGCCAAACCCCTGACTTTGAACTCAAGTTGTGGATTTGTGCTTGGGGCTGGGAGCAAGTGGCTGGAGCTGAACCACGATGTGAGTGAAGGTCTCGGGGCCATCCTGGTGTCCCAGCTCCTTTCTCAGTGTCTGGAGCTTCCTTTCTGTGCTCTAAACTTCTATAAACTATGGATTTTGTGGTCTTATGTTCCTGAGGAGACAAAAGATTCTCCTTCAGCAAAGTGTCTGATCCTTGGGCTTGTGAGAAATGTTTTCTATTTTGTGAGAAATTTGATCAACATGAAGTTCCTTCCACCTGTGCGTTTTTGTTTCCAGTCTCTGCTCCAGTGCCCTTGATACTTGGGGTAGATTATGTAGACAGCTGAAAATTCCCTCTTCCCCCCGTATTTTTGATCCCTTTCCTTTCCCCAGCCCCACAAAAATACTCCGGTGATGTTCCTGCCTTCTCCTTTTCCACTAACAACGATGTTTTGTGACAAGAGCTTTAGCTGCAGTCAGCATGGAAAATTTGCTGTGATTTTAAATAACCATCTGCTCTCCCCACAGTCTGCTACCTCATCCTTAATTTCTTTATTTTTTGGATGTTTATTTTGATTAGCTTTGTCACATGGTGCTATGAGGAAATCTTGCTTCACTTCACACGCTGCTGCCATGTTGATACAGAAAACTGGCTTACAACCAAAAAGATGTTATTTTTTTCCCTTTCCCTTCCTTTTTTTCTTCCCCCCCCCCCCCCGAAATATTTTATGTAACAAAGCGTTGTGTAAGAAGGAGAACAGCAGGGAGTACATCAGAACTGATGGATTTTCTTTTCATCTCTGTCACAAATCCACTATGCCACTTCGGGCAAGCTGGTACAATCCAAATTGTCTTACTGGGATCAATGTGATAACTGCTGAAGTCTCTTCAGCAGATCCGTAGTCACACCTATTTAATGAGGTTAAACTCTAACCCAGAGCAAAAAAGAAATCTTGGAAGATCCAAGGGAAGAGCTGATGCGCTAAAATAGGTCACCTTTGTTTATTTATATTAAAATTACTGGTGCATGGATCCTGAATTTCAGACTAACTTTCATTTTTGGATGTTTGACATCAGTGCTATAAATGCTGTTTCTCCATTAGCTCTGCAGTGACCTCTGTGCACAAGGTTGTGGTAACTAAGCGGCCACAATTCCTGGTGAGGAATCTGCACCAACCACAAGAAATCTCTCTTTGAGGAGCAAAAAATCACAAAGAAATTGATACTCGTTCTGCAAATGCAGAATTAACTGGTGTGGTTGAATGAAGGAATGTAATTTGGCTTCCTGTGAGAAACATTTTTGGAGGAAATGTGGTCCCACTGAGTGCTTTGGACACGTTGCAGTTCTTGCAGATCCAGAGTTAAGTGTGGTAGTTCTGGAAGTGCTGCTGTGCTACATTTCATTATACTTTGCCTTTCTGTGGGATTTATCTCAGTGTTGGCTTTGGGTGCGTAAAACAAATTCTGCTGTCCCTGGCTGTGCTGGTTTAGAGACCAGGGGTGAGACTGGAATCAAGCCACAATTAGCTTAATGAGCCTTTGGAGAATGTTGTTGCACAGCCTGGGTTTATTTATTCTCATGGAACAGCATAAATTGTGAGTGATCCTGCTGGTAAAAATGGACAGAGAATGAGGTCCTTTGCTTCTGTCAGAGATTTCAGAAGTTCACTTAAGGTGTAGCTGTTATGTTACAAAACACAAGGGATTCCTCCAAAAGCTTAAAAGAAGACATCTCTGACTGTTCTAACAGCACATGTGGCTCCCAGTGGTGTGTCAAGGACAGCTCTTCTGGAATCCAAACAGTCCTTCAGTTTTTCCCTGAAGTAATGCTAAAAAGATCTCATTAGGTAGTCTTTTTTAAATAAATATGTATACATTTATCTTGCTTTTTGTGATGTCAGGCTAACTCATATTATGCTATAATTTCTGCGAACTGAATACCAGCGTGGGTAGTTAGCAAGTCTATTCTGTCTGTGCCCAAAATGATGTTATCAATGAAAACAGGAGCAGGAGTGTCATCCTCAGCATGGATTTTCCTTTATCCTTCTTTTTACTTGTCCTGAACTCCATTTCATATTGGCTTCTGCCAGTATTTATTCTACCTGCCCACTCTGTTAGGTTTTCCTGGAAAAAAACAAACAACAGATCAAACCCAATTGACAACAAACCTCAAACAAAAAGAAACCCAAGTCAAACCAAAGAAACCAGAAAACACCCACCAACAAACAAAAAACCCTCCCAACCCCTCACAACAATAATAAAAAAACCCCAGAAACCACAAAAAACACCCCAAAACACACACCCAGAAAACAACAACGAAATGCCCACAAAAATCCCACAAAGAAACCCACACAAACAAACAAACAAAAAATATTAAAAACCTCCAAACCAGGAAATAAAACAAATCAGGAAAAAAAGCCCAACAAACCAGAGTTGCAGCAGTGATGTGTTAATACCTCCTAATATTGGCCTGCAGAAAAGAAAGTCTTCATTGCTGTTGACAGCTAAATAAGCAATATTTATCTTATCTACAGAGTGCAGCCATGGATTCACACAAGAAGTGTCCTTTTCCACGCCAGAGCTCTTTCTCTAGGCTGCTGTGGGCTACACTTCAGTCCCCATGGGGATTCATTGAGTGTATCTTGTGAATTAACACCATGAAGGACTAGAAAGTGCATTATTTCCTACAGCACAAGATACCCACTTGCTGCTGCCGACGTTGCTCAGGGAGAAGCAGTGATGGATGAGCAGAGGAGGCTCCAGAGTCCAGGACAAGATAGAACCTCATAAATCTTGTTAATGCAGAGCCACAAACAGGGAAGGTGAAAACACTGGTCCAAAACAAAAAAAAAAAAATGGATTGAGATGTCCTGGGGAAAGTTTCAATGAGCTCCTTTGCAGAATGCTCTGTTCTGATTACTCTTACCTTGAGGCAATACCAGGCAACTCTCAATCAGCAAAAGAGAAACTTTCCGAAATCTTTAGTGATTTTAGTTTTTCAAGGGTAAGAGTAGCAAAGAAAGTGTTTATTATTTTAAAAAATGAAAAGCTCCCAAGTACTAAATCTGTTTTTCCCCAGCTACACTCAAAATGATCTTTGGCCTTATCCAGTCCCATGGAATTTTGGTCAATGTACAGATGTATTTCTTCTTTTTATTACTGTGCTACTAGCCAGAAAATCCTGTAAGAATTCCTTTACATCAGGCATTTGTAGATGTGTCTTACACAAGCAGACTCTGTCCCAAGTGCTTACAACCTATAACTACTGAAGGAAAAAGGATGGATAAAGCCAGGCATCACAGGAAGCCATGGCTGCCCTGTGAGACTGGAGAGCCTGAGGCGTCCCAAAAAATAAGAGAGAAGGGCTGATCTTTCAGTGGGTCAGAGATATGTCAAATATTTCAGCTTTTAACTCATTTTCCGTAGGAATTATTGTATAAACAAACTCTGAGCCTGTGTCCCAAATGGTCAGTTTTTGTTTTATTTCATTCATGTGATAGGAAGAGTTCCTGAAGCAATTAGTGTCTGACAATCCTCTTAGCAGAAGGAGGCCTGGCAAGGGGGTGGACTTTGTTAATGTTCTTCACGGAATCCCAGACTGGTTTGGGTTGGAAGGGACCTTAAAAATCATCTCATTCCACCCTCCTGCCACGGGCAGGGACAACTTCCACTAGACCAGGTTGCTCAGGGTCCATCCAGCTTGTTGGGGAATGGCTGCAGAGTGACTGCAGCCCTTAGCAGACATCTGAGAAGACACACAAGGGGTCTTTATGATTATTGCAATATTTGGGGAAGGCTTCAGACAAAAAAAATATTATGTCTTAATAAGCACTAGACAATGCCCTTCTGTTTCTTTATAGAAACTGCTGTAAAATCCACTGTGCAATATTTCTCCCCATGAAAAAGTCTTTAAATTATGAAGCAAGAATCTTACTGAACATGGGAACATGACACATCTTTGTCACCGACACCTCGCTCGCTGTGATTGTTCTGCTTCATGAACAGCACAAGAAACTTTCCTCTTCTCCCTGCTCCTCCAAGATCTGCCACAGAACCCTCCACACTGTCCCCCCAGCCATAATCCATGGCCCTGGTTTGAAATATTTCCCCAGGACTGGCATTTTTCAGGCTTAGGGTGGCTGGGCAGAGCCATATTAGCAACCTTTCAGCATCACTCCTGAGTCAGCCAAGGGGAGGGCTCTTCAATTACATGAAGCCCCTTTAGTTAGTGCTGTGTTCATGCTCCTGAATCTCCTGCCCCAGAGAGCAGAGCCCAGGAACCATCAATCACAGTGAATCACTCCCAGAGCAGTGCTGGCAACTCACCACAGACAGTGGAAGCTACAGCAAATTGCAAAGATTGGGGCAGTACAATTTATTTCAGTGTTTCATCTCCTTTTCTATCCTGAGATGGCACCTACTAACCAGGATTCATCCCCAGAACAGGAGTTCAGTAAGGACAGCCTCTGGAACCCGTGGGTTTAATTAGCTACAGCAGAACTGGCAAGACTAGAAAGGTGAGTGAACTGGAGTATGAAATTCCAGCGCAGTGCAGAGAGGAATCCATGGCAGAGAGCAGAGAGCCAGTGTGAAGGAGAGATCACAGCACTGACTGACATGAACTGCCCTCTTCTTACGTGGGAGAGCTTTAACTGATACCTGTTTAAATCATACCTACCAGCTGGCACCTTTTCCTAATTATGCCTAATTTTATTTTAACTCTTACAATTGTCAGGTCACACGGTTCTACCCAGATTACTTTTTAAGCAGCTAAATCAGGAGTAATTGGAGGTATTGCCCCAATATATAATTTGTTTGACAGCTGCAATATGTCCTTAATTTCCCCAGGGGGTTTCCCAGCCCCCATTGATCTCTGCAGTGCTCATGGTAGTAGAGTGGTTTAAAGCCAGATCAAGCCCGTTTTCAGCCACAAAAGGGACCTATTGTCTGTGGCAATGCAAAAGCTCAGCTCCATCCATCCCTCCATCCATCCCTCCATCCCTCCCTCCATCTGTCTGCAGACCAACCTGTCTCTTCTCCATCTCCTGTGTTTGAACACTGTCAGTCAGACCACTGTGTAGAGAACAAGGAATTCTGATTCTGATTGATAAATTCTGTAGTTCTGGTTAACTAGGATACCTGAGAGCTAGCTGGGGCTACAGCTGCAGGGAGATTTTTGGTGGTGGTGCTCAGCACTTTCACTTACAGTTTAATCAAACTCCTACCAAGCTTCCAACATCCCAACCCTCTCAGAAAGCTGGTTGCCAAAACAAAAGAAAGAAATTGGTATTTGTGCTTAATCAGTTATTGTATTTACTTATTCATGAGATGGCAGTGTAGGCACCTGTGGTACAAGAGAACTTGAGAAATCTGAAGGGCTTTCATTCCCTCAGGTGAGAGGGTTGGTTGTGCTGACCGTGTTACTGCTGGACACCCACCCTCCTACACCCTGCAGATTCGGGTTGTTACAGAATAGTGCACCCAAGGAACATAAATTACAGTACTGCTGGGGATATGATTAAGAGAAAAGTTTTGAGCTCATTTTCCTGATGGTCTTTAATGACCTGTTTTAACCCTGAACAGGCTTCCCTCACTAAGAATTGGAAGATGTATGACAAAATGAAAGGAAACTCAGAGCTCTTGCCCCATGTTACCTACTGGTTGACTATTTTGCTGTTACCTCATTTGTTTTGTGCTGTTTAATGGGATGCTGACCAAGCTGCACAGGGAAATTGTCATTAATTATTAAAAAATTGTCTAATCCATCAGGACATTCATACTGCTAAAATGCTTCCCCCGAGGAAACCAAAAGAGCTCTGAGTAAGACGTTGGAGATGCTCCAATGAGAACAATCAGCCCCAAAAAACAGCCTACCTCCTTAAGTTTGTTAAATGAAATTTCCAGATGTTTCCATCCTTCTCAGCATTGCACACCAAAAAGGTACAGCAGTTAGTTTTCAGAAAATGAAATTTGTTTTCTGGAAAAGGAATATTGCTGAAGGGACTAAGAGACAGGATCCTGAGGGACTGAAGTCCCTCAAATCCCCCAAATCCTCTGGGCACCACTATGGTATTACATGACATTATATAAAAGCTCTCACCAAGGTCTATTTTATAGTCATGATAATGCAGTACAACCCTATGGAGCTTAGAGCCAGAAAGGAATCAAATGCTCTTGTTTTACTTTCAGGTACATCACAGACATGAAATGTCACCCATTTACCTTGCTTTTGGCCTATTTTTGACTGATACATACCTAGGAAGACACCCAGTATCAACCTGAAGATGACAAGGTTTTATTTGCTCTAGTGCAGTGTCTGGCTTCAACTTTTAGGTGCTGAGTCTTGTTTTGCCTCTGGGACAGCAACTCAAAACCGAGTAGGCATCAGAGATGGCCCACCATGGTCACCCTCAAAGAGGGCTTTGGGCAATTCCACTATTCCTCTGCCAGTAATTCCCTACTGTGTGGCAAAAGAAGAAAAAAAAAAGTGCAGCACAGGATATTCTGTAGCTGGGCATGAACAAGCACTAAATCTGTGTTTCTCAGCCCTTTCACCCCGGGAGAAAGCATCTGATACTTCTCTCTGGCATTTTACTTGACAGGTGGAAGCAGGAAAAACCTCAACAAAGTATTATCCATGAATCACTGAATTTAAGGAAGGGCTTTCATTAAATCTCCTGTTTCCAACCTTTCTTCTCCCCTCTTCTATTAAAGTCAAATCAGGAGTGAAAGGCTCCTGAGATGCTGCCTGGGGTGATAAAGATGCCTTCCATCAGCTGATTAAAAGGCTTCTTTACTAACCAGGAGAGCAGAGCTGTAAGCTTGAGGGCAGGGCTCTTCATCCTTAAATCTGATAGCTTCACTCTCTCTCTTTCCAGGTCCTGTGGTTCATCTTTAAGCTCTTGATAGCCAGGCATTTCAGGATGTTCTGCATCCCACTGACAGACAGAGCTGTGAATAGCTTTTCCTCTTGAGGCCAATACTGTGCATCCCCTCTCCTCTTTAAATACGTTTGGGACATGATTGTGAGCCAGGCTGGTGAAAAACAACTTCGGTGGAAAAAGCTGGATCTTTGGAACCTTCACATGAGCAGGAAAAAACCCATCATGTATAAAGCTTTTGTCAGAGATTGGTTCTAATGTTCTGTAAAATTAAACTTCTGATTGAAATTAAAAAGCATCTATGTAAGACTCACTGTCCCTTCTTGATCTTCAGAACAGCCTGGTATGATATTAGTCTCCCTCAGGATTTAATTTATACCCCAGACTTTGAGGAAAATACTGTTTGTGTTGTCATGGCATCAATATTTGGTGAATAAGTTTGCAAATAATACAGTAATCCTTGTCTACATTAAAGACTCTACTAATCCAGGGTGAAAAGTTTGAACAGGGCAAATATTATCCTGACACAAGAAAGCAGCTTTCCAATGAAAAAATGATTTCTGAAGGGGTTTTGACTGCTCTGTGCTAACAGTTTCTGGAAAGTTTACCAATAATTAAATATACTGCAATTTAACTAATTGTTTGATTATGGGCAATTCTCTAGACATTATAACGTGTCAGGTTGTCAGTGACAGAGCTGACAGATTAGTCTCATATTTTCCTTCTGCTATAAATCACAGAGTGTGACTCGCTAGGAAACTAGAAGGAAATGAAATACAATGAAATGCAAAACCACACAGGGACTGGAGTGTTTACATTTCATTCTGAGCAATAAAGCAAAGGAAAATAGTTAGGGGAGGGAGTCTTTGTGTTCAAACTGATCCCTTATGAGCAAAATCAAGCCTTGCAAAATTAAGCTGAGGCACAATTAAGTGGAACACAGGAATTTACATTTATTTGTAAAAGAAGTCAAAACCCCCCAGCTTGCTTCTCAAGGGTTCATAATGAGGGAGTGATTGCAAAAGGAGGGAAGGTAAAAGAGATGTGAGAGTGAAGGAAATGGATGTGAACAGACCTGCTATAACGTACCAGAGGGAATGGGCCTGAATTTCACGTGTTTCTAGCATCTCCTCAAGGATCTCTCATCCAGAAGAGAGGTTCATGCAAACTGAAATAGCCACTCCTACCCTGGGATCGGAGTAAGGGGAATCTCTTCCTCACCAGTGGATATAAAGGACATAATGGGGTTCCCCATTAGGAGACAAGGAAGAAGAGGTGTGTCTTTCAGTCCCTTTGACAGGACATTGCCTCCTGGTAAGGGTTTGGGTCTCCTGTTTCAGGCAGATCCTTGTCTCTGCTTTTGTGAGCACTGCCCTATAATCTGGTTTAACAAAATGCAAAGATCTTTGTTAGTAAAAATAAACTCTTTCAAGAGCTGTTCCCATTCTCTACAGGAAATCTGACACTGTCTTTGTCTAAGACCCTAGCCTTTTTTGTGTTTCCATCAATCAGCCCCCTTTCCTCATGAAAACCTTCCCTGTAGCTCCAGGTCCATTTCTTTTCATGAACCTCAGTGCACTGCCAGAAAGCCTTGATAGCTTTCAGTTCTTGGAATTTCCCTGTTTCCTTTGTCCTGGCACCTGAAGCATTTTATATGCAGATCTGCTCTTTAAAGAGAACTGGAGCACCAGTCAAGTGGATCACAGGAAGCTGGCAGGTTCCAAAGGCTTTATGAAAAATACTCCTTTCTTGCAGGCAAATTGTCCCTTGAAAAGGAGATTCCATCAAAGCTGAACTTCTCTGCTTCTGAGAGTTTCAGATCATTTGTGAAATACAGACATGCTTCATTTTTGCCCCCAACATGGATAACTCCCATGAAAAGAAATTATTTGTCTTTACCATTCGTTTAATGTCCCCTAAATTAGGAAAGAGCACCAAATAAAATAAGAGCCCATTATCACTTATTATTCCACAACCTTTCCATTCAGACACAGTCTCTGAAAAACTAATTAAGGCACTAGTGGTGGCTAATGCATGCACTCAAAATAATGCACGTTCAGGCTCTATTTTGAGGGAGAGCAGCCGAGGTTCATTAAGATTACACACTAGCAAATGAATTCAGTCTGGGATAATGCCACCCGTTTAAACTTTCCACAGCCCACTTAACTGGAGCTTTGGTGTGTATTTAACAGACACTTTAAACTCCCTGGAGACCCTCTGCTTTCCCCTTTTCATCCCACCCCCTTCTAAAGGCCAGATTCGGGCTGCTCTTGGCCTGATTAGTGACTTGCTCTTTCCAGAGTTCAAGTGAGATGAAACACAGAGCTGAGTGTTGTCCTGTCTTGGGAAAGGTAGCAGAATGGGATCCAAAATTATGACAATAACAAAAGGGTAGTTTTTCAGTTATCTCTTCACAGCCACAGCTCAGAAAATGGGTTTCAGGTAAGACCCTGGGCTGGTATTCAAGGAATGGGTCAGCATCATGTCGAGACAGGGCAAAGGGGAATGGCTTTAAACTGAAAGAGAGTAGGTTTAGATTAGATATTAGGGAGAAATGCTTCCCTGTGAGGGTGGTGAGGCCCTGGCACAAGTTGGCCAGAGAAGCTGTGGCTGCCCCATCCCTGGAAGTGTCCCAGGCCAGGTTGGATGGCTCTGAGAAACCTGGTCTAATGGAAGGTGTCCCTGCCCATGGCAGGGGCTTGGAATGAGATGGTCTTTAAGATCCCTTCCAACACAAACCATTCTTTGAGTCCATGATTCTTTAAAACTTGAGGCAGATTGTAGACCCTGTTTCCCCACCTCAATTGTCCATTCACAAAATTACTGTAATGCCTCCTTAGAAAGAGTCATTAGACCATCTGCCTTCAGCTTGCAACGTGTTTTCAGCAGGTCCTGCCTCTCAGCAAGAGTTTGTGCAGGGCCTGTCACCAAGGGACTCATACAGGGAGTGCAGGAAAGGTGCAAATTGACCGAATTACACAAATTTGTGCCGTGAGAAGCAGAAGAATGGACAACAGAGCCTTGGAGTCTCTGACAGATGGGCATGGCGGTTTGGACCATCCTGATCTCACAGGGATGACAAGCTGTAAAAACCCAGTCAAGCAGTCAGCCAAGAATCCTGCAGATGAAGCTGCAGATGAACCCACCAGCAGGTGTTGGGAAGTGGAACCAGCGTAAGTGGCTGCCAGACACCCACATTCAGCAGGATGGGAATCCCTCTGCACGTCGCGTGGGTTTGATTGAAGTGCGGTTCAGACAGGACTTGATTTCTTACAGGTGGCAGCTCTGTGCAAAGTAGAAAGTGAGTGTTGATAAACACACACTGAGAGATCGCTTTTATCATCCATTTCAATTTTTATGTTGGTGCTTTATGCGTTTCCTCAGAAAAGTGAAGAAACAAATACTGTGTTAAAAATTAAGGGACTGGCTAATTGAATTGCTGCCCTTTTTACTTGTGTGATCAGCCAGTATTCACAGTTTTTTAGAGGTCTTTTTCCATTAGAATGAGAAGTGGTTGATGTCTGCCTTGTATCTTCCTTCACATTAATTTATGAAGAATATACACAATTTTGCAGTGAACATTGCAGAAAAACAGCAGGCAGTTCCCTTGATGAGCAAATCCTTGTCTGGACCTCCTGTGTGTGCTCTTCGTGGAGAAATCTGCTTTTCTACCCACTCTTGAGGAATCACAGCAACCCAGGACATCTGAGAGAGCCCTACTTCATCCAGTGACTCTGTGCAACATGAAAACAAGGTGAGAAGTGGAAGAGCAAAAGGGTTTTTGAGATAGAGTTTGTTAAGGTGCTTTATAACAACCACAGGGTGGTACTTCTGGCAAAGCATGATCGGTTTAAAAGCAGAGAAGCTCCTTCAACCCCTCAGACTCTGAATTGCCGTGTACCCCAGGGAACTGGTGTGTTACCTGGAGCCATCTGAGACCATTCATGAAGCTCCACGATACAGGAGAACAGAGTCCCCCTGCAGCCTTCAAGCTCATGACAAAAATCCTTAGAAATCATCAACAGCTCCAAATACAGTATAAAAAAAGCCCCCTGAGTAATGAGAAAGGCATTTAGGGAGGCTGAAGCAATAGAGAAAATGCTTTCTACTACTCTAATTTTTTCCTTCAAATAAGCACAGTGTACTGTATTTCCTTGTAATCCCATCAGCTTTAATGTTTTCTGCTTAGGTTGTTTGGATGGACACACAAACACATGTCTACACGTTTTCAGTGCCCACAGCTGGACAGGACTGGATGCACACTTTCATTTTGGCAGTGTCATAGGGTCACCTGGGCCTGAGATGTCCTATTTTACCCCTCAGTGAGCATGTGCTCCCTGGCACCAAGGTAACGTGTCCTGAGCTGGGCGTGCAAGGACATGGCAGTGAATTAATTTGGCCTGAGACAGCTCAGATGGCAAGAAGCCTTGACTTATCTGCCAAGAAAACTGAAAATGTGCTTCAGCTGAGTCTGTCAACGTGAGAGGAGCAGAGGGTTGCCCAGTCAGCCAGAAGATGAATTTGTGCTTGTTCTGTCAACTGCTGGAGATTGGAATGTCAATATTGAGCCTAATAAACTTCTAGTTTCTAAAACATTAGCTGCATTCAGATCATGTTTAATAACAATCTGGTCTACCTCAGGTCATGCAACTATCTGCAGCACTGTCTCTGGGCTGGTGGTGTTGCCAGTAGCCTGCTTTCTCAGGTCTGCTTAGGTGAATGATCCACCCAAATTAAATTGTGGCTCCCGGCGGCTTCAGCCTCAAACCTTCCATGTGCAAAGCAAAGGAGAAAATTAAAGCTAAAAGCTGGGAACCAGAGATTGAGAGATTAATATATTTTATTAGATTGCTTCAGAGGAGCTGAAGCAGAGAGGAGGTATTGAATGAACACAAGCAAATATCCTCATAAGGAGGGTGTGACACCCCAGATTTGACGGTCGGCCCTTATCAAAGGGCTGATAAAATCTTTTTGGCTAATCAGGCTTTTAAAAGGCTAAAAGCTAAAAGTCTGAGATCCCTCTGTGGTGCAGACAACTGTTTCCCATCTCAGCATGACTTGCAAAGCAGTTGTAAGTGCGGGGAGTGCTGATGGATGTCTGGGTATCGAAATGCCTTAATTACACTGCCCTTCCCAGAGTTCATTCTGCTGATGTATACGAAGTGCAAGGAAAATATTGAAGGCAGAGATTTCTTTGTTTTTGTCTTGGCTGGATTAATTAAAGATGTCATTGATCCTGACAGGACTGCCTTGGGGTTCTGTTGCTGATGTTGTGCTTGCTACAAAAGCTGGTGATGAGGGTACACACAATAATCTTTTTGTGCTGTATTATTCCATTTGAGTCCACCTGAGTTCGTTTGGAATGACTTTTCCCACTAGAATTATTGCACTCTCCCTCTATTTGTTGGTAATGTGTGGTAACTTATTCCCCGACACCAGAAATTAAATTGGTTGTTGGTGACTGCAGGGTTTTCATTTGAATATTCTTTAAATCATAGAATCACAGAATGGTTTGGTTTGGAAGGGACCCTAAAGATCAGCTATTTCCACCCTCCTGCCACAGGCAGAGACACCTTCCACTATACCAGGGTGCTCAGAGCCCCATCCAACCTGGCCTTGAACACTGCTGGAGATGGAGAGTCAACAAATGCAAAGCAATAATTTAAAGAGAAGATGGGAGACACTTCCCACCGCCTACGTGGATATCTGAGCACTGTTGAATTAGAATTAGCTCATCTCACAGCTACCACAAGGCAGCTCCTAAATATTTCTCATCAAAGCCAGGATTCAGTTGTCAAATGCTGGCAGGTTGGAGCTTGCAAAGATGGGGAAGGAGGAAATAAATGGATTTGTGGGCAGAGGGCAAGTGATGGGGTCAGAAGCACACAGCAGATCCATTTCTCCCACAGCCCTGCAATTTATCGTGTGACTGTCACTTTCATTTAGAGGGGATGGATTGACTTGGTGACCCACAGGTGAGTGATGGGCATGAAGCATCTGTCTTGGTTCTAATTAGGCTGTAGTCATGGCACTGCTTGAACGCCTTAGAGGCACAAATGCATTTATCACTGCGGTACCTTTGGTTGGGCAACAATATTAAGATTTTTCTTATTTTATTTTTTTTTTGGAGACAGCAGGAGAAAAAATGAGATGTGAAAGGTTACAGGAAGCACTTCTTGCAGATCCAGGAACTAAAGCATATTCTTCCAACTGTCAGTCTAATGTCTTGATCTCAAGACTCACTTGTCAGGTGCCATCCTAAAACCCTGTTCTATTTAATCCATTTCTCCAGGGACTTCTGAGGATATCCGTGTTGAAAATATATCTGCAGAAGATGGAGTTTAACAAGTGTTTCTCTACTTCTCCAAGAGTGAGATGACTTTTAAATCAGCTGTGCCCTGTTTTCTGTGTTATAAATTACTGGTTTTGATAGAAAAAGTCTCAGTTGTACATTGGCTTTTACTCCATGCCCATTTATGCTTGATAACTCTCTGAATCAACGATGGCTAAATTACAGGAGACTCATGGACAGCAACACTGTGCTAAATCAAGTTTGCTTCCTTTGATGAGAAGCCTAGAAGACCTAAATAAGGTGGCTGAAACTTTAGACCTTTCCCAAGAAACACCTTGTTCTTCCTCTAAACACAATAAATGATTGTCTGTCTTCAGGGACAGAGCTTCTAAATAAGGCTGTTTCCTTAGAGAGCTCCATGAACAGTTATTTACTTGGTGGTATATAGTTTCAGGAAAAAAAAAAAAAGGGGGGGAAAATAATGAGGATCCTTCCTAATTTAAAAAGAAGGAGAGCTATCTATCTGCATTTCTTAAGGTCTTAATTTCTGTGGCAATATTTCTTTCCCCTCCACTTCTGAATTCCCTTAATTGTTCCTTCCTTGCCATGTTCAGGCTGTGCATGCCACTCCCCGAGCCCCACTACACCTCTAACAAGAACTAGGAAATGTAATTATTCCCACTCTCTCTGTTTTCATTATGTCTGTATTAATAGTCTTCCTTTCCCCAACAACCTCTGCTGACAGCAAACCATTATCATATGATGCACATACACTGAGTACAAATTCAGGTTAATACCCCATGATGCTGTGTAATGCACTGTCCTGCTGCTGAGCTTAATCTAATCCAACGTGATGGAGGAGGCACCACGGCACAGCTCAGTATTCCAGACCAGGATGCATTATCTTGCCAAATTTTGCAGAGGCCTGACTTAAAAGCTTCCATTTCTCACCAGAATCTCCCAGCCCAAAATGTTTGTTGCCTGCAGGCTGGGTGGCTTTGGTGCCACCCTGTCCTCTCTTGGCCATCCACAAGAAGAGCAGCAGGGAAAGAAGGGCTGCCAGAGGGGAATCCTAAAAGTACCCCCGATCCAGACTCCAGCCAGAGAGCTCAATAAGCTTTTCTCTTGACAGCTGTTATATGAAAATGGGCTGACTGGGTCAGAGGGAGCAAAGGGCAGAGAGGATGCCAGCAGAGGATAAAGAGAAAGGGAGACCCTGTGGCCGTATGCAACCACCCAAAAAAGATTAAATTAGAGGTGTGAACACAGTGCCTTCCTGGATCCTGCCAAGAAGTTTAATTAAAGTCACTTGCTGTAGCTGAGTGACCCACTTTCACTCACAGCTATCACATCAGATGTGATGTTTTAGGAGATGGGCTACAAGAGTAGAACAGCATTTCCATCTTTCTATCTTTTTTTTTTCCTTTCCTAAGCCAAGAAAACGACAAACTCACTTTGCAGGCAGGAGAGGATGATGAACTTTTTATGTTGTCGTTGTGGTAAAAACCACTGACACGTCACATGGCTTGTGTAGATCCCAGATCTGTCAATAGTTCTTTCAATCCCACAATCCCTTTTTCTCTAGAGATAAACTTTAAGTGGAGAGACCACTTTACCTGGAAAATTTGAGCGGTTTGGCTTTGCTTCTATCTCCTCATGTCCCAATGAATTTAGAATTGCAGCATCTGCCTGTTCATCAGGTGCACAGTCCCCAGAGCATATCTCAGTCTAGGGCAGATTTTGCATTTCCCTGGACTCCCCAGTGTGTTCACCATAATGTGTTCCCAGGTTTTGGCAATTTTCTGCTCCCTATCTTGCAGGTTACTGCAAGTCATTACTGCAATGGCACCATTAAATCCCTCTATAATAGGGGAATTTCCCCCATCTGCCTTGGATCTACAGAGAGATAAACCAATGCAAAATGATGCACAAGGTCTCAGAAATTGCTCTAGGCATTCTCCAAGGGTCATACAGACCACTGTCTTTGACCTTGTTACTTCTCCTAAGAACAAGGCCATACTATGAGCCAGAGGATACAGAAAGGCAGAAATAATTTGGCTGGTGTGTTCTTTTCTTACTGTAATCGAGGATTTTTATCCCCTTCCAATGCAGTTACAGATGTTTAATTAATTGGACCTTGATGTAACTCCCTTAGGCAAACTATATGCTGGTCTGACACTCAGACCTATCACCTGCACATCAGCAGCAAGCTCCACTTTTCTTTCCACAAAGAGACAGATTTATGACAGCTGCTGCAATCCCTTCATTTCTACAGCAGAGTTAATTTAGACTTTTCATTTGATTCAAATCCAGAGAAAGTTCCCATCCCCAGCAGTCCTCACAACCATTCATTTTCTAGCAACAATAACTCTGACTAAACAATGGAATCTTGTGAAGATTCTATAAAAGTTATGCTGATACTTGAGGGGAAAAAAACACAACTTGTCTTCAACCCATGAAAGGAGAAAACTCATCCCCCTGTCTCAGTGATGAGCCCGAAATGACACTTTTGATCTGATGTTCTCAGGTCTCTCGATTTTGGGAACAGTGGAAACCAAATGTAGGAAAGGGGCTGTGTAAGTTAGAGCAACATCAAACTCAGAGGCACCTTGGCTTTACAGTTTTACTCTGAACAGAGCCAATCCAAATTCCAGAAAACTGCCCACTACTAGAAAAAAAACACCTTCTCCAGGAGTGGGGAAGGAGAAACAGCACCAGAAGACCTGGCCATTTAGCCAAAAGATTCAAGCAAAGAAAGATGATGAAAAAAGATATGACCTCTCATAGATTTAATTTCTTCCAAAGAATGCTTTGGCTTGACCTCTTCTCCCGTTAATATAGTTTCTGCCTTTGCTATAGATCACACATCCGATCATTCTTGAAAAGAGAGGCTGAAGAGACTGAAAAAAATCACAGATATATCCCAGTTCACCCTTGCCCTCCAGTCCTCCTATGAAAAGAGAGCAGTAAGACTGATCCTCATCCAAGAAAACCCTCATTTCAGCTGCCCCCACAGCTGCTGAGGGTGAGTGGTTTCATCCTTGCAGTGGGTGGATTTCTAATTGCTTCCCTGCCCTCTGCCCTCCCCCGGGATTGCCCAGTGCATCCAATTCACATCAGAGGCAGCAGATGAATGGCAGAGAGCTCAAGGGTTCAGCAGCTCCTGCTGTGGATGTCACTACAGATCTGGGAGAGGCAGGAACATGGGGAGACAAGCCTGGGAGAGGATAGAAAGTGCAAAGGGCAGCCCAGTGCCCTAACCTAGCCTGGGCGCTGTGGACCAACCTGCCTCTTTCCAGGAATACCCCTGAAATGAAGGAAGAGCCTTTTGCAGTGCTCAGCAATTAATTTTTACTTTGTGCCTCTGTTGTTTAATGAATATGATTAAAGCTGAAGTGGTTATGGGTGCCTTTGATTTAACAATAGTTGGCAACCACAGCCCTAACTTGTGTGTGTATAAATATATATATACATATACATATATGTGCAGTAAGTTCCTGTGCATATGAACACCATCTTGATGTGTTCCTCTCGTATTTGAAGCCTGATCTGTGGGACAGAATGTAGAATTGTTAAGATTGGAAAACACCTCTAAGATCATTGGGACCAACTAACCTCTAAAATCATCAAGTCCAGTTGTCTGCAACGGGAGAATTGCTTTCAAAGGCTCCTGAAACAGGCTTTGGCACGTCTGAGGGCCCTGCTCACACGGTTCCACATGAGAGATTAATAACAATAAGAGAGGGTTTATCACAGTCAGATTATCAACAAGACATGACATTTGGGTCACTGGGAGTGAAGGGGCTGTGAAAGCCAAAGACATACAAGAAGAACAGTAAATATTAGGGACTGCTTTTTCCAATTAGGACACAGAGAATTTAACAAATGGAATTCCTTACACAACATCCTTGGCCAAAACCAGATCCTCTAGGTATTGAGTGCCATCTACCTGAGCTTTCTTTGGATCAGGTTTTATCTCTTCCTTCAGCAGATAATTACCCTAACATACTACAGTTATGTAATTTTCTGCTATTTCCTGCTTCTTTTTCCTTTTTATAAAAAAAGAAAGGAACTTCTTTTGTCCTTTTCCTTTAACCATATGGCTTCTGATATATATATATATATATAGATATATATAGATATATATATACCTCTATATATATATCTCAATATACTTATTAGAAAGTATACCTCCGGAAGGAATTTATAGAAGTAGAAAGACCCATCATGAAACATGCACAGAGGATCTATAATAGAATTATATAATGTGAGTCTATTTGGAAACAATTTGTCATCTTGGGACAAAGCTATAACCAGGAATATTACATGAGAGCTTTCTCTTTACACAACATATTGCTGCTGGCCTGACTGGAAACCCACAAACTAAGAAACCTTTTAGTTTATTTAAGTGCCAGCTGCCTGATTTAAGGCAAATTGGGCCTGATCCCAAAGCCTATCAGAGATGATAGGAAATCATCCTTTGAATTCAGCTGGCTCTAACCCAGAATTACAAGCTGGTCTCTCACAGGCACATTTGTACCACAGTCAGTGCCACTGACCAAGAGTATTTATGCATTCCAACTGCTTTCCTTACACT
>JAWWES010000051.1:8842808-8874157 GCA_035583135.1 Lophotriccus pileatus
TGCTTTCCTTACACTCTGGATTTGAAGTTTAGTGCTTAATAACAGTTACTGGAACTCATAAATAAAGACCTCTTAAGTATTTGGCCTCAGTATTTGGTACAAACTTGTGGCAGTGGTGCTATTTTGAGGCTGCCACTTCTGAATTCATATGCTTGGAATGGTGTGGGAGAAGGGGATGGTTATGAAATTGTGTGTTACAAAATCTCATTATCACTCTTATTTGGTCCCAGCCTGTGATGGGGACTTCAGCAAGTGGGTGGTAAGGGCACAGGGAGAGAAAACCCTGAAACAATGAGATGGTATGTAGGCAGCAGGACTAATCACAGAATCAGAGAATGGTTTGGGTTGGAAGGGACCTTAATGATCATCTTGTTCCAACACCCTGCCATGGGCAGGGACACCGTCCACTAGGCCAGGTTGCTCAGGGCCCCGTCCAGCCTGACCTTGAACACTCCCAGTGATGTGGCAAGAAGTACATAATGGAGCTGAGGAATAAATAAGCAATGAAAAAGCAGATCTGCAGGTGAAACTGGGTAAAGAAGGGATGATCATTTTCCCAGGCTGGCTTTTCAGTAACGAATCCTTTCCTCATGTTTTTTTAATTCTCCTCTACACCCTGACATTAGACACCTTCTTCCAGCCCCTTTATTTATGTGACTATCATGTGGCAGGTTTTTAAGTGGCTAGATGTTTTTGTCCAGCTTCATTTAAGCTGCCCTCTGGCATCCCAGGAGCCATTGGTGCTGCCCTGAAAACTGATGCTTTGGCCTTTTGGAGGCAGCTGGAATAGCAGGGGGAGGCAATTGTGTGTGACCTTATGTGTGTGTCAGGAGTCTGATGAAGAGAATGGACAGAGCTGATAACGGATGCTCACAATTAAATCCAGGCCACGTAATGAAATCAGGTGAGGAATAGACCTTTGGACCGAAGCTTTAATTCTTATTGGCAAAGAAAAGAGAGCGTTGATGCAATTTCATGTACTGCTACCTTGGCTCACTTGTCTTCTTCACTGAGCAATACACTCAGTATTTGTGCACACCAGAGTTAAGACCCTGGGAAAAACAGCTCCAAATACCTGTTGCCCTTGTGCATGGGTTCTAACTTTGGAAGCCTGGCTTTACATCTGAGCTCACTGAGGGTCGATTGGGCTGGTTGTTACGGCAGTATGTACATGTCAAAGAAATCTGTAAGAAATCCTAGAAAACCGAGAGAAAGCAGAAATAAGCAAAGTCCCATCAAAATAATTTTTCAAAGAGTGAGAGCTTGGAGGGGGGCAGACCTCTGTTTCACTGTGGAGGGGAAACAAAGCTGAATAGGTTTCCTTGCCATCAGTTTATGAGAGAATATAATGCTGCTGATTGCAGGTTGGGATGCTTCTAGGGCTATAATAATAGACACTGGGACATGTTTGTTAACCAGTATTTTCTCACAGTGGTAGAAGTTAATGTGTTATTGTCCTTGATCGCATAGCACACTTCACCTCACCAGCCACCTTCCTGGAACTC
Organism: Lophotriccus pileatus; assembly: GCA_035583135.1. Lineage (NCBI taxonomy): Eukaryota > Metazoa > Chordata > Aves > Passeriformes > Tyrannidae > Lophotriccus > Lophotriccus pileatus. The sequence goes on from JAWWES010000051.1 coordinate 8,844,314, forward strand.
GCTCATCCAAACCCTCGGCTATCGACGCTCTTTGGATTATTGCTCCTCTGGTCCTTCTGCTGCCAATAGTTCCTGCATCAGCTTGGAGATGTGGTAATGCTTATATTTGTGTCTGCTTCTGCTGCTGACAAGGTGTCTTTCTCTCTAGTGAAAAACACCACGTTACAACTGAAAAACAAGTACTGAGAATAGTTATCATTCCAGCACAGGAATAGGAACTTATGCAAATCCAAACCGGGACACGATGCCCAAATAGTCGGATTAACACAGCTCCACTGCATACAGTATTTAGCTGCAAATTAATCAGACATATTCTCTATCCAAAGGTGGACAGATGTATGACTTTGATAGAAGGCCACGGACATTGGCTCCTCCTGGTTTAAAATTGCTGCCAAGAGGGTAGGAATGGCACAGATCCGAGCTGGGCTGCAGCCCTGCTTCATCCAGTGTAGTCAGGGGTCAGTTTAGCTATTTGGGGTCTGCAGGGTGAGGCAGAAAGAGTCTGTGTCTGTGACTGCTGCTAGAAAGGCAGATTGTAGGATAGAAGGGCCTTTTTTTTCCTGTACAAATGGCCTCAGTTCCACTTTCCTAAGTAAACAATCAGCTACAGAATTAGCTACACCACTAAATGAAAACAGGAGTTGAAAGAGAGCATGTAGAGTAACTGAAGAGGAAGAAAGGAAATATATGTGTAGCAGACCTGAAAAAGAGACAGAGAGCTAATTAAATGTAGTACAATTAATTTCACACAATGTCCTTCACATGCAGCATCATAAAAGGTTTTGCTGGATGAGTGCACCTGGAATCAGCTGCAAGTCTGAAATCTGCCTAATATCAGAAACATTTTACATCTCTTCTGCTTTGCCTTATTGTTGTTAGGCTGATGCAGAGAGCTGTTATGAGAAAAAAGCACCATAGCTCACCAGTCCTTCCTGAGATCAGGGTGAAATTCCACCATATCAAGCAAAGAATGGGAAAGTGGGAAAAGCAAAGAGGCCAAAGCTCTGTCATGGGCAACAAGTCAGAAAGCCAATCTGCCACATGCCTTTGTGAGAATCCATGTGTATTTTTTGAAGTATGCATGTAACCCTTGCCATGAAATTATCTAATCTCATGCAATTCATGTCTGTGTCTCTACAGCAAGTGCTGTAGGTTGCAGGAGTGATATCCAAGTTCCCCTTTCCAAATGTAATCCTTCCACTGTCACATTTTGGCTGCCCTAAGCCAAAGACCAGACCTGAGGGAAGGCTGTTGGGCCCTTAATCAGTTCTTGGTTCCAAACGACAGCAGCTCACTCCTTGTATCAATTTCCAAGAGTGCTACTTAGCATGTGCAGCAAACTGAAGGATAATGAAAATAGCTTAGATTTCATTATTATTGAAGGAAAAATATTATGAGTGGGGCAACCTGAGACTCACTGGAGAATGATGGGGATGAAAGGAAGAAATGAAGTATGTGAGCATTCCTCTAGGATACTCATATCTCTGCACCAGCGGTTTTATGCAAAAAGCAGAACTTGGAGTGATATTGCTTGCTGCTCTGGCTCTAATCTTCACCAAACTGCCTGATTTTATTCTAGCAAAATGTGCAGAAAGTTTTTTTTCTGTGCCTGCAGCACGAGTTGCAGCCACTGCTGGGAGCCACTGTGCAACCACACAACTCGAGCACATGGGGATCCAGTTCCTCTATTCCCAAGACTTCCAGGTTCCAGCCCTCTGCATCTCCTGTCCTTTTGATATGTGGTGATGATGCCCATCTCAGAGAGACAGATGTTGCAGGCAGAAGTCTTCCCCTTGGCTTCGGATAACTTTTTGCAAGTGACTCCCTTGAGTGTCACAAATGAAGGCAGGCTTTTTCTTGCCCATGGAAAAAGATTCCCTTGTTGGCATTATTCAATATTTAACTGCCTGTCTCCAGGAATAAATTAAAATAACAAGGTAGGGCAAGCTATTTTATTCATTCCCTCTCTTAGCAGGATGTCCCTCAGAAGGGAAGTGCTTTCCAGTGTGTTTCTGCTCCTATCCTAAGTTCTTCTTTGTTGCCCATAAGGGGACTAATTGAATCATAAGATGCTTTGGACGTCAGCGTTAACCTCCTGGGTCATCCTCTTTGCGTGGGATGGAATGAGGGCGAGTAGACTTACATTCCAGCCTGTGACTTAGGAAGGTATCCCTTTGCTCATCAGCGAGCTGGAGGCTGCTGTGTTACATAGTTTTACCTGTGGAAAATAAAGCACAATTATTATAAGGCACTGTTATCTTCTGTCACACTCAATAAAATCAGCCTGGCTTTTGGGAAGTCCTGTGAGGAAGGCGTCGGGATGAAAATTCATGAGTGCAGCCTAAGAGACGTCGGCAAATAAGACCTTCTGTCAGTCATTACCCCATGGATACTTTTTTTAGGGAAGAAAGGGGTAAGCTGGGGTTAGGGGACCTTGCTGTGTGATCTGGCAAGCATTCCCAAATGCCAACCCTCACGTAATAACCAGTGATGAAGGTAAGTTTTGTTAACGATCTCTGCACTGCAGTGAGGTGGGTTATACAACTGTGCAGCTCTGTCTGATGGTGGATGTTGACTTGATCACCAGGCACAAGGGCTTCTTGCAGAGAAGGGGTTCTCATGAAGTAGGAAACATTTTGAAAGGCTCCACGGCATGAGATCTGTCATGGACTCATGAGTGGGCAGCATCCTGAGAGATGAGTACCCCTGAGCAAACGCTCGTAAAAAAGAGCTTGTGACAAGGGCACTGAAGGGAGATAAAAGGGCCTCCTCTGCTTGATTTGAGACTACATCACTGAAGTGAGATCTCTACTGTCAGCCAAGGAAAGCCAGTGGCTGCTTCCTGTGGTTGCTCTCAGCAGGGTCTCCACAGCTAATTTAACACTTTCCCAAGAAGGAGCGACTCACAGTGGTGTTGCTGCTGTCACGCTCTCAAGCACTCTTGTCCTTCCTGTCCTAAAGTTAGGAGAATTTAAAATGGTGACTTTATTTCTCCTGAAATTAAAGGTTTTGAGTCCACCATGTTAAGTACTGAAAAAAACAAACCCTGTGCACTGCCTGGGCCAGTTGGCCATGTTTGCTGAGGTTACCCACATGTTCATTATTGAGATTTACCCTGTTTGTGAGGACATTTCCTTGGAAAGGGGTGGACAGTTTTTGCATTTCACTTTGCAGCCAGGCTTGGAAATGCAGCACAACCAGAGAGCCCGTGGTGATATGTCTCCCAAAGCTGCAGAGCTCAGAGGAGCTGATACTCTTGGTGTCTGATCTGTTCTTGGAACATTAAACCCACTCTGCTTGTGTCTGGGCCTGCAGATCTCCTGAGGGTTTTCTGAAGTGCAAGTGACAAAAAGCAAGTTGCCTTTCTACAAAAGCTTTTCTCAGGAAAAGCTTTATCCTACAAAATGTTGGCAGCTCTCCACCCTTCCTGACTTCAGGGTATAAGGGGAAACTTGCTTAGTAGCTTTCAGAGCAAAACTCATGAGGGAATTTTAAAACATTGAGGTGCCTGCAATTCACAGATGCTGCAGCAGTAATCAAACACACGTGGATTTTGCATGGGGATTTTGTAAATGTATCTGAATAACATTGTCTGTCCATCTTACTCGTTTTGTTATGAGCTTTTCAGCATCCCTGATGCAGATTCCCATGAATATATGTGTTTAAATTCAAACTTGACCACTGGAGGTAAAGAACCTGCTCTTGTGTCAAGCCCGTGTGAGGATGAATTGGCAGGACCTGCCTTTCTGATATAGGTATTTTAATTTAGATCCTTTCTGGTATGTGATAGCAAATGGAATGTTGAAGATAGGCTAATCCTCGTCCCTGCTCTGCCAAGCATCAAACTGAAATAGCGTATGTTTTTCTGAGGCACTTTGTTAGCATCTCCTGGGAACATGGGAGCGAAGGCTGCACTCAGCCTTTCTGCAGTGTTGTTCCAAACAGGGTGATTGATGTGTGATCCCACAAAATGCGCAAATGAGGGACTGTGACCACGTTACCCCATTATCTGTCCAAGACCTCATCCCAGTCCCTGTTCAAGCAAGAGGGCAGTGACACCAGGGAGGCAAAGCCTGCCCTGTGCCAGCACCCAGCAATTACTACAAAGGAGTGGGGAAAACTGAGGAACATCTCCAAAGAAGCCAAGCACTTGTGAGTAGGATTTTTTTTTTTAATTGGTTTCCACCTGTCAGACTTGTCAGTGGTGAAACTGGATGTTTTCACACAGAAAAAAATCCTTCTCCCTCATCCACCTCCACATGTCCTCCCTCCCCACTGGCCCATCTCCAGGCTCCAATGTGACAGCTGAGCAGGTTTATTTCAGCATCCGCTGTCAGCAGGAGTGGAGGAGTTGGTGAGAAGAGGCATCCCACGGCTCTGGTTCCTAGCTGATATTTTGTGTTTGATCTTTGTTTGGGAATCATTCCCTCGGGATGCTGGCGAGAATCTGCTGCGATCCATATTCCAGCCCTTAGGCTGAAGTTCTTTCTGAGATGTGCTGGTGCTTTGACAACGGTTTTGCAGCTCTGCACAGATTTGGGATGACCTGTCCATGCCCAGAAAGTCCCGGGAACAACAGCATTGGTCTGTGGTACCAGGTACCACAGGTGGCTGTGGCTGGATGCAGCTTAGCACAATGGGATCACCTCGCAGGGACTGTCTGAGAGTGTTTGGAAACTTAAACTCATAGAGGAGAGTCCCTGGCACAAGCCCTGCCTCTTCTCATGGGAAGGAGCAACTGGAAAACTTGTGAGCGAGGATTTTGTCATGAAGTGACAGGGATAATTAAGGGACAAAGGAAACAGTTGTCTTTTGCTGACAGTAGAAGGCAGAGGAGTGAACAACCCAGCCACAGCCATGCTGTCTATCTGAACTCCAAAGCCCACTCTGCAGCTGACTTCCCTGCTCATATGACTTCCCTTACTGGAGCTATAACATAGGAAAGACTTAGGTGGTGAAAACAAAGCAAAAGAAGACCACAACTTTAAGTGTTTTTTTTAAAAAAAGAGGGAAACGGGACAGAAATTTGCCTTGTATGCAGTTGTCACCTGAGAGATCTCTGCTTCCACAGAACTCCCCAAATTTCCTGAGCCTGTGAGACAGAACACATCAGTTCAGCTTTGTGCCAAAAGACAGTTGAGATGACAACATTATTAGTGTCTCAAGTCAGGCCTGTCATGTTGAATTAACAGTTCATAAGGCACAAGAAATGCTGTTCCCCCATGTGAATCAGAACTGAGACATCACCTGCAGGAATAATTGTATTAGTTTTGAATCAACAATGAAAACAAAGGATAAACAATTATCTACTTAAGTTCTTCATCCTTTTCAGTAACATCATTGTGCAGAGTAATTGAATTTTCTTTGTCTTCCCATTTGTCATGGGGTTTGTGAGACACCCTTTCTTCCTGTCCCTGTGCCTCTGTGCACATGAGCACTCTCAGCAAACAGCCCAGTGTGCCTTTGGTCTGCATCCAAGGCTGGGAGCACTGGTCAAAGATGTCCTGGTTTCCAGCCACCTGCTTCCTGGGGATGTCAAACTGCGAGCTCCTGCTGTGGTTTAGAAGGAAAGGTGAGCTGCAGAAAGGAAATAAATGTATGGTTCATGTACCAGGATCCTAGATCACCTCTTGAGGTGGTACAGGACTGAGATACAGATCTAGAATTGGCCTTTCCTAGTTATTTTTCCATCACTTGGGCTCACACAGCTGGGGTTGGCTCTCCTGATGGGCACCACATGTCCCAGCCATCCCATGTTAAACGAGCAGGCAGGGATGGCTTGGGAATGCCACAGGGAATGTCAGCTTGTGCTGTCCTTGGAGGAGGAGGTTGTGACACTTCTGAAACTCACTTGGGTTTGCCAGAGTAGTCAGGTGTGGGAGGGGAAACCAGGACTAGAGGCTCTTGGAGTGGTAGAGACAGCAACATTTTCACCCAAGAAGTGAGCTCCTCTTTCAAAATGATCCTTAAAAAGGAGCTGATCTCTGCTTACCTGTGAGCTGTCCTTCAGAGGAGCTGCAGATGTGGCATCCCTACATGGCTGCTCACAATCCCCACGGTGGGGCTACATTGTCTGTCTGTGATATCCCAGTATTTTCAGCCAGTGCTGGTTGTGCAATCCCATTTTTTGCCTGTCTTGGGTTTGCTTTCTCTGTGTCTGTGCAAATGTCATACATCACTATATAGCATTGCTCCCCCCACCAGCTCATGATTTATTAGAAATGAAATCCACTTTTCTGCATCACAGTTTTTCCGGGTACATCTGGTTATGATGAGGTCTCAGTGTTTGACTTTTGAAACATTAGATTTTCTAGTAGCACAGAACAGTTTAAGGGAAAATAAGTACTTTTAGCTATGAATATTTATGGCTAGAGTTGAATTGTATTTTAGATTGCAATTCATTATTGCCGGGAGAATAGCAGATAGAAAATAACATTCAATTTATTTAACATATCTTTTCTTTTGTGCCTTGATCAGTGAACAAATTTATCTGAAATTTATATAGTGTAAGTCTCAGTACTAAAATCTTATTAAAGTTACAGTCTTATTAAAGAAAACAAAGCTGGGAACAAAGTTGTCCACAATGCAAATAAACCAGAAATATTTCTGCTCACAAACAGTGAAGATACAGAGTTGACCCAAGATACTTTATAGACCAGATATTTTGATATGAACATAAACCACAAATTATTCTGAATTTAAACATTCATGAGGTGTAACCACAGCTGCTCAAGTGAAACTTCTACTTGTTAATCCTAAACAAAAGGAGCTGGTTGGAAAGATGTAAATATTTGCACCAGAGGTGAAATAAATCAAATCAAACACACACTCATTTTAAGGGTCTGTGAGTGGTTGGGTTTTTTTCCAGATTTAATATTTGGAGAACAGGGATGACTGTGAAAACATCTGTGATTGAAAATATGGATGTGGGAAGCGGGGTAGTGGTAAAGATGCAGCTTGACATGTTCTGGAGTTGTATTTGGCAGCAGGAAATCCTGAAAACCTTCCCAAATTTTGATGTTTATCTTTTTCCTTGTTATTCCACATCTTTCTTTCTCCTGTAAGCGAGGTGAGTGTCCCATTCCTCAGCCTGCAGCACCACCTCCAATCCCCGTTCTCCCCTTCTGCTCTCTTCTCCCACTGACTCCCCAGGTGTCCTGGCAGCTCCCCATAGTTGGGTAGGTACAGGTAAGACTCTGAAGACAGGAGATTTTTTTTAGGAGCTACTACCAAACTGAATAGAAGTGAATTTCATCAGAGCAGAAGGGAAAACGTCCTCAGTTGCACTTTGGAATAATTGCTCTACAAGAGAGTTGAGAACAGCTAAAAAACACAGAGCTCTGGCCAAAAAGAGACAGTGATTGTGGGAACAGGCATTTGCAGGGAACGTGAACAAATTTAACTCTTAGTTTCTCTGCTTTACTCTGATGCTGGGGCTGGGGGGATGTTTTACTGAGCAGGTTAACAGGGTTGTACCCATGCCCCTCTTTCATCCCACTGCAGTGGGTGCATGCCCTGACCATCCCTTTCCCCTCATTTTGACCATGATCCTACTCTGTATTTCTCTGTGCACAGTTAAACAGCTTCCTGAGAAACTTGTGCATCACAAGAAATAAGCTCAATTTCAAACAAATATGCAACATCCTCAGCTTTATCAGTGGTCACCTCAACAAAACATCTTTCCCATCCTATCATCTGATTTACTGTTTCATTTCAGTCCTGCAGCTCCTAATTCTCCAGTACTCTGGTGCCAACCTCTAAGGAAGTCTATTGGGCTCATCAAAGTCTTGCTGTGACTCATGGCCCCTTCTTACAGCAAACAGCCCTTTTCTGTTGATGAAGACAACCAATCTTCAGACCCCATGGTGCCTTCTGGAGAGATGGATATAAAAAACAGGCAGGCCCTGAGCCCTGCAGCCAATCTCCAAAGAAAATGAATAGCACAGGGGGATGAATTGTCATAAACAAGTGGGAGTGAGGTTTTGGTTAAAGAGAAAAGCTTTTGACTGATCTGTGAAGATGTGGAAATCAGACAGGAGCAGAAGGTTTTCTTTTTTCCTTTTCCATTTTCCGGTGTTTTTTGTAACACACTGATGTTGCTAACACAACTGTCTTCTCTCTGGAAAAAGTCTGCAAATCCTTTTGATGACATGATGTATGTAGAAACACAGAAAGCAAATAGAATTATCATTGTGCACTTATTTCGCCCACAGTTTCTGAAGACTTTTAGAATCCTTTGTGCCTTTTATCCTACATCATAAGCTGATCTGGCACAATCTTCCTCAAAGCTGAGAGCACTGAAAAGTCAGAGCTTTTGGGTTGGCATAGATTTCAATTGGGGGAGGGGGGGGAATAAATTCAGATCCACTCTCTGCAGAAACCTTTTCTGCCTCTATCTCCCTGTACAGAGGTTCATTAATTTTGCATTTGCCTTCCAGACTAAGAAGTGGAGCAGAGACAGCACTCCCCAATTTCTATTTTAGTGTTGAGCTATGGGTAGCTTTGGCTTTCCTGTTCACCACAAGTGTAAAGCTGCCACTCACACTTATTCTTCGTTACCATTCGAAATGTTTGTTACCAATGAAATGTTTTCCCAGTAGAACACAGCATTTCTTGCCCAGGGGTCAGATTATAACAACATGGCTGATCTCACAGAAATCATATCACCCTTGATAGGGCAAGGGCAGAAGAACTTTTACCAGTTAGCCATTCTAAGACAAGGACATTGCTCTTTGAGGCTCTTCATGGCCAGGTTGGTTGGGGCTTTGAGCAGCCTGGTCCAGTGGAAGGTGTCCCCACCCGTGGAGGGGAGTTGGAATAGGATGATCTTTAAAGGCCCTTCTGACTCAAACCATTCTGTGATTTTATGATTCAGTCACAAGGAGCTGATTTTAATGGTGTATCAATGGAGTGAGACTGGCAGCACAGATTATTCTCTGTCTCCCAAAGCCCATGAAAACTTATTAGGATACAAAGTGAAACCTGCAGGGGTGTTTTGTGTATGCCAGTGAGCTCCATATGATGCACAGTATATTAAAAAGCACTGAGGCGTGCTGATAAACACTCTCCCCCCCTTGCCATTGTAATATATACAATAAACAAGAGATACAGTCCTATATTCAATCAAAATCAGGACCAGAGTCTTTATCCTTTCCAGACACAAGCTATAAACTCCTATTTCTGTTTTAATCTGATCAGCACCTCTGGCATTAAAGACTGGAGCTGTGAAGATAACGAACTGCTTCATTTTCCCTGGCTAAAAAAATGATATTTAAAAAAAAAAAAAGCCTCAGAAAACAGAAACAAATGAAGCTAGATTTGTTCACTTACAAACACAACCTGGGTTTCTTTGCAGATGCAAACTGATTTATACTAGTAGTGCAAGTGGGCCTTCACTGAGGCTCACAAATATTCCACAAATATGCATTTTTTTCATCCCAAAAGCCTATAGTCTCGTCTTCACATGGTTTGCTAGATCAGCCTCCTCAGGAACGGTGCTCACTTCTCTGGGCAAAAGAATTAACCAGTCTGGCCCCCTTCCTGTGGTCATTAGTGATCAGCTTTAAAATCCCTGTACCATTTGGTTTCCCCAGTCCAGCTCAAGCCCAGAGGGAGGAGAGCTGTAAGTCTCAAGTTCTGAGTCAGGAAACACCAACAGCGACATAAGGTGTTTTTCTGGGCCGGTCATGAAAAATGTAATTTCATGTTTGTGTTGATGGTAAAGAGAAATTAATCTTATTCCAATTGCTGGTCAGAAGGAAGACAAAAAAAATAAATTATTTTTTGCAGTAATGTGAAACTTTGTAAGAATTCATGCTCTGTGTGGGAGCTGAACTAATAATGCTGTTGGCAGTCGTAGCTGCTTTTCAGTTGGGCAGGAGAACCATTGAAAATGTCAGGCGTCACAGATTTAGTTATAGTTCTCCATGGCACTGCTAAGGTCATTCCCACTTAAAGGACTTTGTTGCTGTTTGGGTATTTTTTAAATTCAACACACAATGCCTCACCTTCTCCTTCAACCTGTATGGAGCAGGCACCAAGGATAACAGCACCATCAGGAACACTTTGAAAGCTGCCAAGTGCTCTGACAAGGTTGTTGCTGTTGCTGGCAACCAGTGAGAAGCTGCTTTTTAATGGTTGAATGTTGCATGTTTTGCTAATATGTGTCTTGGAACGAAGGTTTAATATAGCTCATGGATTACCTGCTTATGCTGAATGAAGGGAAAGATGAAGCAGAGTTGACTGGGGAGACACTGGGGTTTGAGTCTCTGGTCTACAAGATTTCACTGCATGAATCCCTGGAGTTCTCAGGGCCTGAAACCTACCCCTAAAACAAGAGCACCCTCGCAGTGGCAAAGGTATGGGGTGTGTTGGGTTGTCAGCAGTGTGCTAATGCTATTAAACCTTGATAACAAATGGCTACTACATCTGGATTGTGTTCATGCAATATTAGGGTGCTGGTAAGATCTAAATCTATCCTCTTTCAGTTTGAAGCCATTCCCCCTTGTCCTGTCACTCCATGCCCTTGGAAAAAGTCCCTCTGCAGCTCTCTTGGAACCCCTTTAGGCACTGAAAGGGCTTCTAAGGTCTCCCTGGAGCCTTCACTTTCCAGGCTGAACAACTCTCTGCCCCAACTCTCTCAGCCTGTCAAAGGATGGTTAGAGAGTTTAGGATAGGTCAGCTGAGCCCACCAGGGACTGCAGCTACTAAAGAGGCAGAAAACACAATTATTAATTCTCGAAGACAGACTTAGTGAAAGGAAAATAAATGGGAAGATTAAAGACAAAATAAAATGAAACTTAAACATTTCAGAGATGAGCAAAACATCATCACAGGTGTGGATAAAACACCCACAGGTGTGCATACACATTATAAATTATTTGGTCTTTCTCTTCCTCTTTCTTGAAAGTCCTGACTGGCTTGGCTGGTTTGTATCACCAGTGACGTGATGTTTAAGTACACTTGGCTCGTTGATTGTTTAGAGGAGATGTTAGGAAGAAATTCTTCATTGTGAGGGTGGGGAGGCCCTGGCACAGGTTGCCCAGAGAAGCTGTGGCTGCCCCATCCCAGGGAGTGTTCAAGGTCAGGTTAGGCAGGGATTGGAAGGTGTTCCTGCCCATGTCCTTCCAACCCAAACCATTCTGTGATTCTGTAACTCTACAGTCCTTTCCCACTTGGCTGAGTGAGCCCAGGACTGGGCTGACAGTCGATGGAGGATGAGCTGGCTGCTCTGTGCTCCCCTGGCATGATTTTGCTGCCAGAAAACAACCCCAGCAACTTGGTTTGGCCACCCCGCAGCACTCAGGGCCGTGCCTGTGCCGGTGTGCTTCTGGAGTGGTTTTGCAGTTGAGTGCCCAAAATCACTTCATATGATTTGTACTTTGTACTTGCCAGCCCACAGGAGACCTGGAATAACAACCGTGATGTGCTGCCTTATTGCTTAAATACCCTCATGAATATACTCCAACCTGATCTACAGTTCAAACAAATTCAATAAGGCAGAGCAGGATTTAAAGACATTTTAAATAAATTAACTTCTGGATGGATGTTTATTAAGTTTTATGAAGCCATTTACTGAAACGTAACATTTGTTTCGAAAGGTGCCTGAAATTTTCCCCCTGTGAACTATGGAAATTACTTTTATAATTGAAATGAGAAATAAGGGCCAAATGGAAAGCATTCCTCATTGCTGGAGGCACAGTCCTTGTGCCTTTCACAAAGAAAGGAGTCAGCCCTGAGCTAGAGAAGTCATGAGCAGAGGGCAAAATTGTTCACTCCAGGTCGAACACGGTCTGGATTTCTGCATAAGCCATGGAGGCTCCACTGGGAGCACCACACCCCACACAGAAGTGTCCTGCAGCCAGAAAACAAGGATGCTGCCATGTGCTGGGGATTTTCACTGCTGAAGACATGAGCTGCAGCTCCTTAGGCAGCTGACTGAAAAATAAACCTTTTAGCATAGCAGACCAAATAAAAGGATCCATAAAATAAATTATTAGATTTTTTAGTACTTGATCATGTGGGGACAATAGAGACTTCTGTTCTTCTCATCTGGATGCAGCACCAAAAAGCCTTCAGAGAGGCAGTGCATTTGAGCTAGGTTTTAGAAGATGAATTTTCCAGGCATGAACAATTCCAAATATTTAAATTTTATTTTGTTGCTGCTTTCCAAGCAAACTTTGCCTCTACCAGAAATCAAAACAAAAGGGTTGAATAGCTAAAAACTATGAAGATTTTACAGCTCAGCTGAGCTATTTCTCAGCAGAACATTAACCAGGAGCTGTAGGGAGGATGGAGGAGACTGATTTTTGCTCATTTAGTGGAAGGACACTTTAATATCGTGGGCAATACACAAGTATTCTGTTCCGACAAAATTACATCTGTGTCAGAAAAATAAGTGCCGGGGAGAAAGCAGATCATGCTAAAGATGGGAAGGTAGGAAGGGAAATCTTACTGTTAAGACAAAATGAACCTACTTCTTGTTGCTGTGCCCATCAGCTGAGCAGGGCAGAACAGATCCTTTGCTTTTTCCAGGTCTCAGGAAGGATTTTTTTCAGGGCAAACATCACCGATGGGATTCTCCTTCAAACCTAGCCAGTCTTTCCCCCCATTTGTTTGCCAGCCTGCAGACACTGATGTTTGGATGCTGTTTGTGCTGGATAGCCAGTGTGTGCAGGGATAGGAGCACTCAGGGCCTTTCTGCAGTGCAGATGCAAAGTCCAGTTCAAGGCCACTGGGATTTCACCAGTTTAAACCCCAACTAGGGTGCCTGTAGTGGCAAATAGGATGTGTGATAAAGGCACAACTGTCACTTCAAGTATAAGCAGTCCAAGCCTTAAATTTGGATATTTATTTCGTAGGATCAATGAATAACAAAATAAAATACCATACAGTACAAAGGCTATATCAGGAATTAACCATTTCATTACACTTTGATCAGTAAATACAGTATCAACAATAGCATGTTACATTGAAAGAGTGTTCCCCATTGCTACACAAAAGGATTTCACACCCTCTTCCTTCCCTTTGTCACAGAAAACATTACGAAGGAGACACTGACACACTTTAACATTCATTTTTTCCCCATTGAGCAACAGGCCACAGAAAATAAAGCATATCAACATTTTGTATCTCAGAAAAAAAGAAAAAAAAAGGTGCACTTTAAAAAATATTTACCATAAATACAATATGTGCAGGAGTATCAGGTGGCACGGCTGAGGAAGGACTCTGGATCACAAAGCCAGGACACAGCATCATGAAATTTTGGATTAGCAATTTCTGCTTTCGTACTAAACGAATCCAGACTGAGAACAGAAGAACTGGTCGAGCTGGAATGCGAAGAACCGGACAGAGCTCTAGCAGATAAAGCTTTGGTTTAACAGCTACCAAACGACACAGCCAGCAGGACACCAGACTGACACTCGTGGCACTGCACAGGGAAGCACCGGTGCTCCCACGCCCTGTGGATGTCTGTGCCTCCCCGAGGGCAGGAGCGATGCAGCTGCACAGGTGATGGGTTCAAACCCGCAACACGAGCTGTCCGCAGCAGCAGCACACCTTGGGGCTGATTTTGCGCAACGCTGGATGCTACAAATGCAAAGACCCCGCTATTGTCATGTCTACAGCACGTGCTAACCCTCCTCACCCGTTCTCCATTCAGTTCTCTCCTGAAACACTCGCTGAAGTGAGGTCTCATACACTTCACAAAGAAGACAAGCTCAGCAGAGCATTCCAACACTGATGTACTGGGCCCGTGGTGAGAAAGTCCTGTCTGGGGAAAATTTCTGAACAGCAAAATGACTTCATAAACCTGATTTCACACTCTGCCAAATGGATGGCCCTGGCAGGAGAGCTGTGAAGAGAAACAAAACCTCAAAATAACATCTGAAGAGGTCACTTGATAGACTCTCTTCAGAGGGGAATTTCTCAAGATCCGTCTGGCAGCATTTCACATCTGTGGGTTCAACAGATTTTGTTCTTTTTTTAGTCAAAACAAACAGTTCAAAACCCTTACAGGAAATTTGCATAGATGAACAGGGTGCCACTCCAATGCTCTCCTCTCTGCCTTGGTGTAGAGTTCAGCCCAGACAAGAACACAGTGCATGGGAATTGATGTTCTGTCTGAAGGCAAAAGCCACTCACACCCCATTAGGTTTAAAGCTAAACCTTGTTGGGTTAGTAGTTCAATCACTGCTAAAAGGCATGTAAAAACCATTTTTCTGGTACACACTGGGCAGTTTGTACCTCTTTCTTCTCTACAGTACCGTGCTTTCCTTTACAAGGACGTGGATGGGGCTCTGAGCAATCCAGTCTAGTGGAAGGTGTCCCTGCCCATGGCACAGGGTTGGAACTGGATGGTCTTTAAGGTCCCTTCTAACCCAAACCACTCTGTGATTCTGTGAAAACCATGGGTGTTTGCAGTGAATTATCCTCACTTTTTTGAGCTCAAGGAAACCACATCTCCAGGTCAGAGATACCAAAACTAGATGAGGAGGGGAGAGAGAATGAAATCAGCTGTGACTTACACTTCTCAGCTCAAGATGGTCAGATTTGGCCAGTGGAAGAGGTAGCTTTGAGCTGCAATTTCAGATTAAGGCCTTGGACCCAGGTCTGCTTTCCTGTTAAACTGAGGGAACTGAGCTGTGGAAGTCAGCAAACCACTTGGACAAATCCCCTAAATTCCCCCAGATCTTCAACTCTTGAGTGGCCCAACAACAGTGAGAGTTTAAGAGTTTATGATAAGTAGATTTTTAATCCAGCTTTTTTTCCGATTGTTATGTCAAACCAAAAATAAACCTACCGGTTTCTCTGAGCTGTGATCAAATATTCTGTAAGTTGCCAGTGTATCTCAGTAATGAAAATCTAAGCCAAGCATCATATGTGAAACAACAACTTTTGTACAGTGTTTTCTAAGATAATCAAGCACATTTCAGCAGGTTGGTGTTGAACAAGTCTAGTAACAATGCTTAATATTTCAAAAGCAACTGAGACATGCAGAGTGTTAAACTGTAATGAAAGTCAAAACAACATGCAGTTCCAGCTTCCATGGGAGGCTTCAGAAACCACCTCCCAGAGGCTGACTCTGTTTAGAGGTGAAGTCAAAAAATTTGGGTTCTGTCCAGAAACATTTGAAGTGTCTTGCCTGGAAGGCCAACGTTAAGGGTATGACACTGACTTCTCTTCCTCTCAAGGAAGACTGTTCCCCTCTCCTGTTCATTGCACCAGGACTTTCCCACAAGGCAGCATGAACAGGTCTAAAGATTCCTCTTCCAACCTGCCCAAACCATTTCTAACACACACAGAGATAATACTTCCTGGTTTATCCCAGATTTCCTTCCAAAGAGATGTCTCCTTTTTGCCTTTTTCTATTTTTTTAATTGATTGATTTGTGTCCCACTACCTGTTTTCCTTGTCAAAGAGGAGTCAATAGTCCACAAGCAACAAAAGTGCTTTGTCAAATATAATCTCTGCCCTCTGTTTGGTACAACCAGGGCAAGAAATCAAAAGAAGGCATGACAAAACAGAGCTTGCAGTTTGGTTGAATCAGAAGAAACTAAAGCCCCATTGATTTCTATTTTGAGCCCTTTCTTTTGGAGTGGTTCTCTACTAGGCATTAAAATCATCTCCCATCCCTGGCTGATGTGGCTGGAGGTCAGTTGACGGTCTACCATGGTAGCTCTGTACAACTGCCAGGTTATAAATGCCTCAGAAGTAGTCAGTCATCACCAACAGCTCACAGCAAATGCTCCATGGGTGTTTTCTCCATGTCCTGAGCCCAACAGGACCTAAACCACAACTCCAGGGAGTTTGGCTTAATGAACCTTGTGAGTCCCTTCCCACTTGACAAGGTCTGTGATTCTGTGATACGCCAGCTGTAGGAGAAGTCACCAGCACCCAATGGCTCAGTAACTGGTCTCCATCATTTTGTGGCAGTTCACTGGGGCCAGATCCACCCCTCCAGCACTGAGATTTCTGTTAGGTACCAGGGCTGAACGTTAGTGGAAGAGTGACATGGGATGGGCAAAGCCCAGAAAGCAGCACTGAGCCAAGTGACCCTTCTACTTTGTCATCATAAAGAGACAAGCCCTGCTCTCCTAATGAAGTGTGGTGTGAAAGGGGACGCAGGGTCACCGACAGCAAAGCTTGCACGGGATAATAAGTTGCTTCCAGGTTTGTGCACATCTGGTGATGTGACAGCAGGGAAAGCCCTTTAGCTTGTCCCAGAGCCCTGTGATTTCTGGTACTAAAGACTCTGGAGCAATTTGCTGTATCACACAGTCAGAGGGCTCTTAGAGGTGGAACCATATGGGAGAAAAGCTCATGCCACCTATCCTGAACTGAGAAATTTCTTGTTCCTCAGGCTTGTTAAAAGAAAGTTGCTTTAGAGTTAAGACTCCTCAATTTAGACCTTCTTGTGTTCTTCATTTGCACTACTTGAAGATTTTGGGTACAGATCAGTGTGTCAACAGGTCTGGCAGTATAAAGAAATAAAAGGTAAACCAAGAAACTCTGCTGCCTACAGCTGCTATAACCTATGAGATACCAGTCCTGCAAAAATGGTGAGGAAACAGGTAAAACTTGAATAAAAATGGGAAAAATCTGAAGGTCTCACAGAAGTGGAACAGACTGCTTTTACCTCAGCAGCGTGGAGCCCTCATGAACTTGAAGTTTTCTCACCTCTTAATGCAGGCCAGGAAACTGTTCTCCATAGTAAAAAATAGGATTTGACTGTATGGAAAGAACAAGATTTTCCATTTCTGTTCATTTTCAGCACTCCAGCTGGGCACAGGCTCTGCATTCTTGGCTTGTCAGAGACTCTGCTATTTATTAGTGTTGTGGTACCAAAACCAGCAAGAGAGGGGGTTTGCTGTGCCAGGCACTATGGATGCCCTAAAGTCAAAGGTGCCACCCATTCCCCCAGGCCACAGCCACCCCAGCCTAGGTAAGGCAACATCTGTTCTTATTTGATTTCAAGGAGCCAGAGAGGCTCTCTTGAGCACCTTGGTCATATTACTCATAATGCAGATATATTTCTAAAATAACCACCTGGCTCCCTGAGCTTTCACTCCTTGTCCACTGAACATCCCGTAAATGAGCATGTCCATTCTCCAAAAACATCCCTTTCTGTTCAAAACTGCTTTCTCCTCATTGGGTTCTCTGCTAGGTGCCACCAAGAGATGTGATCTCAAACCCTTGGGTGTGAACACGGCATCTCTGCACTGAGAAAAGGATGAAATGCAGTACGGTTTTGCCTAAGGTTAACATATTTTGGCTTCCCAGTTAACACCACATCTGGATTTATGCCAGACTGAAGTTACAATATGTGTAGACATCACTCACAAAGAGGCAAGGCCAATGCTTTAAAATAACCTCAAAGTTACTGGCAGAACAAAGCCTATTTTTTCCAACAGAAATGACTTTGCTAAACACATTTGTGTTACGTGAATTCGGAGACCATGCACGAGAGTCACAGAGGCCTCTCTCCAGTTCTGACTCCACGATGAATTGCGTTTCCCTTCCTCCTTTGGCTTCAGTACGTGGTCTCCCTTGTGACCTGGCTGGAAAATGTGTGGTTGCTGGAGATACTGTTGGATTTCCTGGTGAAGGCCAGTCGTTTCTTCTTCTTCCTCCATGGCAGGCACACGAGTGTGAGTGTGGAGAGGAAGATCTGACGGAAGTTTGCCGACACCAGGTTGTAGAGGATGGGGTTGATTGCTGAGCTGACGTAGAAGAGGACGTTTGTCAGCATGTAGAAGTAGTGGTAGAAGTTGTAAAGGAAACTGGGAGAACAGATGAAAGATAAATTCTGAGTATGGAGAACTGAAAAAATTCAGAGGCACAAGGGTGAGAAAAACATGAGCTGCTTTTCAGCCAGCCTTTCTAGGCTGGGGACATGAGCTTACCAATGGTGCAAAAGCCACCAAAAAGAATCTATATCTGAAACTGGAACTGGTAAAAACATAGATCAAGTGCCCCTATGAAGATATTACCCCAATCACTACTAGTTAGAAAATAACTGCCCTGGTGGGGGGCAAAGATGACATTTACCTCATGCGTTCATTTTGTCTTTGAAAACACACATTCTGGAAACTGAGAAGCCAGATGGAAATTTGTTTCTGTATCATACATATACATTAGCTTGACTTTTTTGGCTGCAGTTCTGGTCTACAGAGCTTGTAGAAGAGCCAAACCCCAGTGACAGATGCAGCTCTCTCCTCCCCCCCCAGCAGTGAAAGCAACATCAGCTCATTCAGTGGGTCCCTGGGTTGGGATTTGTCTGTAATCTGCGATAGCATTCCCTGTTCTGGGGGCAGGCTGATGATAGCACGCTTTTGAAACACACCCTGACCAGCACAATTTAACGTTTTCGACTACAACGGATTGAAAATGCTCTATTACCCTTTCTTTTTCCTTTTGAAAATATCTTTCCTTGGGACAACTGAGATCAACAGCCCTGAGCTGGTAAAGCATTTACAAACAGCGTGGGTCTCATTTTCAGGAACATGTTCCTCAGAATCATTGGTCTTGGTGGAAATTGCAGACCTCTGAGCTAGCCTGAGCAGTGTCTAACAAAAGATAAATAGGTGCATGCTGAACTTCATCACCCATCCCTCCACACCCCCCCAGCTCTGCCAAGGACCACATGGCCCATCCAGCTCTTACAAGCAGAGTTTCTCTATGTAGTTACAATGAATTAATATAGGAAAAATTCCTCTTCTTCAGGGGCAAGGCACATGCATTTATAAATGAATATATTGTTTTGCTGCTGTAAACTCTCAGTTAGTCACCAGACTGATAGTTCACCATTCATAACATGCCTGCAAATTCAACGTTTTCCTAAAATTGCCCTTGGCTTTATAAAAAACAAAAAAAATAATATGGGAATGCAACCATGATGCATAAATTCACACTAACTGCAGACAGGTTTCTCTACCCCTCTTGCTCAAAGCAAATGCAGTCATTACATAATTGAATGCTGCTTTAAATGCTTTTCATATAGGAAAGCAAAGGAGAAACAACAGTTTGTCCCAGTACACGCCTAGAGCTCTGTTTTCATGACTGAAGATAGATTTTGGATTTTACTACAGATGGATGTACATTTCCATTCAGTAGACTGCTGTATCCTAAACAACTGTTTTTTGTACTGGCAGTTTGTGAAATTTTGATGTCTCAGAGTTGCTCTGCTTCTTAGTATTAGAGATTATTTTTCCTTTTCCTGTTCATTGCAGGAAACAGCCCCGGTCCCAGGGAGAACAGGGATGTAACACCATGGCAGGAGACACACATGTGCATCCCATGGCATCTCAGGCTTCCTGGGTGTGTGTCCCCAGACAGAATTAGTGTTAAAGTGCATATTTTAAAAGAATAACCAGTTTGGTGGTTGCTTTGCTGAGAAACCTGGCCTGGTGCTGCAGAAAGAGAGCTCCTGGGGTGCCCTTGCATCTGTGAGCAGCACACGTGTGTTCAGCACAGGCGTGCAAATACCACAGAATTCTCTGACAATCTGGGCATTTCCTAATCAGAGGCATCTGCTGGTATTTAATTCTGATCCACTCCCTGCAAAACGCAGTAAATAACCTGCTCCAGCCTCAGCACGCAGCTCAGTCGTTCCCCCACCTGCGTGATCTCTCCTGTCACTGAGGAAACGTGGCCTCATGGAGCTAAATCATGTGTTGATGGGAGATGATCCATCTTAGGGCTGGGGATCGATATCTCCGGCATGGAGACAGAAATCCACTTGGGATGTGTAAACCCCCCTGTCCAAATGCCATTTCACCAAGGGCTGTCAGAGGTGAACACCCCTCACTCTGTCCAGCAGAGGTGAGCCCGTGGTTGCAGCCCACAGGAGGAAGAGGAGGGGCTGATGATGCATTTTTGTTCAAGCTAATGATTCCTTCAATCCCCCATATCTGGGAGGTTGACGTGGTAAGACTAAGAGTCTTAATGTGGCTGGTAAACACCGAGAAATCCAAAAGAAAAAAACAAAACAGCAATGAGAGGTTTGAGGCTTTAACCTCGGGAACGGAGAACGCCTTTGCTCCCAAATCCCCTCCTCCACCTCCACATCTGTGGGTGGCCCACCAGCTCCAGCCTGGCCCCCCCCCCACCATCCTGGCATGGGGGGACCTTGTCCCCCACGTTGTGACTCACTCTGTCCAGTGGCTGGAGGGGACGTAGCAGAACATGAGGCGCCGTACGTGGTAAGGGAGCCAGCAGACCACGAAGGCGATCACCACAGCACCTGCAAGGCACGGGAAAAAAACCCCGATACTTGGTGAGCAATTTATTATCAGGGTGAAAAAGGGACCTGTCCGTGTGGGTTTTATTGCTGTAAACTGTTCTCCTAAAGCCCCAGTTGTTCTCCTTGCCAGTTGTTCTCCTGTTGCTGTTGTGCAAAGAATTCAATAAGCCTGAGGGACAACCAGCCTGCAAAAACAAGCATAACAGAAGTAATAGAAAATAGCAAAGGCACTGGGGCAGCGATGCTGTGAAGGTGCAGATGAAGGACTGCTGATGCCTGGTTCAGACACCAGCTTAAATGAAACTATTCACGTCTGTCCCCTGTGTTTCATGTCCTTGTGGCACTGGGTATCTTATCCAACGTACTCGCAGAGACAGTTAGTGTGTGCTTTTCATCCAGGTAGACAGGGAGCCAGGGACACGATAATCCCATTAGCTTGTTACATGGAGCCACTGGCTGCAGTCCCCACGGTGCTGCCTCAGGAGCTCTTTCGGGTGGCAGGGCTCGTCCTTTTGTTCTACGTTTGTGCAATACCTGAGATTACAACGTTTCGGGTCTGGACTTTGCCATAATAAAAATGATTCATTAAAGGGTAAGCAGAGAAAGACACTGTTTTGTTTTTTTCTTTCCAGATTCTAGCTGAGGGACATCAAAGAATGCAAACAAAATGCAACAAATCTGAAGGGTAAAAGTGCTGTTGATAGAGTGTATTTGTCAGTTTGGATTAAAAAGGAGATATATCAGGCAATCAAGAGAAAGATTTGTTTCCCTTTTTAATATACACTTCCACCTCTGTATGGAACAGCAGGATTCTGGCAGAATCCTAACAGGAAATAAAGAAATTTCAGTTAAAACGTAACACAATAAAAGGTAAGAAGAAAATAAAATAATTAAGGCAGTTTTTTATCCCAAATTTGCTCTACAGACAACAAGGGCTGCATAACTCTTGTCCTCTTTGTGACCTGTAATAGCCTGAGAAGCAGCAATGCTCTCCTGCAGAGTGAGGTACCAGAAGTGCAACGTGGATTTGGCACATGGAGCCAAAGGCTGCTTTTCCTTCTACCTTGGGACTGAAAATATTTATGTGGATGTGTTGCCAACCCAGATGCTGTCACCCCTCAGGGACTGTGCCATAGCTCATGGAGGAGATGTGCAGAAGGTGTGCTTCCCTCAAAGAGTGCAGTCCAGGAGGAACGAGTCTGGCTGTGGTCACACCTCCCCACCAGCCAAAAACCACAGGGGAGGCTTTAGTAGTGGAGTGAGAAGGGAAGAGTCTGTGCCCTCTTTTTGTGGGTGTCATCATTAGTTGAGTCACTGCCTAATTTGTACAGAAATTAAATAATTCCTGGTGCCCAGCTCCATAATCACAGCCCTACTTCAATGCCATGTGCTCCCTCTCTTATTAAACACATAACTTACAATGGAGAGGGTTCTATCCCTTTATCACCAGCCTGCATGATGTATGACAGCATCTCCCAGGAATGCTGCAAAAGCCATTTATCCAGTAAAGATTTAGGCAACTGAAGGAACATGTTTTGGAAAGAAGGGTCTGTTTTTATTGCCTTGTCCAAATGAATTAATTTTTTCAAATTGAGTGGTTTTGGCCACTCTATGGTCACAGTGATCACAGATGTAATTCATCATTAGACAGCCTGCAGCTCCTCAGATGCCATCAAGTGAATGAATTTGACCTGTGCCTGATCCTTCCCTGAGGAGCTTTGATGGGACTGATGGGTGAGGCCCTACATGATGTGTGGCACAGGAGAGGTGAGGAGATCCACTGGGAAGCTCGATGGGAGCATCACTGCTTGCCTTGCTCTTTCACACTTCTGAGCACCTGCTTTTGACCACCTCCAGAAATTAATTTCTCTGTTGGATGGACCTTTGGTTTGCCCTGGATGGAGCAGTCCCCCCATGATTCTCCAGGAGGTCCCTCCCAGAGGCTGCAGGAGAAGCAGCACTCTCCAGCCTCTCCTCCTCCATCCATCAGCCTCGGGACAACAGGAGCGAGCCAACATCACAGCTCCAGCCCATCTGCTTTCCCAGCGCCTGCACAGGATTAGCTGCATTCTCAGGCTGTGAAAGCAGCTTCCCAAATGGCTCCAAACACAGGTTCACTCAGGCACATCATCATTTTTGCAGCACTCTCCATGCACTGGCACTTCTCAGCTGCTCACCCCTGCGTGCAGCTCTTTAAGAACGGCAGGATCCGGGTTCTTCCTACCGCCAGTTTTAAGAATCTCACACATCTGCCTCCTAAATTTACCAACACGTTAAATGAAAGTGGTTTTCTCCTGGTTAATGATCTCTGCTTCTGTTGCTCAGGAAATGCTGTGCCAAATAATATGGAGGCAGGGATCTATAGCAGCAAAAACACATATTGAGAGAAATATCTGCTTAACCTCAGCAATTAAGTCATCTGTGGTAATTCTGTAATATCACATCCAATCACTCTGCAATTAAAACTCCATTAAACATGTAGCAAAGTGCACTGGAGACACTTAAAGTCTGATTTGGAAGTTCCCAGCTGGGTAACATGCTGTGCAGGTCTGCACCATGCAGATTAGGAGAGCCTGACCTGTATTTGTCGCCCTTAATCCTTATGTTTCCATATTATCATACAAGGGATCAAGCAGATTTAGGGTGGCAATCCTGCCCTCTTGGGTTCCCTCCCCAGGGAGCAATATGAAATGTGGGAATGTGTTAGCTTTAATCTAATACAGAACGAAAGTGTCCTTTTCTCCCACATACCTGAGGCCTTTTGGTGCTGTTTTGTTCCTCCCTGAGCATGTACCTATCAAAATGGAAGAGCTGTAAAACAAATGCTGGGTAAAGGGGCTGCCAAAATGATTTTTTATTATTCTTATCAGCTCCTTGGATGTGTTCTGCATCATCAAAAGCTTGACATAGGGTTTTTTTGATGGAGTAAAATGAATCAGGTCAGCCTGCTGGAACTGAGCACTGCAGGGGAAGGATTCAACCCAGTGTTTGATGAGGTGACTGTCTAGGATGGTGTTTGTGAGGTCAGAGATTTCCTGCCTTTATTTTTTCAACAACAAAAAAAACCCCAGACCGATCCCTCACTTCTAATTAATTCAATGAGGTTTTAACAGGAGCAGAGCTGCTCCATGAGCTTTGATATTTCCCATTTTTGAGCAAATGAGGGGCCAAACCTCAGGGCTGGGGAGTGGAAAGAGGGCCCCAGGAAGGTGACCTTAGTGTGCTGTGGGAGTGATCCTTCCACCAATACACATCTTCATTTCCCTTCTAAATCAAACTACCAATTTAAATGTGTATTAAACCCGGGATTATTGCATCCTGTGTCTTTCTATTTTGCCTTATAATTCTCTGCCTGTTTGAACTGCATCCCAAGGAAGAAGGGGTGAAGAAGGAGCAGCAAGAGACAAGCTCTGGTTTGTTTATCCTGCAGGAAGTCCTGCAGAAGGCAGCATCAATTTTGAGCGACATCTTCTTCATTGCGCAAAAGAAAATTTAAACTGTGCCAGCCTTGATTTTCAGACTAAACTGGATGTGGAAGCAATCCTGGAAGATAAACTGTGTTAGGTCACACTGAGTATTTTATTTTACGCTGTGTGCATCCTGGGAGACAGCCCTTCTCCAGGACCAGTGTCTCGGAACACCCACGCTGGGTCAGCACGGGCAGGGGGCAATGTATCATGTGTTAGAAAACCACAGCAAGTGCTCAGTGGCTGGTTGACTCAGCACAGGAGCAATGCTCAGGAGGGGTTTTCATCCCCCTGTCCCTTCTCTGGGGCCATCTGGGGCTGGGAGTGACTCAGAGCACCGGGACACTGATGGGTTCGGTGCCGCTGCTGCTGACTCACACGGGACCCCAGGGATCTGCTGCAGTACAAAAAAGCACTTGGCTGGTGTTTTCCTCCTCACTTCATCTCTTCTATCCCCTCTGGGGTTGTGCTGAGTCACAGCCCTGTGACTCCGTGGTGGCCCCCGGTGAGGGTATCCCTCTGTCCCCTTCTCCTGTCTCTCCAGGAGAGGCAGACAACATTTGCTGCTGCTTCTTATAACCAGCTCTGCTGTTGCTAAGGCCTCCAGAGGAGTTCAGATCCATCTTTCTTTGATGGTTTTGTTCAGATTATTTCAGCCAACTTACTTCTTTTCCTCTGCATTTCTCAGGGAGCTGAGACACACAGAGATGGGGAAGAGCATAGTGGAATTCCTGGGCAAAGGCAGGAGCTGTTTTGGGATGTACTGACCCACCCGAACAACGGCCCTCAGCCTTTTCTGTGTTTCAGCCCATCAGGGCCATGTGTCTCCAACACTGCCCAAGGAACACACACAGCAGCTGGCACTAATAAGGTGTATGACAGGTTGTGGGGCTCATGTCAGGGTAATCCTGATTTTTGGAGAAACAACCCTTGTATAATCCAACCTCCCAGTTTTTTATATACTTATTAAGTCAATGCCATTACAAGAGAACCTCTCTCAAAGTGCTGTTTAATATGAGAGGTGGTTAAAACTGGGCCAAGTGTAGATACTGGCAGCTGGCATTGCCAAGTTAAACCTCAAGGCACTGTTTATATTAACATGATGTTCTACCTGACAGGCTGCAGGCAATATTTATATCAGTGGGCTCCAAAGTGGGGACTGCAGAGGCTGCAAGGATAGGTATGAACCCAGTAAAATTAAAACTAATTATATTGGTATTTGGGTCATAAGGCTCTGGAATAAAGGATTTCCATAAAAGTTGATAATACCAGAATGCCCCATGAGTACTCAGGAGAGCAAAGAAAAAGAATCTGGGAATAGCAAAGAGCCTGGAGAGCCCTCAGCTCCTTTAGAGACTGCTGAAAACACACATCATTTGTTAGATACAACCTCCCAGTGCTCTTGAATATGTTATTGATAAGTGCAAACACTAGAATTGACTCCTCAATTTCCATTTACAGCATATTTCCTACTTTTTTCCTTCTGTGGGAGGATTGTCTCTTTTTTGGATTGATGGGTAGATGATGCTATCTTGCTTGAAAGGAGACATGTTCCCCTAAGTACTTCTTCACTAGTGAAAGCAGAGCTAATGGAAAAAACTTTTGGCATGCAAAATCAACATATTTTACTCAGACTATATCCTTCAGTCCTGGTTTTCAATGGCTTCAGATGACAAACTTGAAAATAGATGTGAATTCCTGCCCCAGCTCATGCTGCTGGTTAAATCGTGCCCTGGCACCAGTTTCATCCATAAGGAGCAAGGCAGAAAATACTGGTTAAAGCTGGCCCAAGAACAGACTCCAGCAAGCAGCACGTCTGCTGTCCCAGTGAGAACTGGGGTCTCTTCCCAAGTTTCCTTCAAAGACAATTACTTTTTGGGAAATCAAAGAAGAAGTTGCTTGATTTAATTTAAACTTCATTCATGCCATTCCCCCTGGGGATGTCTGCATGTTTGGAGGAGAAGGAAGGAAGAAAATTTCCCCCTGAAAGATAGGTAAGGGCTCCCATCTTCTCCTCAGCAGGTTCAAGGCTCTTTCTTTTTGGTAAGATCAGGTATAACCCGAACTGGCTTCCTCTGCAGCCCCTTTTCTCTTTCCCTTCCAGTTTTAAGTTTCATATCTCCTTCATTCCTCCCAAAGCTGTATTCACTGCATGTTTCTTCAGTGACTAAAGGTCCTGGCCAGACCTGATGTTTAAAAACACATTAGTTAACTTTTCAAACACTCACATTGTCAAGGTTTAACACCTGGAAAAATCTGCTTGCAGGGTATGACTAGTCTTGGAATTGTCTCTACAAGAATCCCAGCAGGAATGCTGTGACAGCCCAAACTGTGGTGCCAGCAGAGGGAGAGGGGAAAAAGTCTCCCTGCCCCAAGAGGTGCACCCCTTTTTTTGCTCCTTGGATGGTGTTTATAGAGCGTTCCAATTCTGCTTCTCATGTCACTTGCCAGGCTGTAAAGTAAACCTACAAGTACAAACATCTCTGGGAAATATATACAACTGTTAAATAGGTAATTTATCCTCCCAAATTTCAGTGTGATGCTTCAGCTGTTAAACTCGGCTTCCACTCATGCTTAATGCCGCAGGGGTTTTGCTGAACTCCACTTGGAGTTGCTCAGACCTTTTATTAGAGATACAAACTGCCATGAATTTTGTTCCTTTCTTGCAAAAGAAATTATTCATGAACAAATAAATCTGTTTCCCTTAGAATATAGGAATTAGGAAACACATCTGTTTAAGGATCTCTAGACTGGTGCTCTTCTGTGTATTGTGGTTGCAAAGTATGAGCTATTTATTATTCCAGTTTGTAGGATGCTTATACTAAATCTCGTGGTAATATTCTCCTCCTAAAATGGATAACTCAGACTTGCAGCATCAGTGAGGAGAAAGGAATGAATTCTTCAAAGTATTTCTTCATAAGGGGAATTGTTAATGCACAAATTAATGAAATGCATGGATACATCATTAATTCTTGGTCTTTGTCTTGTATTACTTGAAGAGATGCAGAGACCCCAAAATCATCCTTTAAAAACTCATAGGTATTCAGGAAAAAAACATGGTTTGACTTCATCTGCTAAAAAGCATTTTACTGAGGCATCACCCAGCCAGCTGTGGGAGTCTGAAGGATATCCTTTTAATTGGTTAAACCTCTAAGTGCTTTGTAATTACTTTCACTAAGCAGCTTCTGTAACAGAGCAAATGCTACCTGGAACTGATTACTTTTTAATAGGCTTAGCCAACGTCCATCCAGGGACATGTAAAGCCTCCTCTTGAAGTCCATCAATTTGTCTCAACGTCGTTATCAGAGCTCAGCTGTGCCATCCAATAACTCCTTCCCTCATCCATGTGGGAACTGATCTGACAGGCACCTGGGAGGTACAGAGGGCTGCTTGGAGGAGAACAGGCTCCAGGCAGGTGTGTTGGTGGGGATATAAATCCATGTCACCAAACTGTCCCCTTTCAAGATGACATTTTGGGTGAGCAGTGCTTCCATCCTGAGCCAACATCAAATGTAGCCTGCTTTTTGAGTAGCTCTTTGGAATGTTTAGAGAAGCTGTTTGGAGAAGGTTTATGCTGCTTTCCCTGTCTGGATACAGAATACAATGACCTGAGCAGAGTAAATGAGATTTTACCCACTGGAGGCTCCTTGTTGAATGGAATTCCTCTCCTGTGAGGAACGGCTAAGAAAATTGGGGTTGTTCTGCCTGGAGAAGAGAAGTCTTCAGGAAGACCTTTTTGTCTCTGAGACACTCAGCATCCCAGCACTCTAATATAGCCAAGGAATAATAATACAAATTGGAGGTGGTTTATAGCTGGAGAAATGGAAGGAATTGGATGGAGGAAGGAGAGTGTGAAATCTCTTGGTGTGAAGTATTTTTGAACAACAAAACTGGCTGCCCTGTTATCTTCAGAAAAGAGTTGGGAAGCTGCCAGTGCTTGCAACTGTCTGAATTTGGATCTTCACACCTGGTGAACACTGACAGCAGAGGGGGAATTACAATCAGGAATCACATACTTACTGAATTAATGAGGTGGCTCCCAGGCAACAGGGCTGACACATGACCACTCTCATCCTCACCCTGATCCTGATCACCCTCATTATTTTATACATGACTAAAGTCAGACAGAGCCAAGAAAATGCATAAATGCTACCAAAGAGGAGGAGAATGATGTTGTGGATGTTTTGAACGAAGCTGTTAGCCTGACCACTTTTAGCTCCTGTTTCAATGTAAACAAATACTTAAGTCTCAGTATATTTGGAGCAAGGAAGTTTTTTTCTGCTCTGATCTCATCCAAAAGCTCTGCACACCATGAGATGTAAAAATTTCTTTCCTAAGCACTAGTTTCACAAGTTCAGAAACATTTCACCCTTAATCCAAAGTCAGCCTCTTTGTTCTTCAGGCCAAAGTTCACTTTTGGAAATGGAAAATACTTTGACCCCCACGAAGCTCTGATTTTGTGCCAACAGTTTTGTTAGTGGGAACAAGTGTCATTTTTCTTTCCACATCCTCTTCCATAAATGAGCCTGGACATTGGCTGCCATGGATGCCTGGATAAATCATGTGCATCCTTATGTATTTCTTGCTACTTTTCTGACAGCTCAGAAACCTGGATTATTCAAAAAAAAAAAAAAAGTCATGAGGAAGGGGTGACAAAAGTAAATGTGAATCAAACACCTCCAGTAATCAAGTGCATCTGAAAAATGAGCTGCAGCAGGATTTCACTCTCATTTGGATAAAAAAAGCCTTTCTGCACAGTGGAGTGAATCACAGACAAAACTGAGCAAGGGTTTTTTTATCTGCTGGATCTTCCTCAGCACAGAAAAGCAACAAGCAGCCACCCTCTCACTGCCTTCCTAGCAGGGAGGAGAGCTCAGTCCTGCTGCCAGGCTGGCCCTGCAGAGATGCACAGATGCATGGAATATCTGGGCAGCACTGCCCAGGGGGCCCCATGGTGCACCCTTTTGCACCATTTCAGGCTCCTCACTTTTGCCACTTGTTCTCAGCTTTTGCAGCACACAAGAAAAGCAAAAATTTGCCAGGAGAAGAAGAGGGAAAAGAAAATTACACTCATTGTTCAGGAAGAGAAGGGCTGTTTTTCAGTGCCTTGGAGGAGACATGGACCTGTGGGCAAGGGGTGCACTTCCAGCACTGCCAAGCAGTGTCAGGTGTAAATTTAGGTTTCTCTCTTACTATTAATGAAGAGCTCTCTCTTCTTGATGATCAAAGAGTATGCAATGCTAAAAGGAGAGAGTGGTGTGAGGTGTTTTAGCAAAGTGAGAAAAGGCAGCTTCTCACTTAATGACAGCAGGCAGAAGTGTTAAGAAACAGAAAAGGATAGCAGGGAGCTGAGTCCTTGCAGGCTCTGAGACAAAGCAAGGCTTCCTCCTCACCCCTGTGGATAACAGTTCACTGGGGTGTAGAGACAGTAAATAAACACAGTCCAACAAGATAATTATGGGGAATTTAATGTTCCTTTTTTTCAGAAGGTGTTTCCCAGTGCAGCATTCAAAGCTGGGAGGCATGTGGTGGCTCACTTATGGCACGGGCATAAAGTGCTGCATGGGCTGCATCCCTCGTGAAAAACTGCTCGGAAAATCTCATGTAGGTTCTTGGACCCATCTCTAAGGATTCCTCTCCTTGTTGGAAATACGGACCTGGGCAAAGCACTTCAGCTACCCAGATGCCCCACCCCTGGAACTGTTCAAGGCCAGGTTGGATGGAGCTCTGAGCAACCTGGGATAGTGGAAGGTGTCCCTGCCCATGGAAGGTGTTTTGGAAATTGGTGATTTCTATTGTCGCTTCCCAACCAAACCATCCTAAACACCGGTCAGAAAGCTTAACAAACTCTCACCATGTAATGTTTAAAACCAGTACAGGCATACTTTGTTAGCTATTTTGGGTACTACTTTTGAACAGCTCTTGCTTTATCATCTGTAAGTTTAAGCTACCAGACCTTTGGTCATTTCTTCAGATTACTTAATCAATCTGTCTAGTATTTTGCAGAACAGCTCAATTTCTTGGTGCAGGATCTTTTATTTAAGCTCTGCCTGAACCAAAGCTCTGCCTGAACCAAAGCTCTGCAGAAAAATTAGAGGAATGAAGTGATATATTCAAGGCTTAAGTTGCTGTTGA